>CM068369.1:478323596-479022480 GCA_034769895.1 Magicicada septendecula | reverse complement strand
ATAATTCTAAGTTTGTGGACTTAATAATCTGTGTTCTGAGGGTTTCACTGGTCACAACCGCAAGGTAATATTAGTTAATAACATATTAATTAAACCAGGTAACAGCATTTTAATTGTTACGAATCGCCACCTACAACGTACTACTTGGCGTTTGTTACACCGGAGTCCTTATAACCAATTACACTCATAGACAAGATTTCTTTATAATTTGACGTCTCCAGCTGGTATCATACATTATAACATACGTCCTCACATAATTAACAAGCAGTTCGTTACTAAATTGATTACAACAGTGGGGTTTGAATAAGACGGACATTTTCGCTAACACCGGCACATATTGGTTTCTTTACAAATTGACGCTCGCAACGTGAGGCATCATCGTCGCATCTTAACACCTAATTATTTCTAATTGTTTCAAATTGTGCATAACAACGTGGAACTTATTTAAACACGTACTCAACACATTCTATATATTTTCACTTTTTACAAATTGGCGCTCAACGAGTGGGCTTTAGTTAAGTGAAAAATCATACTAATTATCACTTAACTGGAGCAGGGCAACCATTAGAGGCACAGGAATGCAATAAAGAGCTTACGAACGAAATTACGAATAACGAAATTACGTTACGAATAACGAAAATGCCCGAACAAGAAAGACGACTAAGCTACGCGGAATGGATGACGGCGCTATTTAAAAAATTCAGCAAGGATATGGAGTATATTAACAAGAACGCACCGATCACGAAAGAGCGCAAATGAGTCGCGCGAATGCAATGGGAACACCAAACGACAAAATGACTTTGAGAGACATTTATGATGAAATGTGGGAGTTAGATGCCAGGTGTAATAAAGAAAAGACTATTGGGACGAATAACGAAAAAGACGATAACAAGGTGGAAAGGATGACTGAAGAAGATTGGGAAAGATGGGACGATAATGAAGAACAAATGAAAACCGAAAGAACAGGGAGTATACGCCCAAGTGACAGAACAATATACTCAGGAAGATTATGAACAATGGAAAAGAGAAATAAGACCACCGGAAAACCCAATACGAACAGAAAACAAAGAATTAAAGGAATGGATCAGGGTGATGTTTGAACTATCCCGAGAAGATATGTGTCACTGGAGGAAAGAACACAATCAAATAGATGAATTTATCGGAATGCCAAATCATAAAAAGCTAGAACAATTCAAAGTGAAGCAACAGAAGAAAATATCAAAACAACAGGCGAGCGATAAAGAGGAAGCCAGAGGAGGACCTAAATTGGAAAAAATTAATGAATTAATGAGTAGTATGAAGGAGGATAATAAACAAATTAATGAGAGTTTAAGACAAATCAAAGAAGATAACCAGAGATACCATGAAAATTAATGAAAACAATGGATAGGTGTTTAACGAAAATGACTGAAACCCTAGACAGCACTTCCGAAGGTGTTAAGGTAAATCCGAATACAGAGGAGAACAGCAAGGAAACAGAAATTAGAGAAGACCAAAAGGCGTTGCTATCTAAAAATAAAAATAGAAATAACAAAGAGAGTATCCAAACCAGGAAAGAGAATATCAAGAAAATAAGGCAAACACGTCAAAGGAAATTAACGAATACAAGGGAAGAATTGGAAATGATTAAAAAGGGGATTGGTTCAGCTACATAATCGACCAATTACAGAAAACAGAGAAGTAAGGCAAGTGAGAAACTTTAAACGAACCACACTTGAATTCACAGATGGACTAGAAGGGCCAAAAAGGCCAAAACTAACTAAGGAGCATGGAGGACTTATGGAATTTATGTATGAACCATCAGAACCATTAAGAGACAGTACAGAAGAATCAGTTCAAAGGACAATGATGAGCTTGACTATAAATGACAATTTTATAGTGACAAGAGGCAAGAACTGTACAATAATGAGATATGTCACAAGGACAGAAACAACTCTATACACTAGAGAGACCCGAACAACCAGTATAGAGGAAATAATGGACCACGGTTAAACAGATTCCAAACAGAATATAATGAAAAGGGACGGATTTTATGGATACAGGACCAAGCAACCCATTGTAAATAAAAACCCAAAATTCCAAAAGACGTAAGGACAACTTACTCAACTTATTTCGAACAATATAATTTAAAATGAAGAAACTAAAACCCAAAATTCCAAAGGATGTAAGAACAACTTACTCATAATTATTCAGAAACAGTATGATTTAAAATAAAGAGAATAAATACCCCAAAATTCAAAAAATGAAGTAAGCTCAACTTACAAACAAGTATCTAAGAAAACAATTTATGAGTTATATAAGAAAGAGAATTTTGAAGATAAAAAGAACAACCAAAGTCGAAAAATAAGTAAGAACACCTTACTATACAATTTAGAAGAAATTGCTTTAAACTGATATGAAAAAAAAAAAAAATTTTACACTAATTCAACCTAATAAAAATCATCAAAACCAAAAAACAAGATGAGTTTATCTGATATAATATAATAGCGAGAAATATAATTTAGAATGTAAAAGAAATAATAATGATTGTGCCAGAAGAATATAGCTACATAATGTAATGTATAGTACTGACCAAAATCTCATAACCAGCTGTATTGATCACAAAGGAATATGAGCCAATGAAGATAAGAGAATGAAGAAGCCAAAATGGAACCATCAAAAGGATCACAAGAAAAGAAAAAACCAAATGGTTAAGAATTATCCGTAAACAAAACCCAATTAATAAATGTCAATAAAATAGCCAAGTATTGGAGAGAAAAAGTGTATAATAGAAGGAAGAATTAATATGAAGAAATAATATGATCTGAGTTAAAGTACAGTGAATAATCCCTAGAATATGATTATTATTTATTATTTTATTGAAGGTCACATGATGACTACCTTACGAGGTTTATTAATGAATATTGACTGTAGAATATTCCAGCAATCATTTGACTGGGCAGAGATGATGTTCCTCTGTTCCCAGAAAGTATGTAACGGACGACGGTAATTGGTTAGCCGATAGAGCACCACCGATTCGATTCCAGTTATAATGTTAGGGAGGTTTAGGAAAATTAAATATTAGAGGGAAAACTCACAAATAAATATAGAGAATTAAATAAAACCAGATCCAAAATGTATAATTAATGAAGAATGTCACAAGAATGATTATAGAAATAAGATTTAAACTTGGGAAATAATTGACTTTAAGAAGGAACGAAGAAATGATAATAAAATAACGAATAATTGGGAAATATAAAAGTACTATAAATAGGAAACCAATTGGCCAGATACAAATTAGAAGTTTATTTCTTGCTAAACTTTGTTTATACCAAAATAAACTTATTTCAAAGGGGGGGGTGTTATGTAACGCAACATAGTTGAGGTTCCCCAACGTTACATAAAAGACTGAATGAAATATGGTCAAAGACCATACCCTGACTTAAGGTTGTTCGATAGTTCATATGTTTGAGAAGGACCTCAAGTAAAAAGGAGGCAATGACTAATATTAAATGTAAAAGAGCCAGACCAATGAATGATTGGATGTAATGAAATATTTGTTTTGTACTGTGACATGTTAAGGTCTACAGAATATTTATATTGTATGTTGAATGTGTTAAAAATGAAATGATGTTGTTTGATAATAATACTTACTCAATAATTATGTTTATATTTTATATTAGATTTGTTTTTATACAGCACAGTATAGTTACCAATGTTAGGCACTGTATTAAGTTGTCAGTATTGTATAAAATTGAAAGATACTGTTGTTCTAATTAATGTTTATAAACTGGATCAGGAGTGTGACCAGTGTTTCAAGTCTAACAAGTAGTTCTGACAATTATGTCATAAATTAATAAAGGTTCCAGAACCAATTGATTAATGTAAAAACAAATAACCACCAGTAAATTAAAATTCATGTAATTAACTATGTAATCAATAATTAATTGTACAGTAGGTCAGGTAAAAAGAAAATTAAGTTAAAAACCAAATAATGTTATAATGGTTGTAAATGAATCTATAGGCCTAAATTCCATATTAGTGAAAGGAAATTAATACCTTTTTAGTAAACCCAGTCCAACGAAACTCTAGTAAAACATTTACTGTTTAATAAGGAAGGTTAGGGGAGAAATTTATGTGATTCAATATTAATCCAAGCATGGAGTATTTTATTGGAAAGGAGTAGTAATATTCTATAATGCCGGCTCAAGGATATATAGAAAACATGGTTGTTAAGGCAACTGATTTTTAGTAAGTTGTTGATTTTGAATGGATGGTACTGATTGTTACAAGCTATTAGGTTGAGATGAACCGATATATTTAAAATATATGAATAAATATAAAGAAAATACATATCCAAATTGAAAAAACATTTTTGCAAAACAATTATACTGGAATGTCAATGAATCATACAAATTAAATAACCCTCTAAATTATCAATGAATACAATAAAAAAGAACTGAAAGCGTCTCACCTCATTCACAAAATAATTCCGCTGAATTTGGTATCAAACCAATTCATGCTATAAATTGAAGACCAATAAAGAGTTGAAGCCTGAATTAACGGAAATATTTGGAAATACAGAAGATTCGGTTGACGAAATAACCTTCATTGACAGCGTAAGCTGAGATCCTGATTCCAGTTCGTTGGGACCAAGAATTGTGAAGACGCAAAAGAAGAATCGAAGCACAAGAGTTCCTGTGGAATTATCATCATCCATTCATTGAAGACCAGAACAGTTTTACTGGGTGAAGACGATATAAACTGCATTTTGACCGTTGTTGACAAACATTCACCGCCTAATGAAGCTTTCGCCGCTTGGGTAAAAAAACAAATTATTTTCATATCATTGTATTTTAAGTAAATAATTTTATTCTTTTTGTAAATTGAACAACCTTAATTATGCGTTTTACCTGGCCTTACTAATGGTTCAAAGAACTACACGAACCCTGGTATAAGAATTATTTGTCATTATTTTCAAAGTATATATGTTTTTTTTTTTAGAGTTCGAATAATTAAGAATCGATACATGTTGGGATAGTCGATTGGATCGTCTTATTGTTTGTCTGAGACAACGTAACTTGTTAAATACCAGAGAAAAATAAATAAAGTACATTTGTTGTAGGAGATAACGTTTTAATCATTGCAGAGAAAATACTATATGTAATTGGCGTAATAATTTATTAACAGATTGATACAAACACTCAGAATAACTAACCTGTACGTACGCTTATTTCTAATAATAGCGCTCCAAGTTTACAGCTGGTGGGACGGGAGATTGCTGAACTAACGGGGTTTGCCATACCAAATTTGAATGAAATTTTTATCGTTGAGGGACTAGGGTTGAGACAAAAACCACTTACATTCAGTAAATACTCCATATATATTGCTCATATTAAACAACCACTGAGAATTAAATTAAGTCTACAGAATACTACCATTATAAATTCAGGAACATAATTCTAAGTTTGTGGACTTAATAATCTGTGTTCTGAGGGTTTCACTGGTCACAACCGCAAGGTATATTAGTTAATAACATATTAATTAAACCAGGTAACAGCATTTTAATTGTTACGAATCGCCACCTACAACGTACTACTTGGCGTTTGTTACACCGGAGTCCCTTATAACCAATTACACTCATAGACAAGATTTCTTTATAATTTGACGTCTCCAGCTGGTATCATACATTATAACATACGTCCTCACATAATTAACAAGCAGTTCGTTACTAAATTGATTACAACAGTGGGGTTTGAATAAGACGGACATTTTCGCTAACACCGGCACATATTGGTTTCTTTACAAATTGACGCTCGCAACGTGAGGCATCATCGTCGCATCTTAACACCTAATTATTTCTAATTGTTTCAAATTGTGCATAACAACGTGGAACTTATTTAAACACGTACTCAACACATTCTATATATTTTCACTTTTTACAAATTGGCGCTCAACGAGTGGGCTTTAGTTAAGTGAAAAATCATACTAATTATCACTTAACTGGAGCAGGCAACCATTAGAGGCACAGGAATGCAATAAAGAGCTTACGAACGAAATTACGAATAACGAAATTACGTTACGAATAACGAAAATGCCCGAACAAGAAAGACGACTAAGCTACGCGGAATGGATGACGGCGCTATTTAAAAAATTCAGCAAGGATATGGAGTATATTAACAAGAACGCCACCGATCACGAAAGAGCGCAAATGAGTCGCGCGAATGCAATGGGAACACCAAACGACAAAATGACTTTGAGAGACATTTATGATGAAATGTGGGAGTTAGATGCCAGGTGTAATAAAGAAAAGACTATTGGGACGAATAACGAAAAAGACGATAACAAGGTGGAAAGGATGACTGAAGAAGATTGGGAAAGATGGGACGATAATGAAGAACAAATGAAAACCGAAAGAACAGGAGTATACGCCCAAGTGACAGAACAATATACTCAGGAAGATTATGAACAATGGAAAAGAGAAATAAGACCACCGGAAAACCCAATACGAACAGAAAACAAAGAATTAAAGGAATGGATCAGGGTGATGTTTGAACTATCCCGAGAAGATATGTGTCACTGGAGGAAAGAACACAATCAAATAGATGAATTTATCGGAATGCCAAATCATAAAAAGCTAGAACAATTCAAAGTGAAGCAACAGAAGAAAATATCAAAACAACAGGCGAGCGATAAAGAGGAAGCCAGAGGAGGACTAAATTGGAAAAAATTAATGGAATTAATGAGTAGTATGAAGGAGGATAATAAACAAATTAATGAGAGTTTAAGACAAATCAAAGAAGATAACCAGAGATACCATGAAAAATTAATGAAAACAATGGATAGGTGTTTAACGAAAATGACTGAAACCCTAGACAGCACTTCCGAAGGTGTTAAGGTAAATCCGAATACAGAGGAGAACAGCAAGGAAACAGAAATTAGAGAAGACCAAAAGGCGTTGCTATCTAAAAATAAAAATAGAAATAACAAAGAGAGTATCCAAACCAGGAAAGAGAATATCAAGAAAATAAGGCAAACACGTCAAAGGAAATTAACGAATACAAGGGAAGAATTGGAAATGATTAAAAGGGGATTGGTTCAGCTACATAATCGACCAATTACAGAAAACAGAGAAGTAAGGCAAGTGAGAAACTTTAAACGAACCACACTTGAATTCACAGATGGACTAGAAGGGCCAAAAAGGCCAAAACTAACTAAGGAGCATGGAGGACTTATGGAATTTATGTATGAACCATCAGAACCATTAAGAGACAGTACAGAAGAATCAGTTCAAAGGACAATGATGAGCTTGACTATAAATGACAATTTTATAGTGACAAGAGGCAAGAACTGTACAATAATGAGATATGTCACAAGGACAGAAACAACTCTATACACTAGAGAGACCCGAACAACCAGTATAGAGGAAATAATGGACCACGGTTAAACAGATTCCAAACAGAATATAATGAAAAGGGACGGATTTTATGGATACAGGACCAAGCAACCCATTGTAAATAAAAACCCAAAATTCCAAAAGACGTAAGGACAACTTACTCAACTTATTTCGAACAATATAATTTAAAATGAAGAAACTAAAACCCAAAATTCCAAAGGATGTAAGAACAACTTACTCATAATTATTCAGAAACAGTATGATTTAAAATAAAGAGAATAAATACCCCAAAATTCAAAAAATGAAGTAAGCTCAACTTACAAACAAGTATCTAAGAAAACAATTTATGAGTTATATAAGAAAGAGAATTTTGAAGATAAAAAGAACAACCAAAGTCGAAAAATAAGTAAGAACACCTTACTATACAATTTAGAAGAAATTGCTTTAAACTGATATGAAAAAAAAAAAATTTTACACTAATTCAACCTAATAAAAATCATCAAAACCAAAAAACAAGATGAGTTTATCTGATATAATATAATAGCGAGAAATATAATTTAGAATGTAAAAGAAATAATAATGATTGTGCCAGAAGAATATAGCTACATAATGTAATGTATAGTACTGACCAAAATCTCATAACCAGCTGTATTGATCACAAAGGAATATGAGCCAATGAAGATAAGAGAATGAAGAAGCCAAAATGGAACCATCAAAAGGATCACAAGAAAAGAAAAAACCAAATGGTTAAGAATTATCCGTAAACAAAACCCAATTAATAAATGTCAATAAAATAGCCAAGTATTGGAGAGAAAAAGTGTATAATAGAAGGAAGAATTAATATGAAGAAATAATATGATCTGAGTTAAAGTACAGTGAATAATCCCTAGAATATGATTATTATTTATTATTTTATTGAAGGTCACATGATGACTACCTTACGAGGTTTATTAATGAAGATTGACTGTAGAATATTCCAGCAATCATTTGACTGGGCAGAGATGATGTTCCTCTGTTCCCAGAAAGTATGTAACGGACGACGGTAATTGGTTAGCCGATAGAGCACCACCGATTCAATTCCAGTTATAATGTTAGGGAGGTTTAGGAAAATTAAATATTAGAGGGAAAACTCACAAATAAATATAGAGAATTAAATAAAACCAGATCCAAAATGTATAATTAATGAAGAATGTCACAAGAATGATTATAGAAATAAGATTTAAACTTGGGAAATAATTGACTTTAAGAAGGAACGAAGAAATGATAATAAAATAACGAATAATTGGGAAATATAAAAGTACTATAAATAGGAAACCAATTGGCCAGATACAAATTAGAAGTTTATTTCTTGCTAAACTTTGTTTATACCAAAATAAACTTATTTCAAAGGGGGGGGTGTTATGTAACGCAACATAGTTGAGGTTCCCCAACGTTACATAAAAGACTGAATGAAATATGGTCAAAGACCATACCCTGACTTAAGGTTGTTCGATAGTTCATATGTTTGAGAAGGACCTCAAGTAAAAAGGAGGCAATGACTAATATTAAATGTAAAAGAGCCAGACCAATGAATGATTGGATGTAATGAAATATTTGTTTTGTACTGTGACATGTTAAGGTCTACAGAATATTTATATTGTATGTTGAATGTGTTAAAAATGAAATGATGTTGTTTGATAATAATACTTACTCAATAATTATGTTTATATTTTATATTAGATTTGTTTTTATACAGCACAGTATAGTTACCAATGTTAGGCACTGTATTAAGTTGTCAGTATTGTATAAAATTGAAAGATACTGTTGTTCTAATTAATGTTTATAAACTGGATCAGGAGTGTGACCAGTGTTTCAAGTCTAACAAGTAGTTCTGACAATTATGTCATAAATTAATAAAGGTTCCAGAACCAATTGATTAATGTAAAAACAAATAACCACCAGTAAATTAAAATTCATGTAATTAACTATGTAATCAATAATTAATTGTACAGTAGGTCAGGTAAAAAGAAAATTAAGTTAAAAACCAAATAATGTTATAATGGTTGTAAATGAATCTATAGGCCTAAATTCCATATTAGTGAAAGGAAATTAATACCTTTTTAGTAAACCCAGTCCAACGAAACTCTAGTAAAACATTTACTGTTTAATAAGGAAGGTTAGGGGAGAAATTTATGTGATTCAATATTAATCCAAGCATGGAGTATTTTATTGGAAAGGAGTAGTAATATTCTATAATGCCGGCTCAAGGATATATAGAAAACATGGTTGTTAAGGCAACTGATTTTTAGTAAGTTGTTGATTTTGAATGGATGGTACTGATTGTTACAAGCTATTAGGTTGAGATGAACCGATATATTTAAAATATATGAATAAATATAAAGAAAATACATATCCAAATTGAAAAAACATTTTTGCAAACAATTATACTGGAATGTCAATGAATCATACAAATTAAATAACCCTCTAAATTATCAATGAATACAATAAAAAAGAACTGAAAGCGTCTCACCTCATTCACTAAATAATTCCGCTGAATTTGGTATCAAACCAATTCATGCTATAAATTGAAGACCAATAAAGAGTTGAAGCCTGAATTAACGGAAATATTTGGAAATACAGAAGATTCGGTTGACGAAATAACCTTCATTGACAGCGTAAGCTGAGATCCTGATTCCAGTTCGTTGGGACCAAGAATTGTGAAGACGCAAAAGAAGAATCGAAGCACAAGAGTTCCTGTGGAATTATCATCATCCATTCATTGAAGACCAGAACAGTTTTACTGGGTGAAGACGATATAAACTGCATTTTGACCGTTGTTGACAAACATTCACCGCCTAATGAAGCTTTCGCCGCTTGGGTAAAAAAACAAATTATTTTCATATCATTGTATTTTAAGTAAATAATTTTATTCTTTTTGTAAATTGAACAACCTTAATTATGCGTTTTACCTGGCCTTACTAATGGTTCAAAGAACTACACGAACCCTGGTATAAGAATTATTTGTCATTATTTTCAAAGTATATATGTTTTTTTTTTTAGAGTTCGAATAATTAAGAATCGATACATGTTGGGATAGTCGATTGGATCGTCTTATTGTTTGTCTGAGACAACGTAACTTGTTAAATACCAGAGAAAAATAAATAAAGTACATTTGTTGTAGGAGATAACGTTTTAATCATTGCAGAGAAAATACTATATGTAATTGGCGTAATAATTTATTAACAGATTGATACAAACACTCAGAATAACTAACCTGTACGTACGCTTATTTCTAATAATAGCGCTCCAAGTTTACAGCTGGTGGGACGGGAGATTGCTGAACTAACGGGGTTTGCCATACCAAATTTGAATGAAATTTTTATCGTTGAGGGACTAGGGTTGAGACAAAAACCACTTACATTCAGTAAATACTCCATATATATTGCTCATATTAAACAACCACTGAGAATTAAATTAAGTCTACAGAATACTACCATTATAAATTCAGGAACATAATTCTAAGTTTGTGGACTTAATAATCTGTGTTCTGAGGGTTTCACTGGTCACAACCGCAAGGTATATTAGTTAATAACATATTAATTAAACCAGGTAACAGCATTTTAATTGTTACGAATCGCCACCTACAACGTACTACTTGGCGTTTGTTACACCGGAGTCCCTTATAACCAATTACACTCATAGACAAGATTTCTTTATAATTTGACGTCTCCAGCTGGTATCATACATTATAACATACGTCCTCACATAATTAACAAGCAGTTCGTTACTAAATTGATTACAACAGTGGGGTTTGAATAAGACGGACATTTTCGCTAACACCGGCACATATTGGTTTCTTTACAAATTGACGCTCGCAACGTGAGGCATCATCGTCGCATCTTAACACCTAATTATTTCTAATTGTTTCAAATTGTGCATAACAACGTGGAACTTATTTAAACACGTACTCAACACATTCTATATATTTTCACTTTTTACAAATTGGCGCTCAACGAGTGGGCTTTAGTTAAGTGAAAAATCATACTAATTATCACTTAACTGGAGCAGGCAACCATTAGAGGCACAGGAATGCAATAAAGAGCTTACGAACGAAATTACGTTACGAATAACGAAAATGCCCGAACAAGAAAGACGACTAAGCTACGCGGAATGGATGACGGCGCTATTTAAAAAATTCAGCAAGGATATGGAGTATATTAACAAGAACGCCACCGATCACGAAAGAGCGCAAATGAGTCGCGCGAATGCAATGGGAACACCAAACGACAAAATGACTTTGAGAGACATTTATGATGAAATGTGGGAGTTAGATGCCAGGTGTAATAAAGAAAAGACTATTGGGACGAATAACGAAAAAGACGATAACAAGGTGGAAAGGATGACTGAAGAAGATTGGGAAAGATGGGACGATAATGAAGAACAAATGAAAACCGAAAGAACAGGAGTATACGCCCAAGTGACAGAACAATATACTCAGGAAGATTATGAACAATGGAAAAGAGAAATAAGACCACCGGAAAACCCAATACGAACAGAAAACAAAGAATTAAAGGAATGGATCAGGGTGATGTTTGAACTATCCCGAGAAGATATGTGTCACTGGAGGAAAGAACACAATCAAATAGATGAATTTATCGGAATGCCAAATCATAAAAAGCTAGAACAATTCAAAGTGAAGCAACAGAAGAAAATATCAAAACAACAGGCGAGCGATAAAGAGGAAGCCAGAGGAGGACTAAATTGGAAAAAATTAATGGAATTAATGAGTAGTATGAAGGAGGATAATAAACAAATTAATGAGAGTTTAAGACAAATCAAAGAAGATAACCAGAGATACCATGAAAAATTAATGAAAACAATGGATAGGTGTTTAACGAAAATGACTGAAACCCTAGACAGCACTTCCGAAGGTGTTAAGGTAAATCCGAATACAGAGGAGAACAGCAAGGAAACAGAAATTAGAGAAGACCAAAAGGCGTTGCTATCTAAAAATAAAAATAGAAATAACAAAGAGAGTATCCAAACCAGGAAAGAGAATATCAAGAAAATAAGGCAAACACGTCAAAGGAAATTAACGAATACAAGGGAAGAATTGGAAATGATTAAAAGGGGATTGGTTCAGCTACATAATCGACCAATTACAGAAAACAGAGAAGTAAGGCAAGTGAGAAACTTTAAACGAACCACACTTGAATTCACAGATGGACTAGAAGGGCCAAAAAGGCCAAAACTAACTAAGGAGCATGGAGGACTTATGGAATTTATGTATGAACCATCAGAACCATTAAGAGACAGTACAGAAGAATCAGTTCAAAGGACAATGATGAGCTTGACTATAAATGACAATTTTATAGTGACAAGAGGCAAGAACTGTACAATAATGAGATATGTCACAAGGACAGAAACAACTCTATACACTAGAGAGACCCGAACAACCAGTATAGAGGAAATAATGGACCACGGTTAAACAGATTCCAAACAGAATATAATGAAAAGGGACGGATTTTATGGATACAGGACCAAGCAACCCATTGTAAATAAAAACCCAAAATTCCAAAAGACGTAAGGACAACTTACTCAACTTATTTCGAACAATATAATTTAAAATGAAGAAACTAAAACCCAAAATTCCAAAGGATGTAAGAACAACTTACTCATAATTATTCAGAAACAGTATGATTTAAAATAAAGAGAATAAATACCCCAAAATTCAAAAAATGAAGTAAGCTCAACTTACAAACAAGTATCTAAGAAAACAATTTATGAGTTATATAAGAAAGAGAATTTTGAAGATAAAAAGAACAACCAAAGTCGAAAAATAAGTAAGAACACCTTACTATACAATTTAGAAGAAATTGCTTTAAACTGATATGAAAAAAAAAAAAAAATTTTACACTAATTCAACCTAATAAAAATCATCAAAACCAAAAAACAAGATGAGTTTATCTGATATAATATAATAGCGAGAAATATAATTTAGAATGTAAAAGAAATAATAATGATTGTGCCAGAAGAATATAGCTACATAATGTAATGTATAGTACTGACCAAAATCTCATAACCAGCTGTATTGATCACAAAGGAATATGAGCCAATGAAGATAAGAGAATGAAGAAGCCAAAATGGAACCATCAAAAGGATCACAAGAAAAGAAAAAACCAAATGGTTAAGAATTATCCGTAAACAAAACCCAATTAATAAATGTCAATAAAATAGCCAAGTATTGGAGAGAAAAAGTGTATAATAGAAGGAAGAATTAATATGAAGAAATAATATGATCTGAGTTAAAGTACAGTGAATAATCCCTAGAATATGATTATTATTTATTATTTTATTGAAGGTCACATGATGACTACCTTACGAGGTTTATTAATGAAGATTGACTGTAGAATATTCCAGCAATCATTTGACTGGGCAGAGATGATGTTCCTCTGTTCCCAGAAAGTATGTAACGGATGACGGTAATTGGTTAGCCGATAGAGCACCACCGATTCAATTCCAGTTATAATGTTAGGGAGGTTTAGGAAAATTAAATATTAGAGGGAAAACTCACAAATAAATATAGAGAATTAAATAAAACCAGATCCAAAATGTATAATTAATGAAGAATGTCACAAGAATGATTATAGAAATAAGATTTAAACTTGGGAAATAATTGACTTTAAGAAGGAACGAAGAAATGATAATAAAATAACGAATAATTGGGAAATATAAAAGTACTATAAATAGGAAACCAATTGGCCAGATACAAATTAGAAGTTTATTTCTTGCTAAACTTTGTTTATACCAAAATAAACTTATTTCAAAGGGGGGGGTGTTATGTAACGCAACATAGTTGAGGTTCCCCAACGTTACATAAAAGACTGAATGAAATATGGTCAAAGACCATACCCTGACTTAAGGTTGTTCGATAGTTCATATGTTTGAGAAGGACCTCAAGTAAAAAGGAGGCAATGACTAATATTAAATGTAAAAGAGCCAGACCAATGAATGATTGGATGTAATGAAATATTTGTTTTGTACTGTGACATGTTAAGGTCTACAGAATATTTATATTGTATGTTGAATGTGTTAAAAATGAAATGATGTTGTTTGATAATAATACTTACTCAATAATTATGTTTATATTTTATATTAGATTTGTTTTTATACAGCACAGTATAGTTACCAATGTTAGGCACTGTATTAAGTTGTCAGTATTGTATAAAATTGAAAGATACTGTTGTTCTAATTAATGTTTATAAACTGGATCAGGAGTGTGACCAGTGTTTCAAGTCTAACAAGTAGTTCTGACAATTATGTCATAAATTAATAAAGGTTCCAGAACCAATTGATTAATGTAAAAACAAATAACCACCAGTAAATTAAAATTCATGTAATTAACTATGTAATCAATAATTAATTGTACAGTAGGTCAGGTAAAAAGAAAATTAAGTTAAAAACCAAATAATGTTATAATGGTTGTAAATGAATCTATAGGCCTAAATTCCATATTAGTGAAAGGAAATTAATACCTTTTTAGTAAACCCAGTCCAACGAAACTCTAGTAAAACATTTACTGTTTAATAAGGAAGGTTAGGGGAGAAATTTATGTGATTCAATATTAATCCAAGCATGGAGTATTTTATTGGAAAGGAGTAGTAATATTCTATAATGCCGGCTCAAGGATATATAGAAAACATGGTTGTTAAGGCAACTGATTTTTAGTAAGTTGTTGATTTTGAATGGATGGTACTGATTGTTACAAGCTATTAGGTTGAGATGAACCGATATATTTAAAATATATGAATAAATATAAAGAAAATACATATCCAAATTGAAAAAACATTTTTGCAAAACAATTATACTGGAATGTCAATGAATCATACAAATTAAATAACCCTCTAAATTATCAATGAATACAATAAAAAAGAACTGAAAGCGTCTCACCTCATTCACTAAATAATTCCGCTGAATTTGGTATCAAACCAATTCATGCTATAAATTGAAGACCAATAAAGAGTTGAAGCCTGAATTAACGGAAATATTTGGAAATACAGAAGATTCGGTTGACGAAATAACCTTCATTGACAGCGTAAGCTGAGATCCTGATTCCAGTTCGTTGGGACCAAGAATTGTGAAGACGCAAAAGAAGAATCGAAGCACAAGAGTTCCTGTGGAATTATCATCATCCATTCATTGAAGACCAGAACAGTTTTACTGGGTGAAGACGATATAAACTGCATTTTGACCGTTGTTGACAAACATTCACCGCCTAATGAAGCTTTCGCCGCTTGGGTAAAAAAACAAATTATTTTCATATCATTGTATTTTAAGTAAATAATTTTATTCTTTTTGTAAATTGAACAACCTTAATTATGCGTTTTACCTGGCCTTACTAATGGTTCAAAGAACTACACGAACCCTGGTATAAGAATTATTTGTCATTATTTTCAAAGTATATATGTTTTTTTTTTTAGAGTTCGAATAATTAAGAATCGATACATGTTGGGATAGTCGATTGGATCGTCTTATTGTTTGTCTGAGACAACGTAACTTGTTAAATACCAGAGAAAAATAAATAAAGTACATTTGTTGTAGGAGATAACGTTTTAATCATTGCAGAGAAAATACTATATGTAATTGGCGTAATAATTTATTAACAGATTGATACAAACACTCAGAATAACTAACCTGTACGTACGCTTATTTCTAATAATAGCGCTCCAAGTTTACAGCTGGTGGGACGGGAGATTGCTGAACTAACGGGGTTTGCCATACCAAATTTGAATGAAATTTTTATCGTTGAGGGACTAGGGTTGAGACAAAAACCACTTACATTCAGTAAATACTCCATATATATTGCTCATATTAAACAACCACTGAGAATTAAATTAAGTCTACAGAATACTACCATTATAAATTCAGGAACATAATTCTAAGTTTGTGGACTTAATAATCTGTGTTCTGAGGGTTTCACTGGTCACAACCGCAAGGTATATTAGTTAATAACATATTAATTAAACCAGGTAACAGCATTTTAATTGTTACGAATCGCCACCTACAACGTACTACTTGGCGTTTGTTACACCGGAGTCCCTTATAACCAATTACACTCATAGACAAGATTTCTTTATAATTTGACGTCTCCAGCTGGTATCATACATTATAACATACGTCCTCACATAATTAACAAGCAGTTCGTTACTAAATTGATTACAACAGTGGGGTTTGAATAAGACGGACATTTTCGCTAACACCGGCACATATTGGTTTCTTTACAAATTGACGCTCGCAACGTGAGGCATCATCGTCGCATCTTAACACCTAATTATTTCTAATTGTTTCAAATTGTGCATAACAACGTGGAACTTATTTAAACACGTACTCAACACATTCTATATATTTTCACTTTTTACAAATTGGCGCTCAACGAGTGGGCTTTAGTTAAGTGAAAAATCATACTAATTATCACTTAACTGGAGCAGGCAACCATTAGAGGCACAGGAATGCAATAAAGAGCTTACGAACGAAATTACGAATAACGAAATTACGTTACGAATAACGAAAATGCCCGAACAAGAAAGACGACTAAGCTACGCGGAATGGATGACGGCGCTATTTAAAAAATTCAGCAAGGATATGGAGTATATTAACAAGAACGCCACCGATCACGAAAGAGCGCAAATGAGTCGCGCGAATGCAATGGGAACACCAAACGACAAAATGACTTTGAGAGACATTTATGATGAAATGTGGGAGTTAGATGCCAGGTGTAATAAAGAAAAGACTATTGGGACGAATAACGAAAAAGACGATAACAAGGTGGAAAGGATGACTGAAGAAGATTGGGAAAGATGGGACGATAATGAAGAACAAATGAAAACCGAAAGAACAGGAGTATACGCCCAAGTGACAGAACAATATACTCAGGAAGATTATGAACAATGGAAAAGAGAAATAAGACCACCGGAAAACCCAATACGAACAGAAAACAAAGAATTAAAGGAATGGATCAGGGTGATGTTTGAACTATCCCGAGAAGATATGTGTCACTGGAGGAAAGAACACAATCAAATAGATGAATTTATCGGAATGCCAAATCATAAAAAGCTAGAACAATTCAAAGTGAAGCAACAGAAGAAAATATCAAAACAACAGGCGAGCGATAAAGAGGAAGCCAGAGGAGGACTAAATTGGAAAAAATTAATGGAATTAATGAGTAGTATGAAGGAGGATAATAAACAAATTAATGAGAGTTTAAGACAAATCAAAGAAGATAACCAGAGATACCATGAAAAATTAATGAAAACAATGGATAGGTGTTTAACGAAAATGACTGAAACCCTAGACAGCACTTCCGAAGGTGTTAAGGTAAATCCGAATACAGAGGAGAACAGCAAGGAAACAGAAATTAGAGAAGACCAAAAGGCGTTGCTATCTAAAAATAAAAATAGAAATAACAAAGAGAGTATCCAAACCAGGAAAGAGAATATCAAGAAAATAAGGCAAACACGTCAAAGGAAATTAACGAATACAAGGGAAGAATTGGAAATGATTAAAAGGGGATTGGTTCAGCTACATAATCGACCAATTACAGAAAACAGAGAAGTAAGGCAAGTGAGAAACTTTAAACGAACCACACTTGAATTCACAGATGGACTAGAAGGGCCAAAAAGGCCAAAACTAACTAAGGAGCATGGAGGACTTATGGAATTTATGTATGAACCATCAGAACCATTAAGAGACAGTACAGAAGAATCAGTTCAAAGGACAATGATGAGCTTGACTATAAATGACAATTTTATAGTGACAAGAGGCAAGAACTGTACAATAATGAGATATGTCACAAGGACAGAAACAACTCTATACACTAGAGAGACCCGAACAACCAGTATAGAGGAAATAATGGACCACGGTTAAACAGATTCCAAACAGAATATAATGAAAAGGGACGGATTTTATGGATACAGGACCAAGCAACCCATTGTAAATAAAAACCCAAAATTCCAAAAGACGTAAGGACAACTTACTCAACTTATTTCGAACAATATAATTTAAAATGAAGAAACTAAAACCCAAAATTCCAAAGGATGTAAGAACAACTTACTCATAATTATTCAGAAACAGTATGATTTAAAATAAAGAGAATAAATACCCCAAAATTCAAAAAATGAAGTAAGCTCAACTTACAAACAAGTATCTAAGAAAACAATTTATGAGTTATATAAGAAAGAGAATTTTGAAGATAAAAAGAACAACCAAAGTCGAAAAATAAGTAAGAACACCTTACTATACAATTTAGAAGAAATTGCTTTAAACTGATATGAAAAAAAAAAAAAAATTTTACACTAATTCAACCTAATAAAAATCATCAAAACCAAAAAACAAGATGAGTTTATCTGATATAATATAATAGCGAGAAATATAATTTAGAATGTAAAAGAAATAATAATGATTGTGCCAGAAGAATATAGCTACATAATGTAATGTATAGTACTGACCAAAATCTCATAACCAGCTGTATTGATCACAAAGGAATATGAGCCAATGAAGATAAGAGAATGAAGAAGCCAAAATGGAACCATCAAAAGGATCACAAGAAAAGAAAAAAACAAATGGTTAAGAATTATCCGTAAACAAAACCCAATTAATAAATGTCAATAAAATAGCCAAGTATTGGAGAGAAAAAGTGTATAATAGAAGGAAGAATTAATATGAAGAAATAATATGATCTGAGTTAAAGTACAGTGAATAATCACTAGAATATGATTATTATTTATTATTTTATTGAAGGTCACATGATGACTACCTTACGAGGTTTATTAATGAAGATTGACTGTAGAATATTCCAGCAATCATTTGACTGGGCAGAGATGATGTTCCTCTGATCCCAGAAAGTATGTAACGGACGACGGTAATTGGTTAGCCGATAGAGCACCACCGATTCAATTCCAGTTATAATGTTAGGGAGGTTTAGGAAAATTAAATATTAGAGGGAAAACTCACAAATAAATATAGAGAATTAAATAAAACCAGATCCAAAATGTATAATTAATGAAGAATGTCACAAGAATGATTATAGAAATAAGATTTAAACTTGGGAAATAATTGACTTTAAGAAGGAACGAAGAAATGATAATAAAATAACGAATAATTGGGAAATATAAAAGTACTATAAATAGGAAACCAATTGGCCAGATACAAATTAGAAGTTTATTTCTTGCTAAACTTTGTTTATACCAAAATAAACTTATTTCAAAGGGGGGGGTGTTATGTAACGCAACATAGTTGAGGTTCCCCAACGTTACATAAAAGACTGAATGAAATATGGTCAAAGACCATACCCTGACTTAAGGTTGTTCGATAGTTCATATGTTTGAGAAGGACCTCAAGTAAAAAGGAGGCAATGACTAATATTAAATGTAAAAGAGCCAGACCAATGAATGATTGGATGTAATGAAATATTTGTTTTGTACTGTGACATGTTAAGGTCTACAGAATATTTATATTGTATGTTGAATGTGTTAAAAATGAAATGATGTTGTTTGATAATAATACTTACTCAATAATTATGTTTATATTTTATATTAGATTTGTTTTTATACAGCACAGTATAGTTACCAATGTTAGGCACTGTATTAAGTTGTCAGTATTGTATAAAATTGAAAGATACTGTTGTTCTAATTAATGTTTATAAACTGGATCAGGAGTGTGACCAGTGTTTCAAGTCTAACAAGTAGTTCTGACAATTATGTCATAAATTAATAAAGGTTCCAGAACCAATTGATTAATGTAAAAACAAATAACCACCAGTAAATTAAAATTCATGTAATTAACTATGTAATCAATAATTAATTGTACAGTAGGTCAGGTAAAAAGAAAATTAAGTTAAAAACCAAATAATGTTATAATGGTTGTAAATGAATCTATAGGCCTAAATTCCATATTAGTGAAAGGAAATTAATACCTTTTTAGTAAACCCAGTCCAACGAAACTCTAGTAAAACATTTACTGTTTAATAAGGAAGGTTAGGGGAGAAATTTATGTGATTCAATATTAATCCAAGCATGGAGTATTTTATTGGAAAGGAGTAGTAATATTCTATAATGCCGGCTCAAGGATATATAGAAAACATGGTTGTTAAGGCAACTGATTTTTAGTAAGTTGTTGATTTTGAATGGATGGTACTGATTGTTACAAGCTATTAGGTTGAGATGAACCGATATATTTAAAATATATGAATAAATATAAAGAAAATACATATCCAAATTGAAAAAACATTTTTGCAAAACAATTATACTGGAATGTCAATGAATCATACAAATTAAATAACCCTCTAAATTATCAATGAATACAATAAAAAAGAACTGAAAGCGTCTCACCTCATTCACTAAATAATTCCGCTGAATTTGGTATCAAACCAATTCATGCTATAAATTGAAGACCAATAAAGAGTTGAAGCCTGAATTAACGGAAATATTTGGAAATACAGAAGATTCGGTTGACGAAATAACCTTCATTGACAGCGTAAGCTGAGATCCTGATTCCAGTTCGTTGGGACCAAGAATTGTGAAGACGCAAAAGAAGAATCGAAGCACAAGAGTTCCTGTGGAATTATCATCATCCATTCATTGAAGACCAGAGCAGTTTTACTGGGTGAAGACGATATAAACTGCATTTTGACCGTTGTTGACAAACATTCACCGCCTAATGAAGCTTTCGCCGCTTGGGTAAAAAAACAATTATTTTCATATCATTGTATTTTAAGTAAATAATTTTATTCTTTTTGTAAATTGAACAACCTTAATTATGCGTTTTACCTGGCCTTACTAATGGTTCAAAGAACTACACGAACCCTGGTATAAGAATTATTTGTCATTATTTTCAAAGTATATATGTTTTTTTTTTTTAGAGTTCGAATAATTAAGAATCGATACATGTTGGGATAGTCGATTGGATCGTCTTATTGTTTGTCTGAGACAACGTAACTTGTTAAATACCAGAGAAAAATAAATAAAGTACATTTGTTGTAGGAGATAACGTTTTAATCATTGCAGAGAAAATACTATATGTAATTGGCGTAATAATTTATTAACAGATTGATACAAACACTCAGAATAACTAACCTGTACGTACGCTTATTTCTAATAATAGCGCTCCAAGTTTACAGCTGGTGGGACGGGAGATTGCTGAACTAACGGGGTTTGCCATACCAAATTTGAATGAAATTTTTATCGTTGAGGGACTAGGGTTGAGACAAAAACCACTTACATTCAGTAAATACTCCATATATATTGCTCATATTAAACAACCACTGAGAATTAAATTAAGTCTACAGAATACTACCATTATAAATTCAGGAACATAATTCTAAGTTTGTGGACTTAATAATCTGTGTTCTGAGGGTTTCACTGGTCACAACCGCAAGGTATATTAGTTAATAACATATTAATTAAACCAGGTAACAGCATTTTAATTGTTACGAATCGCCACCTACAACGTACTACTTGGCGTTTGTTACACCGGAGTCCCTTATAACCAATTACACTCATAGACAAGATTTCTTTATAATTTGACGTCTCCAGCTGGTATCATACATTATAACATACGTCCTCACATAATTAACAAGCAGTTCGTTACTAAATTGATTACAACAGTGGGGTTTGAATAAGACGGACATTTTCGCTAGCACCGGCACATATTGGTTTCTTTACAAATTGACGCTCGCAACGTGAGGCATCATCGTCGCATCTTAACACCTAATTATTTCTAATTGTTTCAAATTGGCGCATAACAACGTGGAACTTATTTAAACACGTACTCAACACATTCTATATATTTTCACTTTTTACAAATTATATATATATATATATATTTCAATCACTTTCTGCTACAGTCCGTTTCTTGATGTATATAATACTTTAATATTTATAACTAAATTTACCTCAAGATATATTTTTTCCTTTAGGAACATGTTATATATATATATATATATATATATTGTTATGATGGTCTCACTAATTGTCGTATGGTACAGTAGAAAAAAATAAAGACATCAGTGAAGTCACTAATTACCATCTTTAATTAATCACATATAACAGTTTGTAATCAACAGGTTATTCAACAAGATTATATTCGTAAAATAGTTCAAGTTAAATTTGTCCACATACAATAATAATGTCAACTAACAGAGTCCCGTACAATAATAACTTTTCACTAATTACCACTTGAGACACACTGAGTAAACTGTTCAATGTAAAATTGAATTAAGTGGCTGCCGTTGAAATGTTTCATAATATGCGTCCTTAACAAGCACTCGAAAACTCTAGATGATACTTGAGTGCGGCCTTGGCATAAACTTGCACCCGCTAGGCTAGCCGCAAAACGTGTAGAACGATAATCTCCATTAGTTCGAGAATGTTCCTTAATTGCGTAACAATATATTTTCAGCTTTGTTAGCTAACATCTTTAGGCTCATTATACTAGTAACCTCCCAGAGCTCACTCACTATTTTGAACAAAATACATTTATTATTAGGCCAATTTTAGTATTTTATAATTATTTATAATAATTGAGTTCTGAGA
Organism: Magicicada septendecula; assembly: GCA_034769895.1. Lineage (NCBI taxonomy): Eukaryota > Metazoa > Arthropoda > Insecta > Hemiptera > Cicadidae > Magicicada > Magicicada septendecula. The sequence continues at coordinate 478,999,539 of CM068369.1, read as the reverse complement.
GCGAAAAATTATGATATAAGGAACATCCTTGGGATATACAAACTAAACGAAAGGACAAAGCACTATAGACAGCATTGTACAGAACATGTTGAAAGAATGCATAAGAACAGGATACCAAAACAAATTTTGGCTTATAACCCGAAAGGACGTTGAAATATTGGAAGACCAAAGAAGAGATGGTCAGACTAAGGAGAAGGAGGAGGAGGAGGAGGAGGAGGAGAGAGTTCTGACTCTGTCAAATTATTAATGATGCCAAGTTTGCATTTTGAAAATAATTCATCACTACATGATCCCCTAATAGACTTGTGTAAGTTAAAAAAACTTTTTGTTCTATTTTTTGGCTGTGTTCCTTTTAGTCTGACACCTTGCTGGATTATTATAATTATTTCAAAATTTCATCCTTTTTCTTTGGGTCCTGGTAACCTAAAATTTTCAAGTTTTCAAAACTGTACGCTATATTCAGGGTTTTGTTATAATGCTGTTTAATTTGATAACCCACATGGATGATACCAATTTTATGTAAATTTAACCCTCTTTTTGGGCCATGGTGTCCATTAATTTAGAAATTTTTAAAATGAGCATAATATTCAGATTCTGGTTAAAATTTGGTATGCCATATAGATATTTGTGATTTTTTTTTACATTTTTAACTGCCTCAAATTTTTGCCACCCCCATTATTTTTGGGATTATCAATATAAAAACAATGGAATTCTGTAGGGTCAAAGTACGGACAGTTGTACCAAGCTTTATGAAAATTCAGTTGATGCATTCAAAAGTTATTTTGAAGCACACCCCAAACAGACAGGTAGACAGATAAATTGGTTGAGTTAAAACTGACAACTTGCTTCACTTATTCAGTTACCAGCTCCACACACATACACACACACACACACACACGTGTGCGCGCGCGTGTGGAGGGTAGAAGAGCATATTATCATCAGTCAATAATGTAAACAATGGGATTAATACAGGTTTGACTTTCTAGCCTACATTGGATCACATGTGCAGACTTGTGTCAGTCCCATACTAACAGAGATTGCCATCCCTATGTCGATGAAGTGTCTGCTTTTCATACAATCATTCTCTTCTCATAAGGTGATGGCAAACCAAGTATGGTATTCCTGTCTTATAATACCTCTCTACTCTGGTCTTCAGGACTCGCATTAAACTGAAGATCCCACATACATATTGTTACGTGACATTTTTACCATGCCCTAGTAACATAAATATACCATGATTGTATTATTAAAAAGTACCAGGAGACATAATATTTTAAGAAAGACTTAATTGAATATGTTTAATTTTAACTGTTTATTGTATGTTATGTTTATTATAATTAAAGTAAGAACTTATTTATGAAATTTGTTTTTTATGTGCAGACTGTAAAGTTATAAACACAGTCAGTGTAAGGGGAATTATAACATATTACTAATAGTTATTAGTAATCAGTTTTTGTCACATTTATTAATATTATGTATACTTGTGTTAATAACACTAATGTTAGTCTTAACAAGGAAGTACCAAAATCATAGTCAGTCAAATTATATGAATAAGATTTCTATTAAAATAATAAGGAAACAATGTCAGTTTATGTTAAAAGATTACCAAATGTATAAAATAAATTTAAGAAAGTGAAAGGTACAAAAAAGAAATAATAAATAAGTTTGTAACAAAAATAAATAAAAAGTGAATCATTAACTCAGGAAATATAGATCAGAAAATAGTCAAGAGTGATGTCAAAATGATCAGTTTTTTATCAGAAGAACAAAGAAACAAATAAAAAGAAGATAAGAGCTTTTATAAAAAAGGTATATCCTTTTAAAAGAAAATGACATATAAAATAGTAAAAGGTTTGTTTATATTATTCTTATGATGTCACCAGGGTGATATAAAAATGTTACTTGGAAACCAAGGAGATATCTAAGAGAGGCCTTAGCAACATATATATGGAGGAAAAATAATAGATTGATTCTAAAAAGACTAAATGCAAAAAGGTTGATTTAAATACTTACAGTGAAAAATAAATTATAATATATATGATATCAGTGCATCTCCAGATAAACAATTGAATAATTATAAATATCAAAATTAAAATAGAAGAAAGAATTGCTACAAGACTCTACAGAATTAAACCAGGACATCTCTGAAGAAATTGGACCAATTGACACAGGGAGAGAAGTATTTTTTGATCTAAAATTAATCTGAAATATTCCCTGTTAAACCTGATCTAAAGGTTTCAAAAAACTTTGAATACGCTTTTTATAAAAAACCATAATTAACTTTCACTGAGAACATTAATGATTAATAATATAGACATAAGCATAAGCAACCATTGATGTATAGTGCTAACATAATTTAAAGCGAATTAAGTCTAAAAAAAAACATTTTTATAACTTAACCTATACACTGAACTGTTTTACACTCTTAATATAATCCTTTTAAGATACATTGTGACTATTTCTCATCATATGTATTTTGGTACTTTCCCTGTCAATACTGTTGTTATATTATAGTCGAAAGGACCTACTGAACATTATAATTGTATTTTATTTATTAAAAATAAATTATAAAATGTTTTAAAAAACCTGAGATCTCAGAGTTACTGCTGCCACTCTGAGCTTATAAAAATACAGCTGGCCAAACTTTGTTAAAAATTATGTTTTACATTTAGAACAAACATATTTTATGGAAACATAAAGGGTAGGATATTCTGAACAAAATATCTGATACTGTGAGTTGACCTCAGTAATTATTAGATTAAGTTGGCAACACTCATCAATTGAAAATCTTAGCAGATTTCTTTTAAGAAATGTGGTGATGAGCACAAGTTATCATATCCATTGCTGAAAGAAAAGAATAAAAGAGAGTTCATTACAGAATAAAGAGACCATATACTATTTACATAAATTTGAACAAAAATTTATTATTGATATTTCACCAATAAAATTTTATTTGCAAATGGTGATTACAAATTGGTGCTCAACAAACATCCCCCTGAACAGATACTCATCCTTAATTTAATATTAACAAAAATATATACAAATAATAACAGAGTTAAACAAGACACAAATTCAGATACATAACCATAGATTCGAGTCTAGATGTAACAAATTGGCTTTCCCAATAGTGAGGCTAAATAAAATATAATTTAGAAAGAACAATTATTAGGTTTGTATAATAGACTAAGAGAGGGTAACAAGAGATAACATGTTACAATATACAGGAATCTGTAAACACATATATAATGGAGATCACCTTCAAAGAGGTTACCTGTGCTCAATTGAGCAAAACACTCAGAGAAGAATATGTTATAAACCGCTGATGCAGATTGTTTGTGGGAAACATACATACGGTAACAGAATAAAATACACGTGTAGAAGAAATCTGTTATTTATATCAATACAGTATTGTTACGCAGTTACAGAACATTCTCGAACAATGGAGTCTTGCTCTACACTTCTCATCTAGCCCAGCAGGTGTGTATTTCTGCCAAGGCCGTGCTGATGCATTCTCTAGAGTTTTCACTGTTAATGGTTCTGACCCACTGTTATAACGTTCTTACTAATTGTTGTATGGTTCAGTGGAAACAGGGCACAGGTGTATCTCCACTTTTCCAAACACTTTTACAGGCTGTTCAGTAACTGTTTGGAAGCTGCAAGAGCACCAGATTGGCTTGAGATTTTTCACCACATTGGAGCACACAATGGAAACTGTTGCGCCTGTGTCAGCTGTAATTGAGGCTGGCCTTTCTTAAACGAATCCAGTAACCACCAAGCTCCCACTGTTTTTCTGAAGTGTGGATTACAGTGGTTAGCGGATTATAGTGTTATTGTGTTATAATTAGTGGAATGAGAACCCTACCGAACAGCCGAGAGCGTCCTCCAACCATCCCTCCTCTAGTTGAGCGGGCGTAGCTAAAGTCAAGCCGCGCTAAAGTACATTCCAGAGTGCTCTGGGGAACACTTGAAATATGCATTATGCTGACACGCTGTAGTAAGAATGGAACAGCGTGCGCTACGTACATAAGGGACAGAGACCCAACGGTCAATTCCACAGTGCTACGCAATTACAGAACGTTCTCAAACAATGGAGAGTTTGTTCTATGCGTTTCTCGCCTAGCCCAGCAGGTACGTGTTTCTGCATAATTCTGGCTGGTAGATTCTATATTCAGTCGATTAGTGATTAATGACAATCTTGCTGAAAACTTTGTGTAGAGATAATAGCAATGAAATTTATCTGCAGTTTTTCAGATCATGACTATCCACTTCATTATGCATTAAAACCACTGTAATGTTTTTCAATCGTCTGGCTATACTTTTCATTCTTATGAACTTAAAAAAAATCTAGCATTTCTACACTTGTAATTCTACCATACAAGAGTATTCCTGCTATTATTACTATTATATAAATATTTCCCTTTTTTTTCTTTATACTTTGACTATTTCTTTATTTAAAATCTCTGCAGTGTCATCAGCCTACATTATTTCATGTTGACTCTGTATATGTCTGTGGGTTATCTAATGCTCTGTCTTCATTGTTGCGTCTTAGAAGCTCTCGAAGACTCTTGAGTTGATCTTAGAACGCTTATTGTGGTGCTGGTGTGAAATGAAATAATGAAGTGGACTGTATATGTTTCTGGAAATAATGTTTTATTGAAAATTAACTCGAAATGATTGTTTATTGAAAGTTAAAGAGACATAATTGCTGGCGCGTGCAGTTTTTAACGCGGCATAAGTGTCGTAGAATTAAGATAAAAAATAAAATGTTGCCGTACATGACAATATGTATTAGCCGAGATCGTCAAGTAAATCGTAGCATGGTGATCATGCTATTAGTATTAAAATATTGAAAAACCTTATGTAGCGCTGCGGCTAGCGAACAAGGCATATTGCCTGTATGGAGTCTTGCGAGGAACTGATTTAATTTTGACTGCTGTCAGCCTATCTCAAGACCGGCAGCAGATAGCAGGAAAACGTGACGTCACTACACGCACCGCAATGCAGCATTTTACAATACAAAGTTCACATAGGTTCAAAGTTTGACCATACTGCCCGCACAAAATCGGGGCGATTTTGCAACTTAAGTAATTGTGTGAATAGTACATAAAAAATTATTATCAAATGTTATATACAAAGACAATACACAATATACTTGAAAGCTTTATACATTAAATTGACCTTTTGTTTAAAGTAAATCATCTCTGACATAAAAATCTATAAATAACAAAATTCATTAAGCTATCAGGCAAAACTCAAAAGCAAAACAAAACAATATCTGTGCTAGAAAATGTACCAAAATAAAAAACTCATGATAAAAATAAAGGTGCTTATATAAATAACATGATCTTTGTTGAAGCATTAACATATATGTTCAGTAAATACATACATTTAATTTTTAACAAAAGGTAAGCGACAACCCTTAATTTATATAAAAGAAAACATCCTAAAAAAAACTGATTCAATGTAGTAATACAATAATAAAGACATAATAATGTACATGCATAGTATTAGTATAATGATATCAAAATTCAATAGTACATAGCAATGATAGACATATCCAAATGATGTAAAAGTGCATAATACTCGTATGAGTGTATGAGCATACATAATACATAAGGATTGACATAATAGTTAACAGTACATAATAGTATAATAATGATCACAAAAAATTCAATAATATGTAACAGGTAATAATACAATGACAAGGACACAATAATTTACATGCATGATATTGGAGTAACAATCCCCAAAAAATCCAAAAATACATAACCATAGAGTAAATACAATAGTGAAAAACATAATAATTGATACAATAATATTAGAATCATAATCCCCAAAAAGTCAAAAATACAATAATAACATGATAATGATACATAGGAATAAAATAATGAAAACTTAATAATAATATAATACAAACAACATAATAGAAAGCATGATAAATGTTCGATACAATGATGCATGTTGCATGAATGCTTATGCAATTAGTCAGAGTCCACTGGAAGTGGACATAATTTATGGATGGGTTGACGTAGGATACCATTCGCGGTGCGAACATCTGTGACACGCACTATTGAATCCTGACCCAAATAGACGTCCGTGACTACCCCGCGTTTCCAGTGAAGTGGGGGGGGGGGGAACTGTCATCAAGAATAAGGACGAGTTATCGGGAGACAAATTTTTAGACATGATGCGCCATTTGTTGCACTGTTGCAACTGGTGCAAGTAATCTTTTGACCACCTGTTCCAAATGGATTAGGTGAATCTTTGGAGCAGCTGCCATCTGCCCAAACGACTAATATTGACTTGGGAATAGTCAGGTTCCGGGAGTGCAGTGAGCGGAGAACCAACCAGGAAATGAGCTGGAGTTAAAGGTTCGGGGTCCCTAGAGTCACTGGAGATGGCGAACAAAGGGCATGAGTTAAGGCAGGCCTCTATCTGAGTTAAGATAGTGAAATACTCCTCGAAAGTACGAATGGTTCCGCCTACCACGCGCCGCAAATGAAACTTGACGCTCTTGACTCCGCTTTCCCACAGGCCGTCGAAATGCGGTGCTGAGGGAGGTATAAAGGACCAATTAATGCCTTGGGCACTGGTAAAATCCTGGACGGACTGCTCAAAACCCTTAGACTGCAAAAGTTTGTGTAATTCGTGAAGTGTGCTACTTGCACGACGAAAATTTGTTCCATTGTCGGAGAATATCTGATCAGGGATACCTCTACGCGCTATAAACCGTTTTAAGGCTGCTATAAAGGCATCTGAAGTCAGATCTGAGACTAGTTCCAGGTGAATGGCCTTAGTGGTCATGCATATAAATAAAGCAATATAAGCCTTTGACGTTGATTTTGAACGCTGCCCGCCATGACGTACAAATACCGGACCGGCATAGTCGACTGCAGATTGGGAAAATGGCTTAGCAGGCGTAACCATCCTAATGGAAGGGGGTAATTGTCCTAATAATTGGTTTGCACCCCTAGCACGGAATCTAAAACAGGTGATATATTTATGTATTGCTGAACGTATATAAGATTTGTCATCAACTATCCAATATTTCTGATGTAGAGAAAACTGAGTCAATTGTACCCCAGCGTGTAGTAAACGAAGATGCTCACTTTGTATGATTAGTTTGCTGAGATGAGAATGCGGTTGTAGAATGATTTGATGTTTGCTGTCGTAGTTAACCTGGGAGTGCTGAAGGCATCCTCCTACGCGTAATATTCCTGTCTTGTCCAGAAAGGGGTTAAGTGAAAGAATTTTACTATTATTAGGGATGCAGCGTTGCGCCTCAAGCTCCTTGATTTCGATGCCAAAGTGCGACTTCTGGGACTGGCGAATAAAAACAAAAGTGTACCATGTAACTCATGGGAGGTTAAAAAGGAAGTGTTCCTATCCGCTGTGGGAAGCCTAGAGTTCCGAATGAATTGGTGACAATACATTGGTGACACATGGAGTTTTGAAAGCGATGAGTAGTTTTCAAAGTAACTAGACGCAGATGAGGCGACTATCAACGAGGTTTGGACCTGCTTACATTGTTCCTGCTCAAGATCGGGATGAGTGCAGGGTGAATGGGCATCGAAGGCACAGATAGGCCATGATGATGACTCATGGTCAGGGTTCTGCTTGGATTTGAGTTCCAGTGCTTGAAACCTGTGGATAGCGCTGGAGAGAGAATCGCCTGAATGACAATTGTGTAACCTGCGCGGTAGGGATACCACAAATCTGCCATCATTATTACGGACAGTATTAGATACAAAATGGTTTTCGCATTCCGAGTCCTCAGCGGAGGGAGCACAAATAGCAACGTCCTCTACCTTCCAAAAGTCCTTTAGTTGCGAGGAAATGGCATTATTGTTTTCACATACCATGAATGATGAGACAGGTTTTGTCATGTCGACATTAAATGGCAAGTTACCTGCGAGAATGAATCCCAATTTTGTCTCCTGTATTATGGGAAAATGTGGGCTACAGATAAATTTGACGGGTTCAATTAATTGTAAGTAATACTGAGCACCAAGCAATATGTCGATTTGCGAAGAAAAATTCAGCTGCGGGTCAGCCAGAAATATGCCTTTTGGTAAGTTTAGGGATGAGATATCAAATGATTCCGCAGGGAGATCATTCGTGATACTAGGAAGCACAGCGCAATGTATGTTTAAATTAAAATTCTTATAGCGTGAATGCAACCTTACCCTAGTACTGAAGTCAGCTTGAGATAATGAATTATTTATACCGGTGATGGGTAATTGAGATTTAATTAATTTTAGACCCATGCAACGTGCGAAATTCATGGTGCAAAAGTTAGCTTGCGATCCTGAGTCCAATAAAACCCTAACTGGGTGCTTCCTACCTGCATGGTCAGTTGTCATGCAGACAGCAGTGGACAATAATATAGATTTGTTCGTTTGCAGTTTTAATGAAAATTGGTTGTTGCTGCATGAAGCGTTATTGCCTGATATATGGATCATTGTGTGGTGGCGCTTAGCACACGTTCTGCAGGCAAATTTGGAAGGACAATGTGCGAGATCATGGCCTGGACGCATACAATTTAAGCAGAGTTTATTTTTAATTAGAATATTTTTTCGTTCCAGGGGAGAGACAGCTACAAATTCTGGACACTCAGCAAGGCGGTGTTTACCACGACACAGCTGACATATGTCATTGCCGATATGAGAATGGAATGTCGACCTAGAAATATTAACCGGTTTAATTGCTTTGCAATAGGGAGCCTTATTGCTAACGTGTATCTTGCTTACTGAATTGGCCACGCCGTCAACATTTTGCAATAACTGTCTTCTGTTGTTTAAAAATTTAATAAAATTACTGAAATTAGGTAAGCGTTCGTCAGACAAGCTTTCTTTCCAGAGCCGACATGTGTGATTATCAAGTTTTTGCGTTGAGTACTGAACGAAAATAATTTCAAATGTATTTACCGTTAAGTTTAACGAATTTAAGGCATTTATATTCGCGGTGATCTCGTCAATTAATTTAGAAATGCTAACCCTGGATTCTTGTTGAATTGACTTCACTCCCAAGACATTCCCTATGTGATATGCTGAAACAATTAATTTGCTGTCGTACCTGGCTCTTAATAGATCAATAGCTACCGCATAATTTTCATGGGTGATTGGAAGAGATTTTATTACAGGTAACGCCTCGTCCCTTAATAACGAGTTCAAATAGTGCAACTTCTGTATGTCCATCAGGTCAGTTCTGACATGTACCAATTCCACAAACAAAGTATAATAATGTTGCCAATCAATAATGCTGCCTGAGAAGCAGGGCAGTTTAATCAGCTCTAACTGTATAGGGGAAGTTTTAATTGGTGTGACTTCAGCCTGGACAATGACTTCCTGTTCACCTCCTCTACTTGTTCTAATAAATGATGTAATTTGCACTCTATATTACAGAGATCATCCTCTGTTTGGACTCTGTCACTGACTGATGCGAAATCGGAATCATCAGCCTCAATCTGAGTCTGAATTTCGTCATACTTAGCGGACAATTCCGTCAAATGGCGGAGTTTTTTAATTTTTAGTGCATGGTGATTGCTTATATCTGGATCGAAATTGTCCGCGAAAGTATTCACACGGGATATCGACGCCTTAATTGTGCCCCGTTTCTTAATTAATGCCTTCACATCAGCCATGACCAAATTGTAAAATATAATTTGAAAACGATGGTTAAACGTAGAGCAGGTGAACAATTGTTGTAATTTTAAATAATTTGCTAAAATCTGATATGATGCAGGAGCCAGTGATCTGTGTACACCTTAATATATGACTTACTATAATAGGTATTTCATTTGCTTAAAAAATAGTTATGAAAGCTACTGAAAACACGAATTATTCAAAATGATAATACACTTATAGCCCTATCACATCACTTAAATTTCTTAATACGTTATTACACAGCTGGGGCAATGAAAATTTGTGTACATATGTACATATGAAAATCTAGATAAAATACAAGTTTATGGCCACTTGACAATAATATTTGTCTATGTAAAAATCATTAATGATGTTATATTAAACTAGCTGAAGTACCCATTCTACGCCCGGGTGGTGAGCATTTTTATTAGCACATATTTAATTATTTATTGGCATATATTAAATACATTTAATTACATATACATTTAATTACATATTGGCTATGAAATTTAATTACTTCTTTGTAGACCACATTTTTGGTGTAAACTCTGTGGTCTTTCTTTAAGTTGCCTTGTTGGTCAGTTCCTAAGACTTTTACCTTGACTTGCTGAAAGGACTTTGTTCTTGAAAATGCAACATAAAATTGTCCATGACTGAATACTGGAGATGGCAAATAAATACCAACTGAATCCAGTGTTTGCCCTTGGCTTTTGTTGATGGTCATAGCAAAAGCAAGTCTAAATGGAAACTGTTTTCGTCTTAATGTAAAGGGAAGGTCAGGGTCACTGGGTCCAAGAATAACTCTTGGAATAAATACCCTGGTACCTTTAACAGATCCGGTCAGGATTTCACAGACAATGACTTTTGACATCATTTGCTTGACGACCATTCTGGTGCCATTGCAAAGACCTCTTGTTGAGTCAAGGTTTCGTAGCAACATTACTACTGCACCAACTTTCAAGTTAAAGTCAAGTCAAGTTTCATAGTTATGTCTATGAGGAGACATACCTCCAGGTGTTAAGCTGTTCAAAAACTCCATTGGATAGTTTGCTGCCTCCTCGGCATTTGCACTGTCTTGCTGAATAGAATCTATGCTGGTATAGCATTTCAATTCAGATTGAACTCGTCTAAGGACATTTTCATTAAGGTCAAGTGACTCATGGTTGTTTGGAGTCAGGATTGCATGGTTAGCAATGCTGTCATCTCCTGATTGGATGACCTCAGGAAAGACAGCAGCAACAGTACATCCATTTTCAATGCAGACTGGAGGAATTTCGAAGATGCCTTCCTCTAATCCAGGCTCTTGGAGTTTTCCATTCCCAAGTTTTAAAAGCTAATCGGAAAAGCCTCGGTGTTCTGATGGGACATTGTCTTCATTGGCACGCATGTTTTTGTCTAACTTTAGGACCTGAATATTTTTCCAACACTTACTATTCTTCATGCATGAAGAAAGTATTTCGGTTCTGCTGCCATGTGGAACAACAGGGAGAATTTGTCTAAAATCTCCACCGAAAAGAAAAACAGCACCTCCAAATGGTTTTTTAGAAGGAACTTTTGGATCTTCAGCTAAGAGATCTTTATACAGTGTGTCAACTGCATTTACTCCATGTGCTGGGGCCATTGAAGCTTCATCCCAGATTATCACTTTGGCCTTTTCCAGTTCATTTGCCGTATTAGTCCCATGTCGAACATTACAGGTTGATGTTTCATTTATTGGAATAGGCAGCTTGAAACGACTGTGGGAAGTTCTGCCTCCTTCAAGCAAAGTTGCTGCTATGCCTGTAAATGCACATGGCAAGACTAATTCATTTTTGCTACGCACATAGTGCATGATTGTGTTGTAAAGGAAGGTTTTACCACTTCCGCCAGGTCCATCAATAAAGAATAGACGTTTGGGTAAGTTAGGGTTTTCAATTGCTTCCCTGATTTTGTCGAAAGCCCTTCTTTGCCCTGGGTTGAGCATTTGAAACTTTTCTTCAAACATGGTTTTTTCGGCAATTGGATCGTAATATTTTCCAGAATGGATTGGCTCGTCATAGCTGCTGACTGGAAGTTCTAGGCCAAAATCTACCAATGACTTTCCATGTGTTCGAAGGACAGATTCAATTTCTTTAAGCGTCAAATAGAGAGCTTTTTCTCCATCAGGAAAGCGTCTCTTATAGTCTTGCATAAGATTGTCCTTATGTCTGTCGAATAATGCTGCTGCATCCGACGGCTCACACATGATGCAAATAAATGCAAACAACTGCCTAAGTTGTACTGGCATTTGATGGGTTGCAGCTTCTGTTAGGCAAGTATCCCATTCTGAGTCATCATCAGTTAATCCCCTTGCAATGCATGCTTCTTGGAAAGTTGCAAAGGGGATAGGATTTCCTTCGACCGTTCTTAGGTCCTCGAAAGATGTTGCTCCTCTAACACTGAGAAGGAGAATTCGGAGGAACCATTTTTCTCTATCCGTGAGACTTACGGCAAACATTCTGCCAATTGTAGTTTCATGTCCTCTAAGACGTGGTTTCCATTTAGAATTTTTGTCATCCCAGGTATAGTGTTCAGGAATTTCAATATATAAATACTCTCGGGCTTTAGGGTCTTCCTGATTAAGTTAAAAACCAAGCCAGAAGTTTGGACTTGGTGGCTTTTTGCTGTACAGCTTCAGCTTCCTTTCCTGGTATAAAACATATTGTATGCTTGTCCTCAAGGTGGACATTTAATCTTTCCACATGATCAGTGTGGTGGTGCATTTTGTATTCCCTGAGCCTCCAGCATGCTTCAGGTGCACTTACATATCGGGTCTCCAAGTAATTTTTTACTTCGTCCCATTAAATAGTAGCTTCCTGTTCTGTGGGAACAGTAACGAATTGAATATTTGCACAGTCATGCCCCTTGTAAACGTATTTGAACAGGTATTTAACGCTTTGAATTGAGCTACAAATCTCTACGTTAATGTGGGCATTGTATTTCAGAGACAGGTATGGATTATATGGCACCACCCATCTGTTATCCACTTTGTTTCCCCCAAGTTCAACAAAGTTACCATCATCTCAGCGTTGATATTTTGGGTAACCATTGACATTGCTGTTGGTCTCGGCACAGAAATCTTTTGGGGATTCTTTTGTGCATTTGCCGTTTTCCATACACGGTGCGTTTGGATTTAATGGAACACATGGGCCGTGTATCATACAGGATTTTACAATTTCATGTAGCCTCGGGTGGGCATCTTTATCAGGGAGTTCTGCACAAACAATTTTGTCAATTCTTTCATTCTCCCAGGCTTTGTCTTCCGGGGCCATGAATATGTGCCCATATAAAAATATGTGCCCATGTGGTAGACCACGTTTTTGGAACTCGATCATGTGGAGCATAGCCCTAACACGTCTAAATCTATGGTGTTTGGTTAAGTCTTCAAGTAGCAATTTCAGTTTCAACTCAAACACTCTTGCTACTAAATCAGCCCGGTCGCATGGTTGCTGACCGGGAAGTAAGTTTTCCCTGATTTCCCTCCATTTAGGATTGCACGTGAATGTTACAAATATGTCAGGTTTGCCATATTTCCTGACCATGGCCATAGCATCTTGGTAATATTGAGCCATATTTCTTGGACTCCCTTGGAAGGTTGAAGGCAATATAACTTTCTTTCCAGGCAATATGTTAACGTCCTCAAAATTGTGGTTGTTCACAAATCGGTGAAGGACATCATAGTCTTCAGCTCGTATTGTGTTTTGATTTTTTCGAAACCAATTCAAACGGTTTGCCTCGGTCTTGCAATAGGCATCAACCATGAATTGGTGAGTCAGCTTTCCTTCGTTGAGGAACTGGTTAAAGTTTCCATCACGAATGGCAAAATGGTATGAATACCATTGAAGCTGGGACACATTTCCTTGACCAACAGCTTTCTTCAGATCTGTGGTCCACCCTGAATCCCCATATGGGAAAAGCAAAGGGTAGCACATTGGGTCACAGAGTCTACTCAGGATGGATATATTTTGCAAAATTCCGCTTTTCGGATGAATTGTAATATCCCGATTTTCTGGGGGTGCACCATCTGCACTGTGAAAAACGGCAGCAATTTCTCCTCGGGTAGTGGGAGCGTTGGTTCTGCCAGGGAGCACATTATTTACTCTTTCTCTCAAGAAAGTCATGCTATATTCAATTGGCGTTCGGTTTTCCCGATTTACCTTTAGTATTTCGTCTTGTTCAAATTTTAGCATGTTCTTGTATTCTCTAGAGAACGGATTGATATCTCCAAGAAGTTTTTGGAGGTTCTCCATTACGACACGAATGCATCCATTGTTTGCTTGATTGTTCATTCTTTCTGTCAAGGCTTGGGCCGAATCCACAATGTACAGTTGGGCATACTTTGGTAATTCACCTTGATTTGGGTGTAATGCAGATGTAGCGTGATAAATTTGCCCATGGATTCTGTAACAAAAGGACCTGAACGTCTGGTCACTGATTGGTCAACTTGTGCTCCCATTGAGACAAAGGCCATTGCAATGTTGTAGGATCTTATGTTTTCCATGAAATTTTTGAAATTTGGATCAGATCCATTCATGTAATTTGTAATGAAGGGATGCATTCGTATTTCATCTAATGCAATGGTCCCTTTATGGCAGCAATTTGACATTAATTCATTTTTGAAATGCGTGGCATTGCAAAATGGACATTTAGCGTCCATTGGGTCAAGATAACTTTCTTCAATTTCGTCTTCCTTGAAGTTTTCAGGAAGCAAAGCGGTGTTGCGGGATCAGACATATCTACTCAGACGTCCTCTTTGATGTTGGCGTGGAACCCTTTGTCTTTCAGCGTTTGCCTCGTGCTCTTGTTGAAGTTGATTTTGTGGCATGTTTTCTCTGTGTTGCCGGTGACTTACAGCATTAGCTTCACATTCTGCTTGAAGCTGCTCTTCTGACATGGCCGTTCTACGGCGTCTTTGAGCTTCAGCATTACGTGCTTTTTTTGCTGCAATTTCTTTAGCAGTTGGTGGTTGCTGGCGTTTAGGAGGCATATTTGATTGTATTTCATTCCTTATTCATTGGATCATCAGAAATATGTATAAACATAAATATCACAACTAAAACATATACAGAAATATAGGACAATTACAAAATATATAGACGTACCTGTATACAAAATTACAAAACATATCAACACAATCGCATAGTAAAACATTAAAAACTATAGGAATGGATAAATGTATACATTCGATGCCAGTAAATATCATTTGTTTATTTACTTGTTACTATGGTAACATACCGATGACTGACACACTACCTACCGCGTTATATTATACAGAAATATAGGACAATTACAAAATATATAGACGTACCTGTATACAAAATTACAAAACATATCAACACAATCGCATAGTAAAAACATTAAAAACGATAGGAACAGATTCGATGCCGGTAAATATCATTTGTTTATTTACTTGTTACTATGGTAACATACCGATGACTGACACACTACCTAGCACATTATATTATAGATATTGTTGAATCTGCTCAAAAAATATTACTTAGTTTGCTGTACCCATCAATTATACAGAAAAAATTATAAAAAAATGAAAGTTTATAATCACGTGGATGTTGAATCCCGGCGTGCTGTAGCTGGCTTCGATCCCGCTGTTCAATCCTGTTAGAAGTTGTTGCACCTCTTGTCTCTACCGGTCAGATGACGCTTGAAGTTGTAGCTCTCCATAATTTTAAAGTTGTGGAACTTCGTCGTCGTAGAATAAATGATGCTGTCCTGCCATGTCTTGTTGTCTCTGTGTTACTGCTCTGCAGAATCTTGCAGTGTTGATTATGAAGTAATTTTTAGAATAATGGAGGCACGCAACTGCCAGCAATCTGAAGCTGAAAATGTTGGGGCTTGAACCAAACGCCGTTTGGGCCCATTAAATGAAATGTTAATGCGGTCGCAGTGGACCAAAATGTGAAATCCGGCCCGCGAGGACCAAAAATGCGGTCGTGGTGGACCAAATTGTGGTCGCGGTGGACCAAAATGTGGTCGTGTTGGACCAAAAAATGTGTTGATGAAAATCCGGCCCGGAGGACCAAAAACGTTGCGTCTTAGAAGCTCTCGAAGACTCTTGAGTTGATCTTAGAACGCTTATTGTGGTGCTGGTGTGAAATAAAATAATGAAGTGGACTGTATATGTTTCTGGAAATAATGTTTTATTGAAAATTAACTCGAAATGATTGTTTATTGAAAGTTAAAGAGACATAATTGCTGGTGCGTGCAGTTTTTAATGCGGCATAAGTGCCGTAGAATTACGATAAAAAATAAAATGTTGGCGTACATGACAATATGTATTAGCCGAGATCGTCTAAGTAAATCGTAGCATGGTGATCATGCTATTAGTATTAAAATATTGAAAAACCTTATGTAGCGCTGCGGCTAGCGAACAAGGCATATTGCCTGTATGGAGTCTTGCGAGGAACTGATTTAATTTTGACTGCTGTCAGCCTATCTCAAGACCGGCAGCAGATAGCAGGAAAACATGACGTCACTACACGCACCGCAATGCAGCATTTTACAATACAAAGTTCACATAGGTTCAAAGTTTGACCATTCATGTTTTGTATAAAATGTTTGCAGAACCCTTCCACACAATTTACTATCTTCCTTTAGTCTCATATTTAACGACTTAGTCAGGAATTTTCTATTTGGGGATTACAGGCCAAAATTTTTCCATTCTGGTGGCATATTGATGGTAAGAAATGGGGGAGAGGGTGTTTTTTCCATTATCAGTGATGTTAGTGATCTGGTACTGTGTTTGGCTGCTTGAGGTATATGCACATAAGAGTTCATTGGTGACTTATTTACTTATCCAATAGAGATTATAAGTATTGGTTGCACCACCCCTCATGTTATATTTCCACTGTTATTTTCCATAGCTATTATTGTTTGTTGGTTGAGTAATTTTTTTGTTTAGCAGTGTTGTTCTTTTCTATAGCATTTTGGTCTTTTCCAGTATCACAGCTTCAAATTTCTTATTCTAAGTTTTCCTGGTGTTTTGGACAGCTCCGTATATTCAGTTGTGTTTCGTGGGTCAGTTACCTTTTTTCATTTCTCATACATACATTTTATATAATAGGTGTAGATATTTCTCATAATATTTTCATGTACAAAATATTTTAAATTCTCATTTCAAGCCATTTCACCTGCACAATTTAGCAAAAACATGTTAAATCAACTTGAATGCACATAAAAATTATATAATACACTACCGCTTCTTAGGTGATCAATCACAGTGATCAGAAATCAAGAATAAACTAAACATTAGATGACCTTGGATTTTCTGTTTTTGTTTGATTTCTTGATATATTATGTGTTTTAAAAATCCTTACTTGTTTATAAAAAGAAATGTTGATTCTACCCCCAGAATAAAAGTTATTCAATGCATTTTTACAAATTGTAACATTTTTCAATATTTTCTTTAAAATTCCTAACTGATTATGACAGTGTTCCAATAATTTTGATGGGTTTCAGATGTAGAAAGTTGTTTTTATAATTTCGCTAATTTAGCCTCTTTGGAATCTAAGATCACCATCATAATTGCACTAAATTATTATGAAAGCCCAATGGATGAGCAAGCTATCCTATTGACCTCAGAGTGTAATTGTTGAGTGTTGTCTTAGTTTCCAACTGTAAGTGAAATTGTAATAGTGACAGTAAACGTTCAATATGGGGGAACTGACAAACTTTAGCACTGACAGTGCAAATTTTGAACTCAGTTTCATTCATTATAAAATTATAGTTTTATAATGTTTTATAATGACAAAATATATTTTCTGTAGATAGTAGTGTTTAATGTAGTGGAACTAATTTTTGAAAAACAATCTTGAAGAATGGGTATTTTTACATTTGTCTAAAATAAGTTTATTACACATTATATCTCAAATCGCACAAATTTTTAAATAAATTACAACCAGAAAGGACATAAGATTGAGAGATATAATGTCAATTGTAATGTTATAATTGTTGTTGAAGTACTCATGTCTGTGGAATGGGAAAACAGAGCAATCAAACAGCTGAAACCATTCATTGTAGAGATAGAGGTGAGACCTGTAAAGCAACTTTAGGGATCTGGTCTGAGAATTAAAATCAAAAGACTGTTAGATGAGGTTGTAGAGCTAAGGAGTTTAAACTTTCTGGTAGGATATGGAAGTTGTAAATTAAGAAATGTTTAGTAAAATAACTGATAGAATTTAAATGCCATAACTTACCAGCTGAACAAGATCAGGATGGATGACTGTTAGAAAGTTGACAAAACGCTCTTGTATTTAAAAATAATAAGTTTTTAATCCCTGTACTTTCTGTACAATGAAATGTGAATCATAAACATGGTCAGTGAGTGCTAGAATAGAACAAAATAGAATAGAAATAGAAATCTCAATCATCAATCGTGGCTCTACAACCCTTGGTGGGTCTTGGTCTGCTCCAAGAGTCAATTCCATTCCTCCCTATTGTGTGCCCTGGCTTTCCAGTTTCTCAGTGTTCAGCTTTCCCAGGTTCTCCTCTATCTGGTCTTGGAATCTACTTTGGGGTATTTCCCTTTTTTCTACTACCCATTGGTTTCAGGTAGAAAATGTGTTTCGTAAGCTGTCCTTCCTCCATTCTCTCCATGTGTCCAACCCACCTTAGCCTGTGCATTTTGATTATCCTGACAATGTTCGGCTCTTTGTAAAGATGGTATAGTTCATAATTATAGCGCCTGTGGCACATACCATTTTCTAGTACCCCTCTAAATATTGTTCGTAGAATCCGTCTTTCACAACAACTGTAGCGGGACGTTTAGGCCCCTCTAAGAATATTTTTTTGGGGAAACATAAAAAATAAATTATAATGGTAAATTTTATTTGGAATTATAACGACACATGCCAGAGGACGAATTCGTGTCAAGATCAACCGCGGAACAACAGGGAGGCAGCTATTTTTAGCCGAACGACATTTGACCTTTGTCAACAGTGAGCAAAACATACCATCATAGCCGTTCCCAGACATTAATCAACACTGGAATGTCGATCCAAAATAATGATCCCGCCAAAATTGATGTTGAAACACCAATGGAACAATGAAACCAGACCATGTGATCGTTCGCCAAATTAAGAAACGTCATCTTTACGAACCCAGTCGACCATCTTCCTTCGTGCTGTACAGCCGCAAAAGTTACGTAACGAAATCGCGGGTGCCCGCAACCCATAAAATGTGAATTTTACATATATTAAAAATAAAAACAGTATTTTGATTAGCAAGATTCATCACAGTGACAAACTGAAACAAAATGACAGTTTGGCAGTAAAATCAGAAAGTGAAAACGAGAAGACATCTAGACAGTGCGTGCACGAGGACATGTCCCATGGGCGCACCTCTACGAATCATGAAAGGGAAGTAAACCATACTATAATAAGTAAATTCTGGCAATTTTCCAAGATATATAAAATGAGCTCAAAAATGTACCGTATGAAAGTGTGTGTTTGTATGAACAAAGAATATAAATTTAAGAAGTGCTGGGTTTGCTGTCAAACACTGATGATTTAGTGTAATCCACCATTTTACGAGAGAGTAAAATGTTAATGGTAATCATTACTCGTAACTTGTTTTATCAACTGCGCCTCAGGGCAGAATAGATGTTTTCATGTTATTTCATGTTTTCAGAAAAAATAATGTTATATTTAACTTAACAAACACCCATGTTGTTTAATCGTATTTACATATTTTTCTCTGCCAAGTTGGCGTCAGAACAGGGACAATCTAATAATGAAATACTGAACAGTTTCAGTTGGCGCCAGAACAGGGACAAATTTAATATATAATTATTAAACACTCAACTGTTTCGGTTGGCGGCCGTTAATAGTGACGTTGTAAATTAAATTTAAAAATTTACAACTTAGTCGAAAATGGCAGAGAAAAATACAAATACAAACTTATATGAGAATGCATCTGTGGGATCCATGTTGGATGCCACACAAGATGGTGTAGTAACCAAAAATAGCTTGACGCAAAATGAAAATGTCAATGAGAGTGTAGGCGAAATAGCAACAAATGTAATTGAGACGGTAGAAGCTGAGAGTAGTAAAAGTAATGATGTAAATATATTTAATCAATTATCAATGATTATTGAAATGATGAATAGTAAATTTGACCAACAAAACAAGAATATGAGGGCAAATAGCGTAGAGTTAAAGTCAGATATAAATAATATCAGTAAAATGAATGATAATTTGGACACAAGTTTGAATGAATTTAAAACTGAAATAAAGTTAGAGAATATAAAAATGATGCGTGAGATGATTGCAAGTAACATAGAGCTGAAAACGGAAATAAAAGCAGAGATAAATGAAATAAATAATAGACTTGACAAACAAGACGAGAACTTAGGAGACACAAATAACGAATTTGTGAATATAAGAAGAGAAATAAAAATGAGTAATTTAAGTATGAACAACCAATTTAAAAGTATAAGTGGGAGTTTTAAAGGAGTGAGTGAGAAGTTTGTTGAAATAAATAATAAACTAGAGAAACAGAGTGAGATTATTGCTGGAGTGAAAGGTGAAATGACTATAAATATAAACAAAATACAAGACGAAGTAAACGAAAGTAGAAAGAGAAACAAGGAGGTAGAAAATTGTACAGATAATAAGGTAAGTGGTGGTAATGGTATCAAAAATAATGATGATGATATGATGACGAATAATAATGAAGAAATAATTAACGAGGTAAGTGATAGTTATAAAAATGAGTTAACAAGTAGTAGTGGTAAGATAGTTGAAAACGAGCCATTTAAGGGTGATACAGTGAAAATTAATAGTGACGATGAGAATATAGAGATAATAAGAGAGAGTGAGAGAATAATGGGAGTAGGGGGTGGTGAAGGAGTAGAAATCAGTGTTTGTAAGTTAGTGAGAGAGTATGAAGAGAGTTATTTTGTGGATATGGGGCAGAGGGTAAATTTTCCCCGGGTTTATTGTGAACCAAGAAGTTTACAAATGTTTTTGAAGGGCGAGAGTCCCTTATTGGAAAACGATGCGTTTTCAAATTGTACCCTGAGTTTTGTGGTGTTCCTGGAAAAGCCAGGAGGTGTTTTTATGTAGTAGTAGTACCCTCTGCACGGAATGATAGAGAAAGTGTGAAATGGTGTTATGAAGAGTGGTATTTTAAGAGGGAGATAGAGTTGTTTGAGGTTAGTAGAAGTTATAAAGAATTAAGAGATAGAGTGAACAGTGAGAGAGCTGATGATTATATGGAATTCTTACCTGGCGATGTAGTTAGCGCAGCAAGAAGTGATAACAATGCTGATAACTTACCTGTATATAAGATGGGGTTACTCATAGTAGATGATTACTATACTAAAGAAATTATAAAAGATTTAATCATAACAGATGATACTAAGGGAGAATTGACCATACCAAATGTCAACAGGATTTTGGAATTAATAGTATACAATAATGTTTATGAATACTATATTGATACAATAGATAAAGTTAATGATGATGGTTATTATAAGCATGATAACAATACTTATTTAATTATAAATGAATTGTGTAGACCTAAGCCAAGATTATTATTCGATGATGGTGGTTAAACATTTAATGTTTAGGAACATTTAATTATGTGAGTAGGGGGTTCTGAAATGGACTGTATTATGAAATGATTTGTGGTAAACGATAACAGATAATAATGTGGATTGTAGATCCTTTTGTGTTGATGTTAAATGTAATGATGTAGCAAGGTGAAGTATACTCAACTTTGTGAATTTTGTTAAAGTAATGAAATGTTTGATAAAATAATTGAATTAATTTGAAAAGGATATAAATGAAATATGGTACAAGATGAATGTTGATAACAAATTAAAAATTTTGGAGAATTTAATGGTATAGTAAATGATAAATAATTGATGGTTGATTAGTAAAAAGTTCAATTGAAATTAAAGTGTAATGTTTATAATTTTATATGCAAGTTTAAAGGCGAATTGTTTATTTTGATGTAATAATCGCAATGTTAATTATGAGTGTATTATGTTTTATTATGTAAGTGTAGGGATCTTAAACATGAATTGTATGGTAAATGCGATTCCCCAATTTCGGGTGGTCACAGTTTCACCAAACCCTGACCGTGGATTTGGCTTAATATTCTAAATTGGTGAACTTAAAAATACAACTGGGGGTAAGATCAGGGGAATCTAAGATGATATAACTTTGGAAGACGGCTATATACCTATGTATGGGTGATAGACCAATTAAGGGAGTGTAAATATTAACTTAGTAGGATTACTGGTATCCGGTATATCAGTAATGCCGAATTTTGTATAACGCCAAAGCAAGGATGGGGGAGAAAGAAAAAAGTGTTCACCCCTTCCGCTTCAGTCCTTGTGGAGGCAACTGGGTGCTACAGTCCAGGTGGGGGGTAATAGTGTGTGTGGAAGGAGGAATTTAAAATGAATTATGTGAATGATGTAGTTGATTTTATGATGTAATTAAATGATTTGATGTTGATTTAAGGAGTAATATGAAGATGCTTAACGATTGTTAAGTAAATAATTTGTTCTGATTTAGTTGATTTAATGTGTTTTACTCTATATAAAATATTTAATACTCTATTTCAAAATGAATAAACTTCTTATATAGAGTAAAACACATTAAATCAACTACATCAGAACAAATTATTTACTTAACAATCGTTAAGCATCTTCATATTACTCCTTATAAAGAGTATTACTCCTTCATATTACTCCTTTATACTTACTTCAAAGTATAAAGAAAAAAAAGAGAAATATTTATATAATAGTAATAATAGCAGGAATACTCTTGTATGGTAGAATTACAAGTGTAGAAATGCTAGATTTTTTTTAAGTTCATAAGAATGAAAAGTATAGCCAGACGATTGAAAAACACTACAGTGGTTTTAATGCATAATGAAGTGGACAGTCATGATTTGAAAAACTGCAGATAAATTTCATTGCTATTATCTCTACACAAAGTTTTCAGCAAGATTGTCATTAATCACTAACAGACTGAATATAAAATCTACCAGCCAGAATTATGCAGAAACACGTACCTGCTGGGCTAGGCAAGAAACGCATAGAACAAACTCTCCATTGTTTGAGAACGTTCTGTAATTGCGTAACACTGTGGGATTGACCGTTGGGTCTCTGTCCCTTATGTACGTAGCGCACGCTGTTCCATTCTTACTACAGCGTCAGCATAATGCATATTTCAAGTGCTCTCCAGAGCACTCTGGAATGTACTTTAGCACGGCTTGACTTTAGCTACACCTGCTCAACTAGAGGAGGGACGGGTGGAGGACGCTCTCGGCTGTTCGATAGGGTTCTCATTCCACTAATTATAACACAATAACACTATAATCTGCTAACCACTATAATCCACACTTCAGAAAAACAGTGGGACCTTGGTGGTTACTGGATTCGTTTAAGAAAGGCCAGCCTCAATTACAGCTGACACAGGCACAACAGTTTCCATTGTGTGCTCCAATGTGGTGAAAAATCTCAAGCCAATCTGGTACTCTTGCAGCTTCCAAACAGCTACTGAACAGCCTGTAAAAGTGTTTGGAAAAGTGGAGATACACCTACGCCCTGTTTCCACTGTATCATACAACGATTAGTGAGACCGTTATAACAGTGGGTCAGATAGGTGACAGAACCATTGACAGTGAAAACTCTAGAGGATGCATCAGCACGGCCTTGGCAGTAATACACACCTGCTGGGCTAGATGAGAAGTGTAGAGCGAGACTCCATTGTTCAAAAATGTTCTGTAACTGCGTAACAATACTGTATTGATATAAATAACAAATTTCTTCTACAAGTGTATTTTATTCTGTTACCGTATATGTGTTTCCCACAAACAATCTGCATCAGCGGTTTATAACATAAACTGATGATTTACTTAAACTATAATATTTATAAGATAAATACAAATTAAATTTTTAAACATATTATAAATTTCTAATGAAGCAAATTGTTTCTACAAAATAATACGTAAGGTGACAAAATAAAATATATTTTCAGAAGAAATTGTTACTATTACGCTGAAAATATATATTTTGTTTTGTTTTGACATTTGTGAATGAAATTTGTTTGTTGGTAGTGTCAGATTGTTTATCAGACTGTGAGAATGCTGATAGTATTATTTTTTACTCCAAAAGAGCTTTGATAGCATTACTGCTATTCTCATTAGAGTTACAATCAGATGCTCATGATTCATATTAATTGTGGCTGTGCGTGTACATTTATTGCTGTTAAGTGTGATGCTATTTGTCCAATGCCTTCAGTTGCACTGAGTGACTGATTCTGGCTTGCTGTCTGTTATGGTCTAGTGTAGTTTACTGCCAGTTCTGACAATAGTAGTCTAAATAGTCACAGGATGCCAGGTGACATCACTTATACACTAAAATATATATATTGAATGTATAAATGTGTTAGCTTGAAGGTGCATGCCATCAAAGTGATTACGTGTCACGTAGATATTATGCCTTGGCTACTACAGTTGTAGAGATCCTTACTTCTACTACTAGCTTGTGTTCTGTCCTGCCAATGATGCTGGCAGTATCTACACGTGTGCACGCACACACACACACACACACACACACACACACACACACACACATCGGCCAATGTTCATATTCTTGGATTTCGTTGTCCATTACTTAACTAAATACAACTATTACATTAACGACTCGGAACACAAATTTGTGTTCAAAGTCGTTAATGTAATAGTTGTATTTAGTCAATGTTCATAGTTTTAAAATATTTATCGTCTGTTCTAGTCTGCTCAAGGAGATATTTTTAAAAACTTTCCTGCGGGCACTTCAACATATGCTGCGTTCCATTTTGCCCAGCATTTATTCCCTGGTAAGTCAAAATATCAAAACATATTAAAATAAATACAAAACATTTTGTATAAAAAGTCTTGGATATATATGTATATAATGAATGTGTGAGCAAGCATGTTCGTGTGAGCGCATGAGTGTGTATGTGTGTGGCGCGTGCAGTCTCCTGTGGATACAAACACATTTTTTCTTAAGAAACTTTGTAAAAATCTTGTACAGCATGAGAATCAGTGGGTAGAATTAACTGAATATAGATTCAGTGGATAGTCTTGATTATTAATGAAACAGTAGAAGAACAGACAGACATTCTATGATAGCTGATTCCAGTAAATTTTCTTGTTTTTGTCATGTTCTGTTAATTTCTGTTGTTTTCTTATGGCAGCAACAATACCTCTGCTATTAAGTCATCATTATTTTTGTTTTACTCTATTACATGACAAACATGTTCTTCTCTTACCAAATTCTTATGTCCAAAAATATTGTAAAAGTGCTTGGGAATAGGCTGCCCTTATTCTCAAGCCTAGAAAGAATCTAAATTTGTGCACCCATCCTAGTGGTAACCATCACAGGGAATTTACAATAATACTCCTATTGTATTCTTCTTTCCAATAGCATGACTAGTCCTTTACTTCTCAATTCTGTGACACTGGTCAACAGTTAATGATCCTCAGCAATTCTGCCCTGCCTCATCACCGTGTTATGTGCTCTTCTTTTATTCCTCCTTTCCATAAGTTGTCCTTGTCATTCTGTTCTCTTCCACATTGCTTATCTAAATCGCTGCAGCTTGACAGAATTCACTAAGATGCGATCCTCATATAAGTGCTCCAAAACTTCACAAGCATTTTGTCAGTATTTCCAAGTTTCGCATCCTTAATTAACTATAAATCTTATTATTGTTTTATATATAGTCAGCTTTGGATTGCATAGCACTTAGCTTGGACCCTTATAATCTTGTGGTATGCTCAATGTTCCAGCCTGTGGCTCATTTGGTGTATGATGTCGCTATTATTTATCGTTCTCCCTGAATACACATAGTCCTTGGCCATTTCAATTAAGTTATGCTATTTCTTGCCCCCATTATATTTATTCTTTCTGAAATCAACACGTTTTGTCTCACTTGTAAACACTACACAAGAAACACTACCACAATTTACACAGATTCTACTTGAGTTATTTATTTATAAGTCACTTTCTTCTAAGTTGATTTACCTCCAGTAAATAGGAGGTATTTACAGATTGACAGTCTGGGATATGTTATTCCACATCCTGTCTCATTATTTCCAATAATTGAATAATATTGCCAATACATTCATTAAAGAATTGGGTGATAAACTGTAAACTTGTGTAACTCCATTGTTGTCCTCTTCCCAATAATTATAATTATGACAGTTTTTGCATAGATGTTTTTAATAATTTTTATTAACTGTTTAGAGCATTCTAATATATTCCCATGTTTCACCCAGTCAAAGGCCTTTTCATAATCTATGATTTCTTTACATGACAGAATCTCCAGACAATTGAATCCCTTCTTTTTCAAATCACTTACCTTATTATTATGACACTGTCAATGCAAAATCGTCCTTTCTGATCAACATTGTTCTTCTGTTAAAAGCACATCAGCAGTATTATTAAGTGACTGTCAGTTAGCCTAATATACACACTGTAAGCAGTATTCAGCAAACTTGTTCCTTGATAGTTTTCACATTTATATCTTCATCCTTTTTTTTAACATGAAAACTACCTCTACAACTTTCCATTATCTACTTTTCATGAACCTTGATTGTCACCTGCTTCCCAACACATATGAAGCAAGTCTAAAAATGCAATATTAGAAAGAGTGCACTCCCTTCAATCAGTGTCACATTAATGACATCTCAACTCTAGTGGCTTTTCTGTTTTTAGAAATCGTCTAGCAATACATTGTCTCCATGGAACATACTACTACTCACTCCCAAGAACTCAAAATTATTTCCTGTTCTTCACTTCTTTTAAGTCCAGGAGTAATGTCATATACACGAGCTCTTACCAGTCTTCTTCTTCTAGGTTAGCAGCCCATAGGCTGGTTGGCAGCAGCTCGCCATTCTTCACGCTTCTCTGCTTTTCTTTCCAACTGACAATATGATGTGCAGTTAGTGCCGATTCTAAAAATTTATCGGCGCGTGTTCGGTATTTGCTGTACTGTATTTAGCGGTAGCAGCGGTAGAGATAACAAATCTGCAACTGTAATACCATAAGAGCGGTGCTTGATTGGTGCTGCCCTCTAGCATTAGCCACGGTTTACGGGTTCAGAAAACGGAACTACGTTTTCTGGAAAACTTTATCTCTGGCCGACCGTCGTGCTGTTAGCTTCGCTTGCATCTACTCCGGTAGAGAAGAACAAATTTGTTGCACCATCTTCAACCTATGGCAGGCTAAACAATTATAGATCTGCGGTAAGTTACGGCAATATTATTATATACATCTATTTAAAGTTTTACGAATGAAAAATTGTTTAATAAGGCCACATTAAGTAAATTCTGATAACCTTTTACGACACCACGTGTTGAGTTGTGCAACACGTAATTTAAAGGTAATTTTTTTTGTAATATAGTAATACTATATTAAATTCACATGTCTTAACTAAGGCACCAAAATTGAGAGTTATGTGAATGCAAAAAGTATTTGTTTAAATAGTACAGACATAGATGTAATCTGATAACCTTATTACGCCACCTCGTGGTGAAAAGTAAAATGCGTAATTCTGAGTAAGTTACATGCAACCTTTATTAGTAATTATAGTAACACTATATCAATTTCAGAAAGCTTACTAAGGCACCAGAATTTAGAAGAATGTAATTGCCAAAAAGTATTTATTTAATAAGTATGTAACCCCTCTTTGCTCTTTAGTGTTTATCTTATTTCCTTTTAAATTTCTATCGCCTTGCTTATTGGCTTTCAAAGAGAGGTTACAAGTTATATAGAACTAGGCAGGAGCCTAGAGAAGCAAAATTATGCTGGGTCCAGTATGACGGGACTTGCCATAAAACTCGGCTGTAACAGAACGCTAACAATTTATTTTATAATAAATTGTAACAATATATTCAAATCAGAATAACATATGTGCCCAATCACAAGTATGAATACAAGTCAAAAATAGCAAGTATGTATAACTCTTAAGAATAACAAGTGTGTATAAAAATTAAGAATAACAAGTGTGTATAAAAATTAAGAATGACAAATGTATATAAATATAAATCATTACAAGTGTATACACATCAGTGGACACATGCCTATATAATTATAAAATATTCTCACATCTCGTGGCTAGCTAGACACATAACAACACACACAGAACACAAGGTACACCCACTTACAGTTACATTAGTTTTTAACACGCATGTCCCTGGAAAGCACCCACCCAACAGGTAGAATAACTACAATCTTATAACTCGGAAGTGATAAAATATACGCCCATAGGCAACCCGTTCAGCAGAATAACTAAAGCCAAAACCCCCAGGAAGAATGATAATAATTCAGGGGGCACAAACAACCGGCCCACCCCTTTATCCAGCATTCCATTGATCAATGACCCAAGATGAGTGTGTGAACCTTAAGTTCTTTTCACATCATTAATAGAAACTGACAACTACGTCCTCTATTTTCAGAAGGTATTTATAAAATTTTAAACAGTTATTTGACTGCAAAAAATTACAGAAAAAATCCAACTCTATATACATTAATAAACAAATTAATTGTTTGAGGCATTACAATTTCTGAAGATACTGACAATACATAAATTGCTCAAAAAGAAAATGATGAATACATGTTTTATAGTCAAAATAACACAGCAAGCTATAAATGGGAATCAACCCATATGTGTTGGCCAGTTGAGAAAACAATCAGTTTAACCCTTGTGCAAGAGGCAAAATCAGCTAAAAACTTTCCATTACATTAGTAATTATTTCTATTAGCCTCACATGACCATATAAACAATTAAAGAATAGAATACTATAAGGTGGTTGTGCTCTGGCATCTGTGGGAGCGCGCCTACCTGTAGTTGACAAAAGTTGACAGGCAATCAACCTGTCTGAAGTTGTACCAGCGTGTCAGAAAAACTAAGTCCCATATTGTAAACCCAGAAAAGTCCCCAAGAAAAACCACCGGAAAGTCCCCAGCCCTTAAATATGAAATCCCTAGTCAAATTAAAAATTTATACACAGCTGTTCCAGCCGGAACAGAACTACTGAGCAATTATTAAATTTTGTAAGAGTAAAAATTAGATGCAACAATAAAATGGTACAAGATTAAATCTCTCTCTGGCGCGCTCTCGCAGAGCAGCACACACTTACAGGCATAGCGTTTAGTGTTATTTAAATGAGTTATAAAAAAAAGGTTTATGAAATTTTAAGTTATAGTGTTCAGAGTCATGATCACAGCTCAACCTCCGGTAAACAGTCTGGGCACGTGGTCCCATGGCATCTATGCAATTTGCAGTAAACGGGCACCCTGCCGGCCCGGCCCCAAAATTAAATAAAGTATAAATATCACCTCAAGTGTGCTGGCGAGTGCAACATAAGAATTAGGTCTCCGTCTCCCTCTTCGTAGGCGATCTTGACATGGTTCACAGCTTGAGCAGATCTTCAGCCCACAGCAAGCCAGGAACCCGACTTAGAGCGAGAACCCGGGGAGTCGTTGTATTCTCTACTCCATCATGTAGAAAGATACAAAACTGCGTAGAACGAATACAAAGAGCGGAGACGAAGGGGGAAGAACTCTGTGAGCGAGGCGAAGCGTTGACTGACATCTGCAGTGCCCAATTTCCACAGCACAGGCCGAGCTGCGCGCGCAACCGCACACCGCGCCGCTCCCCTCATACCGTCGAACAAAGTCCGCTCGACTGCCTCCCTCACGTATTTTACGATCACGAAAACTTTCTAGAATCTATACTTTGTAACCGCCGGCTTCGAACCGGCACACCCCCACCCCGAAAGGGCAACCCGGTTGCCCCACAAACTCGGGAAAGTACCCTGCAGTGTACTCCCAGCTGAAAAATTCGGTAGTCATCGTGGGTAAGGTGGCCCGATGGCACTTGCTCTCAGGAGAACACCACCAATTCCCATGCGACCCTCTCCGCCACGCCAACCCCACGGGACCGCCCCAACACGTCACCCTCTCCGGTGACCACCAATTACTCCCACCGGTCCCACTCACATATTCGTCATACGACCAAACAAGGTATCTCCCACCTTGATATGTGAGTGACCGTACTACTCCCGTCCGTCTCTCGGACCGACCAGCCACATGCACCCACAAGGCATCTCCAACCTTGCCATATGGCTGGCCCACTTCCCTACACAAGGGCGGACGGCCCCGCTCTGCCGGACAGAGAGGACCGCACCAAGGGCACACGAACATTAATCCCATCATTTACTCATTCAAATACACCATAACTAGAGGGGGTTTACTTTTCTACAGTACCTACTACACAACTTTCTCTCGCAACAAAAATAACACCAGGAAAACCGGAGAATGCGGCATGGCTCGGACCCTATAATGAACAACATCAACCTCAACAACTATTAACAATCAGCAACAGCACACCATCACTCCATCTAACCTTTAACACAGGGGAAACTGACGATCTCGAGGACCACAAGCTAAGTCTCTCTCTAACTCCGTTCGATTTTTTTTTTTTTTTTTTTTTTTTTTTTTCTAAGGGGAGTGGTAGGAAAATTGGGAAGATGAAATGGGGCAAGGATCATTAAAGGGCAATAGCTAGGACTGAGGGTAAGGACCTGGCTACCTCCGGAAATAAGGAAGAATGGAGGAAACCAAGGCTCGCGTGGGCAGGGGCGCAACCCTGAAATAGATGACCACCACTGGGAATGTGGGGAACATCTACCCGCTACCCGATAACCTCTACTTCTTACCTTTCTATGCCGCACTTTAGGTATTCGCTCCTTTCGGACACCACTCTCTAAGAAATTATCTCGTGTTGAGCTGTACTGACTGGTTTCTTCGGGATCAGAATCAAGGCAACTTACCTCACTACTTTCACTCCGCCTTGGATTATGCTCATTGTCTAACTCCTCTGCTACAATTTCTTCCTTTTCTACAACTTCCCCTTCTTCATCCACATAATCCAAATCAACTTCCTGACACTGCACCTCCTCAGCCTCTTCCCGTTGCTCCTCTGATCCATCTTCTTCACCACACGCATCGCCAGCTCCTTCACGAACTTCTTGACTAACCTCTTCTCTGATCTCATTTTCATCAACACGTTCATCACCAACGTCATCGCCATCACTTCCACTACCACCATCTGAACACTGCACATCTACTTCCTCCGCTAGTTGCTCACCTGGTCCACCTGAAACTTCCTCCCATTCCTCGGAATCCTCAACACTACTTACAGAAGGCGTCTGCACATCCTCACACACTACATCACTCTCACTCACAAACTCTACAACGCTGCCACCAAATTTCTCCTCAACTTCTACCTCATCTACTTCGACTACACTTGCGGCATGGACATCCCCTTGTCCATCCACAACCTCAGAAACACTCGCAGCCCGGACATCCCTGTGTCCATCTGCAACTTCAGACTCTACAGTCTCCCTAACACCTACAACTACACTCACCTGCGCAGCATCTGCAGACCGCTCTTCTGACTCTTCTGTCGATTCCACTCCTTGACCACTTTCAGCAACCACAACGTCCTCAACGTCTTCCACCCTGGAATCCAGCTGTCCAGGCTCATGTGCAATGACTGAATTAATTTCTACTGGCGATGGTAAAGCGACACTCTCAAATGACTTCTCATATTCCGGCGTAGACGATGACGATATTACCGGACCTGGATCCGTCACGAACCGAGATGTAAATACCGGAACAAATTCGGCGGCCTCTGGATTCAACCATGACGTCCTCTTTGAGTTCGGTAATTCAGTATTAACTGGCGCGTTCTCATCCACTTGTATTGATCCACAGAAGTTATTCCGCTTGTCTTCTTCTGCTTCACCTTCTCCATCCACTACTCTCTTAGGCACTTGTACTTCCTCTTGAACTTTTACAGTTTCCTTTTTCTCCAAATAAGAATAACGCCCAACTACCGGCTCCCTACTTGCCGATGGTTGTTCCCTAACATAATTTCTGTTTCCCCTGTTAATTTCCTGTTTCTTTGTTTTCTGTGCTGTAGCTGTTGTTACCGTCTTCACACTTGCCACCCCCTTGTAGCCTCCATCACTTCCGGAATATTCAGGCTTTCTAAGCGTCTCTTGGGTTTTCCTCCAACCTCCATGTTTGTCCCTTTTGGCTCTTCCTGATGAACCACTGGAGGATTGGACATCTGTGGCATCTCTTCCTCGGGACTCGTCAGCCGCCTGGACCGTCCTTGAAAACACACACAGCTGTTCCAGATCCGCAAAACAACGTAGACGATCTGCGAATGCCAAACGAGATCTCTCCTGGGGAGTCAGTCCTTGTAGAATTGCTTGGATAACTTCCGTCTCCGGCAACCCCAATCTCAACACCCGGGCCGCTTTCCGTACGCGCACGAAGTCTCCTAACGCCTCTCCGTAGGCCTGTGGGCGATAGAATCTTTCCAACTCAAGCTTGAAACGTCGTCGAAGGGGTAGGAAGAAGTTCAACACCTCCCCATGGAAAGCATCAACACTGTCACCCCGACGCAGAGCCTTGGTGACCAGATTAGCCAACGTACTCCGGCAATACGGGTATATAAGAAACAAGACCTCCCCATCGGACACCCCTGGGAAATCTGCCACCTGCAGGACCAGGTCCAAGAAAACCAACAGCTGATCCTCATCAAATCCATCCACCTCCGGAAATTTCTGGAGAACGTCTGTAAGAGGGTGGGGCAATTTCTCGTAGCATATCCCCGCCAGAATTGCACAATTCAAACAAACAATCCTAAAACAAATCCCCACTAAACACCTAACACAAACATAACCTACAAAAACATATTAACAAAAATCGGAAAAACTCAAGTACTGTCCTTCCTTTGAGTAGACCCCCGGGTTCTCTAGCGCTGCGGAAACCTGGCCTATTCTGAACCATGCAAACCCCCACGAAAGGCGACAAGAGACAACAACAATACTAGACACAAATAACAGCAAACAGCAACTCGACACACACGTCGTACCAACACATAATTCACAACAACCCACTAACAATCAACTACAAGTCCTAATTCGGGAATGTAAAATAATTCGACATCAACCGGACACAAATCGGTTCCGGTACCGATTTCCAATCGGGCCATACCGCATCCCATCCATATAACACGCGAAACTCCAGTTAAACTCCCCCATCCACTCTCCATCATCCCCGACTACACTTGAGACTCCCCGGCTATACAAGCTATCAAAAATATCAAAAAAAAATTTTTTTTTTGCAACATAATTAACCGCCTCAGTGGTGCGACCCGACTCACAATTTAAACAACCTACAATTAGCCTACACTGGCATATATCAACTATGTTACAACAATCATTAATATTTCCGAGTCCGCAAGCCCCGTCACACACCAGGACCCAAGGTTTCAGGCCTAGAATGAACCACGCTCCGGCTACCATTTGTAACCCCTCTTTGCTCTTTAGTGTTTATCTTATTTCCTTTTAAATTTCTATCGCCTTGCTTATTGGCTTTCAAAGAGAGGTTACAAGTTATATAGAACTAGGCAGGAGCCTAGAGAAGCAAAATTATGCTGGGTCCAGTATGACGGGACTTGCAATAAAACTCGGCTGTAACAGAACGCTAACAATTTATTTTATAATAAATTGTAACAATATATTCAAATCAGAATAACATATGTGCCCAATCACAAGTATGAATACAAGTCAAAAATAGCAAGTATGTATAACTCTTAAGAATAACAAGTGTGTATAAAAATTAAGAATAACAAGTGTGTATAAAAATTAAGAATGACAAATGTATATAAATATAAATCATTACAAGTGTATACACATCAGTGGACACATGCCTATATAATTATAAAATATTCTCACATCTCGTGGCTAGCTAGACACATAACAACACACACAGAACACAAGGTACACCCACTTACAGTTACATTAGTTTTTAACACGCATGCCCCTGGAAAGCACCCACCCAACAGGTAGAATAACTACAATCTTATAACTCGGAAGTGATAAAATATACGCCCATAGGCAACCCGTTCAGCAGAATAACTAAAGCCAAAACCCCCAGGAAGAATGATAATAATTCAGGGGGCACAAACAACCGGCCCACCCCTTTATCCAGCATTCCATTGATCAATGACCCAAGATGAGTGTGTGAACCTTAAGTTCTTTTCACATCATTAATAGAAACTGACAACTACGTCCTCTATTTTCAGAAGGTATTTATAAAATTTTAAACAGTTATTTGACTGCAAAAAATTACAGAAAAAAATCCAACTCTATATACATTAATAAACAAATTAATTGTTTGAGGCATTACAATTTCTGAAGATATTGACAATACATAAATTGCTCAAAAAGAAAATGATGAATACATGTTTTATAGTCAAAATAACACAGCAAGCTATAAATGGGAAGTCAACCCATATGTGTTGGCCAGTTGAGAAAACAATCAGTTTAACCCTTGTGCAAGAGGCAAAATCAGCTAAAAACTTTCCATTACATTAGTAATTATTTCTATTAGCCTCACATGACCATATAAACAATTAAAGAATAGAATACTATAAGGTGGTTGTGCTCTGGCATCTGTGGGAGCGCGCCTACCTGTAGTTGACAAAAGTTGACAGGCAATCAACCTGTCTGAAGTTGTACCAGCGTGTCAGAAAAACTAAGTCCCATATTGTAAACCCAGAAAAGTCCCCAAGAAAAACCACCGGAAAGTCCCCAGCCCTTAAATATGAAATCCCTAGTCAAATTAAAAATTTATACACAGCTGTTCCAGCCGGAACAGAACTACTGAGCAATTATTAAATTTTGTAAGAGTAAAAATTAGATGCAACAATAAAATGGTACAAGATTAAATCTCTCTCTGGCGCGCTCTCGCAGAGCAGCACACACTTACAGGCATAGCGTTTAGTGTTATTTAAATGAGTTATAAAAAAAAGGTTTATGAAATTTTAAGTTATAGTGTTCAGAGTCATGATCACAGCTCAACCTCCGGTAAACAGTCTGGGCACGTGGTCCCATGGCATCTATGCAATTTGCAGTAAACGGGCACCCTGCCGGCCCGGCACCAAAATTAAATAAAGTATAAATATCACCTCAAGTGTGCTGGCGAGTGCAACATAAGAATTAGGTCTCCGTCTCCCTCTTCGTAGGCGATCTTGACATGGTTCACAGCTTGAGCAGATCTTCAGCCCACAGCAAGCCAGGAACCCGACTTAGAGCAAGAACCCGGGGAGTCGTTGTATTCTCTACTCCATCATGTAGAAAGATACAAAACTGCGTAGAACGAATACAAAGAGCGGAGACGAAGGGGGAAGAACTCTGTGAGCGAGGCGAAGCGTTGACTGACATCTGCAGCGCCCAAGTTCCACAGCACAGGCCGAGCTGCGCGCGCAACCGCACACCGCGCCGCTCCCCTCATACCGTCGAACAAAGTCCGCTCGACTGCCTCCCTCACGTATTTTACGATCACGAAAACTTTCTAGAATCTATACTTTGTAACCGCCGGCTTCGAACCGGCACAAGTATAGAAATGATTGTAATCAAGTAACCTTTCGGACCACGTTGGCAAAAATCAGAATATGTGTAAATTTTATTAAAAGTATAACAAGCCGAATAATTAGATAATCAAAATTGAATTATGTTAACCCACATGGGTAAAGTTTATTAATATGAAATTTAACAGAACTAAATGTTTTCAAATAGGGCCTGTTGGCCATATAACCTTGCCAAGTGTATCAATTATCATATTTAAATAGCCCTAAAGCTGTGTTAAGATTATATGTGGGTTTTGGTGCATGTGAAGTTCTGGGGGAATTTGTTTTGTGAACTCTAGCTGATAATATGTTGTATGATCAGGGTTCCTCGATGAAGGCGGGGACTAGCTCCAACCTGAACTTTTAACATCCAGATTTTCTCTCTCAACTTCATCTGCCGGAGGAGAATAGCGAAGACTAACACAAACACCCTATCATGTAAGCCAGATGATCACCACTTCACACCCATGGAAAAAAAAATAAGGTGAACTCAATCCATGTTATATATTCTTTACACATTGTGATGTAACTCACTAGAGCCAGTGGACATTCAATCACTCAACAACATGACTTTAAGTTTTAAACATTTTAATTGGGTCCCCGATTAACGGGACAGAATAGTGCGTGAACTGGGAGGGGAATCTTTTGTAAATTTTATTAATTTGTTTGTATAATCTGAGCTCAGAGGCTGACATGCATCTGTGGCTGCTCACCATTCAAGCGTGCAATTCCTTCTTATTTTCAGTATAAGGGTTTCATTACTGCTACTAATTCATTCAATCAACTTGTAATTTCTCTGTTTCAATTTAGTGTTCATTTTATATATTAATTTCTCATTTTTAAATTCAGTTTGGTTTATATAGGAATAGAAGTTTCTTTGTTAGTTATGTCGGGTCACCAGTTTAATCCTGTATAGGTGCATGTCCATGCAGAGTTAAACATGCTGTTGGGACAGGTTGAGTTATGCACTGTCATGCCTATGAACATGTCGGTCTTTGGCCCAAAATTACTTTTAAAAGGGTTATAAGGTTCATGACACATTACTATTTTCAAAACATGTAATGTGTTATGCACATATTAAGAATTAAAACCTAACATGGATTTTCATAAATTATTAATGATTACCTCATGGGGTGGAAAAGGGTGTGGCAAGAGATGTATGTTATAATTGTCCTGTATTGTGGAACATGTTATGTATTGTATATTCGTGTGTGTATTTTGTGGGGTTCTATATGTATTGTACATTTGTGTGTATTTTTGGGGGGTTAGATATAGGGCTTATAAAAAGAAAATATAAAACGTAGGGTTTATATATATACATTTAATTTCTGATGACAATTTGGAAAGAGAGAATAAGGATTTGTAATAATTAATTTCAAAAGAGTTTGGTTAAGGAGTGTATAGATTCTATCTCTATTAATTTTTTTTTATTAATATTTTTTTTAAAGAGAGTTAATTTATTTTAATTAACATTAATAAGGAGTATGTAGATTTGTCTCTATTAATTTTTAATTAATATTTTTTAAAGGGAATTAATTTATTTTAATTAACTTTGTCAAGGAGTATATAGATTTTATCTCAATTAAGTTTCAATTGATTTTTTTTTAAGAGCATATAGAAAATAAATTTTAGATTTATTAATAATTTCAAGTAACCTTTTTTAAAGAGAATAAATTATTTTTAATTAACAATTTTAAGGGGAAAATAGATTCTGAATATTATATTTATTGATTTTGTAGGTAACAGAAAGGAGATAGAATAATAAAGGGATTTTATTGATTGTTAATTTTGTGAGTTTGAATTGCAAGTCCCGTCTCACTGGATCCAGCGCATTTTTTGGCTTCTCTAGGCTTTGGTCTAGTTTTAATTATCTTGTGGCCCCTCTTTAGAAAAAAAAAAAATATATATTTTTTCAAAAAAAAATTTCAAAAAAAAAAATAATTTTTTTTTTACCAGTCTAAGTTAAAGCGGGGTTACATTTGGTAGCAGAGCGTGGTTGAGATTAGGGTCAACTCTTGGGTCCTTTGGGTGTGACGGGGCTTGCAAACTCAGGAAACATTCTTGGGGTTCAAATAGAACTTAGAAGAATCTCTAAAAGGCCCTATATCTAAAGGTGACTATGTTTTGTTAGGTTTAAGGTTTTGTGTATAATATGTCTATGTACTTGCCCGCCTGTTGGATAGTTGAACGGTAGGTTGCCACGTGGTGTAAAATTTTAAAAGGGGACATTCCTTTGGAAACGCGAATTATCGCAGATCTGTGCCTAGGTGGAGATATGGTTTGCGTTTTACCTTGCCCATAATAGGGGAGGTGTTTCATTTATGCGGTATGGCCCGATCGGCAGTCGGTCTCCTCCGAGATACGGGAGCCGAAGTTATTAGAAATATTTTTTGAGAATTGTCGTTGGTCGGTGATTTTGTCGTGTTGTGTTAGTGTGTGTGTCGCGTTCCTTAATGTGTAGTGTTGTTGAGAGCAGTTCAGGTAAGTGGGCTGGGTCCTCGCAATGGTAGGGGGACCCGCAGTCTGCTCGAAGGAAGAGTTTAGTACTCGGGAGTTTTTTCTGATTCCTGTGTTATTATTGTCATTATTTTTGTAGGGTGTTAAGTGTTTTGCGGGGATTATGTTTTGTTGATGGTGTATTGTGAATTGTGCAAGTCTGGCGGCGGTATGCTTTCAGAAATTGCCCCACCCCCTTTCAGGAGTTCTCCAGAAACTTTCGGTGGTGAATGAATTTGATGAGGACCAGCTGCTGGTTTTCTTGGACCTTGTCCTGCAGTTGGCAGACTTCCCAGGTGTGTCCGATGGGGAGGTCTTGTCCCTTATATACCCGTATTGCCAGAGTTCGTTGGCAGGGTTGGTCACCAACACTCTGCGTCGGGGCGGCAGTGTCGACGCTTTTCATGGGGAGGTGTTGGATTAATTCATACCCCATCGACGACGTTCCCAGCTTAAGTGATATTCATTCTATCGCCTACAGGCCAACGGAGAGGCGTTGGAGGACTTCATGCAGGACATACGGAAAGCTGCCCGGGTATTAAGATTAGGGTTGCCCGAGACGGAAGTGATACAAGCAATTCTGGAAGGACTGAATCCCCAAGAGAGATCGCGTTTGATATTCGCAGAACATCCACGTTGTTTCGCGGATCTGTACCGGTTGTGTGTGGTCTCTAATACTGTCCGAGCAGGGGACGAGTCCCGGGGAAGAGGTGCTATGGATGTCCAATACTCCAGTGGTTTGTTAGGAAGAGCTAAAAAGGACAAACATGGCGGTTGGAGAAAAACACAAGAGACTGTCAGAAAAACGGAATATTCCAGAAAAGATGGAGGCTACAAGGGGGTGGCAAGTGAGAAGATGGTAGCAACGGTTACAGCAGAGAAAAGAAATAGGTACGAAATTAACAGGGAAAGAAGAAGTTATATTAGTAAACCAACATCGGCAAGTAGGGAGCCTGTAGCAAGGCGTTATTCCTATTGGGAGAAAAAAGAAACTTTAAAGCTTCCAGAGGAATTACCAGTGCCTAATAGAGTAGTGGATGAAGAAGGTGAGGAGAAAGAAGAAAAGCGAAGTAACTTCTGTGGATCAATACAAGACGACAAGAACACGTCTGTTGATATTGAATTACACGACTCAGAGAGGACGTCATGGTTGAATCCAGATGCCGTAGAATTTGTTCCGGTATCTCCATCTCGGTTCATGACGGATCCAGATCCGGTAACATCATCATCGCCTACGCCGGGAGATGAGAAATCACTTGATGGTGGAGCTTTACCATCGTCAGTAGAATTTAATTTAGACATTGCACATGGACCTGGACAGCTGGATTCCAGGTTGGGAAAGGTTGAGGAAGTTGTAGTTGCTGAGAGTGGTGAAGGAGAGGAATCGAAGGAAGAGGCAGAAGAGCGGTCTGCACATGCTGCGCAGGGGAGTATAAGTGTAAGTGTTAGGGAGGCTGCAAGTGTTTCTGAGGTTGCGGATGGACAAGGGGATGTCCTGGCTGCAAGTGTGGTAGAAGTAGATGAGGTAGAAGTTGAGGAGAAACTGGGTGGCAGCGTTGTGGAGTGTGTGAGTGAGAATGAGGTAGTGTGTGAAGATGTGCAGACGCTTTCTGTAAGTAGTGTTGAGGATTCCGAGGAATGGAAAGAAGTTTCATGCGGACCAGGTGAGCAACTAGAGGATGAAGATGTGCAGTGTCGTGATGGTGATTTGGATTATGTAGAGGAGGAAAAGGAAGAGGTGGAAGAAATAGAACCAGGGGAGGTAGAAGCAGAGGAGTTAGAGGTTGAGGATAATCCAAATCGGGGTAAAAGTAGTCAGGTAAGTTGCCTTGATTCTAATTCACGAGAAACAAATCAGTACAGCTCAACACGAGATAGTTTCTCGGAGCGAGGTGTCCAAAAGGAACGAATACCTAAAGTTCATCATAAAAAGGTGAGAAGAAGCGGTTAACGGGTAGCGGGTAGATGTTCCCCACAGTCCCAGTGGTGTTCGTCTACTTCAGGGTTGCGCCCCTGCTTCCGCGAGCCTTGGTTTCCTCCACCCATCCTTATTCTCGGAGGGAACCATGTCCTTTACCTTAGTCCTAGCTATTGACCTTTCAATGATCCTTGCCCTTTTCATCTTCCCAATTTTCCTACCCCTCTCCTTAGAAAACAAAATAAAATAAAAAACAAATAAAAATTAGAAAGGAAAAAAAATTAGGAAAAGGAAAAAAGAAAAATATCAGAAAGGAGTTAGAAAAGAAGTTAGTTGGAAGAGTTGTGACTAGGTTGGTGTAGTGATGTTAGTGTTAGATTGTTTGTCGATTTATGATGGAGTGTGATAGGGTGGTGTAGTTTTCATTTTTATTTGTTGTAGTTTGTCGTTGATTATTGTAGGGTCCTGGCCATGCCCCATTCCTCGGTTGATTTCCCTGGTAGGTTATTTTTGGATTAAGTATGGGTTGTTAGACGATGACGTGCTGAAGTAAACCCCCCCTTGCTAGTTACGCAGTATTTAAAGAGTAAGAGAAGGGATAATGTTCGCGTGCCCTCTATGCAGTTTTCTCTGTCCGGCTAAGCGGGGCCGTCCGCCCTAGTGTAGGGATGTGGGCCAGCCATATGGCAAGGATGGAGATGCCTTGTTGGTGCATGTGGCTGGTTGGTCCGAGAGGTGGACGAAAGGTAGTACGGTCACTCACATACCAAGGTGTGTGATACCTTGTTAGGTCTTCGGACGAGTATGTGAGTGGGACCAGTAGAAGTAGGTGGTGGTCACCAGAGAGTGTGACGTGTTGGGGCGGTCCCGTGAGTTTGGCATGACGGAGAGGGTCACGTGGGGATGATCATGGTTGAGAGTTTTTCGGTCCTCGGAAGGGGGGGATAGAAGTTGTCCTGAGTAGGTATCGGTCTTTGGGTCTCAGTTTGTGAGTTGGGAGGTCAGAACTTAGGGGGGGTGCCAGATTCTTGTCTTTCTTCTTTTTTCCTCCTGTCTCTTGTTGCTGTATGCTGACCCTGATCAAGTCAGCATGCAGTACCCGCACACATGCATACACACTACACTTCTTCTTCTTTCCTCTTCCTTCATTTTCACCCCGAGCTTCTGTTCTCCCGAGAGCGGTTAAGTTTCTGAGATTTCCCAAGACAGCCAAGAAAGTTGTAGTATTATGACTAGCCAAGAGGCTGTGAGTTAGCTTTTAGGCAACTATGTTGCCCTTTTGGGGTGAGGGTGTGCCGATTCTAAAAATTTATCGGCGCGTGTTCGGTATTTGCTGTACTGTATTTAGCGGTAGCAGCGGTAGAGATAACAAATCTGCAACTGTAATACCATAAGAGCGGTGCTTGATTGGTGCTGCCCTCTAGCATTAGCCACGGTTTACGGGTTCAGAAAACGGAACGTTTTCTGGAAAACTTTATCTCTGGCCGACCGTCGTGCTGTTAGCTTCGCTTGCATCTACTCCAGTAGAGAAGAACAAATTTGTTGCACCATCTTCAACCTATGGCAGGCTAAACAATTATAGATCTGCGGTAAGTTACGGCAATATTATTATATACATCTATTTAAAGTTTTACGAATGAAAAATTGTTTAATAAGGCCACATTAAGTAAATTCTGATAACCTTTTACGACACCACGTGTTGAGTTGTGCAACACGTAATTTAAAGGTAATTTTTTTTGTAATATAGTAATACTATATTAAATTCACATGTCTTAACTAAGGCACCAAAATTGAGAGTTATGTGAATGCAAAAAGTATTTGTTTAAATAGTACAGACATAGATGTAATCTGATAACCTTATTACGCCACCTCGTGGTGAAAAGTAAAATGCGTAATTCTGAGTAAGTTACATGCAACCTTTACTAGTAATTATAGTAACACTATATCAATTTCAGAAAGCTTACTAAGGCACCAGAATTTAGAAGAATGTAATTGCCAAAAAGTATTTATTTAATAAGTATAGAAATGATTGTAATCAAGTAACCTTTCGGACCACGTGGCAAAAATCAGAATATGTGTAAATTTTATTAAAAGTATAACAAGCCGAATAATTAGATAATCAAAATTGAATTATGTTAACCCACATGGGTAAATTTTATTAATATGAAATTTAACAGAACTAAATGTTTTCAAATAGGGCCTGTTGGCCATATAACCTTGCCAAGTGTGTCAATTATCATATTTAAATAGCCCTAAAGCTGTGTTAAGATTATATGTAGGTTTTGGTGCGTGTGAAGTTCTGGGGGAATTTGTTTTGTGAACTCTAGCTGATAATATGTTGTATGATCAGGGTTCCTCGATGAAGGCGGGGACTAGCTCCAACCTGAACTTTTAACATCCAGATTTTCTCTCTCAACTTCATCTGCCGGAGGAGAATAGCGAAGACTAACACAAACACCCTATCATGTAAGCCAGATGATCACCACTTCACACCCATGGAAAAAAAAATAAGGTGAACTCAATCCATGTTATATATTCTTTACACATTGTGATGTAACTCACTAGAGCCAGTGGACATTCAATCACTCAACAACATGACTTTAAGTTTTAAACATTTTAATTGGGTCCCCGATTAACGGGACAGAATAGTGCGTGAACTGGGAGGGGAATCTTTTGTAAATTTTATTAATTTGTTTGTATAATCTGAGCTCAGAGGCTGACATGCATCTGTGGCTGCTCACCATTCAAGCGTGCAATTCCTTCTTATTTTCAGTATAAGGGTTTCATTACTGCTACTAATTCATTCAATCAACTTGTAATTTCTCTGTTTCAATTTAGTGTTCATTTTATATATTAATTTCTCATTTTTAAATTCAGTTTGGTTTATATAGGGATAGAAGTTTCTTTGTTAGTTATGTCGGGTCACCAGTTTAATCCTGTATAGGTGCATGTCCATGCAGAGTTAAACATGCTGTTGGGACAGGTTGAGTTATGCACTGTCATGCCTATGAACATGTCGGTCTTTGGGCCAAAATTACTTTTAAAAGGGTTATAAGGTTCATGACACATTACTATTTTCAAAACTTAACAATATTTATCGATATATAAATTCTTTTAATTAATTATGATCACTGGGGTGTTCACTGTATTCTAAATTTTATTTCTCCCAGTCTAAGTGCCCAGTGTGGCAGCATTTTATAATAGTATTAGGCACTTGGCCAAATTTTGAATTTATTATGTCCTGGGGACTACTGGTGTTGCATATATAATCAGATACACATGTAATGTGTTATGCACATATTAAGAATTAAAACCTAACATGGATTTTCTTAAATTATTAATGATGTACCTCATCGGGTGGAAAAGGGTGTGGCAAGAGATATATGTTATAATTGTCCTGTATTGTGGAACATGTTATGTATTGTATATTCGTGTGTGTATTTTGTGGGGTTCTATATGTATTGTACATTTGTGTGTATTTTTGGGGGTTAGATATAGGGCTTATAAAAAGAAAATATAAAACGTAGGGTTTATATATATACATTTAATTTCTGATGACAATTTGGAAAGAGAGAATAAGGATTTGTAATAATTAATTTCAAAAGAGTTTGGTTAAGGAGTGTATAGATTCTATCTCTATTAATTTTTTTTTATTAATATTTTTTTAAAGAGAGTTAATTTATTTTAATTAACATTAATAAGGAGTATGTAGATTTGTCTCTATTAATTTTTAATTAATATTTTTTTAATGGGAATTAATTTATTTTAATTAACTTTGTCAAGGAGTATATAGATTTTATCTCAATTAAGTTTCAATTGATTTTTTTTTAAGAGCATATAGAAAATAAATTTTAGATTTATTAATAATTTCAAGTAACCTTTTTTAAAGAGAATAAATTATTTTTAATTAACAATTTTAAGGGAAAAATAGATTCTGAATGTTATATTTATTGATTTTGTAGGTAACAGAAAGGAGATAGAATAATAAAGGGATTTTATTGATTGTTAATTTTGTGAGTTTTAATTGCAAGTCCCGTCTCACTGGATCCAGTGCATTTTTGGCTTCTCTAGGCTTTGGTCTAGTTTTAATTATCTTGTGGCCCCTCTTTAGAA
This sequence comes from Magicicada septendecula, assembly GCA_034769895.1. Taxonomy (NCBI): domain Eukaryota; kingdom Metazoa; phylum Arthropoda; class Insecta; order Hemiptera; family Cicadidae; genus Magicicada; species Magicicada septendecula. Next base: position 478,955,839 of record CM068369.1, on the reverse strand, counting down.
AAAAAAAAAAAAAAATTTTCAAAAAAAAATTTTCAAAAAAAAAAATAATTTTTTGTTTACCACTCTAAGTTAAAGCGGGGTTACAAGTTCATATCAACCGTAAGCTGTTTCACGTAGTCTAAACGGGGTCGTCCTCTGTGATTCTTCCCTTCAATTGTTCCTTCTGTTATTCTCTTAACCAACCCATTGTGTTGTAGTATATACCCTATAAACTTTGCTCTTCTGCCTTTTAAATTTCGTAGAAAGCTCTTCTCCTACGAAGAGAATTCCTCTAGCAATAAGTTATCTCCATGGAACACACTACTATTCAGTTCCTATAACTCGAAATGTTTTCCTGTTCTTCACTTGTTTTAAGTCCAGGAGTTATCTCTTATACAGGAGCTCTTACCAATATCAGTAATCAAACTATATATCATCCAGTATTGTTAACTTGCTTCCACAAGCTTATATGCTTATGTTAAATTCTTGGATTTTTTTGTCCATGATGTGTTTGAGTGTTATCACTAACTAAAATATACAGTTACAATACGAGAGATAATTATTTAAACATTTTTATCTATAATATTCATTAATTTTATTATGAAAGCTTGTATAATATATCAGTTTCATAATAAATAGCCAATTTTTGGTTCATCTTATAATCTCAATTAGGAATAAAAATATGTTCATACTTTTATTTTGCATGTGCGTTATCATATTGCTACTAATGTACGAGTGAGTAATGAGTGGTTGAAAAGTCATACAGCCCAAAAAATACAGAATAATATAAATGAATAAGTTTAAATTAATACATTCAAAAACATTTATTTTTTTTATTTACTTGGTAAGCGGGTGTCAGAAAACATATTCCAAAATAATTTTTGCGCTTGCTTATAACCACTTATTATAATATTCTTCATTAAACGTAGGTTCATCTTGTGAAAAATCAACATATACTGTACAATTAATCAGCACATACTGATACAACTAATGCAATCCACAGTTGTAAATGTATGTCGTATCAAGAAAATAGTTCAGTGTTACCAAGATCACATCTTTAATTGCCTTACACATACCTACTGTAGAGAACACTACTTCAAATTCTCTGCTGCATGACTTTTCGAGCTCCTTTATACAATATTTTTAAAATAAATTTTCCATGAAAACTCCAGTAATGATTTACACTTTGTTTTATTGAAACTGCAAACATGTAATTTTTTTTAATTATTACACCCAGCTAGAATGCCAAGATGCATAAACTCTTGGTTGCACATAAATCAAAGCTTAGACATAATACATGAATTATATACACATTTTATTTTTTTAATTCATGTTAAACATTCTAAAAAATGTTAAATACATGTGATCTGTACACACAAATATAAATGGTTTTTGATGAAATGAATTTTAATATAAAATGCGCCTCTTTTTACATACTAAACACACAATAAAATAAAATAAAAAGTTTCTTGAAATGTCTGTCGTATTACAGATGTGCCATTCATGTCTTACAAAATTATGGTTCACTCACTGGACATGAATCTGATACTTACCTGCTGTCACACGTAACTGTTTCAGTATATATTGTAATATGGTGAAAAAGACGAGTTATAATGCCACACTTTGGATGCGTCACTTTGTAATAGCACCGGTTGTATGCTTTAAAATTATTAGTACTTAAATTGTACTTCGTTAAGCTGTACCAAGTCGTTTATTATTTTTTCTAAATACTTACGAAGTCGACCGTATGCTAGCCGTTCAATTTGAATTCTCCGCCTGGCCGTTTGATTGGTTATCACTGTTTGGCGAAGTCAAATTCGTCAACTAATGTATTTTTATTTTTTATTTACCCCGAACTTTTATGTTAATCCTTGAATAAATCAAACATACAGTTGCTGATAGGTACGAGGATTTATTAACAATTTCATATAATTTGGTCAATTACAATTTCTGAAATAAAACATAACATTTATCATTGCGCCGGCAGGTTTACTTTTTACGTAGTTGGCTATCTGCTCATTCGGTTCGTGTGTGTAGAGACGCTTAGTAATGGCGTATGTTGCTTCGTTTGTTTATTTTGAATATTATCTCAGGGAAAAGTTCTTTGGACTACAGAATATTGGTTTACAGATTAATAAATGCACAAAATTTTATAATATACCTTATAACTAATACATAATATGTGATATCTTTAAGTATGGAAAGTAAGTTACTGCAAATGAGAATTAGTGCTCACTAGGTTAATGTTTACTTAGCAAGTTTACGTTTTTTTTTAACATTTTAATATAAAATCAAAATTCAGTGATACTTTTGTTTTATCAGAGGTGATTATTCAACAAAGTTCAGTTCTAAAAGTTCGTTAAGTGGCTGGTGAAGTGAAATAAAATTGTTCAGTTACTGTTGATTATTTAAAGTTTTAATTTTGGTGAAGCATTTAAATTATACTCAACACTCCTTTAATGCTGCTTCTCTTGGGCGATCCTCTTCTTCTGGAATACTTCTAATGGTTCCTTCTTGTATGGTTTAGTGAGATCCAGGTTCAAATAATCTAATTTCGGTGTTCAGCTTCCATCAGTCTTGCAGGTTCAGATGTATCCACAGGTTTAGTTAGGTTTTTTCTGTTCTTCCTTCAGTAGTTGGTTATTTATGAATTTGGTCCGCTTCTTTCAAGTTTTTTATATAATATTTATTATATAATTGGTTGAGTTATTGGATATCTCATCAGTAGTTAACTTAGGATTGCTTCTTGCCTCTTCTTGATCACAATTTGGTAAAATTTATTGATTTTATTATTTATTTGTCTTCATGGGCTACATACATCCACCCTCTATGCTAGTCAATAATGGAATAATAAATTTTCAACGGTTAAACATGTAACAGCTTTTGTTGTCATGGCAACTCTCTCAGATACTCTAATTCTCATTGGCTAATACCTTATAACATTGTTATACTCTTTAACGTTTTTTCTGTTCAAAATTTATAAAAATCCTTAAAATTATTATAACTTTCTTATGCTAACTGTAATATTAATTACACTAACACCATGGTTTTGCTTTTTTCTTAAAGATTATTTTGATATCACTTATAGTTACATTTGGTTCATTTATAACATATTTCTTATTTTTCCAATTGATATTTCTTTATTTAATTATCTTTAAACTAAACCTTATGTATCCATTTTTGTACCTTATATTTTTACTTTAATACCTAAACATATTATATACTTTAATTGACTTTTTGCTATTGCTTTATCTTGAAACTTACAAAATTCATTCATCCATGCTAGGCCTAATCCCTAGGTTTCATAATATTTCTATTCAATATTCTTTACAATCTTTTATATTTATTAATTATATTTATTTAGTTATTGAACATTTACTAAGGAAACAAACTAACTTAATAAAAAACATTTGGGTTTTTAAACATCACACATTTCATATCATTAACTTATTTTTCTTTACAGGTCCATTCCTGAAACTAAGCTTTCTAACTATTATTGTTTTAATTATCTTGTAGATACATCCTCTTCATTCACTTTTATAATATTATGTATATATTAAACTTTCACTATGAACAACTTACTTTTTGGTTTTGTTACCCAGACGTTTCGACGTGGTATTCGTCTTCCTCAGTGGGATTTAATTATTGTTTTCTGACTTTAACATTACTTGTCATTTAAATTTATTAATACTATTTGGTTCATTTACCAACAAAACTCTTATAACAATTTTTTAACATTACTCTAATTACTATTACTCCCATACACACTCCTTTACTAAGATATAGTGTCTCTTTCTCCCAATTTCACTCTACTATATTACTTTTTATCTTATTTCTAAGTATTTATTATTTACTATTACTTAACGTTCCTTACATTAATACTACAACAAGTCTTATATACTACTTATTAACTAACATTCTGCTCTAACATGGTTTGATATATTATTAAGTTTGTTGTGAATAGTATCTTACCATAGAGTCACTTACACTTCACTTTTCATTTCACATAGTGTTTATTTATTTAATATAATCATCACTTTGTATGCTATGTTATTTACATAGTTCGTGGTCATTAGTTTCTACTTATTCTGTTCTACACTTCACCTTTCATTTCACATAGTGTTTATTTATTTAATATTATTATCACTGGGTTGCTATCTGTCATTAACAGTTTCTTTATTATTATTTTTCCCTCGTCACCTTTGTATTCATAATTACAATTGTTAAGCTGGATTTTATTCTACTTGCTTTTGGCTAACTTATTACTTAATAGGGTATTTTTATTCCCATCTTCCTATCTTGGGTTTATACATTTATCTTCCTTTTCTTTTCTTTTCTTTTAAATCACATAATATATCTATTTTACATTTATTTTTCATATAGTTTACATCTCAATTATGCCCTATCTGATTTTGTACATTTATATTACATTTTATTTTAGTTACATTTTGGGTTATATTGATTGTAGTCATATTTTGGGTTGTATCATGGTTTCTTGTTCTTTCACCTTATCCTATCTGTTGGGTTAAGTCTTTGTCAGTGTCTTAGTCAATTTTTTATTTAGTAGTGTTGGGCTATCAATCTTCAGGTTATAAGTTTTTATTTTTCTTTCTACTTTCAGCTTTTCTTCCGTTAATTATTAGTGATTTTTTGGTGCTATCTTATGTCATGTTACAATATGTACACATGTACCCATGATGCGCTCACTACTCCAAATGTAAGTTCATACCTATTTCTGTTCAAATTGCAGTTAGTTTTAAGATTTTTTTTAAACTACACTATCAGTGTTATAAGATATTTTTAGTTTTTTTCTTTAAATAGTCAAGTTTAGTATAAGAAGAACAGATTAGTAAAGATTATGTGTTTGTTTTCTATCTCACTGTTTTTATTTTCTTCTTGTGTTTATTTTGGATCTAATAATGAAATTCTATTTTACTTATTGTCTAATTCAAAGATAGTTTTATTTTATATTCATGTCACTTAATGGAACTTTAACCATTCAGTATATTAAAGAATTGAACGGCACCCATTTTGAGGTGCCTGGAATTACTAGACATTATTAAATTAGTTTTAGATGGTTTTCTATATAATTAAAAATGCTATTTCTTCCTTAATTATAGTCAAATTGATTGGTAAATGTCAGAAGATTGCATGCGCTAAGCTATAGCGACAATGTCTTTATGCTTTCAGTGCACTGAGTGGAGTGAGCACACTATCTATCTCTCTGTTCAAAGATACTGACAGCATTGTAGTGTATATCCTAGTGAGCACAGAATAACATTCTGCAACATAATTATTCCGTGCTTGCTGGTGTACCCTATGCACTGATGTTTTGTTTTATACAATTACAATAGTATTATTTGAATTATCTAATATTATAGTTACTCTTAAATATTTATATTATTGTTGATTATAACAAATCTTTTTAAAAAATATATTTTTATAACATTTACAAAGAACAATAATTACAGTGTTTCGATAGCATTCAGATATAATATCAACAGATGTAAAATTAATAAATTTAAATCAATTCTTCAAAACAGCTGTTTTATATGAAGACTAAATTTAATGTTTTATATGTGTACATAAATATGTTATATAATAAATTGTAAAATATAATATATAAATATTTATTATTTTATTAAATTGGTAATTTTGAATATCATCTTTTTCATATTAGGTAATCTGAATTTGTTCTGGTATTAATTTATCATTTGTTTTGTTTAAATATTTATAAATTCTCCCATAATGTCATTTTTTGACATTTGGAAATGTGTTTGTTGTATATTTCTTTTAAATATTTTTTAGTTTGGCCAACATAAGATTTGTTACAGTCAGGGCATTCAATTTTATATACTCCGTTTAAATTATGAATTAATTTATCTGTTTTAGATTTGATTCTATCAAAATCTGTTTTATTACTGTTGTAGGTAATTTTTATTATATTATTATTATAATATTATATAATTACAATTATCTGAATTCTAAAGTTAGTCACCAAAATTTCTCTGTGTGGAACATATTCTTTTAACTCTTCAGTCTAGAATTCAGTAGCCATTTTAACAGTGCAAATGTCAGTCATAGTGTTGAGGTGTTCCAACTTACTAAAAATTTACTTACATTACTTACTAGAAAACTTACTTATAATATACACACATTTGTGTGTTACATATCTCTACCCTCTTCGGCATTTAAGGGGTAGTCAATCATATCCATAACCTCTATAATATAAACAACTTCTATATAGTTATTTTAATTTTTTTTTATATCTTTATAGTCACTATTTTTTTTTATATTAGTGATTTTAGTGATGCATTTCATTTTAAAATTTAGTGAGCAAAGTGTGTTTTTGATACTATCTTATTATACACCTCCTGTTATTACCAAAGCCCTTACACCTGAAGTCATCTGTGCATATCCCAGAAGGCAATTAAAGTAATTTTATTCCTAACTAGTTTTGTCTGTTACAAAATACAATTGAATCCGCATGTGCAGATACCTCATGTTTATAAATTTTAGTATTTGATGTAATGCACATTATATGGTTTATTAAGTTGTTCATCATCAGCTGTGGCTCTACAACCCTTGGTGGGTCTTGGCCTGCTCCAAGAGTCGACTCCATTACGTGGCCTGGCTTTCCAGTTTCTTATGTTTATCTTTCTGAAGTCCTCTTGTATCTGATCTTTGAATCTACTTTGGGGTCTTTCCCTTACTCTACTACCCATTGGTTTATGGTAGAAGATGCGTTTTGTATGCTCATTTGGATTACGGTTACTGTATATTCTATATTTTTGCTTTTCCCATATTTATTAAGTTGTTAGTTTTTATAAACATCAGATAATTTTATATCAAGAAATTAAAATTGTATACTGTAATTAAAAGCCAAAACATTTAAGGTAATTACTGTACCTTATGCTAAAACATTTAAGAATCTTTTAAAAAGATTTCAATGAAATATAAGTGCATTGGAATGAAATTACAGTATCTTTGGAATGCTCATTAATTTCCATATTTTTATTTGTAGATAAATTTGTTAATCAGTCATCTACTGTATATTGTTTAAGTCAGCTAAGTATTATCAATATTTATATTAAAAGTTTTTTATTTTAAATATAGAACTAATTTAGCTAGACCTTAATATAAAAGTTCCCAATCATCTCCGTCTTTGCCTGAACATGAATGCGACAAGCTAAAATGACAAAAAACTGAACAGAAGTTTTATATTTAACAGCAGCTAAACAAGCAATGTCAGAGACAAACTAATGATAAGTGTTTTAACAGGTATCATTTGTAGATTTTTGGTATACAATAATTTTGTATGGTCTTAATTAAAAACAGGTATTTAATTACGGTGTCATTTAAAATTTGATTTTGTTATGTTTTGACTAAAGCCATTAACTTTTCAAAGAAAAAGCTGTTTATGTAGGCTATATATGGTTATACTACACACCCAGAATCTGGAATTGGTTTGAAAATAGGTTTGAACATACTTAGTCTATACCCAGGCCTTTTTGTCTTATTTTCTTGACTTTGGTTTTAAGTGCAGAAATACAGATTCTAAGTTTGAGAAACAACATTTACTTTCAGAGCTTTCTTTTTAAGACAGGACTCCAATTTAGTTTGAGAACTGGAATTTGCAAGTTGGTCTTTAACTGGAAACCATTCAGTTATTATGTGTCTTAGTAGTGAACAGTAAGAAATAAAATAACAGTAGATGACTATTAACAGTGTTCAGTGTATGATATCCCAAGTAAAGTGTACATGCACTGGACAATTTCTTCATTGCACGTGAATTAATGTAGTAACTTGGATATGCTCAAAGTGTTCATTAGATAGTAACACACAACTGAGTTTGCAATAATATACAATCAAGAGGTACCCCTTGAAAAATTATGTGTATACAAAAATGTTTAATATAAATTTTCTTGTTTGTTTAAAATTATTAATTAAACTGTAAACTGGTTTATAATTTTTTAAACAAAGTATAACGTCTGTAAGTTTTATTGTAAACCAAGATCCAAACTTCATTCGGAATTTGTCAATTACATATTTTGTTTAATATAACAGACCACTTATACAAAATAACAGAGAATACAAACAGATTTTACCAAAAATAACAGTGTCTATCTTGGTTTGTGGACTATCAAACCAATCTTCTTTCAGGCCACATCCAATATTCTTCTGCCAGATACGAAATTTGCTTTTAAAATTTCATAGTTTGAGATTTTAAAGGATAGTAGTGCTTCCAATAATTACTTTCCTTTAAAAGAAATACTCTAAATACTTGCTGCATTTAGAGAACAGTACTGGAGAACTTCTGGGGACTGAATGGTAATGTGCACCATTACATAGAACATAATATACCAATATATCTTTGTTTAATTTCATATTTTGCTTGACAGTTGAACATGTATGCTTGAACTTATTTAGCTTAACAATTATGTCACTCGCTTCACTGTAATGAACACTATACCTCGAATAATAAAAATTAATTACTTCTAAGATAATGTTATCAACTGTGTTAAGAGACCAATACTAAAATGCATTATTTTGGTTTGTGTTTAGACATCTGTAATATGTAACCTGTGCAAATTCTAATTAGCACATGATCAGTGATTTCTATTTGTGTAAAGAGTTCACAGTAATATCATAGTTAGTCATAATCAGCAACGTGTCAGTTGTTTGTATGTTGTTGATTGTAAAAGCATCCATTTTTATTCATTTGCAAACAAGTGGTGCTACAATTTTTATCCAGCAGCTCAAACAATTATACTGGAGCAGCGATTTCCATGAGCCTACAGGTTGCACGTGGGCCCTGACCTTATCTTGGGAAACAAATTTAGTAATTACTCTATTTACTTATTAAAATTAATTTACAACAATTATTTTACAATTATTACTTTCAACATTTTCAAATATTCTTTGGAAAAAATTAATTTAATCATTTTGCAAGCTGTCAGCAAGTAGTAGAAGAGTTTAAAATTATGAAAGACTTGATTATTCAAAATATGGTGCAAATATGCAAGAAATCATAGAGGCATTTAAGATAAAAAGATTTTGAAATCCTGAAAAATAGCATTTTGCTGTTTAATAATCCTCTTGGTACTGTCAGACAACCAATATTCAACTAGACGTGTGTGATTTGCAAACTGATCCTTTTCTGCAGACAAGTCAAGAAAAGGGGCCTTATGTCTTCTTACTGATACCTAACGAACTATTTCCAAGTCTGTGAAATTTTGGACAGAAAATGATGTCGATGTTCTGGAAGTACATGTATCTGTGAAAGCATGTTCTGCACAATAAAGTTAATCAAGAACTGCAGCCGAAGTTGCTTCAAAGATTCTTCTCTCCTTCACTTACTAAGATTAGCAACAACTCAGCTTCATATAGACGCTACTGCTTCAGAGGCTGCAACTGCAGTAGGTCGACCTAGTTTTCACACTGAAGATTTTGTGTCAATATGCAACGTTTAATATCCTTCTTAGATCTTTATTTTATGCTGGTATAATAAAAATTGTACCATTAAAGATATACAGTAAGATATGTTAAATGTGGAAATTACATACTTTTACTTATTTACTGCCTTATTTATTTTCACACTACTTGCCAGAAATCGAATGCTTATGATACGGCCCTCAGGTTTAATTGTGGCCTCAGGCACTTCGAAGTTCGACCAGCTTCTAAGTTAGAACATTGCCTCTAATCACCAGAACTGGTGCAAGAGGTTTTTATTTTCTAAAGATAATAGATATAATGAAAGGAACGTTTTTCAGAGACAACAATAATACCAAGAGTGTTATGACCGCTGACATTTAGTTTTCTAAGGGGATTACTTTGAAGAAGGCATAATTATATTCAACAGTAATTGTTTGTACCAATTTTGAGCAAGTCTATCACTGTGGCTGTTACGAAACTCCGTTAACATGTAATCAAAGTTTCACCTGACTGTATTAAACCTGTTTATATATACAAAACCCTATCTGACAGCTTCACATTTGTTTGAGGTGGTGTTTTAAACAGCTGACGGTATTGTGTTTCTTTAGGGACTGTTTATAGTAGCTTTGTAACAGGAATTTAATGTAAATTTAGTTTAAAAAAATAATATGGTAATGATTTAATATGTCACAGTTATTTCCTTGTATTTACATTGTACTGGTTTGTAAGTTAGATATTTTGAATAACTAAATTACTGCAACAGCAGTGTAAATGTTGAAAACAAAGTTCTTTTTTTACATGAGAATTAACAGTTTTATTTTATTATTATTTCAGGATATGTATCGTTTAGCAGATGAACTGCCAAATGTTAAAAAAGTTGTAACCATTGAAGGATGTAATCACATAGACTACCTTTACTCTAAAAACACAACTGAAATGTATCTCAATGACATAATTTCTGTTATGAAAGATCTAGTGTCTAGTTCTTCCATGCCAAGCCTGATAGATATATAGAAAGTTAGATCCAGATCTACTCCGACAGATTCAAAGCCCAAACTGGTGAACACCAAACAACAGCCAACATGGTGGTGCCCTGAATGTGAAGTTGGACTGTGTTTGCCAGACTGCTTCCATGTGTATCACACAGTAGCCAAATATTATTAGAACAATACACAACAGTGAATTTTGGTCTGTTTTCTTGTTAGTATGTTATATGTAAACTAGTTATTTTTGACATAGGTGATTTACATTTACAAAAATTTTCGAATTTGTAAAAAAAACATACATTTTTCAAAAATAATATGTTTGATACTGTTTTAAAGAGACAACTCTGTCTGTTATTATGATGTTTAGATCATTAACATTGACCACAGATTAATAATTAAATTATGATTCTTTAAAAACATTTAAAAATGCCCAGTTTTCTGCTATTATTAGTTTTAATAGTTAAGCCTGGCACTGAAAGTTTTAAACTACAGGGGAATAATATCTTACTATCTCATAATATCTTAGGTATTTAAGGTAAGGTAGCATAGAATCAGACATCCTTTACTACACAATCAATACTGTTACGTAATTTATAAATGAGTGTATTCACAAAAACCTGCTGCCCGCTCTATGTACAGTGGGTCAAATATTCATAATGAGATGAATCCAACAGAAAGCATGTGAATATAATATAAAACTTTATACTTTATACCTTGTACCAGTGGCGAAGTTACATGGAGGCAATTGAGGCAATACCTACCCTAAAACATTCTGTAGAATAAAAATTATAAATACATATGAACTACGTAACGTAAAGATTATAAATTGTTACAGTGACTGTCGAATTTATTAAGCTGAAACGTGCTTTACTGAGCGACCGCTACATGGTGACAGGTGAAATTCGGCATAGCTAGTTTAAACGAATGAGGCAACGTGAACTTGCCTCAGTGTTTTTTGTATAAATCGTATGTAAGCAATAATGTGCTGGCGTGATATGGATGTGCGGGGGAGGGGGATTATCCCGCGCTGTACACATAGAGCGTTGAGGCATGCCTCACTTCTGTGGTCCAAACGGTTAAGTTAAAGTGCGCTGTGTTGTTTATAAGTGTGTTTATTTTATACGGTTATTAAAAGTGTGCCTGTTATTCTGCTGAAGTAACAGATGATCAAGATTGTTATTTGAATTATTTGTAACTTGTAACATTAAACATATACCTATATAGAAACAAATCAAGTTTAAAAATTTGATGTTCAATCAGTTGTATTATTGTGTATGACTTATACAAGGATTGTTCAAAAACACGTTTAGAGCTGTAAAGAATTTTTTATTCAACGATTTTAAAAGAAGTCTCCATTACCATTAAGACATGAGTCTCACTGTTGCACTAATCTGTAGATTCCCTGCTGGTAAAATTCTTACAGCTGTTTGAGGAACCATTCGCTAACAGCAAACTCTACCTCAGCGTCCGATTTGAACCACCGTCCTTTTTAGTGATTCGTTTAAAAAAAATTTAGGTAAGATTTTTGCCTACCCATTCATTAACTACTAGCTTCGCCACTGCCTTGTTCATAGACAGGCATTTGATAGTATACATTACGATATTCTGAAGAAGTTAGTAAATATTAAATATAATTAAATCACTACCGACTTGGAACACATAGTTTTTTATGGGTAAAAACGTAAACGTTTTACCTTATAGCCTAAACTATGACCGGATTAATACACCACACAAATGACTGGTGCGTGGTGTATTAATTCGATCATGGTTCAGGCTATAAGGTAAAACTTTTAAGTTTTTACCATAAAAAACCTTGCATTCCAAGTCGGTTGTGATTTAATTATATTTAGTTAATCAACGGACACGTCATTGACAACTAAATCCAAGAGTTTAGTAAATGTTCTAACACCAGCTAGCAGGATCCAAAGAAGTAGTAACATTGGACAGTCAAGTTGGTGTTACCCTTTTGTTACAACTACTGGAGTCAGACACAATGACGCTCTCTGTTTGATATAACTTAACTTAACGCTCCAGGCTACCTCAAGAAAAGTACTACTAAATCGGTACATTGGCATTAAATCAATACAAATTGGAGCTTACACTGACGACCTCATCTGGTCTGCTGAATTAAAATGAGCCATTGGAATAACTTGACTTCTTCCTCTTCTTGTTAGCGAGTTTCCAGCCTCGAAGCTCCGATCTCTCGATGTCTCTTGTAAACTCTATGCGCCAGATCCCAGAGAAGTGGATTGATGGTTATTTTTGCCAGTGATAACTCCTCTTTTCCATGTTCCTTTACCAATTCTTTAAGTCGGTATCTCTCTTCACACTGTCCAGTACAATTCAATAGGGTATGCTCAATGAGGGGGTGAAGCTGATTCCTCCACGTAGGTGCCCCTGGATAACAGTTTGAAAACTGTGAACTGAACATCAGCATTCGCTGCGACAACAACATAGCAGCCCTCTTAACTATGTGCAATTCTAAAGCAATAACTTGACTTCTTCTTCTTCTTGTTAGCGAGTTTCCAGCCTCGAAGCGCCGATCTCTCGATGTCTCTTGTAAACTCTATGCGCCAGATCCCAGAGAAGTGGATTGATGGTTATTTTTGCCAGTGATAACTCCTCTTTTCCATGTTCCTTTACCAATTCTTTACGTCGGTATCTCTCTTCACACTGTCCAGTACAATTCAATAGGGTATGCTCAATGATGTCCTCAATGAGGGGGTGAAGCTGATTCCTCCACGTAGGTGCCCCTGGATAACAGTTTGAAAACTGTGAACTGAACATCAGCATTCGCTGCGACAACAACATAGCAGCCCTCTATGTGCAATTCTAAAGCAATAACTTGACTCAGAGGCACAAAAATATATGTTATAGATAAATAATACATACAATCAGCGATAGGAGGAGAAATACATATAGCTCAGAGCAAATAGGCCCATCTATATATAACTATAACTAAATCCAGAGGCCACTCAAACATTGATAAATAAACAAGGTAGTTAAATAATCCTGCAAGTCCTCACCTTTCACTAGATTCTCCATATATCCTTCCACAGCCATTAAACACAAAACACCATAATTTTGTGCAAAAGATAAACAAAAAGTTATCACTGGGGTTTCAGTTTTTTTAAATTGGTACAACTGGCCTTTTTTTGTGTTATGTACATTTCTCCCTAATTGTAAAAATTTTGACATTGAAATATTTCACACGAGTTTTTGTCTTTCTTATAAATGTAAGTATTATATGAAAAAATGTAATAGAAGGTGATATATGTGGGCATCAAACATAGATTAAGAGAGGTTCCAAATTGTTTACATTTTGACCCAGAAGAGATATAGAAATTGTTTGGAATGATAAGAGTGACACGTGAGAAGGTGCTTGGGAGAGTAGAAGAGCAAATGAAAATGTTGGATATTGTCAAGGACAGACAGAGTAGTTGGCTGGGACACTGTATATGACATTAGAAACACTGGAGGGGTTGGTAAGTAGAAAGTGGTACTGAGATCAGAGGAGAGTCCAGATGATAGATGATATATGGATGCAATATCAAAAAATGAAGAGTCAAGCCCAGGATAGGAAAGCATGGATGGAGAGAGCATGAGTATGAGCTGCCCTCAGGGGCAGAAAACAATGAATTGTGTTAAATTTGCTTTTTCTCTATACAACTTGAAGTGAAAAGCAGGATAATATCTCTTAAGGTCTTGGATTTTGTTGTCCATGACGTGTCCGTTGATTAACGAATTATAAGTATACACTACCGACTCAGAACACAAAGTTTTATATTGATAAAAATGGATAGACTATATGGTAAAAATTTTTATAAAACTTTGTTACGAGTTGGTAGTGTTATACTTATAATCTCTCAAGGTTTCAGTGGCATAAGTCTGATTACTTTCTTTAATCTAGACTATAACAAGAGTAAGTTTTATTTTAAAAATTAATATTTTTTTCTGGACTACAGCACAGCCTGACAAAATGAAGAATGGGTTTATTACATTTTGTATTTTATTCACATGAGTTAAAATTTATTAACTTAAAGTTTGGAAATTGAAGAAATAGAATCCTTCTTCTTCTTAAATGCCTTTTACAGAAAATAATATGTTACTGCAATCAGGATGATTCTGGCACAGATTGACCCAATGAAGTTGAGAAAAGTATTGTATCACACCAATCTGAATTGTAATATTAATGTAATACAACAGAATCCTGAGCATTCATGGACAGCACATATAACTAATGTTGAAGTTCTTAGAAAGATGAAGAAAGAAAGGTACGTTATTAACACAGTGAAGATAAGAAAGCTTCAGTATGTGGGATATCTTATGAGACATGAACAGAGATTTTACTTATTGCAGTCCATACTACAGGGAAAAGTACTTGGAAAGAGAGGAGTTGGGCGACCGAGAATCTCATGGCTGAGAAATTTAAGTACCTGCTTTGGCATGAATACAACTGACTTATTCCGTGCAGCAGTACAGAAAGTTAAAATAGCCTGTATGGTATCCAACATACGAAACGGATAGTAACTATCAGAAGAAGATAATAGAACTTGCAATCTGATTTCACAGCACTGCTACACAATTGTCACAACACCATAAACTTGTAATATTGCTCATCATCAGTTTCCAAAATTAATTCAACAAAGTTTATTCCAACCAATAATATTCATGGCCTTTCACAACCTGATCAATCTGACACTCCTGGGTCTCAATCAGAAAGTACCGTACTTCTTCCTTTTAGCCTGCTTTTGAAAATGCCTTGTTTCACCACCTGCTTAGATCTTCCACCCGACTTCTATAATACTAGTCAATAATTAAATATCACTATTATATTGACGACTCGGATCCGAGTCGTCAATATAATAGTGATATTTAGTTAAGTAACGGACACGTCATGGACAACGAAATCCAAGAACTAGTCAATAATATTTAATATATTTAGCATCTGTAGTTTCTGATGAAACCTTAATTTCTCCTAAGGTTTCTAAGAATACATCGAACTACAGTACTAACGAATCATATAATTGCTCTAAAAGTTAAATTTCACTGACTGACTAGAATTGAATTAATTCTAAGAAGAAATTGTAAAACACAAAATTTTGTAGTGAAACTACCAAGCATGTTTTATATATTTTTTTTAAATTAATTTAATAGTTTTTACAAGCACCAAACTGGATATCTGAATTAACTGTTTCATAGTATACAGAAAACTCACTGCTTTGTGTAAGTGGATAAAAACCACAAGTGAATTTTGTGCAATATAGTACCCAACCAATACTGTGTGAGGGGCTCTCCCTTCACAGCTTACTTGATCAAATTTTAACAAAGTGTCAGGTGATATAATGGATTCGTAGATTGAAGTATTATTTCAGTCTGCTTAAACAAACTTGTTCTCCTACTAAACATACATAAAAGAAACAGATGACAGTATAAAGGAAAGAACGGATAAATTTATAACTGACATTAATATATTGTCAGTGATAAACATTACATCAGTAAGTACAAAAAAATTTTTTTTTAATAATTCTAAATATATAACAACTGTAACAAACATTTGAATTTTACAACATTCAATTTTTCATAACAAGAAAATCACAAATTTGTTTCTAATCATGATTCAAGTTTATACTTATTTAAAGCTTCTAATTAAAATAATCTAATGAAAAACTTCACCTTTCAATAGAAAATATTTAAGACATGTTACACAAAAATAAACTGCAACATATGGCAAAAAAACTGTTCACATGTTATTAACAACCCAGTCTTCTTTAGGTCGGTTAATCACTTCTTTATTTTCTGGGCCAATCAGTACTCGCCCTTCACACACGCCCCTCGAACAGTCTAGGTATTTACTAGCAACTGTAACAATATCATCATATGTAACACTCATGAGTAAAATTCTGTGTTTCTGAAATACACTATTATCAATACCGTATACAAATTTCCGTGCACCCCTTGCACCTGGTGGTACTGGCGCATCAATTTGTTGAAAAGTTCCTAACTTGGCTTCATCAACATCTTGTTGAGTAAACTGTCTTTGTACTATCCAGTCTACAGAACCATCAAATACTTCAAAGGAATTTTTCGGATTCGGATCTCTGTATGAAAAAAACGAAACAACACCAGCGGGTGAAACGTTCGCACCAGCTCCATAAGCTCCACCTTTTTCACGTATGTACGGTAGAAGATATTTTGATCCCAACAATCTACACATAACTCTTAGAGGAGCAAAGTCTTCATGCGTATATGGAACAGTAGGAATTGATTTTCCTGTGTAGCTAACGGGAAGCGCTAACTGATGATGAATACCATTCTTTTTAACTGGATCTACACTCGAAGAATCTGTACTTTTAATGAAAGAAACTTTGGCACTTCCTGGCAGTGAATTTATAAATGTTTCTGTGCTTGACAAAACTGAATCATAATTATCTGGTGACAAATTAACGGCTAACCTAAGGTGATCTTTATTTAAAATTTCTTTGGCTATACTTCGTAATTCTGACAAGGAACTTTCAAACTCATTTTTTTGGACTAACTCACACAATTTTGATATATATGTTATTCCACCTGTTTTTTCTTTTCGATGTGCAGAAGGATTAACTAAACTTGCAGCTGCTGACATTGCGTATAAATGTCCATGATCTACAATGCCCTGAACACTTTCAGCAGCTTTTACTTTCAGTAAAGTTTCATACCTTTGTAAGTTATCTAACTTAATCTCGTTAAACAATTTTTCCCATAAACTGTACATACTGCTGACATTCCTGTCGAGACAGTGTGATGAAAACAGAATGCCTTCTTCAAAACTGTTTGTATCTTCAATTGTTTCTGCAATATGTGAATTAATATTCAAGCCGCCAGACTTTAACTGAACCTGTTGATCAAATGAACGATAGTCCAGTGTTTCAGTTCCCATTTTTGTTGCCACACTACAAAATAATGGTACCAGTTGTTTTGAGGTCTCAGGAAGAAAAGAAGTATTCAAAACTCCACGAACATATGTTAACAAATTTGTAGGTTGGACACATACTTGTACAGGAATATCTGAGTACTTTACATCTTCTAAGTTATCTTCATCGATATCTTTTTTTAAATCTGAAACTTTCAAGGTTGGCAAACAACTTACATCTTCTTTTTTATCTTGTTCTTCTCTTAAGAGCAACCCGTCTCGAAATATTTTTTCCTTCATTTCTGGTGTTAGAGCTGACACTTTTTTCTCCAAAAGTTCTGCTTCTAATTGTAACTTTTTCTGCTCGTAATTCTCATCTGGACTCATTGTCAGAACAAGTCTGTGTTTGTTAGATTTAAAATAGCTCTCTACTTTTTCCTGTAGAAACTTCGGATTATTTTGCAATTCTTTCTTGAATTTTGTTACTAAATCATTTACTCTTAGAGACTGAATTATGTTACTGTCGTGATTCCACAATGCAGAGATACCAAATAACATGCCTAAACCAAAATCAGCTGATTGATGTTTTGTGTTTAACTCTATTCTGTGTAAAATCGCATTAATATTATTTTGTTCAAAACCTTCTGCAATAACATTATCAATAGTTTTATCAAATGTATCAATCACCCAGTCAAAATCTTTTGGATTAATTCCCTGTAAACCTACGGCGAAGACAGTATCTTTTGTTTGTGGGTCAAACCCTGTAACAGGACTAAATCCTGAACCAATGTTGGGTTCGACCAAAGATTTGTATAATGGAGAATTGGGTCCTGAGACTAACAATTCCGACAAGATTTGATTAATAAAAGTCTCCTGAATGTCTGTAATATCAGAACATAGGTAACTGATTGCCAAAGTCGACTGTTTCTCTGGATTAGCTGCCATATTATCAACTCGACAAGAAACATGGTGCTTTCTTTCTGATGTCCATCTTTTTTCTGGAGGCACCACAGTCATGTCTGAATACCTTTTATCTATTTTACCATAACATTCTAAGTATGTCTTATTTACATATTTTAAATGGTCTTCTAATGGAAAGTTTCCATAAGAATAGAACCTGGCATTACTAGGATGATAATATCTAGAATGAAATTCTTTCAGTTTTTCATAAGTCAACTGCGGTATGTGTAGGGGATCACCACCTGATATTACACCGTACGTGTGACTTGGTAAAATATTATTCAACAGACTCTCACCAAATATTCTCTGGTTTTCACAGAGTGCACCTTTCATTTCATTGAAAACAACACCCTTAAATATAATAGGTGAATTTGGATCATCTACATTTTCATGTTCCAGTCTCCAGCCTTCTTGCCGAAAATCTGATTCTCTTAGTTGTGGTTTGAACACTGCATCCAAGTATACGGACATGAGGTTGGCATAATCGATTCTGTTCTGTGTGGCAAATGGATAAAGAGTATAATCTGGCCCTGTCAGTGCATTCATATATGTTGCTAAAGATCTGCTTAACATTTTAAAAAATGGATCACGGCATGGATACTTTTTGCTTCCACAGAGTGTGGTGTGTTCTAAAATATGTGGAACACCAGTAGAATCAAATGGAGTTGTACGAAAACCGACAGAAAAAGCATTGTTATTATCTTCTCTGGCGAGATGTAAGTACTCAGCTCCTGTCTCGTTATGTAATAAGCGAATCGCTTTCAACTGGAATTCTGGAATATGTGATATTTGCTGCACGGTGAAGCCTTCAATCTCATTGCCTTCTTTAATTCCACCAAGTCCTTCTGGTGAAGCTCGCTGTGTGGCTACACTTGTTATATTTAAACAGCGTAATGCACTGTTTGGAACATGGTTGCTTTTTATAAGTTTCAAAGATTTTTGGAAATTTTTAGTAATCAAATTTCCTGACGTAAATAACATTGATCGCCACATGACTCCTCAATATATGATTCAACTTGATCTGAAAAAAATTGAAAGTTTTGCTATATTAATATGATTAACCTTTAAAAACCAAAATACCATTCATGTAGATTTGTTTTTCACTATTTTCATTGTGTATAACCTATAGACATGTTGACTTATTCTCTATCTCTTCTCTCATTATCTACACCAATATACACATAAAACTATGCTATTGTTAACTAAACACTTCCATTACAAAAAAAAAAGTATAATTAAGGAAACGATTTGTAAACAATGTAAGGAGTACACAATCATGTTTCAGTATATATTTTTAACATCACTTCAATTGCACTTAATCAATATGTAAATTAAATATTCTGTGAAGTGTTATGACTTCCATCATTATATAAATACAGCACCAAAAACACCAAAGCCTACCAACTTTAGTGGGTGAATTGTGGGTGTATTGTTTAGTATATTGATCAGTTGGTGTACTGTTTAGTATATGGATGAATACACTAAACAATAAACCTACAATTTCCCCATAGATCCCATTTACTATAAACAACAATGAAATGACAGACCCCACAAAATAGCCTAACACTTCAACTGTCACCACACATCTAAATCCTCCGCTAAAGATAATAAAGAGAACAAAAACTGAAAAAAGAAATCAAAAAATTCATCAATGAAGAGTCACCTGAGGTCATCTTCCAGAAAGAGTTGCATGTTGCATTGTAGTAGTGGGGCATCTTTGCACCCGTGCATGATTGCAGCATCTGGGTCGAGCCCAATGGCTGCCTGGTGATACACTTAGAGCTGGTTCAGTAGACAGGTTCCTAAAACTGGAAGGGACGACCACCGAGTTAACTGAGAAGGTGGGAGAGAAAGAAACCTTTATTCATTTTAAATTGAATTTATCGTTGGGCACTGCCGCTTGAACCAATGTGACAGTTGTCACCTGTCTCTAACCCAGTGTGCAGACACCATGAGGCGTTGGTCGCTCTCCGCGAGGCAGAGAGACTCCATGGCAGTGATACGCATAGCAGCAACAAACAGCACGACAGCATGCAAGGATGGAAAGAAGGACAGTTTAGCAGGTAAACTCTGGGGCAGGGGCAGATGTTTAAATTTATTTTATGTTTATGGTGGGTCATCGAGAATTGCCCGAGGGCGTTTGACCCAGACAGGGGGGGAGGTGGTTGCGTGATGTTCATGGCCCGTAGGTAAGGGAAGGAAGAGGTCAGCAGCTGCAGCAAAGAGAGTTGCAGCTAACGACCAGGCAAAGCCAGAGAGTGTAGGAACTCGAAGACCTCCTCAAATGACACTATTTCTTACAAACCAAGGAGATCCCGACACGGAACAGATGAAAAAGAGTTCAGTATGGAAAAGGAGAAAGAAGCAATCAGAAATAGACAAGTTAGAAGACACCAAGAGCCAGAAGATGTATTCCATGAGTTTATCAAAAATCTTGGCCAAGAAGCTCTAAAATTTTTACTTACTGTTCACAAAAACAGTTCTGAACTACAAAAACAAATCTGTCTTCAACAGTTATACCTATTCTCAAACCTGGCAAATCAAGTGTCATCGTATCAACTCACAGCGCTCATACCCACCCTAGCTGAAATCCAAGAGTGCGTGATTATGATTAGGCTAAAATGGTACTCTGAATAAAAATACCTCTTGGCAGAAGAGCAAGCTGGATTCAGACAAAAGATACCCACATCATAGCAGACACTGAGATTCACCCAGGCATCCAGAGAAGTGTTTAACAAAAAAGTGTAATTGCTGATTTTAGAGCAGACTACAACACAGTATGGAGAAATAGGCTTTTCTTAAAACTTGACCAGATCAAGATAAGGGGAAATGCTGAAAAATTCCTTTCTCAAATATGGACCACAGCAAGGTATCAAAATAAAAGCTTTGAATATAAGCAAACAGAAACTGGACTCCCTCAAGGAGCTGTGTCCAGCACAACAATTTTCAATATCTATATCAATGAGTCCCAGTTGTGACAGTACAAAATGGGTATAATTATTTTATGTAGTGAAATAATACGATTTAGGTGAATCTGAACAAAATATGACTTTCGAACTGGGAATCGTATGAGTCACCCAGGGTGACGTAGACGTTACCGTCACAGAATATATAAACCTAACCATATATGGGCACGAATTTTTAGCGATTTGATTGACGTCAGAATAATATCACAAGATGAACACGTGTTTTTAATACGGAAACGAAATCCTAGCTTTGATGATGTTCTACAACATTTCGATATGACGTCGACAGCAAGGAGTGGGTACCACATGACCAGCCTTATTATAGTACAAACATGAGTCGCCATCTTCCTGTTCGAACCAAATATGCAACCCGTACAGGTGTGTTTAACCCAAGTACACGGACCAAATCAATTTAGGCCTTAAATCAGTAAAAATGCATAGAAACAGTATTAAATAACTTTCTTCGAGTGCACGATTCGATCATCAAAAGTATTTAACAGTTTCGACGAATCAGAGATTGTTGAAAAAAGTGAACTACAAGAATAACGACGCCACATGTGGATTAGCGTATCCACATAAGTACTTTCAAAATTAAGTCAACCAGACAGCTATCATCAAATGCGTGTCCAGCATTACAACAATAAAATCAGATCATAATGAGAGCTCAAATCTAAGGAGGGTTTTAAAAAGAATGTGTGAGAGTGTTAAAACGAAGTGCTGGTTTGTCTTGGTAGGTTAAGTAGAGTAATTTTGTATTAATAAGGGAGATATATGTCAATGTTGGGTGATTTAATAATCACCGTCTAGAGATATAAGGGCAACGCCCGTTTGAATTTCAGATAATGAGAAATAAAACCAATTACTATATCACAAAGACCACGTGTTGAATGTAGTTATTGCGCTGCAACCTTAGTCTGTTTCCATCGTCAAACCTCGCCTAAACGAGCTTGGGAATCTTCTGAGATCAGGGAAATAAAGTGTAAATTAAGCAAGCGTTATATAATACGTAGAGTGAAATGGTTGCATATATAACCTTAAATATGCTGGCGGCCCTATGACATATTGATGAGATGTAAGGTAGGTGTGAGTTTTCAATCGATAAGGTAGGTGATATTTTGGGCGGGTAGATTTAAATTTGATAAATACCTTTACACAGTGTCATTCACACATCTGAAAGGAATTAATATTGATATGTTTGCTGATGATACAATTATCTGGACTACAGAGAAAAACAAACCCAATGAGTAGAACTCATTAGAAAATAGAATTAAATCAGCATTACAGATACTACAAGGCTCGTCAGTAAACAATCACATGGAAATAAATAGAACAAAAACAGTGTACCAGATCTTTTCACTGAACCAACAAAACTCTTTAACATTTAACATCAAATACAACAATCAAGAATTACCAAAAAGCAGAGAAATCAGATACCTTTGCAACATCATGGCCTACAAACTAAACTAGAAAACCCGTGAATATAAAGAAGAAAGTAAATAGCAGAATGGAGGTACTTGAATGACTAGCAGGCCACTTGGGGAAGCACTGAAAACACACTTAACACAATATATAATTCTTGGATTTCGTTGTCCATGATGTGTCTGTTGATTAACTAAATATAATTAAATCACTACCAACTCGGAACGCAAAGTTTTTTATGGGTAAAATGTAAAAGATTTACCTTATAGCCTGAACCAGTTTTTGCTTATTATAAGCTTCGTCAGAGGCTGGGAGCGCTTTCCGTCTTGTTCTTGGCGACGGCGTGTGTGGTGGGGTGTGATATGTTCCAATAATGCGTGTGATTTGAATTGAGTCTGTTCATTTAGGGTGTCGTTTTTATGTGTTTGTGTATTTCCAATTGTTCAAGAGTGTCTAGTTTTCGGTCTTTTATGTACGTGTAGGCAACTGCCACTATCCAATAACATGGATATTCTACACATGGATATTACTACAAAAGGCCAAAAACTAGACGCTCTTGAACGATTGGAAATATACAAAAACACAAAAACGACATCCTAAACGAACAGACACAATTCAAATCACATGTATTATTCGAACATATGACACCCCACACACGGAACATTGATCCTTCAAAAGTCAGCACCATCGCTGAGAACATGACGGACAGCACTCCCAGCAGCCTCTGACGAAGGTTATAATAAGCGAAAACTTGTTCAGGCTATAAGATAAAACTTTTACGTTTTTATCCATAAAAAACTGTTTCGAGTTGGTAATGATTTAATTATATTTAACAACATATAAAACATAAACCAAAACCTGCCATAGCATATGGAAGTGAAGCATTGGTCACCACAAATAGGTCAACTCTTGAACAACTAAAAAGATGCCCTGGGACTTATCTGTGGAGCTGTGAAGACCACCCTGAAACCAGCCATGCAACTGTACAGGTAAAACCAACCAATTTACGGAGAAATAAAGCACCTAGCAGCAGCCTTGTAGCAGTGGCTTCATGGTTGCCTGAAACATCGTGTGTGAAAAGGTCATCCAAAATCAGCTCTGAAAACCCAAACAAATACTCTCCCTCAAATTTCAGAAAACCAACTGCCGCCTTCGACAGAATCATATATTCTATCAATCAATATAACAGATTTCCTACAAATAACTAAAATCTTTTATTGGTCGAAGATTTGTTTGAGGTCCCCAGTAGTCCTCAATCAACTAGCTATCTCCACAAAAGAAGAGATATCTGCACCCATCATACCAGTGCCGATGACACACCTATCATCACAGATGGATAAAAGGATGACAGAGACAATACTGGAGCAGCAATCTACTCATCCCTGTTTTCATACTACTTTCCTGCATTCTTGGATTTCATTGTCCATGACGTGTCCGTTGATTAACTAAATATAAGTATATCACTAACGACTAGGAACACTAAGTTTATTGTTGGTAAAAACATAAAAGTTTTACCTTATAGCCTGAACCATATACCTTATAAGGCTCTGACGAAGCTTATAATAAGCAAAAACTGGTTCAGGCTATAAGGTAAAACTTTTACGTTTTTACCAATAAAAAACTTTGTGTTTCCGAGTCAGTAGTGGTATACTTATATTTACTTTCCTGCAGCCTGAACAGAAAAAATTTTGACATAGAGACTGAAGCAATGGACTCCTGTAGCCATACAAAATTATCCCCACTATTATCGAAATGTTATTATACTGACAGATTACCAAGATAGCAATGCAAGCTATATCTTTGTACATCACAGCTACCAGCAAAGCTCCCAGAGACGCACAATGGACGATTAAAAAAACTGATCACTTTACATGTGGGAATATCAGGAAATGAGGTAGCAGACAATTTAGCAAAGAAAGGTACCTCTCTTCACCAACCCAGAGGTATTAAGCCTACTAGAGGGACAGACTTCTTCCATCACTGCTTTTTTTTTAAATAAAGCAATGTTTTGGTTGTACAACAATTCTGTAGCCACCTTCAGACAAAAACAAACATTAATAAAACATCACAAATGGAAACTAAACAATACTCTGTCTCACAATCAGCAGAGAATCCAAAACACACTGAAGTATTTACATAACAAGCAAACAATTTTTCTTGCATTTTGTTGTTCATGATGTGTCTGTTGATTAACTAATTATAAGTACAATATTACTGACTCGGAACACGTTTTTTTATTGGTAAAAAATTTGTAAAAATTTTACATTTTTACCAATAAAAACACTTAAGTAAAACAAATGTATAAACTATAATAGATAATCAATTTATTATAATAAATAATAAGTTATTTGTTTTTTTTATTTTCCATTTTATTTGAAAATGGTACTATTACAAATGTCATCGTATAGTTTTCCAACTTTTATTAAAATTTGTTACAGATATTAAATTAACAATGACATTCTAATTTGGTCAAAAAAATTACTGACAGGTTGTATTTATTAAATATTTGTGCCAACTTATGTTTGTTACATTAACTAGTAATCAATCATCTCTGTCTGCAAAGGTAGAGGTACCCCAGCCATCAAGCAACTGTGTGGTCACTTCAAGCATATGACATTAGAGTTTGCAAGTGGACATTAGAGTTTGCAAGTGGATCCATGAGGGTACAACAACATGACCATATCATTGACTTGTACTTATTAAAAAACAAACAAACTGGGAAACAGAGAATAAATCGTATCGTTGGATCAATTTTTAACACATTTTTTATTGCAATAATTTTCTATTTTGTTGTGATACTGTCTTTTGATTTTCTCCTGCATACATATGTACGTTTAATACTTGGGAGCTAAGAATACAATGTACTTACTTGCGTATTTTATTTTGCTGATTTTTTTTTTCATTATTTTACAAATAATCTTCTTTGTTCTTGGATGTAGTGACACATTCAAAGATAACAATAAAACTTTCAGCCTTAATTATAACAAGTCTGAAATTTTGCCAATACTGCATTCCATGTACAACAAAATTGTTTTGTTGGTTGTATATACGGTATATCAGGTAAACCTTCCACTCAGATTGCATCCATCATAATATTTTTTTCTTGCTTGATGTTTTGATGCCTAGAATCTGGAATCCTCCTCAGAGTTAAAAAACATAAACAAACTCACAAAAAAAATTATAAAACAAAATACTGGTAAAATATAAATAATTATGATCAAAATCTTATGATTGCAATGTCTTACAAATATCATAAACTATACAACAAATAAGAACAAACTACCAAAAAAAAAATTAAAATACAATAAACATTTCAGAAAGTTGGAAATTAAGAAGTAATGATGAAATATACCAAAGCCAAGAAAATATAATAGAAACAATGGGAAAGAGAAGACTATTATTTTTTGAACATTTATATAGAATGGACAGCGATAGGTTAACAAAACAGATCTTCAAATATCTGTGGGGAAAGAATTCAACATCAAGTTGGATTAAAGAAGTCCAAAAGGATTTAGAAAAAAAATAATATAAACGCAGAAGCAACTGAAAGAGAAGTTTTTCAGGCAAAAGTGTTAAAAATGGAAGGAGTCCAGGATATAAAAGAGAAATATGCATGTTCAAAGTGGACTGAAGACAGGAAGAAGAGACATAGTGAAAAGATGAAAGAATATTGGAGAAAAAGAAAAGAACAAGGAATAAAGAATTGAAATTGGTATGTGGTCCCCAGATGGCTGGTAAAAAAATAAAAACATTTCATATGCCTGTGAGTGACAGCTGAAAGATCTAACAACGGTTAGACAGTTGTCTTCTTTCGTATTTATACCCCCACCCATACCCCCTCTCCCACAGCTCAGTCCTACATAAAATGAAACTTTCAAACCTGCACAAAAATTTTCGACCTACTAACACATGTCCCCACCATCACATTTCACTCAAATGTGATGAAAGCCTTGACAATGGGGGACAGATGTTAGTAGTGTTAGTAGGTGTGGGTTCGGAATGTTCGTATTATGTTAGGGTGACCAGACGTCCCGTTTTTAACGGGATTGTCCCTTTTTTTCATTATGTGTCCCGTTGTCCCGGCAAATTATTAACGGGACGTCAAATGTCCCGTTTTTCCGTACTTGTAATAACGGATAACCTAATCTTTTATCTTCGCTTCGTTTTGACTTTTTATTTGTTTTTGTGTCATTTTGGTCTCGTTCATTTAAACTTTCTTACTGAGGTCAAGACGGGTCTCAAATGGTTAAGGGAACGCAATCGCGAAAAGAAATGATGATCTCTGGTTTCCGCCAGAGTGTGTCAAGGGAGAGTGAGGCAATCAAGGTAAACTTTTTTTGTTTGGTTAGTTTTAACGCTTGGCGTGGCGAGCTTGCTCCATTGTCTGTTGTTCGCTTGGTTCGAGATACACGTGCATATTAATATGGGGAAAAGAAAGTGTACTTTCTCCAAAACCCTGAAAGAAGAGTTTCCTTTCTTGAAGGACGACACCACATCTACAAAGGTAGAATGTACTTTATGTCGTTCAGTTTTTTCCATTGAACATGGAGGACGTGCCGATATTACACAGCACATTAAGAAAAAGAAACACATGTTGGCAGTTTCCGCGAGAACTTCCAGTAGTATAACTTCCTTTGTAAGTAGGAATGGACTACAAACTGAGGAAGATAAACGTATCGCTGCTGAAGAAGGGCTGTTTGCATTTCATACTGCAAAACACAACCATTCTTTCCGTTCAATGGACTGCACATCTCTTATCATCAGAGAACTATTTGAGAAGAAATTCACGTGTTCCAGGACAAAGTGCGAGTCGATTTTAGTGAACGTTTTATCGCCGTATGCAATGCATGAAGTGCAATCAGAACTTGAAGATGCTAAGTATGTGTCTGTGATGGTTGATGCATCAAATCACAAAAGCTTAAAATTAGTGCCGATTCTAGTTAAGTATTTCATTCCTACCAAAGGTGTTCAGTGCAAAGTAATCTGTTTTCAGAACGTTGGTGGAGAAACAGCAGAATTATTAGCTAATCATGTTCTGGACATCTTAAAGAAACATCATTTAGTTGACAAGATCATCGCGTTTTGTGCAGATAACTGTAACACTAACTTTGGTGGGTACAAGAGGGCCGGAACAAACAACGTTTTTTCTAAATTGAACAGTGTGCTCAAAATGAATATTCAAGGCATTGGTTGTGCAGCTCATGTGGTACACAATGGTGTACAAACAAGTGCAGACATTCTTCCTATCGACATAGAAACAGTAGTGAATAAAATATTTCAATATTTTCACATTTATACCGTGCGTGTGGAGGAATTGAAATTATTTTGTGATTTTGTTGCTACTGAGTATAAGCAGGTTCTGGGTAGTGTTAAAACTAGATGGTTGTCATTGTTGCCAGGAGTTACAAGGGTTATTGATATTTATGAACCTCTAAAGTCTTATTTCATGTCTCAGGATAGGTGTCCTACATTGCTAAAACAATTTTTTGAGAACCCACAGTCACTTCTTTGGCTTCATTTCATACAAAGCCAACTGAAAATGTTTTCAAATTCAATCCAAAAGTTGGAAAGAACCAACATTTCAGCCACTGAAGTAGCTGAAGAATTAGAATTGCTTACAGAAAAAGTCAATAACAGGAAATGTAGTAAGTTTCAAACTTCAATTGTTTCTTCAATTTTAATTAACTTAGAATATGAAGGTCTTTTCACCCAATCGAAATATGAAATGATTACCAATTTATTTTATGACACTTTTTTAAGTTATTTAAACAAGTGGGTCTCTCCATATCAGCCTCTGAAATCATTTCATTGGATAACATTGAAAAATTCTGTATCTTGGGATGAGGTTTTAAAAAGTCTGAAAATTCTTAAGACAGTAGATTCATGTTCAACAATTCAGGTACATGAAGATGAATTATTTGATGAGATAGGACATGTGAACAAAGTTTTATCCAGAAAATTTGAGGAATGGGAAAAAGTTAATGTGGAGATTGATAAGAAATGGTGTGATGTCTTCCACATACTTAAAAGTATAGGCATTCCATGTAAAAACATAGAGATGGTTGTGAGTTTTGCTCTGGCTGTACCAGGCACAAATGCTGTTGTGGAAAGAGTCTTTTCAATTGTGAACTCCCTTTGGATTGATGAAAGAAACCGTTTTACTACCAAAACTATTCAAGCAATTGTAATTTAAAAAACTCATTTTCAAGACCTTAGCTGTAAGGAATTCTACAACCTGCTATTAAGTAATTCAAAGCTCTTGCGAGATATCAGGTCTTGTGATAAGTACAAAGTTAATAGTGATGTTCCTGATTCAGAAGCCACAAGTTCATGTTCAGCAGGTTGTTGATATCTATGAATCACATCCATGTAATTTTATAGTTGTTAAGAATTTGAATATTTATATTTGAATAATTATAATTTTATAATTCTTGAAAAAACTTGATCAATTATAATATGATCCAGTGCCATGATAAGTATGTTTTTAAGTTGGTTATTAAAATATATGTCTTTTATGTGTAAAAAGTAGTTTTTATTTGTCTTAGTGAAGCAGTGCAGTCATATATGAAGCACATTTTCTTTGTAACTCGTGTCCTGTTTTGTCCTGTTTTTTTATTTCCATATTTCAGAAATGTCCTGTTTTACATCATAAAAAATCTGGTCACCCTATATTATGTAGAAGTGAGTAGCGGGAAATGGTGTGGTCTGTAGCAGTAGGCGGGGCAAAAGAAAACAACTCCCATTAACAGGTATACGAAATGTTTAATTTTTTTGGTACGTAGGCTTTCACGGCCGGTGTCACTATAATTAATTAAAACTTCCGGGCTGAAAGGCCGTGGTCGAATGCTTGATGTAAAATCGCTAGAAGTTTCGGCCACACCACCGGTGGCGATCTTCAGTAGCAAAGTACGTTCGTAATAGATGGTATGCCGAACAATTTGCCCAGTGAAATGGGAACAAGCAACAGTGTAAGACGGCAACGTTGTTTCTATTTATAACTTTTTGGCCGCTTTAGGTGTATAACACGAACCAATCAGAAGCCAGCTCATCATTCTCCACTCTGATTGGCCGTGGAAAATAAACCATGCCAGACACTATTTAAGGAGATGCTTTCACCCCAGCGGTTCATAGCGACAGACACATTCTTATAGATATGGATGGACTCCAGATGCAGGCGAGTGAAGTAACCTCGGACAGAAGACAACACCCGGGCTTCATCAAACATTACCCGGTGATCGTCGTGGGAAAGAGCGTATTCAGCAACTGCGGACTGCTTCGGCTGATCCAGGCGGCAGTATCTCCGATGTTCAGAGAGGCGCGTTCGGACACTACGCTTCGTGGTGCCTATGTATCTGGCCACACGTACTAGGAATACTATACACCCCGCACGACGAGAGCGGATCCCTGGCATCTTTTACCAGTTGCAGGAACTGATAGATCTTTTTGGTTGGCTTAAAGATCGTCCTGACGCCCTGTTTACTCAGCAGCTTGCCGATGCGGTCAGTCATGCCACGGATGTAGGGCAAGACAGCGGAGCCAACAACTTCGGGCAACACCGACTCGTCCGGCCTACCAGATCTTCTCAGCCGGGCAGCTCTCCTCACCTCCGCAGCAGAGTACCCGTTGGACTGCAGTGCTTCCTCGTGATGCCGCAACTCATCTTCGAGATACCGGGGCTCACAGAACCTTTTAGCCCGGTCAACCAGAGTCTTCAGCACCGCCCGCTTCTGCCTAGGATGATGATTGGAGGACTGTGCAGATATCTGTCAGTGTGCGTTGGCTTCCTACAAACTTTATTTCCTAATCTGCCATCGGTCTTTTTCAGGACCAACACATCCAGAAACGCCAATTGATCACCGCTCTCGCGCTCCATCGTAAACTGTATGCACGGGTGCACAGCGTTGAGATGTCCAAGGAAGCGTCCCAGTTCTTCATCCCCATGGCTCCAGACCACAAAAGTGTCGTCCACATACCGCAGCCAACACTTCGGCTTCAGTGGCGCAGATGAAATTGCCAACTCTTCACATTTTTCCATGTAGAAGTTTGCAACCACAGGGCTGAGAGGACTTCCCATCGCGACGCCATCCAACTGTTCGTAAAAGCCGCCGTTCTACTGGAAGTAGGTCGTTGTTAGGACCTGCCGGAATAAAGCAGTGATGTCCGCCGGGAACAGTTCACCTATATACCCCAAGACCTCCTGGACAGGGACCATCGTGAAAAGAGAGACTACATCAAAACTCACAAGCACATTGCCAGGCTCCAGTACCAACTCGCGGATCCTCCGGAGGAAATGAGAAGAGTCCTGGACAAACGAATCCGTATGCCCAATGTGCGGCTTGAGCAATCCAGTGAGGTGCTTAGCCAAGTTGTATGTCGGCAAGCCAATAGCACTAACGATGGGCCTCAGGACGTTTGAGCCTGAGGACGTTCCGCTGAGGCCCATCATTAGTGCTATTGGCTCGCCGATGTACAACTTGGCTAAGCACCTCACTGGATTGGTCAAGCCGCACATCGGGCATACGGATTCGTTTGTCCAGGACTCTTCTCATTTCCTCCGGAGGATCCGGGAGTTGGTACTGGAGCCTGGCGATGTGCTTGTGAGTTTTGATGTAGTCTCTCTTTTCACGATGATCCCTGTCCAGGAGGTCTTGGGGTATATAGGTGAACTGTTCCTGGCGGACATCACGGCTTTATTCCGGCAGGTCCTAACAACGACCTACTTCCAGTGGAACGGCGGCTTTTACGAACAGTTGGATGGCGTCACGATGGGAGTCCTCTCAGCCCTGTGGTTGCAAACTTCTACATGGAAAAATTTGAAGTTGGCAATTTCATCTGCGCCACTGAAGCCGAAGTGTTGGCTGCGGTATGTTACGACACTTTCGTGGTCTGGAGCCATGGGGATGAAGAACTGGGACGCTTCCTTGGACATCTCAACGCTGTGCACCCACGCATACAGTTTACTATGGAGCGCGAGAGCGGTGATCAATTGGCATTTCTGTATGTGTTGGTCCTGAAAAGGACCGATGGCAGATTAGGGCATAAAGTTTGTAGGAAGCCAACGCACACTGACAGATATCTGCACAAGTCCTCCAAATCATCATCCTAGGCAGAAGCGGGCGGTGCTGAAGACTCTGGTTGACCGGGCTAAAAGGTTCTGTGAGCCCCGGTATCTCGAAGATGAGTTGCGGCATCTCGAGGAAGCACTGCAGTCCAACGGCTACTCTGCTGCGGAGGTGAGGAGAGCTGCCCGGCCGAGAAGATCTGGTAGACCGGACGAGTCGGTGTTGCCCGAGGTTGTTGGCTCTGCTGTCTTGCCCTACATCCGTGGCGTGACTGACCGCATCAGCAAGCTGCTGAGTAAACGGGGCGTCAGGACGATCTTTAAGCCAACCAAAAAGATCCATCAGTTCCTGCGAATGGTAAAAGACGCCAGGGATCCGCTCTCGTCGTGCGGGGTGTATAGTATTCCTTGTACGTGTGGCCAGGCATACATAGGCACCACGAAGCGTAGTGTCTGAACGCGCCTCTCTGAACATCGGAGATACTGCCGCCTGGGCCAGCCGGAGAAGTCCGATGTTGCTGAACACGCTCTTTCCCACGACGATCACCGGGTAATGTTTGATGAAGCCCGGGTGTTGTCTTCTGTCCGGGGTTACTTCACTCGCCTGCATCTGGAGTCCATCCATATCCATAAGAATGCGTCTGTTGCTATGAACCGCTGGAGTGAAAGCATCTCCTTAAATAGTGTCTGGCATGGTTTATTTTCCACGGCCAATCAGAGTGGAGAATGATGAGCTGGCTTCTGATTGGTTCGCGTTATACACCTAAAGCGGCCAAAAAGTTATAAATAGAAACAACGTTGCCGTCTCTCACTGTTGCTTGTTCCCATTTCACTGGGTGAATTGTTCGGCATACCATCTATTACGAACATTCTTTGCTACTGAAGATGGCCACCGGTGGTGTGGCCAAAACGTCTAGCGATTTTACATCAAGTATTCGACCACGGCCTTTCAGCCCGGAAGTTTTAATTAATTATAGTTTAATTTTTTGTTTAGTTTATTCTTATACATTGTTCCTAATGCTTGTAAGGCTTACATTACTATGACAAGATTTTAATTGTAATTATTTATCTTTTACCAAGATTTTGTTTTATAATTTTTTATTTTAAGTTGTTTCACATTTTCTTTAATTGCTGAGGACAATCTCAGATTCTAGCATCCCTGTTTACAACGGTGGGGTTGCTGAGTCTCAGTCATTACATTTATACGATATGTTCTTCTTAGAAAGAAGTATGTTCTGTAAAATTTTCACAATTTTTCACTCCGTCCATTTTGAGATATTAAACCTTGAAAGCTGCTGCTAACGAGCTTTTGGCCATCTCTGAAGTTCCATATTAAAAAAAGGAGAAAGTTCTCAAGATTGAAACTCCTACAGCACGTAGTACTATGTATGCAAGAAAAAAAATTAAAGGTGAGTCTCTTAACCTTTATAAAATTTTACAGCCTTAAAAATCATGTTTTTAACGTTTATTTTTATTCTATAGTTGTGAATTTTTTGGCATTTTCCTCACTACTTAGGTAAAATATGGTGACAACATAAAATTTAGTACATATTATACTGAACATTTTGGTTTTTGATTTATTTTGATATCTGTAAAAATGACACAGCTAGATGACTTTCCACAAAAAAAGTCATTTTGAGCCAACAATCGACTACGTTGGCGATTAAAAATCGCTGCCAAAAAAAAGTAATGGACATAAAAATTTTTTAACCATGGGTTTGAAACTCACATTGTTATAAGGAACAACTGATAAAAATAAAAATGTTGAGCAACAAATTGTAACGGTACAGGTAAGGCCCTCCTGAGAAATGTTGAATATGTAAAGTTATTTGTAATTTGAATGGGATAGTAAAATAATGTACGCAATGTGGACTCACGGCCAACAGGTTAACAGCGAGAGAGACAGTTATTTTTAGAAATCTGACCTCTGAACTATGTACAATTTGCATCCGCTATATGACGTCAGTAGCCAAGCCTTGTTTATTTCACTCTGAAATGTGAGGCGCGGTCAGCACCGCCTCAGAATCTGGCGACGTCATACTAATAAAATAATAGGACGAGATCATGTGATCGTCTGTCCAGCTAAGAATCGTCATCAATTTGGATCTGCCCAGTTCTAATTACAACTTTGTGCCGATCGGACACAACACAAGTTCCGGAACGAATTTACGGGTGCCCGTACAAAAATGTAACTATACCATAACAACCAAATGTAAAATGTGAATTCACAAAATTTATGTTATTAATTAAAATGAAGTGACAGTTTCGGCAATATAAACAAAAGTGAAATGTAAGGAGAAATCGGGAGTGCGTGGAACCGTTGGAGTCATTTGGAGGATGGTCAGATAAGTAACAGAGGGATGGCAAAAATAAAATTTTTCACAAACATAAATAAATTCCATATTATATAAATAATGAAATTGGCCACTTTCATAACAAATATATATATATATATTCAAAGAAAATATGAGATCAAAAAAGGGGGGTCAAAAAATTAAAACATGTACCCTGTGAAACTGCGTGAGTGTGTGTGGATGTACCTAATTAATATCTAAGAAGTGCTGGTTTGTGGGTTCATTGTTGATTATTTTGATAAATGATTTAATTGTCAATTCTATTTGTGTTTATAATATAAAAGGCAAAAAATTATTAATCATGTTTGATTGATGGTTCATGAATGAACAAATAATGTTTTCTTTTGCGTTTTAAGGGAAAGTTTAATGTATGATTGTTGATGAAAGTAATAAAAGGTAATAGTATTTGTGAACAAATAATTAATTCATTTTCTAAAATAATCCCGTTCTGTCTTCCGAACACGCCTAGAAAGGACCTTGGCTTAACTTTGGGTAAGTACTTGACACAGTTGGCAATAATTAAAGATGGCGTCTCGAAGTAGTCGCAAAACATGGATGATTATTAGTAAACAACGTAAATAAATATTGTAATTAGGAAAAAACATTACAAGTGGCGCTATCCAAACAGGGACATTTACATAAAACTTATTTATGTAAATGTAGGCCTACTTTGGAGGACAGAAGGGGTTATTTAAGGTAACCAAATGAAATATAAATAAGATATAAATAGACTCATATTATGGGGTTATGTTTGGGTAGTGTAAATATGATTATTATGTATATGTTTATAAGCTGATAAGGACTGTAATTATTATGTATCGGGTATTTTGATTGGGTGTGTAATTATTGTGTATTTGGAGGGTAGTAATTTTTATAAAGGGGTATTATATAAAAAAATTGCATAAGCATGGCCGATGTAAAAGAAACCAAAGAAAAAGAATGGACAATAGCAGAGACGATGAATATTATAAAAACAACAATGAATAATGTTATGCATAATATGAATAAACAGTTTAAGGAAAGGGAGGAACTGATGGATGAGGGTTTTAATGAGATAATAAATTCACAAAAACAAATGATTGATATGGAAAAACAAAATAATGAATTGAAGAATGATTTTAACAAAATTAATAAATGTTTTGATAAAACCGATGAGATGATTGAAAGTAAGTTTAAAAAGTTAGAGGATAAAATAAATGAAATGGAGGAAAATTTTAATAAAAGTGCAGATGACTTTATTAATAAAATGAATAAACGAGATGAGAAGTGGGAAGGAGATAGATGTCGATTAAAGGAGAATACGGAAGGTGAATTAAAACAGGTAAGTGGTTATAATGATGTTAATTATAATGATGAGAGCGTGGTGGGGGTAGAAAATGGTACAGATAATAAGGTAAGTGATGATTTTAAAACAAGCGATAATTATAATGGGGAGACAATTACGAATAATAATGATGGTAGTTTAAGTGCAAATAAAGTAGTAGTTGAAAAGGTAAGTGAGGGTGAGAATAATGGTAATATAATTAAAAATGTGCTGTTAGAGAGTAAAGTTGTGAATAATGATAGTGGTGAAAAAGTTTTAGTGGAAATAGAAATTATTGATGAGACAGTGGTTGATGAGAGTGAGAGAGAGTGTGCCGATAGGTTAGGTTGGCAAAGGGCAAATTTTCCCCGTGGTTTAAGTGGAGTAAGGACTCCACTAGTGATTTACGAGGACAGTGTTTCCTATAGAGGTTGTGTGGAAGACGAGGTGTCTTCAAGTAGTCCCTTAATTTTTTGTAGTTGTCCTGGAAGAGCCAGGAGGTGTTTTTATGATGTAGTAATGCCCTCTGCAGGGAATGAGAGAGAGAAAGTAAGATGGGGTTTGGTAAGTGATTGGGGGGAAAGGGAGGGGGAGAGAGGGGGGGGAGAGAGAGAGAGAGAGAGAGAGAGAGGGTAGTGTTTTTTGAGGTTAGTAGAAGTTATAAAGAATTGTTAGAAAGAATAAAGGTTGAGAGAGTTGATGATTTTGAGTTCTTACCTTATGATGAAAACAGTACAGCGGTGGTGAATGATGACAGCGTTGATAATTATATTGAGTACTTACCTGTGCATAGAAGTGGGATATTAATAGCAGCTGACTCTGATAATAAGGAGATGATAAAATGCTTAATTGCGACAGATAATAATACTGACGGTGACAGGACCAGAATTACTGATGTAGACAGGTTATATGATAGAATAATAATGTGGGATAATCCAGTAAATTATTATGTGGGTATAACGGAACAATATAAAATATTGAATAGTTATTATAATAAAATAAATTTATTGAAAAATGAATTGTGTTGTAATAAAATAATAAGATTAATCTACGATGATGGTGGTTAGATATACAGTGAATAAACATTTAATTATTTTAGTTTATGGTAATTACTTGGCTAACTTACGTAATGAGGTGTGGTAAACTATAAAGATATGACGAAAATTGTAGATACATTTGTGTTGATGTTAATTGTACTTATGTAGTAAAATTATGTTGTTGTAATGATAAGGTAACAGAGAATACAACGTGTTGTATGAAGTATACTCAACTTGACAGTTGGTCATTGTGAATTTTGTTAAAGTAATTAAAGCAATTTGATAATTAAAGTAATTAAAATGTGTTTGATAAAATAATTGAATTAATTTGAAAGGAGCTAATAAATGAAATGTTGTATAAGATGAATGTTGGTGATAAATTTAAATTTTTGGAGAATTTAATCGTATAATAAATGATAAATAATTAAAGGTTGATTATTAAAAGGTTCAATAGAAAGTCAAAGTTGGAAGTTGTAATGTTGAGGCTTTAAAGGTGAGATTTATTTTAATGTAATAATGTGAATGTTCAATTTGAGTGTTTATTATGTTGTATTATGTTGATTATGAGAAGCATAAAGTGTATAATTGAGTAGTATGTAATTGTGTAGGGATCTAAAACATGTATTGTATGTTTTAAATGCGATTCCCCACTTTCGGGCGGTTCCGGCCTTACCAGCCCAGACCGTGGTTTTGGATGACAACCAGTTGTGGGCAGAATTATTGTACACTGACCATGGTTGGCTGCCTATGAAATTGGTGCAATTTAGAAATTAACAGGGGGTAAATCAGGGGAATCAACATAACTATGGAACAGCAGCTACCACCGAATGGGTGATAGACCGTATTAAGGGCATATGAATCATTTTACTAGGATTACTGGTGTCCTCGGATACCAGTAATGCCGAATTTTTATATAACGCCGAAGCAAGAACAGTGTAAGCAGCGTTTACACCCTAATAAAATTCAGTTCTTGTAGACGCAAATGGGCGCTACAGTCCAACATCACAAAGCAATAGTGTGTGTAGAAAGGAGCTGGCCGTTACAAGCCAGGGACACAAATACAGTATTTATGTAACGAGGTAAATGCCTCGCCCGGTTTACCCGGGAGGTGATTTACCTAATTGTAACTGGGTTAAAGGGGGATATTAGAAAATGATGTAAAGGAGGAAGTTGATGATTATTATAAACGGGATATGATAACCCGATTAAATGGAATTAGTTGGTAATGTAGAATGTGTAGTTGATCTTATCATGTAACTAAATGATTTTGTGTTGATTTGAGGAGTATTGTGGAGATGATTAACAATTTTGAGGAAAAAATAAGTAGATAATTTGTGATTATGTAATTGATTTAAATGTGTTTAAGAGGAATTTTAGTAATGAAGTTAAATATTTTGAGATGTGATTTGGGTAATGGAAGGTATTTGAAATGGTATAATGGGAAGTGGTTATTTAAATTCTGATTGGAGTCAGGGAAATATTTTGAATTTGAGATGGGAACTGACTACTCTCCGTTCACTGTTTAGTTAATAGCACAGGCCTTATGAGGGGTCGTCGCGCTACTACCTGCCCTAACTACATCAACTAACATTCATTGTCACTCTCTAATGCTTCATTGATGGTACTAAATCATATGTAGCAAAGCCTTATTATTAAAATAAAATGCATATGAACTAAAATAAAATAAGCTTTATCTTAAGTTGCATTGATTTATATTGGTATGTTTTTACTGAAATTCAGTGTGTGTGTGTGTGTGTGTGTGTGTGTGTGTGTGTGTGTGTGTGTGTGTGTGTGTGTGTGTGTGTGTGTGTGTGTGTGTGTGCCCACAGAGCAATGTTTGAATTTTTGATTTTTAACACTTATTTACCCAAAACCCATTAAAAAGGCTGAAAACCCGATTTCGATTTTGGTTAAAATTGCATATGTTAGAGCCCGAAGGGTGTCAAACGATATGGCATAAAGCTTATTTCCATAAACAAGTGAGTTACAAAAAAAATGAGAACATATAGGCTTATTTTTTTAACAAGACCATGTTATATTAGACTACACTTCGGTAGTTATAAGGGACCAACTGTTATACCTACAGCATTGATTTGACATGATTTCCCACATATCAACCATGCAGAATCTCATAACTGTATTTTTATGGGTTTTTAAATACAGAGTATTCCAGAAACCATGGCTCCTATTACCGATTTTGGAAAAATTCAAATGTAAACATAAGTCATGTGTATCATTTTACAAGTCTTGACCCCTAAATAGTTTGCCGAAAGAAAAATTAAATTATCTTTTTCCGTTCCAATATGGTGGCTAAAAAAGTCTTGAAATAGGTGTTTGGTGGAATTTTGCACATGTATCGTTTAAATAATACGGTAATGGGAGAAGGTTTGTGCCAGTTTGCTGGAACCACTTATGGTTATTATGTGATAATGTCATGTGTCAAAACATATTGTTACAACCTTTGTAATTGATGTAATAATTGGATTTTACTTTAAGCATAGGAGGGTTCTCTTATAGCAAACATTTTTAAAAGTTGCAACCTCAGCATGAGGGTGATAAAACGTCAAGGTTGTTGACCTGGCTGGTGCTGAATCATCGCATCCGGTCACCACCTGTGCCTTGCTATGTCGGTATTTCCTCACCGTTCATACCATAACAAAACATTGTTAATGCTCATTGCTCAGTTTCTGTGGAAAGTCAACCTGTTCATTTCTGTTGTATTCGTTGCATTTTATGTGACTTTCATTACTTAGTACCGTAGTGTTTAGTATATTATTTTAGTTTAGTGTTTATTTGTTATTCCAAGTTTTGAGTTGCAGACATAATTTGTGACAAGACATACTGAGTTACATAGTATATTTTGAAGTACACAGTGTTTGTGTTAACAGCTTTAATATGATTATTAAATATAAATATTATTGGTGTTAGTTTGAAGTATACTTTGTACACAGTTAACTAAGTTTTTCTAAGTTGAAACTATGAACTCTCGCAAGAAAGGCAAACCTATTAAAAGTGGTGATAGGGTAACTGTGTTGAAAGTTTACGAATATTTTAAAAAGTGTTACCTAAACGAAAGTGTGCGATTTTTAGTTAACAAAACTAAGGAGGCCACCGGTACAAGTGAATGTTCTACATACAGCATAAGAAAAGAAGGACTCACTGGAAACATTAAGACACCATGAAAGATTCGAAAAAAAAATAGAATACAAGACCAGTAGACGACAGAAGTATGACGGATTCGTCATCACTGCTATTAGAAGAAATGTCCATTCCTTCTTTTCAGAAAATATCCCTCCAACGCTGACAGCGGTTTTGGCCAAGATCAATGAGGACCCGATGCTTCCAGAATTGAAAAGGACAACACTGTGGAAAATTCTCAAAGAAAATGGATTTTGCTTTGAAAAAAGAAAAAAAGCCCCTCTTTTGGAAAGAAACTACATTATTTTGTGGCGGCATTCATACCTAAGGAAAATGAGAAAGTTTACGAGAGAAAAGAAACCAATAGTTTTTCTTGATGAAACTTGGGTTAACGTTGGCCTAACGACAAGTAAAGTATGGCAGGATACAACTATAAATACACCAATGGATGCTTTTATGGCTGGACTTACTACAGGGTTAAAAGAACCTACTGAAAGGGGACCGCGCTTCGTTATTGTCCATGCTGGAGGTGAAAGAGGTTTTGTTAAAGATGGAAAAATGGTATTTTTAGCAAAGAAAGGCACACAAGATTATCATGATGAAATGGATAGTGCCCATTTTGAAAATTGGTTTGAAGAGAATCTATTGCCAAACTTTGAACCTGAAACTGTGATAGTAATGGATAATGCCCCGTATCACAGTACAAAAAAGGAAACAATCCCAAACACTAAGTCGTTAAAAGACGATATAAAAAATTGGCTACGAGAAAAAAATATAGATTTCCCGGAAGACAGCCTGAAGAAGGAACTATCAGAAGAAGTTTCGAAAGTTAAACACTTATATGTGTCCTACGTTGTAGACGAAAAAGCCAAAGACCATGGGTTCACAGTGTTGCGTCTCCCTCCGTATCACTGTGAACTAAACCCCATAGAAACTTGTTTGGAGTCAAGTGAAGAGGCATGTGGGGATGCATAATATTAAATTTAAGAACAATCTCATGACTCCATTAATTGAAAATGCTTTTCATACCATGTCAGAACAACAATGGAAAAATTATTGTAAACATGTAGAGAAAGTGGAAGAAAACATGTGGGAGGCAGACAACCTTCAGACGATATCGACCCTTTTATAATACAACTTACGGGATCGTCAAGTAAAGAGTCAAGTGGAAGTGACGATGAGGTGTCCTCTACCGGCAGTGCCATGTCCGGGGTGACTTCTCTCAAGTAAAATCAGTTAGTTTTTGTAGATCAGCAATATAAATAACTTAAGGAAAAAATCTTTTAGTTCCAAATTAGCAATATACAGCATCTTTTCCTAAAAATCTTCTCTTAATATAATGTCATTTAACCGTTACAAATTAAACATTTTTTTCTGTAATTCTTGCAATCAATAATGTACAAAACTGAATAATTTTCTTTGATTAGAAAAAAAGCCATTAAAATTACAATAAATTGGAACAAACCAATTATTTTTGATTTTGGTATGAAAATTGTAAATTATTGAAATGGTCAAGTATGTGGAAAAAACCTAATGTGTCAAGAGAACACATAAACAGAATTATGAACAATTATTATCTTGCTACAAATTATATATATTTTTTTTTGTTTGAAACGTTTATATTTATCAACTTAAATACAGTAAATAAAGATTGTTTCACTCACTGACAATAGTTTACAATTATACTAATTTATAACCCTTAAGCGCCGAGTGAAGTTTCGATGTGACAGCGCGAGTCGATGTTTTTATATGGGCGCGTACTAGGCCTACAAGGTCTCCGTTTGAATAGCATGGCTATCGCCTGCCCGTGCTATCAACTAAACAGTGAACACAGATTAGAGAGGGGCATACAGAGTGTTGATAGAAAAATTTTTAATGTAACATGTTATGTTAAATATATATGTATGTTAGAAGTTAAGAAAAACCAGTGCTTCTTAACGCAAACCAGCACAGCTAAGGGGGACCAGATCAGCTGGGGATATGGTATTATACAAGGCCACTATTTGATGTTTTGATTTAATGTTTCAGTGTCTGGTGATGCTGTGGCGCCATCCTGTGCTGTCCTGCGCATCAGAGCAGGGGCGTCAAGTGCCTGTCTGGCCTTGCGGTGTTGGGATCTCGAGAGGGAAGTACAGTGAAGTCAGTCAGGTGCGGCCACAGTCACTGGACCAGGGGGGTAAGTTACCCATGAATTTTAATAAAACATAAAGGGGGTTGTGGCATCATATCTGGACTGATCCCTTTAGGAAGTATGTGAGTGTCAATGAGAGTTTTTATGCTTCGGCATAAAACCTCTCATTGAGGGGGTATTGTAACGGTACAGGTAAGGCCCTCCTGAGAAATGTTGAATATGTAAAGTTATTTGTAATTTGAGTGGGATAGTAAAATAATGTACACAATGTGGACTCAAGGCCAACGGGTTAACAGCGAGAGAGAGTTATTTTTAGAAATCTGACCTCTGAACTATGTACAATTTGCATCACGCTATATGACGTCAGTAGCCAAGTCTTGTTTATTTCACTCTGGAATGTGAGGCGCGGTCAGCACCGCCTCAGAATCTGGCGACGTCATACTAATAAAATAATAGGACGAGATCGCGTGATCGTCCGTCCAGCTAATAATCGTCATCAATTTGGATCTGCCCAGTCGAAATTACAACTTTGTGCCGATCGGACACAACACAAGTTCCGGAACAAATTTACGGGTGCCCGTAAAAAAATGTAACTATACCGTAACAACCAAATGTAAAATGTGAATTCACAAAATTTATGTTATTAATTAAAATGAAGTGACAGTTTCGGCAATATAAACAAAAGTGAAATGTAAGGAGAAATCGGGAGTGCGTGGAACAGTTGGAGTCGTTTGGAGGATGGTCAGATAAGTAACAGAGGGATGGCAAAAATAGAATTTTTCACAAACATAAATAAATTCCATATTATATAAATAATTAAATTGGCCACTTTCATAACAAATATTCAAAGAAAATATGAGCTCAAAAAAGGGGGGTCAAAAAATTAAAAAATGTACCCTGTGAAACTGCGTGAGTGTGTGTGGATGTACCTAATTAATATCTAAGAAGTGCTGGTTTGTGGGTTCATTGCTGATGATTTTGATAAATGATTTAATTGTCAATTCTATTTGTGTTCATAATATAAAAGGCAAAAAATTATTAATCATGAATGAACAAATAATGTTTTCTTTTGTGTTTTAAGGGAAAGTTTAATGTATGATTGTTGATTAAAGTAATAAAAGGTAATAGTATTTATGAACAAACAATTAATTCATTTACTAAAACAATCTCGTTCTGTCTTCCGAACACGCCTAGAAAGGACCTTGATTTAACTTTGGGTAAGTACTTGACACAGTTGGCAATAATTAAAGATGGCGTCTCGAAGTAGTCGCAAAACATGGATGATTATTATACTAAAATTTTTACAGGAGAGGGATTGACGTTTGCAATGATGTCATCGCCATGTTGCCACTTCGTAACCACGTGTTTCTGTTGAATGTCACGCAAGCGTAACTTTCGTTACTGCATTCACTCAAAACATACTTCTCGCAGACAAAACAAATCCAGTACACGCAGACTAAACATGTATTCCCCTACTTAAAAACTAATCTTCGATTTCGTTGTCCATGACGTGTCCGTTAATTAACTAAATATAATTATTACATTACGACTCGGAACACAAAACTTTTTATAGGTAAAAACGAAGAAGTTTTACCTTACAACCTGAACCGGCTTTCGCCTTTTAAAGGCTTCTTCAGAAGTCTCGCCTTTTAAAGTTTTGTGTTCCGAGTCGTAGTGTAATAATTATATTTAGTTAAAAACTAATATTTATTCAGTTGTAACTACAGATAATTCATAAACTAAAAATGTGAATTCTTACGAGAATAATAAACGAGAACTTAATTACCTTCAGTGTTTTTTTAAATTAACTTCAAATGTTCAGAATTTTTAATTTTTTGATTTAACGATAACTGTGACAATGTGCAGATGTGCAATAATCAACTTAGTATATAAATAAAGTAAAAATTAACAATAATAAAAAATATAAGACAGCAAAATAAGAGTCAATGTTTTGTTTTTATTACTTTTACCATAAAAACAAAACTGAAAATGAAATTATTATTACCTGTCTGTAGTTTTCTGCCTGTGCCGTTAATCTAAACGTGTTACACCACTTATGTCACTACCAGAGTCACTCGAGTCACTGGATTCTGTCCCCAAATTTATTACCAGTTGTTCCACGGCATCTTCTAATATGCCTTCGTTGCTCTATGCTTCGTCAATTACTTTCTTTGTATGCATCACTGCTTTTCTCCAATCGTCTGCAGTAACATTCGTAATGTCCTCGCGTATCAATTTTTCTACTTCAGTTCCTGTAAAAGTCTTATTATTTCTTGCTACATATCCCTTTACTTGTGCCCAAATTTACTCAATGGGGTTAAAATGACAATGATACGGTGGTAATCTTACTACTTTATGGCCATGTTCTTGCGCTACTTTGTCAATTACGTATTCCGGAAAGCGGGGTTTACAACCTGACACCAGCTCCAATAGCTCTGCTTTTTTCATGCTAACAGTCGTAGAAATGTTATGTTCATGAAGCCAGTGAATAATTTCTTCTTTACGTGTAGCTAATGTTGGCGCTTTGTCATATATAACCGAGTGATAAGGGGCGTTATCCATTACAACAGTTGACGGCACTGTGAGGTTTTTTAATAACGAGTCTGTGAACCACTTGGTAAAGTTTTCAGAGTTCATTTCTTCGTGGAAGTCACTCGTTTTCTTTGACTTAAAGGCATAAAAACAGTTAGGTATGAAACCTTTTGATGTCCCAGCGTGTACAATAATATATCTACCCCCTTGTCCTAAAGGTATTTTCATTGTTCCTTCCACAGTATCATCTGTCCAGCCTTTTCGTAAACTGTGACCTATGTTTACCCATGTTTCATCTAACCAGACTATGTCTTCAATAGATTTAGTTAGAATTTCTCATAGAAATCTACAATGTAAAGCAACTACACTTTCACTTTCCATAAGAACTTTTCTCCCCGAAATGTTTGTAAACTTAAAACCGATATTTTGCAATACTTTCCTAACAGATGATTTACTACCGGCAAAAAGATCAGCTGCTGCTAACGACTTATGAAGTTTATTTATTGTTGGGTGCTCTTTTCTACAATAGTAGCTATAAATATGCTGTCGAATTGCATTTTCTTGGAAAGAATCTAACTTCGTAA
Source organism: Magicicada septendecula (assembly GCA_034769895.1). Taxonomy (NCBI): domain Eukaryota; kingdom Metazoa; phylum Arthropoda; class Insecta; order Hemiptera; family Cicadidae; genus Magicicada; species Magicicada septendecula. The sequence goes on along the minus strand of CM068369.1, from coordinate 478,911,062 downwards.
ATTTTTTGTCTATATTTCTTTTTTTATTAGGTGTATGAAACTTGGGCTCTGTATCACTAAAATCAGTAAGAAGAGATCGTCTTTCTCTTTTCCTATACGTACTATAAGATTCTTCCCTACTTCACATGCGGCAGCTGTACGCTCTAAAACTTTATTAAAGGAAATTAACGGCCCCCCGTTTGCTTTTTCTTTTTCAAAATATTCACGTACTGAACAGATAAGTTATCTTGCCTGTCCATTAAATACTTTCCTTTTCCTTGTCTTGCGTATAGCTGAAGCACTCGTACTAGCGTCGGACATAGCTGAATGGATAATATTTACAATCACTATCACTTAGCCCACTAAATACTTAAATTTTACCACAAAATCACTTCTGAATATTAGACTAATAATCACTAAATTTAAAAAATATCACTCAATCATGCAAATGCACTAAAATATGATAATATTGTAAATTTTAAAACTGTTAAATTTCACTCACATCAAACCATAGTAAACGCACTAGGCCTGCTGTTCAATTTACTACGCGCACGTGGTAACGCACAAACAGCGGAACAACAAGTACGAGTTGACAACGCTGTGCTGTATAGTTTCGGCCAATCAGACCGCTCTAAACACCACTTCCCCCCTCACTTGCAGACAAACGTCAATCACTCTCCTGTAAAAATTGTAGTATAGTAAACAACATAAATAAATATTGTAATTAGGAAAAAACATTACACAATTTAGTTTAATTTGGGTGACCCAGTGTCCAAGTCACTTGTACGAATAGACAAACTAACCTTTTTCAATCCGCTTTGTGACTTCTTTTTTATATTGATGACACGTTTCAAGGCATATGCTTCATCAGTGCAAATGATGTTTTTACGCATTTGCGTATACCGTGCAAATGATATTGGATTGATGACAACCTCCTAGAAGGGATATTTTAAAATTTGATGATGAAGCATATGCTTTGAAACGTGTCAATATAAAAAATAAGTCACAAGTTGGATTGGAAAACCTTAGTTTGCAAATATATTAATCAAATATGTTTAAAAGGCACACTTGTGAAAAACAACTGTAAGCAGCGCAGAAGTAAAAACGGGTTGGAAACTGCTGTTACCAATCATTTTCTCTCTACCAATCATTGATCTCTTCCAAATGTAAACTGGTGTTAAGTACATCTTCTTCTATTGAGTCAGGGTTGTAAGTAATAGGTCTACTTCCAACATAAAAAAATTATTTTGTATTACAGAATATTACAATGTTGATACTGCACCACACCAACATTACAATGTTGGTACTGCTCAGTATTTATAATGGTTACAAACTGTTATTTCAAATATTGTGAACTGATCAACCACTGATGTGGTAGTTCGTATCTGTTCTTAAGAGAGGACTTAAATGTTTTTCTGTGTCACATTAATGTATGTTTGAATATAATGAAGATCGTGTAATGTGATCAGGGGCGGATTAACCATTAGACTGACTAGGCTGGAGCCTAGGGGGCGCAAAATTCTAGTTAAAAAATAATAAAATTTTACAGCTAAATGTAAAATTGGTAATAAAGTACAAGGATAAAAAATTGAGTTCATTTTGAACACAGGCACCTGTTTGCGAAAAATTATGGTAAAATTGTACATAAATAATAGAAGTGCTTTCCAAACTGTTTTCTCCGGTTATGAGTCATTGGCGGCCAGCGCTCATAGAACTATGCCGCTGCCCGACTTTCGTGGAAAAGAAAAGAAGAAAAGTGATTTGAAGCAAAACCACTGTTGAATTTTTTGACAACGCTTAACTTAGAATCAATGTTTCCTAATGTTGAGATAGCTTTGCGCATTTTCCTTACTATGCCCATCACTAACTGCATTGGCGAAAGATCTTTTTCAGCTTTGAAGAGGGTGAAGAATTATTTACGCTCAAATTTGCACCAGGATAAACTGACCTGTGTAGCCCTCTTGTTCATTGAAAGTGACTTTCTGCAAGGACTTGATTTCAGTGAGGTGATTAACACGTTTGCTCAATCTAAAGAGAGAAAAAAGAATCTAGCTTGAACTTTACATGAGTCTTAACAAATCCACAAGATATTTACCTGATTGTCTTCTTTGTGTTAATGGTGCTAATTGTATCCTTAATAAAACTGTTATAATTCTGTAACTACTTAGTTAATTTTTTCCTTATAAAAGCCATGCAAACTACAAATGGTTGAATATGTAACTCTAAAACAATCTCTGAAAAATAGTTTGAGTTTTCATTTCTTGAGACTATTTCCAAAAACAGTAAGATATTTGAAATATTCCTAACTATGAAATATACTGTAGAGTGTTTAAAGCTTCATTCATCCCCTTGGAAATAAACATAAGAGTAGCCTATGGGAGGTGAGGGGGGTACTAAAATATAATTAGCCTAGGGCGCCAAGATACCTTAATCCCGCCCTGAATGTGATGCAAACAAACTGTGTTATAGGGGGAAGCCCAGGCAAAGTGGATACGCTTAAGACAAAGTGGAACTGTTATAACTGTCAAATTACAGAAGTAAAACCATTTAATTTTATGTATTACCACTGTCTTCCTTATATACTAGAGAAGCCAGGTCAAAAATACATACAGTTTTACACGATATAATTGATATGTAAAAAAAATTATAAACATCTGCAAATTATTCACTTTGCCCGAGTATCTGGGCAAAGTGAATACTCAGACTAAATTGTATAAGGTATCAAAATTTAGTTTATTTGTGTTAAAAAAATGTACACTGTCTACATTTCATGTTTATTTAAATTTTTTATTCCATTATTGATGATACAAATAGTAGAAATAAGGAACCTATGCCTGCATAATCAGTGCATCCTTCATGGGCCCAATCTTTACAATCTCCACATTGTATCCGATCATCTAGCTGTCCGTTGTTATCATATTCTCCACCACATACTAGGCAGTGATATTCTTTGTCTTTTATCAGCTCCTTTTTCTTCTGTTTGTTTTCTATTGTGCTGAAAAGTTTTCTTTTTTGTTTTCTTGATTTACTTTTACAAGAAATTTGTTATCTGTAGAATTTTCAGGGGTGTAGATGTTAATATTTCTGATTTTTGGTCTTTTTTTCTACTCTTCTTGGCTTTAAACCGTAGAACTCGTATGATGTTGTAAGGACTGACTGATTTAACGTCACTGATACATGAAGGACTTGATATGTCAGGCGACACAGGCATGTTCGTAGTTATTTGCTTTTTCTAGTACACATGAATTGTTGTGTGTAACGGAATCTGGAAGAGAGCTTTATGTTTGATTCCTGAGAATTGTTATCAACATGGATTGAAGAAATAGGTTTTGGAGAGTAAACATGATTTGGTCAACCTCTGAAGGTGAGAATAGTGAATCTGAAGTGGGAATCGAATCAGGATGACAACTGGTAGAATTCGATTGGTTTGCGAATTAGTTGCTAGTGTCACGGTAGCAGGGGCAAAGTCTTCCATCTCTGAACGAGTGAGGATTATAGGGCCATGTACCAGATTTTCGGAACCTACTCACTACATTTTGAGCTGCTGCAGCTTTCAAATATACAGGAGTTAAAATTCTGCAAATATCCTACTGGCAAAATTTTTCTGGAATACGTTTAATTCTTGTTTGAAGAATTTTTTCAGGACCCATAGACCGAAATATCTAATGTTTGGAGCTTATTTGTTGCATGTGGAGCAAATTACACAAATTACATTGTTTTTTGAAGAATAATATTGCTGGGTAATACATTGTGTGCTTCATGATTATCCGAACTACGACTGAAATGTTGGACCATTTACCCAACCGTTATCAGAACAAGTTGCTTGGCAGCCAGGTGATGAGTTATCTAGAAAATGTTCTTGTATCCTTTTCCATGCAAAAATCAGAAAAAGAGGAGGAAAAGCTCCAGTAGGATTACACCAACAAATTACTCGTACTAGATACTATACCTACTTGCCTCTTTCCTTTTGTAAACAATATTTTGGGAGGACAGTTTGAAGAGGTAAAAATGCCTGTTTCATCTATATTGTATATGGAACTTGCACCAATATTGTGTTTATTTATCTGTTCCCCTAAAACTGAGTAAAATCGTTCAACTTGTGGCCTACTGAATCCTCTTACCCGTGCTATCGAAATTGGCTATCGGGAACAAAGTGCAATCTCTGGATTTTGGAATTTGTGTAGCCAGTTGTCTCCATTTTCTGTGTATACAGTTGTTTTTAAATTGATGTTGTAGCCTATGTTGTTTGGTTCTACGAAATCGACCACAAGTTTTAGAAATTCCTCTCGACAATCCTTAGAAAATGGAATCCACATGCTTTAAATATGAAATCAGTTCATTTTCTTGATGACTACTGAAGACTGGTTTAAACCGCCCAAGACGGTGCCCATGTGTATTGCCTTTTTTATATCTACGATGTAGTGTAGCAAATGGTATGTTGTATGACTTGGAAGCTTGCAGAATAGATAGTGACTGATTTTCTATTGCATCAACAGCTTTCTTCAGGTTCACCTCACTCCAACTCCCCTGGTTAGTTTTTCTGCTGTAATTGTACACCATCTGTAGAGAAACAGCCTTCAAAAAAAAAAGTTTCATTTGAAGGCTAATCTCTATAATTGTATAGCAGTAAAGATAAAGACTATGTACTTTGGTTATTACTAGTAGGTATGTTATCTGAACATATGACTCATATTTAGGTCTGCTAATGTTTTGTTCTGCATTCATCCAGTAGATACAAATTAATCTATCCGTTTTAAAGTAAATACAATTTTAAAAACAGGGAAAATGTTTATTTTTTTAATCTAAGTGCATACAAAATATTTACTCATAATCTTTTGGGCAGTTTGTGGGAGGTTACACATGGTCCATCTTTTGTCTGTAAACAGTCTAATTTATATCATGACATACTCGACGTGTAATTTATGTTATGATAAAATTAAATGTTACTTTGAACTTACATCATTAATTATATTTGAATATAATTGGTACCGTATATAGAGTATACGTGTCGAAACCAAAGTTTTTTCTGCGCTACCTTCGCACAGCTGTAAATAACACTTTCTAATGTCAAAAGTTGTGTACTTTAAGCCTGTCATGCCTAGAATCAAAATATATGAATCTACTTAATACAGTAAAATAATATAAATACATTTTTTGCAACAGTAAATGAACTACCTGGGCAAAGTGGATAACATTCACTTTGCATGTTATCCACTTTGCCCGGGAACACGGTTACTCTACTCACTTTGCCTGCTATCACAAGCAAAACTAAAATGGCAGCCATCCTCAAACAAACAATGTACACAGTAGAGAGTGTTGTCAGTTTATAATGGAAAGTACACTGCTGTACAAGACAAAAATAACTGTTTTCAGTATGTTGAAATAATATTTTATAAACAGTAAATTAACTTCCAAAAATTTTAAGAAAACCAACAGTTTTTTTGTTTTTAACACTGCACAACAACTACTCATGAGCAAAGGCTTCATCGAAACTGGTGTACTATCTACCCTAGCATGTAGATTCTTAAAAGAACTGTTAGATAGCAGTAGCTGTCAGTGTTGAAACTTAAAACCATTTATTCATTTTGCCCAGGCTTCCCCTACCTAGATAAGGCATAGATCAAAGTTCTGCTTCACAAGTCTAAGTATGATAACCTTGGTTAGAATTTTATATGTAATTACCATTAAATTCTGTCTTCTGTTTCCATTTGCTGATGTATCTTACTATTAAAAATTGATTCAATAGTTTTCTCCTTTTTTTAATTCCTCCTTTATTTCACTGTGTCGTAAGACAATGTATTATATCAATTAGGACTTTCATTAAATTACACTAAGCCTGTGTGTGTGTGTGTGTGTGTGTGTGTGCGCGTGCGTGCGTGCGTGCGTGCGTGTGTGTGTGTGTGTGTGTGTGTGTGTGTGTGTGTGTGTGTGTGTGTGTGTGTGTGTGTGTGTGTGTGTGTGTGTGTGTGTGTGTGTGTGTGTGTGTGTGTGTGTGTGTGTGTGTGTGTGTGTGTGTGTGTGTGTGTGTGTGTGTGTGTGTGTGTGTGTGTGTGTGTGTGTGTGTGTGTGTGTGTGTGTGTGTGTGTGTGTTGAATTCACACACACAACAATAATTGCATAAACAGATATTGTTTTCTTGATTCTTTATTCAGCTACATCTTATCTACTATTTTTATGAGCTTTTAATTTAAATTCTTGGATTTTGTTGTCCATGACGTGTCCGTTACTTAACTAAATATAATTAATTCACTACCAACTCGGAATACAAAGTTCTTTATGGGTAAAAACGTAAAAGTTTTACCTTATAGCCTGAACCGGTTTTTGCTTTTAAAAAGCTTCTTCAGAGGCTCTTCTTCTAATTTAAATACAGTGAGTTATAAAAACAGGTATGGAGCCTGATAAACAATTGAAGCATGTTGAAAATACATCTTGGATGTTCCAACTCACAGACTTGAATGAAGCAGGTGGTACTACTTCCAAACATGTGCAACAGTAATTACCATGCTAATATGTACTACTAATTTCATAACTAAAAATTGTTTGCAATTATTATGATAATGTCCATGAACAAACTGTGTCAAGCATATAAAGTCTTAGTATTCCCATTCAAAGAAGTTAAAATTTATTACTAACCAAGTGTTTTTGGAAATGTATGCACAAGCATGTTTGAATTTTAAAATGTTGGAAAAACTAACCTTAAAGTTGAGTTGTAAGTTTAAGCAACATACCTCCAATTTCCTTTAAAGGACTAGCTTTACCGACTACACTCTCATGAATTTGATAATTAAAAATTAAATTAAATTATTTTTAATACAACTCATTTATCAACCACTAACAAAATGCTTTCAAAACGATATTTTCCATGATATCGTCTAGATGTGCTTTTGATGCAATGTATTCATCTCCATCTTCTTGAAGCAAAGCCAATACGTCCTTTTCTATTACGATTAGTGAATCTGTGTTTTATTTACAAATTGTAAAATATAATTAAGAAAGTTGTGTTAGTGGTTATAATCACAAACAGAATTAACATTGCTGCACACCACTATAGAAAAATTATTCTGATTAGCGCTTTCAAGCTTCACAGCTCATCATCATTCCGATCTGACAATGAGCTGTGAAACTTGAAAGTGCTAGTCAGAATAATTTTTCTGTAGTGGTGTGCAACAGTGTTAATTCTGTTTCTAATTGTAAAATAGAATAGCATTTGCGTTCAGTATGAAATAATAAACGCATCCAGGCAATAACAATCTGTTCATTTTTTAAAGGTGGTTGGGTCACAGGACCATCACTGACATGCACACACACAAATGTAGCAGATTAGGATTACGGTACACTTATCCTAATTTCACCAGACAGCATGACTTACTTATACTTGACCATCACTTTGTACAACTTGCTAACTACTCGATGAATTATAAAATGCTTTTAATTTTTCAAATTCAAAATAAAAATCTTAAGAAAAACATTACCAAATACTACTGTATGACATAGAACTTACTATTAAAAAATAATAAAACAATCTTTCGCTGAGTACCAGCTGTGATAGTCACATTGCATAATTTTGTCAAATTGTCAAGTGACTAGTAAAATTATTTTTTTCTGGGATAATATGACAGTTTTACAAGGCCGATTTTGTGTAATAACAGTCCTCTGGCTGGATACATGTGTGTGTGTGCATGAGAGATTGTAACGGGGCAAAAGAGAGGGGCTTTTTATTTTATTAAATTTGGGTTTTTATTTTATTAAAATATTTTAAATTCATTTTTCATCTGCGTGGCCAGTACCTGGTTGAATCTAGATCGTCGCGAACAAAGAAACGGTGATGAAAGACATGGGGTTTTTGAGTTGTTCCCCAAGTTTTTATGAGTTAGTACCCTCTGTGTGGGATGGTGTTGAAAGTGTGATATGGTGTTATGGTGAGAGAGAGTTAGATAGAGAGTTGTGTATTGATAGAGAGATAGAATTATATAAGTTGAATAGGAATTATAATGAGTTGAACGAAATGTTAGAAGTGATAAAGATAAATGATATGAAATACTTACTTTGTACAGGAGAGATTGAGATTTGTTTTGATGATACCTATTTAAATAATAATAATTTACCTTATGTTGTAATGAATGAGAAAATAACTGACCTTATATTGAATATAACTGCTGATGGAGACTGGACACAAATAAATAATGTTGACTTGGTTTATGATAAAATAATTATAATGGGAAGTAACCCTCTGTATGATTATTGTGGTAAAATGAATAAACTAAAATTTTATGGTTATTACACACAGGATAGCCATACGATGTGCGTAAATAAAATTGAAAAATGTTATGTGAAACCCAGACTAAATTTTGATGATGGAGGCTGAACATAAACTTAATAAATGGACATTTTAAATATTTTGATTTATGGCTCTGATCTTGCTGCTTTTGGAAATGAAGTGTGATAAAATTGAATAATTAATGATGAAGAATTGTAAATAATTGATAGTGAAATTAATTGTGTGTATTGTAAAATGTTGGTAAACAATGTGTGTATGTAGTGGAAATTGTTGTGATAATAATAATAATATTTTGCAGTCTAAATAAATAACAAAAATAATTTTGAAGAGGATAACAAATGAATTGTAATTATTGTAATTGGTGAGAGTAATTAAAATTGTTGTGTTTTCCATAATTAATTTAATTAAAGTAATGTGAGATGTTTAAATATTTTGGATTGATTTAAATGTTATATAACTGAATTTTCTAATAAGTTTAAATTATTTTGAGATGTGAATTTGATATTAATTAATAAATAAATGTTAAATTGTTTAGTATGGAATAACGTTGTTAAATTGTTGCAGAAGATACAGGGTGTTTTGTGTTTATATTTGTGTATTTAGGACAGTGTATGAGTGATATACTGTAAGTATAAATTTTCTAATACAATATATGTAAAATAAAACTTGATATAATTTTGAAATATGTTTATAGTAAGGTCATTCGCCTTGCCTAGAAAATCAGCTGATCCGCTGTAGAATGTCACTTATAAATTGTTTGCTAATTTCCAAGGTAACTAATGTTTGAATATAATGATTTTATTAATGTGTTAAAAGATTTTGATTTAAATGATGGAAGTAATTTGATATAGTTAAGAATTTTAAATGATTTGTAAAAGAGAGATGTTGGGTGATTATTATTTTGTTAGGACATTTAAATCAGTCCATGTTGAATTTAAAGGAGTACTAGAGATGAATAATATTGTTGTGAATTAATGTAATGTAGAGTTGGAGTATTGATAGTGACACAGTGGCTAGGGGGAATATATGTAGAGTATTGATTGATATATTGATGTAACAAGTAAATGGAGATATTTTGTTGTAGTTGAAGTGATGTATTGGGAGAGTAATTAGAGTTGAAGGGAATTTTGTAAGAGGGGGTGGTGTGGTAGGAGTCCGCAACGAAAGGTGTTGGGACGGGAAGGGACCGTTTAGCGCCGGAAATGGTTGCCTAGGAATGAAGTCCAGGAACCAGATAAGGGAATGAGCTTTGGGGGGGGGAACACACATCCTGAGTACAAAAGGGGTAGCGAGTATTTTTTTATATAAGGGTAGAATGATGCGAATTGAGTTGAGTAGTAAGTTGGGTTTAGAGAATGTTTGATAGATGTTTTTGATATGTATTATAAGATTGAAAAATGTATTATAAGAGTATATGTATGCGCCCAGTATTGCTGAAGGCGACCCAGTGTGCATGGTAAGAGGGACATATCGGTTGAGGATCTGGCATTGAATAAGACCAGGGATTTGGAGTTTGGGGTGGCATGTTGGAAGGTTAGGTGCGCTGTGGTGCGTATCTGTTCGATTTTATGGTGTTGGGATCTCGAATAGAGAAGTCCTGTAATCTCGTTCAGATGTGACAATGTTGCCGAGCCAGGGGGGTAGTTTACCCATGATGTAGAAGAACTAATGGGGGGTTGTTGGCACCATATCCTCACCGATCCTCTTAGGGGTTTAGCAATGAGATTTCTTCTGTTTCGACAGAAGATCTCTCATTGGGGAGGGTATTGTAACGGGGCAAAAGGGAAGGGCTTTTTATTTTATTAAAATATTTTAAATTCATTTTTCATCTGCGTGGCCAGTCCCGGTTGAATCTAGATCGTCGCGAACAAAGAAACGGTGATGAAACAATTGCAATGGAATGTGCGGGTTGAAGATTCTTAGAACTTTGCGATTGTGTGACACACACACAAACACGCAACCACCAGCAGATGCGCAAACGACGCCGAGTGGTGTAAAACAACATGGCTAGAAGATGATTTTTTCCAGCACGTGGTCTCAACACGACGGAAACGAAATTAAGTCCTGCCCACATTTGTGACGTCGACCAGTGAACACTAAATATCGTCAACGTCCAACACACGAAAATCCCATGTGTCATGTGTGCAGCTACCAAGACTTTGAGAACGAAGGCTGTGTACAACGACGAAATTGGTTAGCAGCCAAGGCAGTGAGGTCCGGCTTTGTGTATCAGCAGTCGACTCCCAGAATAGACCGTGCACGGTCGTTTTTTTCAATTGTCTACCCGGGTAAAATAATGTCGGCCGACAGTAATAGTATGCTTAAATAACAAAAAATGTAATTTAAAAGAACAGTGAAATAACCAGTGGTGAAGTATAACTTTAAAAAATCAATGAAACGGTGATATATTTTTCTGAAAAGAAATTGAGTGCGGGACGCGCCATGCGGTTACAGGAGGACGCCAGGGTAACTAATTGTATCCTTCACAAAATTATTACAATCATGTAAAAAAGGGGGTTTTTAAGTAATTATATGTAACAGGGGTTTCGTATGAATGAGTGGATGGGCAATCTGGGTCGCTTTTAATAGGTTTACAACTATATTAGAATAAGAAATGATTACGCAAATGTATGTAAAGTAGTGTCTGTCTTTTAAAAGGAGAAAATGAGCTGTAATATGTGATTTGAAGGAGGATGAGTAGAGAGTGTGTATTTAAAGAAAGAAAAGAAATGTAATTAAATTAGATTTGTTTCAAATGAAAAGCGAGTTGAGTACGTTATTCAGATAACCTGAAGGTCATACTTGTATGTCGCAGTTTCGTGCAACGAACTTTGGACTGTGAGGTAAGTTTTAAAATGAATAAAATTATAATAATTAAATGTGATTCAAAAACATAATAGCACAAGATGGCATTTTATTTTTGTTACTATGTACAATGATTGGTTTGGTTCTGCTTTAAAAAAAAAAAGTATTTTCAACAGATACAAATAGAATTTTTAATAATTGTGTCTTATATACTATACATTCACAAAATGTGTTGTATTAAAGTGGAATTAAAGAAAATAGTTTAATGATATTGTTAATGGTTTGACTGTATGCCCTATAAGTTTAATAACTGTTATCTACACCAACCAAATACACAACGTTTACTATTTTCGGTAATTATTGTCGATCCGGACTATGCTCAAATTGCGGTGAAATATTTCTTTTCCTATTCTTCTATACTATATAAGCACGAAAAAAATTATTTTAAACGGTGCTCGAACCTATTTACGGAGAAAAAAAATTAAATAATTACTCGCATAAGAACGGATGCAATAGCCGGTGAACGCCATTTTCAGACTGTGAATGTGTACACCGGTACAGGACGACGCGTGACGACACCGCTTGTACATCAGCTGTTGCTGCAAATTGGCCTTTGGGATGAATATAATTCTTGCAAAAATGAAGGCGAACCATTTTCCAAACATTTACAAGCGAGTTGGATGAAAAGCGAGTTGAGCCGATGCCTGCCGGTTAGGTTCGGATAGGCGGCCCGAAGGGCCGCGGGATATAGTTCATTGTTCCAGATAATTCTTGCAAAAATTAAGGCGAACCATTTTCCAAACATTTACAAGCGAATTGGATGAAAAGCGAGTTGAGCCGATGCCTGCCGGTTAGGTTTGGATAGGCGGCCCGAAGGGCCGCGGGATATAGTTCATTGTTCCAGATAATTCTTGCAAAAATTAAGGCGAACCGCAAAAATTGGACTGTATATAAGGCGAACCGCAAAAATGCCAATACGGACAAATGCCAAACGCCAATTACCAGAGGCTGATGTAATGCTGACTTATCATTGGTAGTTGGAAAAAAATCAACGGCTGGGTTAAAAATTTTGTAATCTCGCCTTTGTAATTGGTTAAGACAAAACAGCGGTTTCACCGTTGAGAATAAACGCGCGAATTTCACCATAAGTTGCTTATTGCATAGTGTGTACTGTCGCCGCGTTAGGTAGTCTGGTGAGTGAATGTTTTTGTGATTATTATTATTGGTATTCAGTGCTTTAGTTTGTTTGTGTGGTGTTATTAATTATGGTTTAATTATTTCTGTTGTTTAGGGTTATTTACTATTAATAACGTTTGTAATATTGAGCCGATTACTTTAGAAATTTATGAAGTACAGCGCTGGGTATTCCGCGTAATGTGATTTGGTATACCTGTGATTTTCAGTCCTTTAGTTTGTGTAATTGTGTAACATTTTAATACACAATGGCCTGCTACATTAAGGTAAGATTTTCATCTTTTCATAACTGGATGGATTACGTGTGTGTGTGTGTGTGTGTGTGTGTGTGTGTGTGTGTGTGTGTGTGTGTGTGTGTGTGTGTGTGTGTGTGTGTGTGTGTGTGTGTGTGTGTGTGTGTGTGTGTGTGTGTGTGTGTGTGTGTGTGTGTGTGTGTGTGTGATATTCAAATTGCCGTGAAATATTTCTTTTTCTATTCTTCTATACTATATAAACACGAGAAAAATAATTTTAAACGGTGGTCGAACCTATTTACGAAGACAAAAAATTAAATAATTTCTCCCATAAGGCGCCAAAAAACGCTACGTTATTTGCCGCGTAAACTTAGGAAGTACAGCGCTGAGTACTCTCCGCAATGACGTCATAACTCATTCGCTGTGTAACTGTGCGCCATTTCTTAGATAACATGGCGGTCATTCACTTTACATGCGCGCTTATGGGAGTAATTATTTAATTTTTTTTCTCCGTACATAGGTTCGACCACCGTTTAAAATAATTTTTTTCGTGCTTATATAGTATAGAAGAATAGGAAAAGAAATATTTCACCGCAATTTGAGCATAGTCCGGATCGCGAATAATTACCCTATTTTCTACTCTTTACTTTTTTTACAAGCCCCAACTGTATGAAGCTTTAAATGAAAACACCATAAATAATTTAGGCCTACACTTTAATATAGTAGCCTACATTATTTAACTATATTCTGTTTCGCTACTTATAATTCAAGATATTTATTGTTAAAATAACTTAAATGTATAAATGTTGTTTCAAAACCTAAGTACATTTTTTCTTCTTAGGAGAGGTGGACAGGTTTAAATTTTGTACAAGCAAACCAACCGTACTTCATCGCTAATTAAACTGTTTTCTATACAGTAATTGTCGGTGCATAAACAGTATTAATACTAGGGACTCAGTGTTTGTAAACCATGTTTTGAATATTGTGAATTTTGCAGTTTTTATATGGAGGCTTGTTTTTCTTAACTCTTTGAAGGGCAGGCAATACACAGTGTGACCACCTGTATGTTGGGCGTAACGGGGCAGTGGTTACACAGTGAAACCACTTGCATTTCTCTAAATAGTCCTTTCCAGGGCAGCAGCTATACAGTGAAACCATCATAGAAGTTCATTTATCTGCCACTTGGAGTGCTGGCAGTTGCATCAGCTGTTAGGACTCATCTGTTGTTGTAGTAAGGAACATTTGTTTACACGTGCAGTACGTTGGTATGTGTCATAGTTTACTTTCCTTGCATCTTTTACAGTTTTCATTTATTTTTGTTTTTTCAAGTGAATTAGTTATATTTAATATATTTTCTCAATGTTGAACAAAAGCCTAAAGATAAAGTTATACATATTTGTGAACAGTAAAGTGGTTTTTGGTGGTTACACTGTGTAACCACTGCCCTTGAGGTGCTTGTGGAAGGTAACTTACAAAATGTCTAGAAATTATTTGAGTGAAGAAGAAATCTTAAGATATGTATGCGATGATGGAATACCTTCGGACTGTGAAAGTATTGCTAGTGACTTAGATTCGGAATCTGACGTTCACCAAAATGAACCAGAAAAACGAAATTTTTTTCAGGTGACTTGAACATTCCTATTACTTTAGATGATGTTAGTAGTTATTGTGAAGAATCTGGTGATACGGGAAGTAATAAAATCATTTGGAATACTACAAACACTGTCAAATATGTTCCACAGTTCTGTTAATATAGCGGTGTTACTGAACATGTTAAAAAATAGATAATCCAGATTCTTATAAATTACTTACCCTTTTTGTAAATGATACAGTGATTTCTCATATTGTTTTTCATACAAACTTGTATGCAACACAAAAGTGTAAACCATTTAAACCTACAACTGATAAAGAGATACGATGTTTTTTAGGTATAAATTTGTACATGTCCATTAATAAAAAAACCAGCTATCGCGATTATTGGTCACAAGACGAAGACTTACGTGATTCTTATATTTCAAAGCTAATGCCAGTGAAACGTTATAGCTTCTTGTTGAGTCATTTACATTTAAATCATAACTCATTGATGCCTTTGCCAAATGACCCGAATTTTGATAAATTGTACAAATTGCGACCTTTTATTGATTTTTTATGTCAATCATTTATTGACTGCTACAAGCCACACCGTAACGTTGCTGTGGATGAGAGTATGGTTAAATTTAAGGGACGATCCTGTATGAAACAATTTATGAGGGATAAGCCAATTAAACGTGTTACAAAATTTGGATGTTATGTGATGAATCTGTTTACAACTTGAAATTTCAAATTTATGTTGGAAAAGGTAAAAATAAAGTTGAATGTGGATTAGGTGAAGGAGTAGTTTTGGATCTCACGAATGGTCTAGAAGGTAAGAACCACATAGTTTATATGGATAATTTTTTTTCATCTGTACAACTGTATGAAAAACTGAGAAATAAAAATACTTTTGCATGCGGTACAGTAAATCCTAAAAGGAAAGGTTTACCACCTCTTGAAAATGAGAAAAATATGGAGAGGGGAGAATTCTCATTCAGTGTAAGCAACACTGGAACTGCTGTTTACAGGTGGAAAGACAGCAAAGGTGTCAATGTATTAAGCACTGCTCATGACCCTTCAGAAATTTCTACGGTAAAAAGAAAACAAAAAGATGGAACAAGGAAAACATTCACATGCCCACTTGCTATTCAGGAGTACAACTGTCACATGAATTTTGTAGACAAATTTGACAGGTTAAAAAATGACAACAAAATTGATAGAAAGAGCAAAAAATGGTGGATGCGATTATTCTTCCATTTTATTGATTGTTGTGTCACCAATGCTTTCATCATACACAAAGAGATGGACATGCAGCAGTACAACAACAAAGATTTTAAGCACACAATCTACACGGCAATTTTCTCTCCAAAAATTGTTACTACAAAGAAGGCAGCAGTACACTTAGAAGACAGACCAGCAAGCGTCACAAACAAAAAAAGCTCGTGTAGATGTTAATGTTAGGCTGGTATCTAGCAGTCATCAACCCACACATATGGCTTCACCACGAAGATGTGCACTCTGCAGTTCTAAGAAAAACCCAGTACGATCAAGATGGAAATATGATGTGTGTGATGTAGCTTTGTGTTTGAGATCAGGAAAGACATGTTTTAATGATTTTCATTCTCTTAAACAGTTGTAAAGAAAGTTTTAAATTATTTTAAATTTGTAAATTTTCTGCCTTTGTTATTAGTTAAAAGTTGCTCAAGTGGGGCAGTGGTTACACAGTGTAACCACCTTTCTTTAGTAAATAAATTATATATTTTTTAAAATTATTGTGTTTTAATAATTTTTAACATTCATTTATATGCCTAAAAAGATAAAATAAGAGAAAATTACAAAAACAATTTAAAAAAATTTTCCTGCCCCACATAGGGTTTTTTGTGTGCTTATTGCCTGCCCTTCAAAGAGTTAACCTGTAAGGCGTTGTTTTGGCGTAGTTTCATGGCTACATTAAACATTACCATTATCTAGTGAATTTACGTTTAATGTTAGCTTCTACAAACGTCTGAATTTCAACAGTTCGGTTTCTTTTTGTGTGTTACTTTTGAACTTTCTTAATCAACAAAACTTAGTTAAATAACAATTCAACTTACTGAACAAAATTACGGTCCACAATAATGAAGTCAAAAAAGGAGACGCTTTTACACCGTCGAAATTGTATAAAAAAGTATTACTAACCGAAACACAATATTACATCACTTTCCGGCTTTTTAATAAATTTAACCTATTATCGAACAACACTTCACAACACCTGCCTGAACAGGGAACCAATCCCAATTGTCAATGTAACTAGAATATAAGGTAGGCCACTCCGGCCAATTACGCTCCCATTGGTTGCTTCGCTGTGACGTGCCTGGTGGAAGAAATACGCGCGAGTCTTGATTTACCATGCAATCTTACCTGAGACAATGTCCTACTTAGCATCTCTCTGCTGTTTACACGAAATATTAACAATAATTGTAATGAGCTATTCATATAGAAAAAGGATTAAACAACAAGATTAAATGGTTTGCGGCAAAAAATAATGGTAAAATTTATTTCTACATTTAATAGAAAAGTAAGCAAGTCTGTCCACATATAACATTGACAAAATGGCACAAGATGTAAAATTAAGTCGGAAAGGAGGCGATATTATATATATATATATATATATATATATATATATATATATATATATATATATATATATATATATATAATTTTTTATTATTCGTTAATTTTATATTAATAGAATTATTTCGATTGTTATTAATTTACTTAGAAACCTCTGATGATACTGATATTTTTCAGTGAAACGTGCGTCAGGTGTTAAAAATAATATACGAAATTATACTACTTGCAGAAGAAACAAATTGAAAACATCACAAATTTTATATATATATAATAATATGCCTGCGTGGGTGGGTGCGCGTACGTGCACACGCGTGCGCGCATAAGTGCGTGTATAAACATTTCTAAGTAGTATAATATATTTGAAACAAGCTTCCAATTATTATAATTATAATCAATATCATAATCATTTTCTTTATCTACATTTTCATTGTTATTTCATTGTTACTAGTTTCAGTTAAAAACTGAAGCTAGTACGTTTAGTTGTAAACATAAATACTTTTATCAACGAAATGAAAATGGTTATTTAGTTTCTTGGATTTCGTTGTCCATGACGTGTCCGTTACTTAACTAAATATCACTATAATATTGACGACTCGGAACACAAAGTTTTTTATAAGTAAAAACGTAAAGTTTTACCTTACAGCCTAAACCGGCTTTCACCTATAGAAGGCTTCATCAGAGGCTCTGATGAAGCCTTCTATAGGTGAAAGCCGGTTTAGGCTGTAAGGTAAAACTTTACGTTTTTACTTATAAAAAACTTTGTGTTCCGAGTCGTCAATATTATAGTGTTATTTAGTTATTTAGTTGATACATACCTTCATAGGTGACTTAAATTTTTGAAGACGAAGCTACCCAGAGCCGACTCTTTGTTGCTGCATACTTTTCAAGTGACTTGAGTTTGAGCTGTTTGTTCAGATGGCGGATTCTGATGAATGTTCTTGTCCTGACGTACAGACAAATGACTTTCTCGTCCACCTCTGGAAATTTAGATTTGAGTAAGGTGGCCAAATAAGAGATAACTTTCACTTGTTTTGATACTGTACGTCCGTGGAAAGAAGTAAAAACTATCTCAAACTGAATCAGTTTTTGTAACCACTCGTCTGACGGATGGGTAAGCCCCCCCTTTGATATAATCGATATCCAGTCATGACTATGTTCCCCGGAAAGACACAATGTTTCGCCTCTCACACCTAGACTTTCATCAATGAAGCGGCACTTGAATGCGATGTACCCGGCCAGATATTTTAAGGCATCTTGAGGAACATCGTTGTCACTTGCAGACGGGGCCAAGTCCTCTGTTTTTAACAATTCTGCTTCGTCGGTGTCATTATTCGGAGAACTTGGTATTAACGTATGTTCAACTATGTCTATGCATAGTTCATTGGTAACAAACTGGATGAAATCCTCGTCAGAGTCATTTGATTCCATAACTTCGGTGGAATGAATGCTACCATCCTCAGCCACAGACGCACTTCCAGATAACGGTATATCGTCCGTGCTACCCGTTAAAAGTAAGAGCCGAATTCTGTTGCGCACTTCAAAGGGAGTGGGATTATTATAAAAGACGCCTAATCCCCGAATTCGTGAAAAAAAGTTTTCAAGGCAATCTTGATTGAATCTAGCGGTCAAAATGTACGTCACCCCATGAATCATTGTCATTTGTTCATAAAGGCCGAACAATGAATTTAAAGATATAACGAAACCTTTCTGAAAAGGTAGTAAACTTTTTTCACTTGCTACTCGCATGTTAGTTATTACTTCCAAAAACCTTTTTAAAGTATTTTCTTGGCTCGTTAAATTCATGCCGTACCCACTTCTGAGGGGCGTTTTCTGGTCTTTTGGAAGTCTTGAGTTTAAAACAGCAAATGCATCGTTTACCAGTTCGATGAAGCTGCTTTCGCGCTCTTTATTTGCAACATACTTCAGCGCCTTTGCTGTACGATTAGAAAACAACTGTGCAGCAAATCTTACATTTTGACGAGATCGACCAGTTACGTTAAGGTGTATCTGACTAATATTGGGTAAAATCGTCAATTCTCCTTTCTGTTGCTGTAACAGATTTTCGATTGTATCTTTTTTAAGCTCAGTGCCGTCGCAAAGTAACAACCCATGGTCTAGAAAATGTTTTCTAAGCAGCTTCAAAAGATGAGGTACGTCACAGAAAACCCACACCTTATCGTTTGTAGTCGGGTTAATGAAGAAATTTTTTTCTGTGTTTACATCTAATTCCTTCCAGACTTTTGAATTCTTTCCCCCCATATCACACGTCACAGCCGCTACATGAATATTACTGCTCTCAACGGCACTGATAATGCTTTTAAGCAATACATCTGTCATGGTCACATCAAAATCATAATAAATGGGTTGCTTCCACTTGGCAAACAGACCTCTAATTCATCAGAATCCGCCATCTGAACAAACAGCTCAAACTCAAGTCACTTGAAAAGTATGCAGCAACAAAGAGTCGGCTCTGGGTAGCTTCGTCTTCAAAAATTTAAGTCACCTATGAAGGTATGTATCAACTAAATAACCATTTTCATTTCGTTGATAAAAGTATTTATGTTTACAACTAAACGTACTAGCTTCAGTTTTTAACTGAAACTAGTAACAATGAAATATCAATGAAAATGTAGATAAAGAAAATGATTATGATATTGATTATAATTATAATAATTGGAAGCTTGTTTCAAATATATTATACTACATAGAAATGTTTATACACGCACTCATGCGCGCACGCGTGTGCACGTACGCGCACCCACCCACGCAGGCATATTATATGTATATATATATATATATATAAAATTTGTGATGTTTTCAATTTGTTGCTTCTGCAAGTAGTATAATTTCGTATATTCTTTTTAACACCTGACGCACGTTTCACTGAAAAATATCAGTATCATCAGAGGTTTCTAAGTAAATTAATAACAATCGAAATAATTCTATTAATATAAAATTAACGAATAATAAAAAATTATATATATATGTATATATATATATATATATATAATATCGCCTCCTTTCCGACTTAATTTTACATCTTGTGCCATTTTGTCAATGTTATATGTGGACAGACTTGCTTACTTTTCTATTAAATGTAGAAATAAATTTTACCATTATTTTTTGCCGCAAACCATTTAATCTTGTTGTTTAATCCTTTTTCTATATGAATAGCTCATTACAATTATTGTTAATATTTCGTGTAAACAGCAGAGAGATGCTAAGTAGGACATTGTCTCAGGTAAGATTGCATGGTAAATCAAGACTCGCGCGTATTTCTTCCACCAGTCCACGTCACGCGGCAAAAACAGCTGATCGCTAGGTTAGCGCGGGAAGCCGGAATGGCCCCCCCCTGCCCAATTGTCTTTAAATTGGTTTTAGTGTGACCAACACTTGCCAAACAAATTACTCGCTTAGCTCCCGATTTCCACCAACCGAATAGCCTTACCAACCGTAATTAATGTCAAGAAACTAACAGAAAAAGGAAAAGAAAATTACCAGAATTATCATATTTTAAAGACCTCTACTTGGAGTTTACTACACTAAGTTTTAAATAATTTTAAATTTGAAAAAATGAATAACGAAAACGTAAGATAAAGATATCGATAATCGAAATATCCCGATCCCGATACTTGAAATGTTTGCATTGATTATGGAACCGTATTTATAATTTGATTTTTAAACATATAAATGCACGTTTAAGTAATATTTATTTTATCTCCTTTCCATCATTCCTAGAATTTACAGAAGTTTCCTTGAAGAGAATTTGTTTTCGTTGATGTCTGTGAGAATAGAGAAATGTTTCTCCTGTTGGAAGCCTACAGGCTTGTATTATTGCTAAAATAAATAAATACAGTAAGATCTATAAATGAGCTGTAAATATAGTATAGGATACTCTTGGGGGGGGGGGACAGATGGTATCCCATTGTAGCTGTCAGTCATCATTTGGATTTGGAGTGTCACAACTAAGTTATTTTCCTTCATATTGTACACATATATTCAATGCTTAACATTACTTTTCATCTGATATTTTGTAGGTTATAGAACTGGTCACTTTTAATGTGCTATACACACTACTGAAGTATTAATAGAAACACTAAGACTTTAAAACAGTAGCTATTTATGATTAAATAAATAGGTACTGTAGTTGTACAACTTCTAGTATTATTTGAAGAACGGAACTTGTAGTCTAAAGAATTGTACTAAATATTGTTACGACATCACAGAACAATCTACGTGATTATCGAACGTTCCAGAGGGATCCAGAATGTAATGCGGTGATGTACGTGACTCTTGACGCATTCGCGACTTTTCTCGAAGCCGCCAGCCGTGCGGACTGTGTCAACGTGTCAAGGCCGCAATTAATTACGTAGTCACACTGGCGCTAAGACGCAGTTTGGAACCTTAATAAATACAAGGCGGCAGCGACCTTAGTTTTCAGTATAGTGGCGATATATTTACAGTGCGGTACGAGTTATTATCAGGCGATATTACCGTGTACGTTCAAGTGGTTATTAGTAAAGTGTTGCGTTTTGTGAACAATTTTTATTTGATTTGTTGTAAGAGACCATGTTGTTAATTACGAACTGTTTAACTGTAAAAATTAAAGCTGGTGATTAGTGACTTAATTGGTGTCTTGTACTAATTTTGTTTTCCACTGTACCTACAAAGATCAAGTAGACTGTCGACTGTCGTAACAATATGTATATAAGGAAGTTCAGGCCCTATAAAACAAAACTCAGAGAGATATAAGTTTTATGTTTCCACAGTGCACATTCTAACATCCATTCTGGTTTCACAAATGTTGTCATCCATTATCCTTCTGGGATATACTCTATTTGGCAATGGTGACTGGTACTCAACAAAAACTGTGTGTAGCAGCTGGTGATTCACAAAATGATTGAAAGCTACTCTCTCCAACACGACAACAGTAAAGTGATTTGATTAAATTAAATGCATTATCACTCGAAAATTTGCATGAGGAAAGTAATGTTCTTTTCAATGTTTTCTGTGCACAATCATGACATATAAAAAAAGTTATCATAAAAGGAAACTTTAACGATATACTGCAACATAAATATAATAGTGTATTAATATTACTATAAATACTACCTATAATAAATTATTCTTATGCAAAACACAACTACCGTATGTTAAATAAAAAATTTTACCCCACTGACTGAACAAGTTTTTGCTCGTTACGAGCTTCATCAGGCTGCCACTAGGATGACTGTCCAATCTGTTTTTGGTGACAGCGCCATTGTTTGAAAGATTGTTGTTGTGTATAAGTAAATAGAGATTGCAGTTTTGAACATTATAAATTAGTTGATAAGGAGCATTATGAAAAATGTTAGTTTTAAGTATTTTTAGACTTGTAAATCACCTTTAAGTGCTGTGAAATGTCGTGTACTGATGATTAGCTAATGCGTGTGTGCAAGTGTGCATAATTATTTTGAGGGATATTCATAAAAAACACATTAATTAAAATAACTTTCATGATATGGAAAATGTTGAGATGGACTTTTATAAATTGTATTAAAAGCTCAGTAGATTGTTAGGAAACAATAGCATCATTAATAAATTCAATTCATTCTAATAAAGTGTAATTGACTACTTATTCCATGTGAGACCTACACATTGCGATATATATAAGTTTCTATATATGTATAGTACTACATACATAGTACCGGTACTATACAAAATACTACTGGTACTGTATTTATAGTACTATAAAAAAATACATATCATTATTACTATCTAAAGATAGTAGTACCATATATTACTAAAACAGTCTGATAGTGTTTTATATTAGTAAAACAGTCTGGTATTTGTATTTTTTATGGGTTTTTAACTTTACAGATTACTTCTTAGACTTATCCAGACATGTACAAAATCAAGAAAACCTTTACAAATTTTTTATTCTTCTGTTTTGTTGTCAAACAAAACATGTCAAAGTATCAATAATAATATCTACTTATTTTTCTGACATAGAACACTAATTTAACACGTTCATCTGTGTCGGTCATAATGACAGGAGAATACCATTACCGTATATTATGTGAAACCATAGACTGTCTGGAGCAGGAGGGTGGAGTGATGAAAACACGGAATCAGAGAACATGTTAAAGAAAACTTTATATAATAATGAAACTTTCAACTTGTGAACTTACTTGTCTTTTCTTGTCGATTAAAGAAAATTTTTAACTTTGTCTGTCATTCATTGAGTAAGGTACAAGTTAGTCAGGCAAAGATAAATCATAGACGTATTACCAGTAGGCCTAAATAGTTTCCATTAACAGTGACATGCACCATTGTCATTTTAAATTTCATTTTAAATTTGATCATCTGAAATGTAAGGCAATTTTTATAAAATACCCCACATCATAACTGAAGTCTAGTAGACAACAGCACAACCTACCTGTCATTAAATAGATTCCATGTATTATATGATGTATTTTTGAAGATTCTAAAGGCTTTAACTGGCTGAACTTTGTAGTTGAAAAGTGATAATAAATTATCAGTTTATTTACTCAGTGTTTACTCTTTGTGGCTAAATAGACAATATATTGACTATCAACAACATTGTTAACATGATAATGTTTTTAGGCTGGGGGTCATTCCATAAAAATGTAACATCATCGAAAAATGTAATGCTTCCCCACTTTCGATTCCCCACAGTCTAAAAATCTTCGGTCTCTGTCGTTTTAACATGATAATGTTTGTTATATAGTAAATATATTTGTTATATAGTAAATATTTGTATTATATAGTAAATATTAAAAACATTATCATGCTTCGATGTTTCGGTTTCGTCGAAATTCTTTCTTTTTTGATGTGAATGCGAATGAACATCTTATGGTTCATTGTCAGTGTCATGTAAGGTTTTGCCGCGACCAATATTTGTGTACTTTCGAGGGCCTCGTGTGCAAAAACTATAAGGATTACAGAATATCTAAAACTACGACTGGATCGCCCGTTTCGTCGACTACCGGAAATGGTTTGTCGCGAGCGAAGGGGGGGGTTGCGCGGTGACGTCACAGCGCTGCGCGTGGACAAGCGTCTACTGTACCAACATCCAAGCTGAGGAGCGACCAATCTGGCGATGTGGTGGGGGCACTGGAGGGGCGAGCGAAGGTGCGTCCCATCACATCTGTTAACTGTACGGGCAGACGCTGCTTGTGTGATACATTTGCATTCTGGGCTGACAAGCGTCTGCCCGTACAATTAATAGATGGGATGGGATGCGGCTGCTTTCTATCCGAGTCTTTATAGACTTGACGATAAACCTGTAGCTTATTTTCGGTTTGTTTAGCTGTGTGCGGTCTTCCTACGTGTGTTCTCTCGTAAGCAGAAATACTTACAATATTTTATGTAATCGTTCAGCGCTACAGAATGCGAATGTTTCATACTTTTGTCTGACATAACCTCAGTAACAGCGTGTTACTTGAAATTTGAGGATTACTAATTAACTGTCTTCACACATCTGTTCCAAATTACACACTTATCTAAATCACAAGTTAAATTAATCACACAGAATCTGGCCATGGTTGGATTGTACTTAATTAAGCTCTGTTCAATTGCTATTACAATTATTAGTACGCATAGCGAATATTTATTTGTTTTAAATAAATAACAAATGTGGAGGCCAAATTATGCACATAAGGTGATAAAAATACTTTACTGTATTAAATGTACAATTTATTGGTTTTACAGAAAATACCAGTACTTACACATGAATGGAGAAAATACCAGTACTTACTCAGACTGCATTATCAAATATATGAATATATATATCGTTCTTTATAACATATTTTAAAACTTTTGATATTAATATTTTCAATTATACGTTTTAAGCACCTAAATTTTTTATAATACATTCTAGGTTACCTTTTACTGAGTAAAAATTAAACGAATTCATGTAGTATTTATGTTCATCTCTTAAACATTCAAATACCTATAGCTGGTCTTAGCAAGTAGGTAGCATCCATAAGACAGTAACTCTTCACAGTTATGGAACAGTGGTGATATTTCAGTTTGACACATTCAGCACTCTGCTGTCTGTAACTAAATTGTAAAATAATTGTGCTCCAAGTATAGACAGCATAGTGATTTCTGAAACCACTTATTTCAGACTTATGGTGTGCTATACACGACAGCAAATTTATAAACACATTAAAGCTTGAAGGTTTTCATCTTAGAAGTTACACAAATATGTTTTGATGTCTGCTGTTGAATGACATGGTTTCTAAGTCCAGCATTTTTATCATCATATAACTAAGCAGTGTTACATGTGGTAACTGTTATCAAAAGTGTTTGTATTACATTTTTTTTTTTTACTTTTATACTTGTCTATAACTGCAACTGAAATTTAAAATTTTTATGATTTTCCATTTTGAATTAGAGTTATAGCAGATAAATTCAGTATTCCTGCTGACACACTTAACAACTGTTTATAAAAATTGTGAACAATTTTACAAAACAGTATTTTTTCTAACTCGCATGTTATAAAATGATTAAAAACTGTCAGGTATCCTGACATTAAATCCTGGATATCAAGTATCATGATATTACATCCTGGATATCAACTATCCTGAAAAAGCAAAATATTTTCTAAGACAATTGCACCCATTGACAGCCAATTAGACTCTCCAAAAGGTGGGAAAATAATTATTTTCTTAATTTAAATTTATATTTGTAACATTTTTTAAATATCGGTATGGAGAACCATACATTACTTCCATGTTCTAAGATTTATATTTAAAATCATAATGGAAATAAAATATTTCCATAGAAACTACTTCTTTCTACTTATTGATTCAGCCTTAAGCACAGTACTGTGCATGTGGTCACTAACGTTATACCACCTCACATTATCGCACTCGATTTTCACTGATGATGACAGTCGATGGCACTGCCGAAACGTCTGGTTTTGCAGAAAACATTGTAGGCCTACTGTGCTCAAACAGCCCGGGAAGAAATTTTCACACTAAACTACTTCATTGTTGCCGATAACGTACTACACATATAAAAACATGAAACGTTGCAGGTAAACTACCCATTTCCCTTAACTGATCTTCACCAAAAACAATAATTCACGACTACTCTGCAAATCAGGCTGCATGCAAAAAATTATTTGATTCTGTTTGAATTTGCAGCTTTTATTGTTTGCCATAGAAAAAAATCTTCACACACACACTTTTCGAAAAATGACTTTTTTCATGTTTTGAAGATAGTACAATCAAAATCTGCAAAAATCTCAAGCACGATTTTTTTTGCCATCACCAAACTTCCATTTCTTTAAGGAACATGGAAGTAAAAATCATTAATATTTAGTTTGAAATTAGTCGTAATAATTGTCTTAATTTCTTGCATTATTTTTTTAATAGTTTTAGCAAAACTAAATAAAAGATCAATCTGTTTCACTAACTAAAGGACCTTGTCAAGGGATAACAGAATGAATGAATACTCAAACATTATGTGTTATTTAAAAACCATGTATATTCTTTATTTATACTGTACATTCACTTACAAAACAACTTTGTTTATATCTTCTACATAACAAGCAGTTTATTTTCAACATTTCAGCACCAACCCGTTAACTTATAAATTTCTTAATATACTAATAAATAGATCACAATACACTTTTCTTAACAATTAAGTACAAATTAAGAGGCATGCAAAATTCTGGGTTACCAGTATATGTTGGACTAACAAGTTAAATTCAGTATTTGTGTATGTAAATCCCCCTTTTAATGGCTAAGTTAAGTGATGGGCTAGAAATTTTATATATATATTTTATAATATATATATATATTATATTATTTTATAATCGGCTACATTAATAAACAATTAATTAATTTACATCTTCTTTTAGCCAACACACTTGATTATCATACATGGAATAATAAATATATTAATATGCTTAAAATACTAAATAAACACAAAACAATTAAATTTAACACAATCAATAAAAAACTTAAAAATCTACTAATAAATAGTACACCTAAAGAAGATAACCAAAATTTACACACATTAAATAATAACCACACTTTTTACCCAAAATTCGTAAATTTATCTAATATTAAATTCACGGAAAACGAAATAGCTACCCTAGAATTATCAAACAAAACAAATCTTAAAAATGTAAACAAATATGTAATAGATAATATCATAGTCGAAACTGAAAACGCAATTAATAATGTAGAACAAGAAAAACAAGATAAAATAAGAACAGAAGCCTCAATGGAAATAATAAAATTTGTTATTTTAGATACGTTGATGACACTCTGTACATTTCCCAAAACAATGGTATAAAATATAAATAAAATATTCAACTCCATAAATAATTTACATTCTAAAATAAAATTCACGTTAGAAGAACAATGTAATAATAAATTCAAGTATTTAGACTTAACAATAAAGAAAAATGAAACAAATTTTGAATACGCAATATACAGGAAACCTTCTCAAACTGACTTAGTAATACCAAATACTTCTAATCATCCTCCCCAACACAAAATGGCAGTATTTAATTCCATGATTTACCGAATGCTTAGGATCCCATTAAATAACACAGAAAGAAACAAAGAAAGAAAAATTATCCAACAAATAGCAGTTAAAAATGGATACAAAATAAAAACTATTAATAAATTAGAAAATAAAATTAAACATAAAATCACTAATAAAATTCCTAAAAACACTACATTTAAAAATTCATCTATTAATAATAATATAAAATATACAACCTTCACTTATTACGGAAATATAACTCAAAAACTAAATAAAATATTTAAAGATACTAATTTAAAAATATCTTACAATACAGATAATATAATTTGTAATAAAATAAAACCTAAAACTACATCCAATACTCACAATAAAAATGGAATATATAAAATAGAATGTCCAGATTGTAATAAATTTTACGTCGGCCAGACGAAGAAAATAACTACGAGATAGATTCGTTCAACACCGTAATGCATATATAAAACCAAATATTTATAAATCTAATTTAGCCACACATTGTCTAAATAATAACCACCAGTTTCCAAACATTGAAAATATAAAATTAATTAAAAACATACAAAAAGGTCAAAAAATGAATATTTGGGAAAATCTTAACATTTACAAACACAATAACAATAATTTATTAATTAAAGAACAAACCCAAATAAAAACAAAACAAGACGATCTATTTAAAATTATAAATTTACTAAAAAATAAAAATAAAAATGAATAAAATATAAACAAAATTGCAAATATAACCGAGAAAACAGCTGCTGAAGAAAATAAACATTAAAACAATAGTTAACTAATCGACCTAAATCGATTATCAGTTATTTTATTTTACATTAAAATCAATACAAATTCGATTATTCATTAATTTTATATTAATAGAATTATTTCGATTGTTATTAATTCACTTAGAAACCTCTGATGATACTGATATTTTTCAGTGAAACGTGGTCAGGTGTTAAAAAGAATATACAATATTATCTACTTGCAGAAGAACAAATTGAAAACATCACAAATTATATATATTTTAATATGTTAATTTTTACAGAAGTCATATTTTACATTTTATATATTTACTCTAAACCTCAGACATTAGACACATATGGAAATATTCTGGCATAAGTTTGTGTAGCACGAAGAATGTTTATTAAAGATTAATGACATATGTGTCAAAGTCGAAAAAATAAAAAGTTACATAACTTATAAACAAATAAAAAGTGTGTGTGTGTGTGTGTGTGTGTGTGTGTGTGTGTGTGTGTGTGTGTGTGTGTGTGTGGTGAGAAATAGGAAGAGGTAAATACAGCATGTTTTACATAATAAATTACTTTTTATAATGACCTATATAATATTTTCTGCTTCCATATACTTAACCAGTACACAAGATGTTAGTAGAATAAATCTTACTAAAATCTATTGTTTCTTAATGCACAAGTTTGATAATAATACTGTGATTACAAAGTGTATAAAGCTCAGTTCAGTTGTCTGCACTGATGGAGTTTACCAAATTATAAATATAAGTATGAACTTTCAAAAATTGTTTATTGTTTTATATTGATATTGTTACAACACAAATAAGCCACCCCAGTACCAGGGATGAAAAAGATAATTTTTAATGTAAATATACTTCATACTAAATAAAATGTTTAAATATAAATAAAATATAAAAAACTATGACACATATTTTTGTCAAATTGATTAATGACCAAACCATAATTAAAATCACAGTACAGAGCATTACCATTGTTTTATTTCATAGGAAGTTGTATAATATATGTGTGTGTTAGCAATTTCACTGAGCTGACAACTAGCGCCCTTGCCAAGTGGGCAATACAATAAGCTGTACAGAGCCGGGAATCATTTGAACGCTCCAGCTGTCAACGCTGATAACAACAATCTAACTAGTTAATTCACAAATTTAATTGTTTTAAAATAAAGAATTTGGCGCCACCTGGGACTCGCAACCCCTATGAATAAACAGGTAGGTTGTACTGATAGTTGAGACCACGCTACGGACTTCGGTAGCAACAACCATTAATGTAAAGACAGGTGTGAGACGAACACACCACACTAACACTTTCTACACATAAAAAACACGTGTACACATTTTACAGATACGACCAGAATTTAACGTTACAGATTGACGAATCCAACGTGAGATAAGAAACGAGTGGTTATAATATTTATTAAAGATCTTTGTATGACAAGCACTGACAAAGAATGCTAAAGCTAAAGAGTGTTTTACAACTTGCTTGTACTTCACAAGCACATCTGACAGTCTAGTTTATCATATTTACTAAACCTAAATTTAAATTAATTTCTTAAAACTGGTACACATACATAACAGGAACAATGAGTACATTTTGCCTTTAGACCAATGAAATATACTGATTAATCTTTCAGTATTTGCAGTACTCATATACACAAACATAATTGTTAATGAGATCTTGATGAAAAATATGTTGCAAAGAAAATGTTTCCTAGTTGTCAGTTGATTCCATATACTTCGCCTCCCTTTCGGTAATCCGCATTTGCATAAATTTTGTTGTTTTTAGTTGCAAGAGCACAAATTATTGAGCCTCTATCTGTGTACCTTGTAACGGTACATTTTGGGCTACCTGGGGTAAGAAGGAAATTTGTATTTTTTTTAATAAAGTAAATAACATTTTTACAATGATTGGGACAAAACGAATGAACAAAAGGTAAATTCAGTGGTTGCGACGAAAGCGACGGTGGCAGCACTGCTGTGTCAAAATTATTCAGTAATATTTTCTAAAATGAGTAAACAACCGACGGAATTGTGCCAAGGTCAACTAATGACACACAAAACAGCGTCAACAAATTATGTAACTGAGGAACAGGCGATCTTACGTCAGCGCCTTGCATAACGAAGAATGCAGGGTGTGTCGACGCCAACAGCTTTGTGACACACAGCAAACAAAGAACAGTCGGAAAACAACATCTACAAGTGACGGACGCATAAAAACAGTCACGTCCGCCGACTGGCCGGCTGTGCGTAATTTGCGGGCCCGCATATAGCAGAAAATGTAAATTGTTATATATTTCAAAATACAACAGTTTGTGGATAAATATTCATCCATAGTTACAAAATTGACCGTTCGACCATAAAATGTGAAAGTGCAACAGTGAAATAAGACCGCTACAGTGTAAAACACGAGTTGACGCCCAGTTCAATTTCTACGCATTTAACAGGAAAGTAAACATTTCAAAATATCATTAAATACTTTGCATTTTCAAATTGAGCTCAGTAAAATAAAAAAGAAACTTAGAAGTGTGAAAGTGTGTGTAATTGAGTGAATGTAAAAATATAGGCCTTACAAGAAGTGCTGGTTGCGTAATTATGTATATAATAATTAAATTCATTTTGTTTTACAATTAGTTAATCATTAATTAAATAATGAGTTGTTCTATTAATTGAGCCTCGTGGCCAAATATATTCATGTTCAAATTATAGTATAAAAGAAATTGACGAGATGGGAGTTAGTCGGATAAAATAAAAAGTGTTCGTTAACCAAAAGTGTTGGTCATTTGCGTTCACCTGTTTCTCTCTGCTAAAGAGTACACCTGACGAGACCCTGGAAGTTCACAAAAAATAGTTAACACAACAAAAAGAAAACTGAGCAATATCAATATTTCAATAATTAATAATTTTTAATTAACTCGTAACGTTTTAATGGCGCCCGAACAGGGACTTTGTAAATTAAGTTAACGAAAATTTACAAACGGGTCGAAAAATGGCAGAGGGAAGTAAGAACGCAGACTTAGGTAGAAGTAGCATAGAAGAATCTATTTTAAACATTACGCAAGATCATATGGTAACAACCAATGATTTTGTTGATGAAAGTGTTGAAACAAATGTAGACGAAACTGTAGTAGCGGGGGGTAGTAAAGACAAGGGGGTAAATATATTTAACCAATTAGCTTTGATAATGGAGATGATGTCAGGAATGAAAACTGAAATCAAATCAGAAATAAATGCTAGTAACATAGAATTGAAAACAGAAATAAACAAACAAGACCAAAAATTAAGAGAAATAGACAATAAGTTAGAAGAACAGAATAAGACTATTATTAGAATGAGAGATGAATTGACTAGTGTTATAAATAAAGTACAAGACGAAATGAGAAACGATAGAAAAATAATTAACGAAAAACAAAAAGAGAAAAATAAAACAAATGAAAATTGTAGTGACAAATGTAAAAATACGATGCCAGATAGAGAATTAATAAATAATAATGATGTTGTTGAAAATAATGAGAATACTAATATAATTGAAAATGTCATATCAGAGAGTACTGATGAGTTTGTGGAATGTGATTATGAGATGTTAAGGTGTATTGATGAAGTAGAGAGAGAGTGGAAAAATAATATAGTAGTTGAATGGGGGCAGAGGGTAAATTTTCCCATTAATTTTTCTGAACCAGAGTGTTCACAAATGTTGTTTTTGAAGGGCGAGAGACCCACATTGGTAGATGAATTGAAGTGTATATTGATGTTGTATAATGTTGTACCCTCTGTCTGTAATAATGATGTTGAAAGTATGATTTGGTATTGTGGTGAGAGAGATATAAGTGGAGAATGGTATGTTAATAAAGTAACCGAATTATATAATGTGAATCGAAAGTATGACGAATGGAGAGAAAGTTTAAAAGTATACTTGAAGAATAATGAATATAATGATTTGACAAAAGTAATTAACCCGATCATGAATGTATTTACCGATGGAGGTGTAACAAAAATGCCTAACGTTGACTGGTCTAATGAGTATTTGAGTAAGATGAATGAATTTAGTCTTTATGGTTATAACCCACAAAACAGTGATTTGTATATTAATGAGATTGTAAAATGTTATATAACAACAAGACTTATCTGGGATGATGGAGGTTGAAATAAAAACCAGTGAATGGACAATTTTACATATTGTAATTTATGGTAACGACATTGCAGATTTGGACATATGAAGTGTGAAACAATTGAACAGTTATTGACGAATAATTTGTAAATATTGTAGTGTATTCAATTGTGTGTATTATGAAATGTTTAAATATTGTGATTGAATGTTGTATGATTGAATTTTTATGAGATATTTAAATTATTTAGGAGATTTCAATTGAAAAACAATTAATGACTAAATAAATCTTAAATAGTTTAGTTTGTGGAATAACATAAAGGTTAAAAATAAATGTTAATAATAATTTTGAAATTTTAAGAAATTCTTCCTATTGTATGACGGTCCATATGAGGTTAGCCAAGTGAAAATGGAGAATGCTTATGTTTTAGTAGATTTGCAAACTCGAGAAATAAAAGGAACTTATAATGTAACCCAATTAAAAAAGTATTATCTAGCTGAGTGATGATAGATATATTTGTAGATATTAAAATTTTCGTACATAAACAGACATTTTTATATTCTATTATTATAAATTATTATTATTGGTTATACACACGTTATGTATTTTATGTAAATGAAAATCAAGGTATGGAAAGTTAAGAAAGAAATGTATGAGGTTAAAACACCACCAAGACTAGAAATGTCATGTAATGTAAATTATTAATTTTAATTTTAATTTTAAAAAATATATTATACTTGTGATTCCCCAACTTTTCGGGCGGTCACGGCCTCACCGAACCCTGACCGTGGAATTGGTTTAGCTTTAACAGCTATGGTTGGGGCTCATTGCGTCACGTTCTGCCTTAACTGGCCATAGCTGTTATCGTTGTAAAGGTGAATTTTGAAATTGATAGGGGGGATTGAGGGGAATCACCAAACTAGGGAACAGCGGCTACCACTCTGCCCGCATGGGGGTAGCAAAGCCAGGTGGTAGACCCGTTTAAGGGTGCATAATTATAAACAAAGATATGTTGATATCTGAACCTTTAAAATGTAATGCAGAAGCAAGGACACGGAGATGTCAAATTCCTCCAAAATTTCAGTCCTTGTGGACACAACTGGACGCCACAGTCCAGGGGGGTCATAGTGTGTGTGGCAGGGAGGTTATCCAGGGGGGTAACGAATTAAAAAATTTGTTGCATTTTAATAATGATGACTCGCTACTAAATAATTTTGTTAAAATTTGAAAAAATAGATGCACTAGATATTTCATATATGGTGTTTATTATGTTTTATTGCGCTAATTGCATGTAGTATGTTAGGAATAAGGATTATAAAAATATAATAATAAGTTTTCAGTGTGTTTAAAGATTTTCAATAAAAATGAAATAAATTTATGATAGTTAAAATTTTCAATGAGCTATAAGGGACACAAGTTGGATGATAGTAATTGTTTGAGTAAAACGTTTGAGTCAATCCAAGTTGAAAATATTGGGGTGTCATATTAGATAAAGATTTTGTAAGGGAGCGTTAGAGTAATAAAAGGGGTAAGATTATGGGTAAATGCCAATTTGATAAAGTGAATTATAATGAATAACGTAGAATCACCCAAATTAATAAAAGGGAATAATAAATGAAATGATGTGTAAAAAAAAAAAAAATAAAAAAATAATAATTTTTGAGAAAAGAATTAATAAAAGTTAAATTGAGATTAAAAGGTAATTTTCTGATTTGATATGCAAACTTAATGATGTAAAGTGTGTAAATTTTAAATACCAATTGTTTATTTTAAGATAAGGATAACAATGTGAATTATGAGTGTACTATGTTTTCTTATGTTATATTGTGTTTGTTAGTGTAAGACCATTTTATGAATTTAAATATTTTAAATGCAAATTGGGGATGACAGAGAGGTATAATATGGTAATGGGAGATGTTTATTTAAATTCTGATGGGAATCAGGGCAATAATTTTGAATTTTGGGATTTTAAAGTTAATAAGAGAAAGTAGACGGAATGAGATTAGGGAATTTTGAAATGGGTATCATGTTGTGGTTAGGAATTTTAAATATGTTAGAAATAAGTAAAAAACAAAACCAGTGCTTCTTAACGCAAACCAGCACCGCTAGGGGGAAACAGATCAGTTGGGGATATGGTGTTGTATAAGGCCACTATTTGATATTTGATTTGTTGTTTCAGTGTTTGGTGATGCTGTGGCGGCGGACCTGAGCTGGCCAGCGCGTCAGAGCAGGGGCGTTAAGTATCTGTCTGACTCTACGGTGTTGGGATCTCGATAGACAAGTCCAGTATTGTCATTCAGGTGCGGTCACAGTCACCGGACCAAGGGTGAGTTAATTATATAATTTTTTTGGTAAACCATCAAGGGGGTTGTGGCAACATATCCTGGCTGATCCCTCTAGAAAGTATGAATGTGTCAATGAGATTTTTTATGCTTCGGCATAAAATATCTCATTGAGGGGGGTATTGTAACGGTACATTTTGGCCTACCTGGGGTAAGAAGGAAATTTGTATTTTTTTTAATAAAGTAAATAACATTTTTACAATGATTGGGACAAAACGAATGAACGAAAGGTAAATTCAGTGGTTGCGATGAAAGCGACGGTGGCAGCACTGCTGTGTCAAAATTATTCAGTAATATTTTCTAAAATGAGTAAACAACCGACGGAATTGTGCCAAGGTCAACTAATGACACACAAAACAGCGTCAACAAATTATGTAACTGAGGAACAGGCGATCTTACGTCAGCGCCTTGCATAACGAAGAATGCAGGGTGTGTCGACGCCAACAGCTTTGTGACACACAGCAAACAAAGAACAGTCGGAAAACAACATCTACAAGTGACGGACGCATAAAAACTGTCGCGTCCGCCGACTGGCCGGCTGTGCGTAATTTGCGGGCCCGCATATAGCAGAAAATGTAAATTGTTATATATTTCAAAATACAACAGTTTGTGGATAAATATTCATCCATAGTTACAAAATTGACCGTTCGACCATAAAATGTGAAAGTGCAACAGTGAAATAAGACCGCTACAGTGTAAAACACGAGTTGACGCCCAGTTGAATTTCTACGCATTTAACAGGAAAGTAAACATTTCAAAATATCATTAAATACTTTGCATTTTCAAATTGAGCTCAGTAAAATAAAAAAGAAACTTAGAAGTGTGAAAGTGTGTGTAATTGAGTGAATGTAAAAATATAGGCCTTACAAGAAGTGCTGGTTGCGTAATTATGTATATAATAATTAAATTCATTTTGTTTTACAATTAGTTAATCATTAATTAAATAATGAGTTGTTCTATTAATTGAGCCTCGTGGCCAAATATATTCATGTTCAAATTATAGTATAAAAGAAATTGACGAGATGGGAGTTAGTCGGATAAAATAAAAAGTGTTCGTTAACCAAAGTGTTGGTCATTTGCGTTCACCTGTTTCTCTCTGCTAAAGAGTACACCTGACGAGACCCTGGAAGTTCACAAAAAATAGTTAACACAACAAAAAGAAAACTGAGCAATATCAATATTTCAATAATTAATAATTTTTAATTAACTCGTAACGTTTTAATGGCGCCCGAACAGGGACTTTGTAAATTAAGTTAACGAAAATTTACAAACGTGTCGAAAAATGGCAGAGGGAAGTAAGAACGCAGACTTAGGTAGAAGTAGCATAGAAGAATCTATTTTAAACATTACGCAAGATCATATGGTAACAACCAATGATTTTGTTGATGAAAGTGTTGAAACAAATGTAGACGAAACTGTAGTAGCGGGGGGTAGTAAAGACAAGGGGGTAAATATATTTAACCAATTAGCTTTGATAATGGAGATGATGTCAAGGAATGAAAACTGAAATCAAATCAGAAATAAATGCTAGTAACATAGAATTGAAAACAGAAATAAACAAACAAGACCAAAAATTAAGAGAAATAGACAATAAGTTAGAAGAACAGAATAAGACTATTATTAGAATGAGAGATGAATTGACTAGTGTTATAAATAAAGTACAAGACGAAATGAGAAACGATAGAAAAATAATTAACGAAAAACAAAAAGAGAAAAATAAAACAAATGAAAATTGTAGTGACAAATGTAAAAATACGATGCCAGATAGAGAATTAATAAATAATAATGATGTTGTTGAAAATAATGAGAATACTAATATAATTGAAAATGTCATATCAGAGAGTACTGATGAGTTTGTGGAATGTGATTATGAGATGTTAAGGTGTATTGATGAAGTAGAGAGAGAGTGGAAAAATAATATAGTAGTTGAATGGGGGCAGAGGGTAAATTTTCCCATTAATTTTTCTGAACCAGAGTGTTCACAAATGTTGTTTTTGAAGGGCGAGAGACCCACATTGGTAGATGAATTGAAGTGTATATTGATGTTGTATAATGTTGTACCCTCTGTCTGTAATAATGATGTTGAAAGTATGATTTGGTATTGTGGTGAGAGAGATATAAGTGGAGAATGGTATGTTAATAAAGTAACCGAATTATATAATGTGAATCGAAAGTATGACGAATGGAGAGAAAGTTTAAAAGTATACTTGAAGAATAATGAATATAATGATTTGACAAAAGTAATTAACCCGATCATGAATGTATTTACCGATGGAGGTGTAACAAAAATGCCTAACGTTGACTGGTCTAATGAGTATTTGAGTAAGATGAATGAATTTAGTCTTTATGGTTATAACCCACAAAACAGTGATTTGTATATTAATGAGATTGTAAAATGTTATATAACAACAAGACTTATCTGGGATGATGGAGGTTGAAATAAAAACCAGTGAATGGACAATTTTACATATTGTAATTTATGGTAACGTCATTGCAGATTTGGACATATGAAGTGTGAAACAATTGAACAGTTATTGACGAATAATTTGTAAATATTGTAGTGTATTCAATTGTGTGTATTATGAAATGTTTAAATATTGTGATTGAATGTTGTATGATTGAATTTTTATGAGATATTTAAATTATTTAGGAGATTTCAATTGAAAAACAATTAATGACTAAATAAATCTTAAATAGTTTAGTTTGTGGAATAACATAAAGGTTAAAAATAAATGTTAATAATAATTTTGAAATTTTAAGAAATTCTTCCTATTGTATGACGGTCCATATGAGGTTAGCCAAGTGAAAATGGAGAATGCTTATGTTTTAGTAGATTTGCAAACTCGAGAAATAAAAGGAACTTATAATGTAACCCAATTAAAAAAGTATTATCTAGCTGAGTGATGATAGATATATTTGTAGATATTAAAATTTTCGTACATAAACAGACATTTTTATATTCTATTATTATAAATTATTATTATTGGTTATACACACGTTATGTATTTTATGTAAATGAAAATCAAAGTATGGAAAGTTAAGAAAGAAATGTATGAGGTTAAAACACCACCAAGACTAGAAATGTCATGTAATGTAAATTATTAATTTTAATTTTAATTTTAAAAAATATATTATACTTGTGATTCCCCAACTTTTCGGGCGGTCACGGCCTCACCGAACCCTGACCGTGGAATTGGTTTAGCTTTAACAGCTATGGTTGGGGCTCATTGCGTCACGTTCTGCCTTAACTGGCCATAGCTGTTATCGTTGTAAAGGTGAATTTTGAAATTGATAGGGGGGATTGAGGGGAATCACCAAACTAGGGAACAGCGGCTACCACTCTGCCCGCATGGGGGTAGCAAAGCCAGGTGGTAGACCCGTTTAAGGGTGCATAATTATAAACAAAGATATGTTGATATCTGAACCTTTAAAATGTAATGCAGAAGCAAGGACACGGAGATGTCAAATTCCTCCAAAATTTCAGTCCTTGTGGACGCAACTGGACGCCACAGTCCAGGGGGGTCATAGTGTGTGTGGCAGGGAGGTTATCCAGGGGGGTAACGAATTAAAAAATTTGTTGCATTTTAATAATGATGACTCGCTACTAAATAATTTTGTTAAAATTTGAAAAAATAGATGCACTAGATATTTCATATATGGTGTTTATTATGTTTTATTGCGCTAATTGCATGTAGTATGTTAGGAATAAGGATTATAAAAATATAATAATAAGTTTTCAGTGTGTTTAAAGATTTTCAATAAAAATGAAATAAATTTATGATAGTTAAAATTTTCAATGAGCTATAAGGGACACAAGTTGGATGATAGTAATTGTTTGAGTAAAACGTTTGAGTCAATCCAAGTTGAAAATATTGGGGTGTCATATTAGATAAAGATTTTGTAAGGGAGCGTTAGAGTAATAAAAGGGGTAAGATTATGGGTAAATGCCAATTTGATAAAGTGAATTATAATGAATAACGTAGAATCACCCAAATTAATAAAAGGGAATAATAAATGAAATGATGTGTAAAAAAAAAAAAAAAAAAAAAATAATAATTTTTGAGAAAAGAATTAATAAAAGTTAAATTGAGATTAAAAGGTAATTTTCTGATTTGATATGCAAACTTAATGATGTAAAGTGTGTAAATTTTAAATACCAATTGTTTATTTTAAGATAAGGATAACAATGTGAATTATGAGTGTACTATGTTTTCTTATGTTATATTGTGTTTGTTAGTGTAAGACCATTTTATGAATTTAAATATTTTAAATGCAAATTGGGGATGACAGAGATGTATAATATGGTAATGGGAGATGTTTATTTAAATTCTGATGGGAATCAGGGCAATAATTTTGAATTTTGGGATTTTAAAGTTAATAAGAGAAAGTAGACGGAATGAGATTAGGGAATTTTGAAATGGGTATCATGTTGTGGTTAGGAATTTTAAATATGTTAGAAATAAGTAAAAAACAAAACCAGTGCTTCTTAACGCAAACCAGCACCGCTAGGGGGAAACAGATCAGTTGGGGATATGGTGTTGTATAAGGCCACTATTTGATATTTGATTTGTTGTTTCAGTGTTTGGTGATGCTGTGGCGGCGGACCTGAGCTGGCCAGCGCGTCAGAGCAGGGGCGTTAAGTATCTGTCTGACTCTACGGTGTTGGGATCTCGATAGACAAGTCCAGTATTGTCATTCAGGTGCGGTCACAGTCACCGGACCAAGGGTGAGTTAATTATATAATTTTTTTGGTAAACCATCAAGGGGGTTGTGGCAACATATCCTGGCTGATCCCTCTAGAAAGTATGAATGTGTCAATGAGATTTTTTATGCTTCGGCATAAAATATCTCATTGAGGGGGGTATTGTAACGGTACATTTTGGCCTACCTGGGGTAAGAAGGAAATTTGTATTTTTTTTAATAAAGTAAATAACATTTTTACAATGATTGGGACAAAACGAATGAACGAAAGGTAAATTCAGTAGTTGCGATGAAAGCGACGGTGGCAGCACTGCTGTGTCAAAATTATTCAGTAATATTTTCTAAAATGAGTAAACAACCGACGGAATTGTGCCAAGGTCAACTAATGACACACA
The DNA here is from genome assembly GCA_034769895.1 of Magicicada septendecula. NCBI lineage: Eukaryota > Metazoa > Arthropoda > Insecta > Hemiptera > Cicadidae > Magicicada > Magicicada septendecula. Next base: position 478,871,566 of record CM068369.1, on the reverse strand, counting down.
AAACAGCGTCAACAAATTATGTAACTGAGGAACAGGCGATCTTACGTCAGCGCCTTGCATAACGAAGAATGCAGGGTGTGTCGACGCCAACAGCTTTGTGACACACAGCAAACAAAGAACAGTCGGAAAACAACATCTACAAGTGACGGACGCATAAAAACTGTCGCGTCCGCCGACTGGCCGGCTGTGCGTAATTTGCGGGCCCGCATATAGCAGAAAATGTAAATTGTTATATATTTCAAAATACAACAGTTTGTGGATAAATATTCATCCATAGTTACAAAATTGACCGTTCGACCATAAAATGTGAAAGTGCAACAGTGAAATAAGACCGCTACAGTGTAAAACACGAGTTGACGCCCAGTTGAATTTCTACGCATTTAACAGGAAAGTAAACATTTCAAAATATCATTAAATACTTTGCATTTTCAAATTGAGCTCAGTAAAATAAAAAAGAAACTTAGAAGTGTGAAAGTGTGTGTAATTGAGTGAATGTAAAAATATAGGCCTTACAAGAAGTGCTGGTTGCGTAATTATGTATATAATAATTAAATTCATTTTGTTTTACAATTAGTTAATCATTAATTAAATAATGAGTTGTTCTATTAATTGAGCCTCGTGGCCAAATATATTCATGTTCAAATTATAGTATAAAAGAAATTGACGAGATGGGAGTTAGTCGGATAAAATAAAAAGTGTTCGTTAACCAAAAGTGTTGGTCATTTGCGTTCACCTGTTTCTCTCTGCTAAAGAGTACACCTGACGAGACCCTGGAAGTTCACAAAAAATAGTTAACACAACAAAAAGAAAACAGCAATATCAATATTTCAATAATTAATAATTTTTAATTAACTCGTAACGTTTTAATGGCGCCCGAACAGGGACTTTGTAAATTAAGTTAACGAAAATTTACAAACGTGTCGAAAAATGGCAGAGGGAAGTAAGAACGCAGACTTAGGTAGAAGTAGCATAGAAGAATCTATTTTAAACATTACGCAAGATCATATGGTAACAACCAATGATTTTGTTGATGAAAGTGTTGAAACAAATGTAGACGAAACTGTAGTAGCGGGGGGTAGTAAAGACAAGGGGGTAAATATATTTAACCAATTAGCTTTGATAATGGAGATGATGTCAGGAATTAAAACTGAAATCAAATCAGAAATAAATGCTAGTAACATAGAATTGAAAACAGAAATAAACAAACAAGACCAAAAATTAAGAGAAATAGACAATAAGTTAGAAGAACAGAATAAGACTATTATTAGAATGAGAGATGAATTAACTAGTGTTATAAATAAAGTACAAGACGAAATGAGAAACGATAGAAAAATAATTAACGAAAAACAAAAAGAGAAAAATAAAACAACTGAAAATTGTAGTGACAAATGTAAAAATACGATGCCAGATAGAGAATTAATAAATAATAATGATGTTGAAAATAATGAGAATACTAATATAATTGAAAATGTCATATCAGAGAGTACTGATGAGTTTGTGGAATGTGATTATGAGATGTTAAGGTGTATTGATGAAGTAGAGAGAGAGTGGAAAAATAATATAGTAGTTGAATGGGGGCAGAGGGTAAATTTTCCCATTAATTTTTCTGAACCAGAGTGTTCACAAATGTTGTTTTTGAAGGGCGAGAGACCCACATTGGTAGATGAATTGAAGTGTATATTGATGTTGTATAATGTTGTACCCTCTGTCTGTAATAATGATGTTGAAAGTATGATTTGGTATTGTGGTGAGAGAGATATAAGTGGAGAATGGTATGTTAATAAAGTAACCGAATTATATAATGTGAATCGAAAGTATGACGAATGGAGAGAAAGTTTAAAAGTATACTTGAAGAATAATGAATATAATGATTTGACAAAAGTAATTAACCCGATCATGAATGTATTTACCGATGGAGGTGTAACAAAAATGCCTAACGTTGACTGGTCTAATGAGTATTTGAGTAAGATGAATGAATTTAGTCTTTATGGTTATAACCCACAAAACAGTGATTTGTATATTAATGAGATTGTAAAATGTTATATAACAACAAGACTTATCTGGGATGATGGAGGTTGAAATAAAAACCAGTGAATGGACAATTTTACATATTGTAATTTATGGTAACGACATTGCAGATTTGGACATATGAAGTGTGAAACAATTGAACAGTTATTGACGAATAATTTGTAAATATTGTAGTGTATTCAATTGTGTGTATTATGAAATGTTTAAATATTGTGATTGAATGTTGTATGATTGAATTTTTATGAGATATTTAAATTATTTAGGAGATTTCAATTGAAAAACAATTAATGACTAAATAAATCTTAAATAGTTTAGTTTGTGGAATAACATAAAGGTTAAAAATAAATGTTAATAATAATTTTGAAATTTTAAGAAATTCTTCCTATTGTATGACGGTCCATATGAGGTTAGCCAAGTGAAAATGGAGAATGCTTATGTTTTAGTAGATTTGCAAACTCGAGAAATAAAAGGAACTTATAATGTAACCCAATTAAAAAAGTATTATCTAGCTGAGTGATGATAGATATATTTGTAGATATTAAAATTTTCGTACATAAACAGACATTTTTATATTCTATTATTATAAATTATTATTATTGGTTATACACACGTTATGTATTTTATGTAAATGAAAATCAAGGTATGGAAAGTTAAGAAAGAAATGTATGAGGTTAAAACACCACCAAGACTAGAAATGTCATGTAATGTAAATTATTAATTTTAATTTTAATTTTAAAAAATATATTATACTTGTGATTCCCCAACTTTTCGGGCGGTCACGGCCTCACCGAACCCTGACCGTGGAATTGGTTTAGCTTTAACAGCTATGGTTGGGGCTCATTGCGTCACGTTCTGCCTTAACTGGCCATAGCTGTTATCGTTGTAAAGGTGAATTTTGAAATTGATAGGGGGGATTGAGGGGAATCACCAAACTAGGGAACAGCGGCTACCACTCTGCCCGCATGGGGGTAGCAAAGCCAGGTGGTAGACCCGTTTAAGGGTGCATAATTATAAACAAAGATATGTTGATATCTGAACCTTTAAAATGTAATGCAGAAGCAAGGACACGGAGATGTCAAATTCCTCCAAAATTTCAGTCCTTGTGGACGCAACTGGACGCCACAGTCCAGGGGGGTCATAGTGTGTGTGGCAGGGAGGTTATCCAGGGGGGTAACGAATTAAAAAATTTGTTGCATTTTAATAATGATGACTCGCTACTAAATAATTTTGTTAAAATTTGAAAAAATAGATGCACTAGATATTTCATATATGGTGTTTATTATGTTTTATTGCGCTAATTGCATGTAGTATGTTAGGAATAAGGATTATAAAAATATAATAATAAGTTTTCAGTGTGTTTAAAGATTTTCAATAAAAATGAAATAAATTTATGATAGTTAAAATTTTCAATGAGCTATAAGGGACAGAAGTTGGATGATAGTAATTGTTTGAGTAAAACGTTTGAGTCAATCCAAGTTGAAAATATTGGGGTGTCATATTAGATAAAGATTTTGTAAGGGAGCGTTAGAGTAATAAAAGGGGTAAGATTATGGGTAAATGCCAATTTGATAAAGTGAATTATAATGAATAACGTAGAATCACCCAAATTAATAAAAGGGAATAATAAATGAAATGATGTGTAAAAAAAAAAAAAAAAAAAATAATAATTTTTGAGAAAAGAATTAATAAAAGTTAAATTGAGATTAAAAGGTAATTTTCTGATTTGATATGCAAACTTAATGATGTAAAGTGTGTAAATTTTAAATACCAATTGTTTATTTTAAGATAAGGATAACAATGTGAATTATGAGTGTACTATGTTTTCTTATGTTATATTGTGTTTGTTAGTGTAAGACCATTTTATGAATTTAAATATTTTAAATGCAAATTGGGGATGACAGAGATGTATAATATGGGAATGGGAGATGTTTATTTAAATTCTGATGGGAATCAGGGCAATAATTTTGAATTTTGGGATTTTAAAGTTAATAAGAGAAAGTAGACGGAATGAGATTAGGGAATTTTGAAATGGGTATCATGTTGTGGTTAGGAATTTTAAATATGTTAGAAATAAGTAAAAAACAAAACCAGTGCTTCTTAACGCAAACCAGCACCGCTAGGGGGAAACAGATCAGTTGGGGATATGGTGTTGTATAAGGCCACTATTTGATATTTGATTTGTTGTTTCAGTGTTTGGTGATGCTGTGGCGGCGGACCTGAGCTGGCCAGCGCGTCAGAGCAGGGGCGTTAAGTATCTGTCTGACTCTACGGTGTTGGGATCTCGATAGACAAGTCCAGTATTGTCATTCAGGTGCGGTCACAGTCACCGGACCAAGGGTGAGTTAATTATATAATTTTTTTGGTAAACCATCAAGGGGGTTGTGGCAACATATCCTGGCTGATCCCTCTAGAAAGTATGAATGTGTCAATGAGATTTTTTATGCTTCGGCATAAAATATCTCATTGAGGGGGGTATTGTAACGGTACATTTTGGCCTACCTGGGGTAAGAAGGAAATTTGTATTTTTTTTAATAAAGTAAATAACATTTTTACAATGATTGGGACAAAACGAATGAACGAAAGGTAAATTCAGTAGTTGCGATGAAAGCGACGGTGGCAGCACTGCTGTGTCAAAATTATTCAGTAATATTTTCTAAAATGAGTAAACAACCGACGGAATTGTGCCAAGGTCAACTAATGACACACAAAACAGCGTCAACAAATTATGTAACTGAGGAACAGGCGATCTTACGTCAGCGCCTTGCATAACGAAGAATGCAGGGTGTGTCGACGCCAACAGCTTTGTGACACACAGCAAACAAAGAACAGTCGGAAAACAACATCTACAAGTGACGGACGCATAAAAACTGTCGCGTCCGCCGACTGGCCGGCTGTGCGTAATTTGCGGGCCCGCATATAGCAGAAAATGTAAATTGTTATATATTTCAAAATACAACAGTTTGTGGATAAATATTCATCCATAGTTACAAAATTGACCGTTCGACCATAAAATGTGAAAGTGCAACAGTGAAATAAGACCGCTACAGTGTAAAACACGAGTTGACGCCCAGTTGAATTTCTACGCATTTAACAGGAAAGTAAACATTTCAAAATATCATTAAATACTTTGCATTTTCAAATTGAGCTCAGTAAAATAAAAAAGAAACTTAGAAGTGTGAAAGTGTGTGTAATTGAGTGAATGTAAAAATATAGGCCTTACAAGAAGTGCTGGTTGCGTAATTATGTATATAATAATTAAATTCATTTTGTTTTACAATTAGTTAATCATTAATTAAATAATGAGTTGTTCTATTAATTGAGCCTCGTGGCCAAATATATTCATGTTCAAATTATAGTATAAAAGAAATTGACGAGATGGGAGTTAGTCGGATAAAATAAAAAGTGTTCGTTAACCAAAAGTGTTGGTCATTTGCGTTCACCTGTTTCTCTCTGCTAAAGAGTACACCTGACGAGACCCTGGAAGTTCACAAAAAATAGTTAACACAACAAAAAGAAAACTGAGCAATATCAATATTTCAATAATTAATAATTTTTAATTAACTCGTAACGTTTTAATGGCGCCCGAACAGGGACTTTGTAAATTAAGTTAACGAAAATTTACAAACGTGTCAAAAAATGGCAGAGGGAAGTAAGAACGCAGACTTAGGTAGAAGTAGCATAGAAGAATCTATTTTAAACATTACGCAAGATCATATGGTAACAACCAATGATTTTGTTGATGAAAGTGTTGAAACAAATGTAGACGAAACTGTAGTAGCGGGGGGTAGTAAAGACAAGGGGGTAAATATATTTAACCAATTAGCTTTGATAATGGAGATGATGTCAGGAATGAAAACTGAAATCAAATCAGAAATAAATGCTAGTAACATAGAATTGAAAACAGAAATAAACAAACAAGACCAAAAATTAAGAGAAATAGACAATAAGTTAGAAGAACAGAATAAGACTATTATTAGAATGAGAGATGAATTAACTAGTGTTATAAATAAAGTACAAGACGAAATGAGAAACGATAGAAAAATAATTAACGAAAAACAAAAAGAGAAAAATAAAACAAATGAAAATTGTAGTGACAAATGTAAAAATACGATGCCAGATAGAGAATTAATAAATAATAATGATGTTGTTGAAAATAATGAGAATACTAATATAATTGAAAATGTCATATCAGAGAGTACTGATGAGTTTGTGGAATGTGATTATGAGATGTTAAGGTGTATTGATGAAGTAGAGAGAGAGTGGAAAAATAATATAGTAGTTGAATGGGGGCAGAGGGTAAATTTTCCCATTAATTTTTCTGAACCAGAGTGTTCACAAATGTTGTTTTTGAAGGGCGAGAGACCCACATTGGTAGATGAATTGAAGTGTATATTGATGTTGTATAATGTTGTACCCTCTGTCTGTAATAATGATGTTGAAAGTATGATTTGGTATTGTGGTGAGAGAGATATAAGTGGAGAATGGTATGTTAATAAAGTAACCGAATTATATAATGTGAATCGAAAGTATGACGAATGGAGAGAAAGTTTAAAAGTATACTTGAAGAATAATGAATATAATGATTTGACAAAAGTAATTAACCCGATCATGAATGTATTTACCGATGGAGGTGTAACAAAAATGCCTAACGTTGACTGGTCTAATGAGTATTTGAGTAAGATGAATGAATTTAGTCTTTATGGTTATAACACACAAAACAGTGATTTGTATATTAATGAGATTGTAAAATGTTATATAACAACAAGACTTATCTGGGATGATGGAGGTTGAAATAAAAACCAGTGAATGGACAATTTTACATATTGTAATTTATGGTAACGACATTGCAGATTTGGACATATGAAGTGTGAAACAATTGAACAGTTATTGACGAATAATTTGTAAATATTGTAGTGTATTCAATTGTGTGTATTATGAAATGTTTAAATATTGTGATTGAATGTTGTATGATTGAATTTTTATGAGATATTTAAATTATTTAGGAGATTTCAATTGAAAAACAATTAATGACTAAATAAATCTTAAATAGTTTAGTTTGTGGAATAACATAAAGGTTAAAAATAAATGTTAATAATAATTTTGAAATTTTAAGAAATTCTTCCTATTGTATGACGGTCCATATGAGGTTAGCCAAGTGAAAATGGAGAATGCTTATGTTTTAGTAGATTTGCAAACTCGAGAAATAAAAGGAACTTATAATGTAACCCAATTAAAAAAGTATTATCTAGCTGAGTGATGATAGATATATTTGTAGATATTAAAATTTTCGTACATAAACAGACATTTTTATATTCTATTATTATAAATTATTATTATTGGTTATACACACGTTATGTATTTTATGTAAATGAAAATCAAGGTATGGAAAGTTAAGAAAGAAATGTATGAGGTTAAAACACCACCAAGACTAGAAATGTCATGTAATGTAAATTATTAATTTTAATTTTAATTTTAAAAAATATATTATACTTGTGATTCCCCAACTTTTCGGGCGGTCACGGCCTCACCGAACCCTGACCGTGGAATTGGTTTAGCTTTAACAGCTATGGTTGGGGCTCATTGCGTCACGTTCTGCCTTAACTGGCCATAGCTGTTATCGTTGTAAAGGTGAATTTTGAAATTGATAGGGGGGATTGAGGGGAATCACCAAACTAGGGAACAGCGGCTACCACTCTGCCCGCATGGGGGTAGCAAAGCCAGGTGGTAGACCCGTTTAAGGGTGCATAATTATAAACAAAGATATGTTGATATCTGAACCTTTAAAATGTAATGCAGAAGCAAGGACACGGAGATGTCAAATTCCTCCAAAATTTCAGTCCTTGTGGACGCAACTGGACGCCACAGTCCAGGGGGGTCATAGTGTGTGTGGCAGGGAGGTTATCCAGGGGGGTAACGAATTAAAAAATTTGTTGCATTTTAATAATGATGACTCGCTACTAAATAATTTTGTTAAAATTTGAAAAAATAGATGCACTAGATATTTCATATATGGTGTTTATTATGTTTTATTGCGCTAATTGCATGTAGTATGTTAGGAATAAGGATTATAAAAATATAATAATAAGTTTTCAGTGTGTTTAAAGATTTTCAATAAAAATGAAATAAATTTATGATAGTTAAAATTTTCAATGAGCTATAAGGGACAGAAGTTGGATGATAGTAATTGTTTGAGTAAAACGTTTGAGTCAATCCAAGTTGAAAATATTGGGGTGTCATATTAGATAAAGATTTTGTAAGGGAGCGTTAGAGTAATAAAAGGGGTAAGATTATGGGTAAATGCCAATTTGATAAAGTGAATTATAATGAATAACGTAGAATCACCCAAATTAATAAAAGGGAATAATAAATGAAATGATGTGTAAAAAAAAAAAAAAAAAAAATAATTTTTGAGAAAAGAATTAATAAAAGTTAAATTGAGATTAAAAGGTAATTTTCTGATTTGATATGCAAACTTAATGATGTAAAGTGTGTAAATTTTAAATACCAATTGTTTATTTTAAGATAAGGATAACAATGTGAATTATGAGTGTACTATGTTTTCTTATGTTATATTGTGTTTGTTAGTGTAAGACCATTTTATGAATTTAAATATTTTAAATGCAAATTGGGGATGACAGAGATGTATAATATGGGAATGGGAGATGTTTATTTAAATTCTGATGGGAATCAGGGCAATAATTTTGAATTTTGGGATTTTAAAGTTAATAAGAGAAAGTAGACGGAATGAGATTAGGGAATTTTGAAATGGGTATCATGTTGTGGTTAGGAATTTTAAATATGTTAGAAATAAGTAAAAAACAAAACCAGTGCTTCTTAACGCAAACCAGCACCGCTAGGGGGAAACAGATCAGTTGGGGATATGGTGTTGTATAAGGCCACTATTTGATATTTGATTTGTTGTTTCAGTGTTTGGTGATGCTGTGGCGGCGGACCTGAGCTGGCCAGCGCGTCAGAGCAGGGGCGTTAAGTATCTGTCTGACTCTACGGTGTTGGGATCTCGATAGACAAGTCCAGTATTGTCATTCAGGTGCGGTCACAGTCACCGGACCAAGGGTGAGTTAATTATATAATTTTTTTGGTAAACCATCAAGGGGGTTGTGGCAACATATCCTGGCTGATCCCTCTAGAAAGTATGAATGTGTCAATGAGATTTTTTATGCTTCGGCATAAAATATCTCATTGAGGGGGGTATTGTAACGGTACATTTTGGCCTACCTGGGGTAAGAAGGAAATTTGTATTTTTTTTAATAAAGTAAATAACATTTTTACAATGATTGGGACAAAACGAATGAACGAAAGGTAAATTCAGTAGTTGCGATGAAAGCGACGGTGGCAGCACTGCTGTGTCAAAATTATTCAGTAATATTTTCTAAAATGAGTAAACAACCGACGGAATTGTGCCAAGGTCAACTAATGACACACAAAACAGCGTCAACAAATTATGTAACTGAGGAACAGGCGATCTTACGTCAGCGCCTTGCATAACGAAGAATGCAGGGTGTGTCGACGCCAACAGCTTTGTGACACACAGCAAACAAAGAACAGTCGGAAAACAACATCTACAAGTGACGGACGCATAAAAACTGTCGCGTCCGCCGACTGGCCGGCTGTGCGTAATTTGCGGGCCCGCATATAGCAGAAAATGTAAATTGTTATATATTTCAAAATACAACAGTTTGTGGATAAATATTCATCCATAGTTACAAAATTGACCGTTCGACCATAAAATGTGAAAGTGCAACAGTGAAATAAGACCGCTACAGTGTAAAACACGAGTTGACGCCCAGTTGAATTTCTACGCATTTAACAGGAAAGTAAACATTTCAAAATATCATTAAATACTTTGCATTTTCAAATTGAGCTCAGTAAAATAAAAAAGAAACTTAGAAGTGTGAAAGTGTGTGTAATTGAGTGAATGTAAAAATATAGGCCTTACAAGAAGTGCTGGTTGCGTAATTATGTATATAATAATTAAATTCATTTTGTTTTACAATTAGTTAATCATTAATTAAATAATGAGTTGTTCTATTAATTGAGCCTCGTGGCCAAATATATTCATGTTCAAATTATAGTATAAAAGAAATTGACAAGATGGGAGTTAGTCGGATAAAATAAAAAGTGTTCGTTAACCAAAAGTGTTGGTCATTTGCGTTCACCTGTTTCTCTCTGCTAAAGAGTACACCTGACGAGACCCTGGAAGTTCACAAAAAATAGTTAACACAACAAAACGAAAACTGAGCAATATCAATATTTCAATAATTAATAATTTTTAATTAACTCGTAACGTTTTAATGGCGCCCGAACAGGGACTTTGTAAATTAAGTTAACGAAAATTTACAAACGTGTCGAAAAATGGCAGAGGGAAGTAAGAACGCAGACTTAGGTAGAAGTAGCATAGAAGAATCTATTTTAAACATTACGCAAGATCATATGGTAACAACCAATGATTTTGTTGATGAAAGTGTTGAAACAAATGTAGACGAAACTGTAGTAGCGGGGGGTAGTAAAGACAAGGGGGTAAATATATTTAACCAATTAGCTTTGATAATGGAGATGATGTCAGGAATGAAAACTGAAATCAAATCAGAAATAAATGCTAGTAACATAGAATTGAAAACAGAAATAAACAAACAAGACCAAAAATTAAGAGAAATAGACAATAAGTTAGAAGAACAGAATAAGACTATTATTAGAATGAGAGATGAATTAACTAGTGTTATAAATAAAGTACAAGACGAAATGAGAAACGATAGAAAAATAATTAACGAAAAACAAAAAGAGAAAAATAAAACAAATGAAAATTGTAGTGACAAATGTAAAAATACGATGCCAGATAGAGAATTAATAAATAATAATGATGTTGTTGAAAATAATGAGAATACTAATATAATTGAAAATGTCATATCAGAGAGTACTGATGAGTTTGTGGAATGTGATTATGAGATGTTAAGGTGTATTGATGAAGTAGAGAGAGAGTGGAAAAATAATATAGTAGTTGAATGGGGGCAGAGGGTAAATTTTCCCATTAATTTTTCTGAACCAGAGTGTTCACAAATGTTGTTTTTGAAGGGCGAGAGACCCACATTGGTAGATGAATTGAAGTGTATATTGATGTTGTATAATGTTGTACCCTCTGTCTGTAATAATGATGTTGAAAGTATGATTTGGTATTGTGGTGAGAGAGATATAAGTGGAGAATGGTATGTTAATAAAGTAACCGAATTATATAATGTGAATCGAAAGTATGACGAATGGAGAGAAAGTTTAAAAGTATACTTGAAGAATAATGAATATAATGATTTGACAAAAGTAATTAACCCGATCATGAATGTATTTACCGATGGAGGTGTAACAAAAATGCCTAACGTTGACTGGTCTAATGAGTATTTGAGTAAGATGAATGAATTTAGTCTTTATGGTTATAACACACAAAACAGTGATTTGTATATTAATGAGATTGTAAAATGTTATATAACAACAAGACTTATCTGGGATGATGGAGGTTGAAATAAAAACCAGTGAATGGACAATTTTACATATTGTAATTTATGGTAACGACATTGCAGATTTGGACATATGAAGTGTGAAACAATTGAACAGTTATTGACGAATAATTTGTAAATATTGTAGTGTATTCAATTGTGTGTATTATGAAATGTTTAAATATTGTGATTGAATGTTGTATGATTGAATTTTTATGAGATATTTAAATTATTTAGGAGATTTCAATTGAAAAACAATTAATGACTAAATAAATCTTAAATAGTTTAGTTTGTGGAATAACATAAAGGTTAAAAATAAATGTTAATAATAATTTTGAAATTTTAAGAAATTCTTCCTATTGTATGACGGTCCATATGAGGTTAGCCAAGTGAAAATGGAGAATGCTTATGTTTTAGTAGATTTGCAAACTCGAGAAATAAAAGGAACTTATAATGTAACCCAATTAAAAAAGTATTATCTAGCTGAGTGATGATAGATATATTTGTAGATATTAAAATTTTCGTACATAAACAGACATTTTTATATTCTATTATTATAAATTATTATTATTGGTTATACACACGTTATGTATTTTATGTAAATGAAAATCAAGGTATGGAAAGTTAAGAAAGAAATGTATGAGGTTAAAACACCACCAAGACTAGAAATGTCATGTAATGTAAATTATTAATTTTAATTTTAATTTTAAAAAATATATTATACTTGTGATTCCCCAACTTTTCGGGCGGTCACGGCCTCACCGAACCCTGACCGTGGAATTGGTTTAGCTTTAACAGCTATGGTTGGGGCTCATTGCGTCACGTTCTGCCTTAACTGGCCATAGCTGTTATCGTTGTAAAGGTGAATTTTGAAATTGATAGGGGGGATTGAGGGGAATCACCAAACTAGGGAACAGCGGCTACCACTCTGCCCGCATGGGGGTAGCAAAGCCAGGTGGTAGACCCGTTTAAGGGTGCATAATTATAAACAAAGATATGTTGATATCTGAACCTTTAAAATGTAATGCAGAAGCAAGGACACGGAGATGTCAAATTCCTCCAAAATTTCAGTCCTTGTGGACGCAACTGGACGCCACAGTCCAGGGGGGTCATAGTGTGTGTGGCAGGGAGGTTATCCAGGGGGGTAACGAATTAAAAAATTTGTTGCATTTTAATAATGATGACTCGCTACTAAATAATTTTGTTAAAATTTGAAAAAATAGATGCACTAGATATTTCATATATGGTGTTTATTATGTTTTATTGCGCTAATTGCATGTAGTATGTTAGGAATAAGGATTATAAAAATATAATAATAAGTTTTCAGTGTGTTTAAAGATTTTCAATAAAAATGAAATAAATTTATGATAGTTAAAATTTTCAATGAGCTATAAGGGACAGAAGTTGGATGATAGTAATTGTTTGAGTAAAACGTTTGAGTCAATCCAAGTTGAAAATATTGGGGTGTCATATTAGATAAAGATTTTGTAAGGGAGCGTTAGAGTAATAAAAGGGGTAAGATTATGGGTAAATGCCAATTTGATAAAGTGAATTATAATGAATAACGTAGAATCACCCAAATTAATAAAAGGGAATAATAAATGAAATGATGTGTAAAAAAAAAAAAAAAAAAAAAAATAATTTTTGAGAAAAGAATTAATAAAAGTTAAATTGAGATTAAAAGGTAATTTTCTGATTTGATATGCAAACTTAATGATGTAAAGTGTGTAAATTTTAAATACCAATTGTTTATTTTAAGATAAGGATAACAATGTGAATTATGAGTGTACTATGTTTTCTTATGTTATATTGTGTTTGTTAGTGTAAGACCATTTTATGAATTTAAATATTTTAAATGCAAATTGGGGATGACAGAGATGTATAATATGGGAATGGGAGATGTTTATTTAAATTCTGATGGGAATCAGGGCAATAATTTTGAATTTTGGGATTTTAAAGTTAATAAGAGAAAGTAGACGGAATGAGATTAGGGAATTTTGAAATGGGTATCATGTTGTGGTTAGGAATTTTAAATATGTTAGAAATAAGTAAAAAACAAAACCAGTGCTTCTTAACGCAAACCAGCACCGCTAGGGGGAAACAGATCAGTTGGGGATATGGTGTTGTATAAGGCCACTATTTGATATTTGATTTGTTGTTTCAGTGTTTGGTGATGCTGTGGCGGCGGACCTGAGCTGGCCAGCGCGTCAGAGCAGGGGCGTTAAGTATCTGTCTGACTCTACGGTGTTGGGATCTCGATAGACAAGTCCAGTATTGTCATTCAGGTGCGGTCACAGTCACCGGACCAAGGGTGAGTTAATTATATAATTTTTTTGGTAAACCATCAAGGGGGTTGTGGCAACATATCCTGGCTGATCCCTCTAGAAAGTATGAATGTGTCAATGAGATTTTTTATGCTTCGGCATAAAATATCTCATTGAGGGGGGTATTGTAACGGTACATTTTGGCCTACCTGGGGTAAGAAGGAAATTTGTATTTTTTTTAATAAAGTAAATAACATTTTTACAATGATTGGGACAAAACGAATGAACGAAAGGTAAATTCAGTAGTTGCGATGAAAGCGACGGTGGCAGCACTGCTGTGTCAAAATTATTCAGTAATATTTTCTAAAATGAGTAAACAACCGACGGAATTGTGCCAAGGTCAACTAATGACACACAAAACAGCGTCAACAAATTATGTAACTGAGGAACAGGCGATCTTACGTCAGCGCCTTGCATAACGAAGAATGCAGGGTGTGTCGACGCCAACAGCTTTGTGACACACAGCAAACAAAGAACAGTCGGAAAACAACATCTACAAGTGACGGACGCATAAAAACTGTCGCGTCCGCCGACTGGCCGGCTGTGCGTAATTTGCGGGCCCGCATATAGCAGAAAATGTAAATTGTTATATATTTCAAAATACAACAGTTTGTGGATAAATATTCATCCATAGTTACAAAATTGACCGTTCGACCATAAAATGTGAAAGTGCAACAGTGAAATAAGACCGCTACAGTGTAAAACACGAGTTGACGCCCAGTTGAATTTCTACGCATTTAACAGGAAAGTAAACATTTCAAAATATCATTAAATACTTTGCATTTTCAAATTGAGCTCAGTAAAATAAAAAAGAAACTTAGAAGTGTGAAAGTGTGTGTAATTGAGTGAATGTAAAAATATAGGCCTTACAAGAAGTGCTGGTTGCGTAATTATGTATATAATAATTAAATTCATTTTGTTTTACAATTAGTTAATCATTAATTAAATAATGAGTTGTTCTATTAATTGAGCCTCGTGGCCAAATATATTCATGTTCAAATTATAGTATAAAAGAAATTGACGAGATGGGAGTTAGTCGGATAAAATAAAAAGTGTTCGTTAACCAAAAGTGTTGGTCATTTGCGTTCACCTGTTTCTCTCTGCTAAAGAGTACACCTGACGAGACCCTGGAAGTTCACAAAAAATAGTTAACACAACAAAAAGAAAACTGAGCAATATCAATATTTCAATAATTAATAATTTTTAATTAACTCGTAACGTTTTAATGGCGCCCGAACAGGGACTTTGTAAATTAAGTTAACGAAAATTTACAAACGTGTCGAAAAATGGCAGAGGGAAGTAAGAACGCAGACTTAGGTAGAAGTAGCATAGAAGAATCTATTTTAAACATTACGCAAGATCATATGGTAACAACCAATGATTTTGTTGATGAAAGTGTTGAAACAAATGTAGACGAAACTGTAGTAGCGGGGGGTAGTAAAGACAAGGGGGTAAATATATTTAACCAATTAGCTTTGATAATGGAGATGATGTCAGGAATGAAAACTGAAATCAAATCAGAAATAAATGCTAGTAACATAGAATTGAAAACAGAAATAAACAAACAAGACCAAAAATTAAGAGAAATAGACAATAAGTTAGAAGAACAGAATAAGACTATTATTAGAATGAGAGATGAATTAACTAGTGTTATAAATAAAGTACAAGACGAAATGAGAAACGATAGAAAAATAATTAACGAAAAACAAAAAGAGAAAAATAAAACAAATGAAAATTGTAGTGACAAATGTAAAAATACGATGCCAGATAGAGAATTAATAAATAATAATGATGTTGTTGAAAATAATGAGAATACTAATATAATTGAAAATGTCATATCAGAGAGTACTGATGAGTTTGTGGAATGTGATTATGAGATGTTAAGGTGTATTGATGAAGTAGAGAGAGAGTGGAAAAATAATATAGTAGTTGAATGGGGGCAGAGGGTAAATTTTCCCATTAATTTTTCTGAACCAGAGTGTTCACAAATGTTGTTTTTGAAGGGCGAGAGACCCACATTGGTAGATGAATTGAAGTGTATATTGATGTTGTATAATGTTGTACCCTCTGTCTGTAATAATGATGTTGAAAGTATGATTTGGTATTGTGGTGAGAGAGATATAAGTGGAGAATGGTATGTTAATAAAGTAACCGAATTATATAATGTGAATCGAAAGTATGACGAATGGAGAGAAAGTTTAAAAGTATACTTGAAGAATAATGAATATAATGATTTGACAAAAGTAATTAACCCGATCATGAATGTATTTACCGATGGAGGTGTAACAAAAATGCCTAACGTTGACTGGTCTAATGAGTATTTGAGTAAGATGAATGAATTTAGTCTTTATGGTTATAACACACAAAACAGTGATTTGTATATTAATGAGATTGTAAAATGTTATATAACAACAAGACTTATCTGGGATGATGGAGGTTGAAATAAAAACCAGTGAATGGACAATTTTACATATTGTAATTTATGGTAACGACATTGCAGATTTGGACATATGAAGTGTGAAACAATTGAACAGTTATTGACGAATAATTTGTAAATATTGTAGTGTATTCAATTGTGTGTATTATGAAATGTTTAAATATTGTGATTGAATGTTGTATGATTGAATTTTTATGAGATATTTAAATTATTTAGGAGATTTCAATTGAAAAACAATTAATGACTAAATAAATCTTAAATAGTTTAGTTTGTGGAATAACATAAAGGTTAAAAATAAATGTTAATAATAATTTTGAAATTTTAAGAAATTCTTCCTATTGTATGACGGTCCATATGAGGTTAGCCAAGTGAAAATGGAGAATGCTTATGTTTTAGTAGATTTGCAAACTCGAGAAATAAAAGGAACTTATAATGTAACCCAATTAAAAAAGTATTATCTAGCTGAGTGATGATAGATATATTTGTAGATATTAAAATTTTCGTACATAAACAGACATTTTTATATTCTATTATTATAAATTATTATTATTGGTTATACACACGTTATGTATTTTATGTAAATGAAAATCAAGGTATGGAAAGTTAAGAAAGAAATGTATGAGGTTAAAACACCACCAAGACTAGAAATGTCATGTAATGTAAATTATTAATTTTAATTTTAATTTTAAAAAATATATTATACTTGTGATTCCCCAACTTTTCGGGCGGTCACGGCCTCACCGAACCCTGACCGTGGAATTGGTTTAGCTTTAACAGCTATGGTTGGGGCTCATTGCGTCACGTTCTGCCTTAACTGGCCATAGCTGTTATCGTTGTAAAGGTGAATTTTGAAATTGATAGGGGGGATTGAGGGGAATCACCAAACTAGGGAACAGCGGCTACCACTCTGCCCGCATGGGGGTAGCAAAGCCAGGTGGTAGACCCGTTTAAGGGTGCATAATTATAAACAAAGATATGTTGATATCTGAACCTTTAAAATGTAATGCAGAAGCAAGGACACGGAGATGTCAAATTCCTCCAAAATTTCAGTCCTTGTGGACGCAACTGGACGCCACAGTCCAGGGGGGTCATAGTGTGTGTGGCAGGGAGGTTATCCAGGGGGGTAACGAATTAAAAAATTTGTTGCATTTTAATAATGATGACTCGCTACTAAATAATTTTGTTAAAATTTGAAAAAATAGATGCACTAGATATTTCATATATGGTGTTTATTATGTTTTATTGCGCTAATTGCATGTAGTATGTTAGGAATAAGGATTATAAAAATATAATAATAAGTTTTCAGTGTGTTTAAAGATTTTCAATAAAAATGAAATAAATTTATGATAGTTAAAATTTTCAATGAGCTATAAGGGACAGAAGTTGGATGATAGTAATTGTTTGAGTAAAACGTTTGAGTCAATCCAAGTTGAAAATATTGGGGTGTCATATTAGATAAAGATTTTGTAAGGGAGCGTTAGAGTAATAAAAGGGGTAAGATTATGGGTAAATGCCAATTTGATAAAGTGAATTATAATGAATAACGTAGAATCACCCAAATTAATAAAAGGGAATAATAAATGAAATGATGTGTAAAAAAAAAAAAAAAAAAAAATAATAATTTTTGAGAAAAGAATTAATAAAAGTTAAATTGAGATTAAAAGGTAATTTTCTGATTTGATATGCAAACTTAATGATGTAAAGTGTGTAAATTTTAAATACCAATTGTTTATTTTAAGATAAGGATAACAATGTGAATTATGAGTGTACTATGTTTTCTTATGTTATATTGTGTTTGTTAGTGTAAGACCATTTTATGAATTTAAATATTTTAAATGCAAATTGGGGATGACAGAGATGTATAATATGGGAATGGGAGATGTTTATTTAAATTCTGATGGGAATCAGGGCAATAATTTTGAATTTTGGGATTTTAAAGTTAATAAGAGAAAGTAGACGGAATGAGATTAGGGAATTTTGAAATGGGTATCATGTTGTGGTTAGGAATTTTAAATATGTTAGAAATAAGTAAAAAACAAAACCAGTGCTTCTTAACGCAAACCAGCACCGCTAGGGGGAAACAGATCAGTTGGGGATATGGTGTTGTATAAGGCCACTATTTGATATTTGATTTGTTGTTTCAGTGTTTGGTGATGCTGTGGCGGCGGACCTGAGCTGGCCAGCGCGTCAGAGCAGGGGCGTTAAGTATCTGTCTGACTCTACGGTGTTGGGATCTCGATAGACAAGTCCAGTATTGTCATTCAGGTGCGGTCACAGTCACCGGACCAAGGGTGAGTTAATTATATAATTTTTTTGGTAAACCATCAAGGGGGTTGTGGCAACATATCCTGGCTGATCCCTCTAGAAAGTATGAATGTGTCAATGAGATTTTTTATGCTTCGGCATAAAATATCTCATTGAGGGGGGTATTGTAACGGTACATTTTGGCCTACCTGGGGTAAGAAGGAAATTTGTATTTTTTTTAATAAAGTAAATAACATTTTTACAATGATTGGGACAAAACGAATGAACGAAAGGTAAATTCAGTAGTTGCGATGAAAGCGACGGTGGCAGCACTGCTGTGTCAAAATTATTCAGTAATATTTTCTAAAATGAGTAAACAACCGACGGAATTGTGCCAAGGTCAACTAATGACACACAAAACAGCGTCAACAAATTATGTAACTGAGGAACAGGCGATCTTACGTCAGCGCCTTGCATAACGAAGAATGCAGGGTGTGTCGACGCCAACAGCTTTGTGACACACAGCAAACAAAGAACAGTCGGAAAACAACATCTACAAGTGACGGACGCATAAAAACTGTCGCGTCCGCCGACTGGCCGGCTGTGCGTAATTTGCGGGCCCGCATATAGCAGAAAATGTAAATTGTTATATATTTCAAAATACAACAGTTTGTGGATAAATATTCATCCATAGTTACAAAATTGACCGTTCGACCATAAAATGTGAAAGTGCAACAGTGAAATAAGACCGCTACAGTGTAAAACACGAGTTGACGCCCAGTTGAATTTCTACGCATTTAACAGGAAAGTAAACATTTCAAAATATCATTAAATACTTTGCATTTTCAAATTGAGCTCAGTAAAATAAAAAAGAAATTTAGAAGTGTGAAAGTGTGCGTAATTGAGTGAATGTAAAAATATAGGCCTTACAAGAAGTGCTGGTTGCGTAATTATGTATATAATAATTAAATTCATTTTGTTTTACAATTAGTTAATCATTAATTAAATAATGAGTTGTTCTATTAATTGAGCCTCGTGGCCAAATATATTCATGTTCAAATTATAGTATAAAAGAAATTGACGAGATGGGAGTTAGTCGGATAAAATAAAAAGTGTTCGTTAACCAAAAGTGTTGGTCATTTGCGTTCACCTGTTTCTCTCTGCTAAAGAGTACACCTGACGAGACCCTGGAAGTTCACGAAAAATAGTTAACACAACAAAAAGAAAACTGAGCAATATCAATATTTCAATAATTAATAATTTTTAATTAACTCGTAACGTTTTAACCTTGATGTTTTATGTCCTAGTTTTGCAAAATTCTTTATTATTTCCTGTAAAATAAAATTAGGCATATTAATTAGTAAATCACAATTAGTAAATTAACAACAAAAATCACAATTTACAATTAGATAATTATATTGCATATAATGTAGCAGAGTGAAGAAAGTATCAAATCAGTTTCATCCACTTCAGGGAGAGACATATTAATAAGGAATAAAAGGAATGTATAAATATATGTGTTGCATATTGTAATATTTATTTTTATTTGTTGATGTAGAAATGTTCTAAGTCCCACTAGTTTGGGGGTCAATTAATATGTAAAGTAATACCAGAAAAATTAGTTTTGTTTTGTTACTAAATTAATTAGTAAAATAATATCCTTTTATTTCCTTTCTTAAAATTTTAATTATAATAGTAAGTTTATTATAATAGAATCAAACTCCTCACTAATTAATTCAAATTTTCGCCACACCAGTTTGAGCGGCAGGCTCGCCAACTTACGCCTTCTGTGATACTTCGGTACTCTGTTATATGAATGAGGAATGACCACTTATATTATTATCTTTGCAGCTAAAATAAAGGAAAACTTGCAGTGATATTATTATTAAATAATATATTTTATTTTTCTTGGTTTATATTCAAACTCTTATAAAGTTATATTATTGAATACAATTCGTTAATTATTTCCGGCTGCTCAGTTGGTAATGTCAGCGGTTTGTTGTCAGGGATCGCTAATTATATACTTCAGTAATAAATATAATTATTTATTGTGCATTCGTTTGACCACGGAATAAACACAAAGAAAAAAACCGGAAAAGTACCAAAATACCTTTGTGGAATATAATCACAGAGTGCTTTATAAAATTAGTGCACAGTGTGTAGGTTATAAAAATACAATGCGTAGGTTAAGACTAAAACTGAGAATGTTAATAGTTTATATCTTTTTACTGTCCACTCTTAAATCGTGGTTTAGATATAATAAAGAATAGAGTTTCTTTTATAATATAGATAGTTGTATAATGTGCTATAATTTTATTTTATGTGCTATAAGGAATGTTGCAACCCCATCTATTTTGGTACTTTTCTGTGTTTTACAACATTTACATTATTAATTCACAATATACTATAATCATTCAGTATACTATAATATTATTCAGTAATCATGTAACATTAAAATATTAACATAATCAACTCAATATTGAACATCCTTGAATTTCATTAACTCTGATATCCTATATCTAATGTAATCATAACATAGTCATTCAAGGTAAGTGAACCCATAACATTGGTTTTATTTAACATAGTAATCTTAACAGTGATCAATAATATATTATAGTTTATCTAAGGTCCATTTTATACTATTTGGTACTTTTCTCTACAATTATATATTCTTTGGGCTATAATGGGAGGTACAAAAATACAATGTTACAATATATACATACTGTATACATTTTTTCCTCTATTGCAGACATCAAACTTATCTGTGACTTTTGTATTACACAGTAACAGCTGATCTGATTTTTAAAATTCTTTCACCACCGTGTTTATTGAAGTTTGAGGATGGTTTTAGCATAAATTTTAACCGATAGTTTTAACAATTTTCAAAAACAGAGTCTTCAGATGGTTCCACGTCATGAAGATTCTTTTTTAATTTTCATGTAGTAAAATTTTCGGCATGCGATAAACTTTCGTTTTATGAGAGATAGCTATATGGTGTCAGCGAGTGAAAATTATAGAAAATTCCAAATATTATTTTGGTTTTGTTTCAATAAAATCGGCTTTTTCGTTTTCGTGATATTGGCGTTTTTGTAAGAAATTTAGTTGGCGGTTTTATAAGAAATTAATTGGTTGGCACATGCAGCGATTTTTCTTGTAACGATTTTTCTTAATAATAAATATTACCTTAATGTAAGCATATTTTAACATTTATTATATTATTCTATTTAATAATAAAAATTTCAATTTTCATGTAGTACCTTAATGTAATTTCATTATTAACAAGCAAATCCAAAGCAATTGCCTGGATTTGCTTCTTGGAGTTAGTGTCCTGTACCCGTTTAGGTTTTGTTTTGAATTGTCTCTGTTTGATAATGTTGCCATACTGGTGTGCAGTATTTTCGGTGACCTGCAACGCAAAAAAAAAGTATCAAACACTACAAGAAAAAATCTAACTACATCTAGTTCTCGTTGTGTAGTTTAAAGTAAACATGTCCCGCTTGTAGTACACTTAAAACTAATTGTATTAAATTTGTCGACTGGTAAGGGTGGATTTACTTTTGGTAACATGAGTTCACTTAATGATACCTACTTAACTGTTATTTTTTTGTAATTAATAAAATTAGTAAAAAAAGTTTTCAAAACTTGTTTAGCAAAAAACTGACACAGTAAAAATACAATCAAAAACATATTTATCTTTATGCCCAGATTTAGTTTTGTGGCTGGTGTTAAGAGAAATTTATTTATTTATTTTAATCTACTGCTATAAGAACAATTTGGAAAAAATACGTACGATAAGATTTTAGAATTATTTCAGTGAACTTAATAATTATAAATCTAATGTAAACACACAAACAATCAGTACTGACTAGCAATTAAAGGATGGGTAGATGGATGGATAGATAAATAATTCAGTAAGTAGGCTACATGAGTAGATGATTAGATAAACCGGTATGTGAGTGTCTATCTGAATAGAAGAGTAGGTGGATAGATATCCTAAGTAAAGCTATAGACTAAAATTTGGATAGATGGGTGAGTGGATAGTTTGTGTAGGTGGGTGAGAAGACAGATAAGTTGATGAGTAGGTAGTTTGGATTAGACTGTACTACAAAATAAAGTGGATAATCTGACTGAAAATTATACATACCTTTAAGCTCCTTTCAGCAGATGACTTCATAGCTTTCATTGTCAGTATTAACTGTCTCATCTGTTTGTTTGCATATTGAAACTGTTCAACAGTTTGTAGGTTTTTCTGAATCTCTTGAATGTGTTCAAACAGTTTCATTCTTTCATTATTTAAAGATATGCTCTTTTCTGTGTCTTTACTTTTAGGTGTACTTGCCTCATTTATAACTGTTTCTTCTAACATAGTATCTCCGTCCTTTGGAAGATCTATTATAAGCATATCTTCTTCATTCTCCCTTTCCTCAGGGATCCTACTGGTTAGTGTTCTACAAACAAGGTGAATATGTTTGCACATATTGTTTCGTATGGCACTGTCCATACACGAACACACAAACTCATGAAAGCAAGAGTTACAGCGTATGCACTGTAAATGACATGATTTGCAGTGTTTAATCCGTTTAACAGTATAAAATTCTGTTTGTGTGGATGACAAGACCTGCCACTTGTCATCTAAAGTTGTCAACACTTTCTCTGCGTCCAACAACATACTAGCTTTGTGACGCTTTCTTAATACTTGCAATTTTTTCACAAGTTTTCCTTTTTTCATTTTAATTATCAGATCAAACATTTTATCTTTCAGTAGATGTAAAATGGCACAAATTGTCTTGTCCAGTGGTTTGATCCGTTTTCCTTTTAGATAAAAATATTTTAATATTTTATTAAAATTTTCTGTTGCCATGTTTGTATTTATGCCTAAATGAACCCGATAACAGTAGGCCCATGATCTGTATTGTTCTTTATTAATGTATTGTTTTTTAAAATATTCATAAAATGAATGTGTTTGTTCATCACCATGAAGTCTCCTTAACACTTCATGGAGCATTTTTTGAAAAGTGTCTTTATCGAGTTCATATAACAATGTCTGTAATGTTTTAAATGCACTGTCACGTTTTTCTTTTATTTTAATTTTTGTGTTTGCATTGGTCCTCCAAGCTTTTAGCACATGCCACGTACAATAAATACGGTTGTCTGAAGGCCCCATTGTTTTACACCATGCAGAATAGAAAGTGTCTTCCATGTCGGACATAAATGTACGAGTTTTAACACAGCCCAATATATTCTTTATTTGATCAAAAAAAATCTTTAGAATAGTTTCATCCCCTCTGTTAGTAAACATGAAGGCTGCAGGAAATCCCTCTCTTGTTTCATCCATTGTCAGTAGTGTATATAGCTGAAAGTTATAATTGTTCAGCCCATGGGTTCCATCAATACACACTATATCATTACTGTACTTTTTAAAAATAATTTTTTGCGCTTCAGACATGTATAGCAATAAGAAGTCTTCTTCTTTCAGTTGAGGAAACTCAAAACTAATTACTCCTTGTGGTTTATAAACCACTAAGGCAGTGTCCTTAGATGTTTTAAGATCTTCAACCCAAGCCTCGATGCTTACAGGGTCAAATGGATGTTTTATGGCTTCATCATTTAGATTGAAGCCTTTTTCAATATTTATAATATCTTTTTTGTTCACTAGGTGAATTCTTTGTAATTCACAATTTGATATAGAACACCTGATATCTTTTAAAATTTCCTCATGGGGTATTTTACTTGCTGAGTGAGTTGCAATTTGGTTTCTCTCTTTCTTTGTCAAGTGAATATGTTTTAACTCATTTTTATGGCCAACATGTGTTAAAAGAAATGAGACATGTACAGTGCCATTTTTAAATTTTTTCATCTTGATCATTGCTGGACAAAACCCATTTATTTTGCAGCTTCCCATAATTTTTAAGTGGCGTTTGTTTAGTCCTCGTTTCCTGTAAAAACCACTTCTGTGGCATTGGTAAACGTCAGATACATTTCCATTTGACGTTTGTTTAAAAAAACATGTTGTTTTCTTTTCAATTTCTTGTTTCCACGCATTAAATTCATCGACAGAATCAAAACTGTGATGTTCAAACTTCATAAAAATGCCATGTACATTTTCAAAATGACTAAATTTTCTGTTCATTATGTCCCCGTGGTCTCCTTGTTATGAATTTACAAATAGGACATTGTCTTTCAACCAGAAGTGGTTTTCCAATGTTATGATATTTTCTTTCATGGTTTGTGAGGTGATGTTTATGCTTGTATTTTGCATTACATAGAGTACACATGAAAGATCGTGCTAAGGATCCACTGTTATGTATTTTTAAACTTAATATGTGACGTTTTAAATTATACTGGTGAATTGTTGTATAAGTGCACATATCACATTTATAAATTTGTTTTGGCTCAGTAGAATGGGTTGATTTGATGTGTCGCTGCAAATTATTTTTTTGGGAATACTGTTTGTTACACAAAGTGCAAGTAAATGTAGCTGTTTCAATTTGCTCCCCTTTGGCATTTCTTTTGTGAACAATTCTAATATGCCGTTTACAATAAGAACTCTTACTGAACTCTTTGCTGCATAAATCACATTTTACGGCAGTAGTACTCATCTGAAAATAAACATAGCATTGTTTTCATTGAACTTAAATTTAATAAGCAAATTTCAGATGAAACGGTAACAACTAAACTTTATTTATTCTTCCCATAATGGTCCTGTATTTTGTTTAATATACTTTCTGAAGTGACAGTTTGGGAATACAGTACTGCTGCATTGTGCTATTCTACCACATGTTCCACTTCTGGCAGCTGGGTTCTAACAGCAGATTATTGTTCAGATTAAAAGTTGTGCACGCGTGCGCACACACGCACGCACATACACACATAGTATTCTTAACTGCCCATTAAACAAAACATTAAATTTTGTTTCTAAAAATAACTAAAAATTACAAATGTCTACAAGATAATTCTTCTTATTCTCTTTTCTTTCAAACATTAGGCCTGCTGCCTGTTATGCTTTTGACCATGGCAGAACTGACATTTCACCACTGCCAGAGAGAAATCAGCTACATAGCAACTGTGTGTGTGTGTGGGGGGGGGGGCCAGAGACGCCAGACAAGACTGCTGTATTATTACTCAGCAATATGGGTGTGCAGGCAGACTGACTAATTTTTGTTTAGTAAAGTAACAGTATTATAGAGCGATCATACAATAAATAGTATAAATTCCACACAGTTAAATGTGTGTTATAATTTCTTTTAGTCCAACAGCTAGATGGATTTTTACACTTTTTTCAAATTATTGATTCCATTTTTGAGCCATGGGGTCAAAGAATTTTGAAATTTCTAAAACTGTACAGTATATTCAGATTTTCGTTAAAATTCTCTTTAATCGATGTCCCACATGGAATTTGTGATTTTGTCAAACTTTTGCCCCACTTTTTGAAACCTGGTGTCCCAAAATTTGAAATGTACAAAAAATAATACTATATTTGTATACACTAATTTTAGTTCTATTGGCAAACAAACTAGAAGAAGGAATACTCAGATCTTTTGTTAGTCACTTTTTTTTTTTAAATAGTGTTTTGAGGAGGAAAGAGTGGTTAGACTTGTGAATTATATTGTTCATCTTGCTGTATAAGGAAAAGTCAAGAACTACTTTTACAAGAAATTGTGTGGTTGTAACAGGAATTTTACATTTCCCTGGAACGAATCCAATTGTTATCTCACTGAAATGTATTTCAATTGTGAAAGCATTACATATCAAGTAACTGAATGTAATGAGAATGCACCTGCGCGCACGCGCACACACACACACAGTGTACTTATTTGTTACTTGTTTGTTCCATAACATTGATTACAATTGCAGCAAAATTGATCAAAATGACATCAAATACATGGACATGTATACATGTACTACCCTCAAAACACGAAAAAAAGTCATTTTTCGAAAAGTTTCTGTGTGTAGATTTTTTTCTATGGCCAACGATAACAGCCGCAAATTCAAACAGAATCAAATAATTTTTTGCACACAGCCCTGAATTGTAGAGTTCTCAGGACCTATTGATTTTGGTGAAGATCAGTTAAGAGAAAGCGGTAGTTTACCTGCAACATTTAATGTTTTAATAAGGGTAATTTTTTCTATGACGAACGATAACTGCCGTAAAGTCAAACAGAATCAAATAATTTTTTGCATACGTCCTTAATGTGTAGAGCACTCAAGGTCTTTTGATTTTGGTGAAGATCGGTGGAGAAGAAGGGGTAGTTTACCTGCAACGTTTTATGTTTTTATATGTGTAGTACATTATCGGCAACAAAGAAGTAGTTTAGTGTAAAAATTTCTTCCCGGGCTGTTTGAGCAAAGTACAATGTTATCTGCAAAACCAGACGTTTCGGCAGTGCCATCGACTGTCATCATGAGTGAAAATCGAGTGCGATAATGTAAGGTGGTATACGTTAGTGACCACACAGTACTGTGGTCAGGCTGAATCTATAAGTAGAAAGAAGTAGTTTCTGTGGAAATATTTCATTTCCATTATGATTTTAAATATAAACCTTTGAACATGGAAGTAATGTATGGTTCTCCATACAGATATTTTAATTGCTTTTAGTTTTACATTTGATATGTAAACGCATCAAGACAGAAATAATCGCTGCTGATATTGAGTTTAGCAATTTAACATGATAATGTTTGTTATATAGTAAATATATTTGTAATATAATTATTTAGAAAACATGATAGAAGACAATTCTTACCTTTAACTTGGTTACACAAGCACGCATCCAAAATAGATACAAAAGCACGCGCGGTAAAAACTTACCAAAATCAGCTGACAAGTATCAGCTGAGCCCGCCAGGTGACACGTGTGTTGGTGTCACGGTCGGTTAGGCACTTTCCCCTCCAGTGCCCCCACCACGTCGCCAGATTGGTCGCTCCTCAGCTTGGATGTTGGTACCGTAGACGCTTGTTGCGCGTGGGGGTCTAAATTTGGGCTTGTGTGGGCACGGCGCGCGCTCAGTTCAGTTGTATCTCCGGAACGAGTTGGTCGATTTTAGTGATCGAGGTGTCTACGGAGAGCTGAGAACGTGAGTTAGACGTTAATAACACAAGAAATATAAAATTAACATTGGAAAGCAGAAAATATTGAGATATTGTGAAAATGCCGCGTCCTCAGAATAGAAAGAAGGCTGTAAAATCTGGAACTCCGAACAAAATGCGTGCACCACGACTTACAAATATAGAACGTTGTCGGCTACGTCGATTGCAACAAAAGGAATTGGAAAGAAGACACCAGAAGTCGAATTTGGATGGTGGAAGTGGAGCGCCCAGTACAAGTAGCGAGTGCTTACAACGTTTGGAGCAACCTAGCACTTCGTCATCGTGTCGAATGGATTTGGAAAGTGGTCCAATAGACGTAGAAAGCAACGACGATTCCATTGATATGCAGGATGACAATACTGAGACTCGTACGGACGGTAACATCGGTCCGTCATGGCGCGTTCAGACCTTTCGCTCGATTTGACAAATAAGTATGCTGCATGCGATCGCCACTTTGTGAAAATGTTCTTTGACAATGAATTTGGACTTGGTTGTGATGTTTGTAATCGACTTTGGTTCAAGAAGGATCTTAAGCTCGTTAAAGTTAAACACTAACATTTTGCGCAGCAAGTTCCCCGACCAAGTAGTGGAGGCTATGGTAGCATGTGTAAATTGCTTGGATACTAATAAAATCCCATCCATGAGTGTGTCTAACGGTTTCAAATATCCTGATCGGCCTAAAACTTTGCCAGTGTTGAGTCCGGTAGAGGAACGTTTGATATCACCTGGGCTGCCTTTCATGCAAATTCGCCGACTTCGACACGAGGGCAGTTATGGCATCATTGGTCAAGTAATAAATGTTCCCGTTTATGTGAACAATATGGTGAAACAATTGCCTCGACAGTTGGACGACGATTATGCAATAAATATTAACATCAAGAGGAAATTAATGCACAAATCGTCATATTTGAGCGGGTATGTTCGGAAATCCAATGTAATGCAATGGCTGCAGTACTTGGTGAAACAGCCGTTGTACCGTATGTATGGAATTACATGTATGGATGGAACTTTGTTGGACAATATATGTGTCGACAGAATTGACGATGAAAGGGATTGTGTAGAAGAGGCACCAGTGTTAGACTCGGATTGCATTGTGGCCAGGGAACATACACTTCTGTGGAACGAGGAGAACTGTCTTGATATAGCGCCCGGCCAACACAGTATACCGTTGAATATTGTGTACGATACACGCCGAGGAATTGTCGTTTCCAAATATTTACTTGGGTATAGATCGTCGCTACAAAGATGGTGTAAGAGTGACTCCTTATATGATGGCCACGAGTGAAATTAGACGTAAAGATCGGCGAGGTGTGACCCACAACACATCTTGTATATGGCGATGAAAATCTTTAGAATGAGAGTCGTCGAGGGAATGTTTCATACTTTCAAAACGTCCAGCACAGTTAATGAGACTCGTGCTATGTTAAATGATAAGGAGTTCATATGTGATTGCATGGAAAAGAATTTGTCATTTCTTAAATCCATTCCAAATTCGATGCAGTATTGGCAGGATCGTAAGCGTGACTTGTTTGCAATGATGCGCCAGCTTGGGAAGCCTACTGTGTTTCTTACGTTGAGTGCAAATGAAATTCGTTGGCCAGATTTGCTGTCGGTGTTGCATCGCCTAAGTGATTCGTATAAAGATGTGCAAAATGTTGAGGCACTTAGCAGATCAATGCGGTGTCATTTGGTGAATGAAGATCCAGTTACGTGTTGCATTGTGTTTAACAAACTGGTCGACATTTTGATAAGTATGTTGTGCAGTAAGACAAAGGCGAATCCATTTGGTGATCGGTATCGAGTCGTTGATTACTTTAAGCGCATCGAGTTCCAGCATCGAGGCAGTCCACATGCGCATATACTCTTGTGGTTGAACAATGATCCTAAAGAATCAATCAGTGAAGATATGCCACGTACAGTTGAGTTGATGAATACATTGGCGAGCGTATCGAGGGGAGATTTGCCTGCAGAGATGTACTCCAATCAAACGCACCAGCATACGTTTACTTGTACCAAGCGTGGAGAATCAACGTGTCGCTTTGGAATCCCGTATTGGCCAATGCGAAAGACAATGGTACTGTTGCCGCTCGTTAAAGGTGATCCGAGAAAAGCTACCATGCAGAAATCAGCTGAGCGTTTAAAAACAATACTGGAGCAGAAAGTGTATGACAGTGTTGAAGAATTTCTTGTAGACAACCATTTGACAGAGCGCAAATACCTCGATACAATTCGAGCTTCACTGCGACGGCCGACGATGTTGTTCAAACGTAATATGTCTGAAATCTACACCAATACTTTCAATCCGTGGT
Organism: Magicicada septendecula; assembly: GCA_034769895.1. Taxonomy (NCBI): domain Eukaryota; kingdom Metazoa; phylum Arthropoda; class Insecta; order Hemiptera; family Cicadidae; genus Magicicada; species Magicicada septendecula. The sequence goes on along the minus strand of CM068369.1, from coordinate 478,841,637 downwards.
TAGCCAGAGTGTTGGGCTCAAATAGTGACTTGCAATTTATACTGGACGAATATAGTTGTGCGACATATGTTGTAGAATATGTTAACAAGACGAATCGTGGAATAAGTCATTTGCAACGAGAACTCATAAAATTACAAGAAGAGAATCCGGAGTTGGACTTCACCGAGTTAGTACGCAAGATTGGTGTGAAAGTTCTTAATTCGGTCGAAATGTCGGCACAGGAGGCGGCCTGATATTTGCTTCGTCAATCGATGAGCCATTGTAGTCGTCAAGTTGTGTATATTCCAACGGTGTGGCCACAAGAACGACAACGATCAAGGAAATTGAAACGTCAAATGGAGTTGGAAAATTTGGCTGATGATAGTACGGATGTGTGGACCAAAACTAAAATCGAACGTTATGAGGAACGCGATGAATCGTTAAAAAATCTATGCCTCGCTGATTTCATAGCTTGGTATTCTGGAAAGAAGTCAGTACAACAGCAGCCAGACGAATGTGACGATCCAAACGCCGATCAGAATGATGAGGTTCGATTTGTCAATAAGAAGCGGTCAGTTCCATGTGTTATACGTTACAGACAATATGATATAAGTGATGTGGTCAAACGGGAAATGGTTACGTTATACTATCCGTTTCGAAATGAGACCGTTGATATACTCGATCGTAATAGGTTTGTCGAGATCTATGACACCAACTAATCCGCAATTCTTACTAAACGTCGTGAATATTGTAACCAGACCTCTGTATGCCGGTCGTTACAAAAGATAAAAAGTTGATAGAAAATTTTATAAAACTAAAATTTTCAAATAGTAAAAGATTTTGTTTATATTTATTAAGAGGTGTGTATAAGATATAAATCTGTTTTATAAGGTTCTTGTAAAAATTTTAATAACAGACAGGTATTTATTGACCGGCGAGCACTTCTTGAAGATTTGAACCAAGTCTGGAGTTAAATAGATTAACTCCAGTTAATAATCGATTGGTGACTTTTCTGGCTGGTCCAATATCTCGTTCAAATAAAATATTTTCTTCTTACTTAAGTCCTTCAGCCTTAATAAATACTCTTAACTTAACCTGTGAAATAAGTAACAGATAAGAAATAATGGAAATATAAAGATTTATTGACAATTTAAATAAATAATCGATTTTTTTATCGATGGAGAGCAATTATCGACTCTGTCTCGGGAATTATCGATTGAGTCATACAGAACAAAATTTATGATATTTAATATATTAAAAGACAGGTTCTTTGAGCGATTAAAATTAATAGTCAGAGAAGGGTGACGAGAAAGTATAACATTAACAATTAACACAAATACAATAATTATTATTCAATAAAATTTAAATAATTCCAATAAGTAATGTGTATGTATGTTGTCAAACCAATGTGCAGACGATGACGTCACTGCTGGAAGATAAAGAAGGCAGGCTTGAATTTTCAAAATGGCCGCTACTAGATATGGCGAGTTCACTGCAAAATCTGCATGTCCGAAAATCACGACAAAATTACCTTCGTGAATGTCTGAAATCTTCCCGCACTGGTGTAATATGTCTGTTAAGTTATTTGGTGTATTCTGACGAAGTGTTCTGTGTAAACTTGTGTTGGTTAGTTTATTTTGTATGTGTTCACTTCTTTGAGTTAACGTTCTCAAGATATGGTTATGATTTGTAGAGTGAATTGGTTTAAATATAAGGTTTTACTGTTTTCTGTCACTCGTATCATGAAGTTAGATGTTTGTTTTCACTATTGTCGTGAACGTATTGATAGCTTTAGTTTTAAAAAGTGTCTAATTCGTCTAACTCTCGTTTCACTTATTTTAATGGCTAAACGCTAGTACCATTTTCGACTCGATTTAAAGAACGTTTTGTCACACAACTATTCAGCTTGATATTCAACAAAAGACTAATTAACTTGGTCATAAATCTGGCCCAGTTAATCTTTGAAAAAGTATTGTTAACATATTTCGATTACCTGTACACATGATAAAATATTACATTATATATGGAATTTATCTATTTTATTCATCACTTTTATGAATTATGAACCTTATTAATGGTTTAATCATCTCATTCCCTTTAAATTGATGTATTATAGTCCATATCTGTAGACATTTTGTGGAAATTAACAAATTTTGTTCACTTTTTGGAAATATAGGCTCAAAATTGGATTTCCGTCTTTATACAAAATTCCTCCATTTTAAATATTATTAATACTATTATAATAAATTTTAATTATTCATATTCCTCTTCCTTTTCTTAAATACATATAAATTAAACCTTTGAACTGGTTTTTTGTGTTAATCTGTAAATTTGACATTGCTCTTTAAAATTAATTAATTTATGTATTTTGAAAATTTACAATATGTTAAGGTATATTTCCTTATTATCATTTTAACTCATAGGATCATTCCCAGTAGTGGTTAATTGAGTTACCTTATAGAAATCTTGCTAGTTTACAGGATTTATAAGTGAATTATACGGGTTTATATTGTTTCTGTGAATTCACCAAATGGCCTAGATTTTAGAATTTTATACTTCTGTCTTTCTCCAATAAATTTAAACTTAACTCCTCCTCTGACTTTACATAATTACAATTATATGAAAATAACATGGTTTATAACTTATTGTTTGGTGTAGTAGTGAATTAACACTACGGTTATTAAAATAATTAATTATGAACATTGTTTAGCAATCTGCACAATTGAACATATTGCAGACATGATTTGAACATATATCTTTTAACTATTTTTGAGTTAACATAGCATACCTATTGGAACATTATTAATGGTATCTAGGCTATTATTTAGCAAACATAATTCTTTTTTTTAGAACACACAACATAAATCTTATTTTCTAATAACTCTCACAAATACATTTTACTAACACATTGATTTTAGGACTGTGAATAAACAGTCTATTTAAACATTTTACACTTATTAATACTATATTAATGCCAGTCCTTTCTGGTCTAAACCATTATTATTTGTGATCCCCTACATCAGTACACATGAACTCCCATACTCTATTTATTATCATTTTTTACTATGTCTTGTAAATAAAGATTTACATTAAAATAACAAAATACTGGAAATCTGCCATTTTATTATTTTATTATGCTGTTTATTATTAGATATTAAAGTTGTGATATAGCATACTGATAAGTTATAGTATCACCAACTTTAAGTTTATTGCATTTCTAAAAAACACTTACACAAATTCACTTTCACTGTTGGTTCTGATATTTTGAGTCTTATTATCTCAGACCAGACCTTTAGTAATCATGGACTGTTAAGACTAGTTTATTTTCTTTATTACACAATAGCTTTAGTCGGTTCACTTCTTATAACGCTATACAGCACTTTAGTTTTCTCAATAATTACATTTTTATAGGATTTTGGGTATGTTATACTTTCTTTTGCATAGTTTTTGTGGGTTTGGGGTTGATAGTAGTTTATATAATAATAGGTTTTACAACGGTGTTTCTTTCATACTATTTCTTCCTCTCCTTCTGGTCTTCATTCTTGTCCTTCTTCTAGTCTTCATTCTTGTCCCTCTTCTAGTCTTCATTCTTGTGGTTTTCTTGTCTTCCTTCTTCATTCTTGGGTAAACCAAGGTACTTGGTGTTATCTCGACTGAGGTTTAGTTTGGAGCATTTAACTTATTCACTGATACTGACTTTATTCTTCTCTACAGGTTTCAGGGTATTGTTTTCTTCCTGTTCACAAACTTTATTCTTCCCTCTTCTTGTTTTTTGGGGTATTTTGGTATTCACCACTCTTTAATTGAGTCTCTTTTTTCTTGATATGCTCTTATATAACTGGTTTACTGCTCTACTGCTCCTAGCTTCCTGGGTAAATTACTGATATTATACTATGAGTTGCTTCGATACTTTCTTTGGTTTTTTAAACAGTGGTTTTTATATATAATGTAATGAGGATTTTTATTTTATCGTGGTTCATTCCTTTGATTCATTAAATGTTATTCAATAATATTATAACATTTGTTGGTGTAATTAAACTTTATGATTTCATATGACTTAAGATGTAGTGGATTTTCTGTCACGCTACAGAATGCCCTTCTCCAGAAGTAATTTTTTCAGACTATACTTGCTTTGTCTGAAACAATTGCTTATGATAATTATTCTAGGTTTGTTACTATTTTGGACTTCCTTCCATTTCAACATTTTCTTATTTACATTTGAGTTTATATCATTCTCACTTGATCTTCCTTGATAGTAATAGTCAACTGAATTTCATATTTATTATTTCATTTTCATATTTCTTCTTAGTATTTTCTCCTTGGGATATTTCCTCCCTATCGTTCCCTACTTTGTGAGCTGGTTCAGTTCAGAGAGGCACTGTACGCTACTTTCCTCTGCTGTCCAATACTTCACACATATTTGAGTACAGAGGCAAATCATCTCTGCTCAAAAAACATATTAATCCTGCTGGAATTATCTTCAGACAGATTAAAAAATTATTCAGAATAGTACACATTTGTTACTATTTAAAAAAATATCTTTGGGATACTTCACTTATTACTTATTATATTTCTCAGAGATTTTATTATTCCTATCTCAGTTGTTCTTCTGACTCATTAACTGGATGTTTCTTTCATTTGATATTATGGTAGGAAGCTCTTCTATTATTACATTTTTCAACTTTTCTTATCATATAAATCTTTTGGTTATAAATTCTTTATTACCTTCTGTTTGTTTTTTTTTTTTTTTTTTTTTTATAATCTGCATTGTTTATAGTAGCATATCTTTATGACATTTTTAGACTGTTTCTTCGTTCTTAAAATTCCACTTGTTCTATTTTCTAGAATTTTTATAACTGTCATTATCATAATTGATATTTAATTCATAAATCATTGTATATTAATTCGTTTAATTACATAATTCTTTGACATTATTTTCACATTATTCCTGTCATTGTTATTATACTTTCGAATGATGGTTTTTTGTTAATTTCATAATGAGGTCATAATTTCTCCTCATACCACTTCAAAGTTTCATTATCTCATAATTCCAAATAAGTTTTTGTACTTTATTATATTCAATCACTCAAATCGTATTAAAGAAATTTTTCTTTTTTATTTCCTTTAGCATCATTTTATGGAAAGGTTTTTCCTCTTCATATTGAACTTAGACATGATCATACTGTCCAGAATTATTTGTTTTAATTCTAAATCTGTTTCCTTTCTTCATCCCATTATGATCCTTTGTTACCATGGTAACTATTTTCTATGCTTACCATAAATATGGTATGAAATCTCTTCTGTTTATCTCACCAAAGTGTTTTATTTATAATTGGTTGGTAAGTTGTACTTATACTTGGTTTGGAAACTTGATTTATACATAATTCAAAATTCACTCTTCTTATATTATTCCATAAAGTTTTCTCAAATAATTTGTATGTAAGGTGGGCTTACATGTGTTTTGGCTGGTTTTATTTCTCTAAACTCTCTTGGTATTATTGTTAAAATGTTTCTCTTCAAATAAATATTTAGTAAGCTGTCCTTACTTGTTTTTGACTTTAGATGGTTTTATTTCTAAATTCTCTCCTTCTTTATTATTATGTTATAGCCATAAAGTTTTTCTTCAAATACTTTTTTATGTAAGATTGGCTTACAAGTGTTTTAGAATTTTGAGGATTTCAAAATTCTTCTTGTTATACTCTTCTAAATGGTTTCATTAATAATAGTGTAGTAAGATGTACTTACTTTTTCTTTGGAATTTTTAGGATTTTAAATTCTAATTTCTTCTTATATTATTGTCGTAAAGTTTTTCTTCAAATAATTATTCATGTAATGTGGTATTACCTTATTTTTGAATTTTGCGGATTTTAAATTCTATTATTGTTTTATTCTTCTTTCCAAATAGTTTCTTTTAAATAAATTGTATGTAGTTGTCTTACATTGTTTTTAGAATTTAGAGGATTTTCAAAATTCTTCTTGTTATACTCTTCTAAATAACTCCTGTCTGATGTCCTTTAGGTAGTTGCATCCGATGATTGTGATACGATTGTGATTATTCTCGAAATTGCACTCATTATTATTATTATACCCAGTAGTCAGGAGCAGTAACGGGTTCTGGCGATTTATTACTGCCTGTGCCCGTTTAAAGGCTCGGCATCATTGTTCCTTTGAGCCATATTATTCGATGCCTCATTTGGGATGCTCAGAGTGGTTACTTGCCGATCCGTCCTATGGTCTTCCGGTCGCTCATGGTGCGACCTTGGTTCAGCGTTGTCCAAACTATTGCTCCCACGCGCCGGATAGTACCTCGGTTGGTCCCGTTCTAGGCTCCTCCGCCTTTCTTCGTATCCGCGGTAACTGTTTCGTCGATTGTGGTTGAATCCTCGCTGTCTTCCATCTGTGGCTCGTATGAAGTTCACTCTAGGGCGAGGAAACCTATTATTATTAAAATTACTATTATTGGGACCCGTACGATTGGTATTATTAGGGTAAGGCTATTACCATAATTGGGGCTTCTCTGACTATTTGCGTTATTAGGGTAGGGATTGCGGTTACCCTGATAACCATTAGAGGGTCGATTCAGGTTTTGATGGTTGGGACCCGTATTATTATTATCATTGTAATTAGTATTGTTCACATTATTTCCATTATTAGAACCGTTATTTCGCGGGTATGCCCGGCCTCCTTGGTACCCAGTATTTAAGTGGTTCGTACCCTGGTTATTGTTCTGGTACGTCCTTGGTTCGGGCCCATCACTTCTTCTACGACTCTGTCGGTAGTAGTCTTCATTTTCATAATTTTCTAGGAGTTCTGTCATTGCCTGGATGGTTTTTATCTGGCTGCCCCTCCTCGCACGAATTATCTCCTCATCATAATGGTAAGACAACTTATTTATTAGGCACTCCTCCGGTATGGCTGGTTCTAAGTGCTTGGCCATACACACCTTGCCGAGGAAATAAGCTGTCATTGAGCTGCCGACTTGTGGTTTGTAGTGGCCATGGCATATATTATCTCTTATTAGATTTTGCGTGGTCTCTGACCAGTATTTGGCCTTGAACAGGCTCTTGAATTGTTCATAATTGTCGATGTCGCTCCGGTTGGCCATCCACCTATGGTCATTCACCTCCCGAAACGACTCGTCAAGGATTTCTCTGTTCTGGACCCATCGGTTCCCTCGGTGTTTCTCGAGGTACTCCTCTATTCGTGCCAAGAACTCCATAGGCTTCCGTTTGTATTGCCGGAAATTGAGCCATTCTCTGTTCTCTGACATGGGGAAATTGTGATATCCAGATGGTCTGTTCCTTATTAACTCTATCTCCTCCTGGCTCTGACGCACCTGTCCGGTTATATTCGACATAGCGGCTTCCACGCCGTCGCATCTTTCTGTTACTTGGGTCCTCACTTTATTTACTTCTTCCAAGGCAAATTTCTTGGTCTCCTCCATTCTTGTTTTCTGTTGTTCTTGGACCTGAGTAATCTCCTTTGTTCTTACTTCCCGGACTTCCAGCACTTCGTTTTCTGTTTGACGACATCTTTCGTCTACTTCTCGGATCTGCTGGTTAACAACCACGACTTCCTGTTCTAACTTCTTTACGATGGACTTCTTCGTCTCAGTTATCTTTTTATTTATCTCCTCCTTGGCTAACTCAATCCTCTCGTCTAACTTATTCATGTTCTCTTGGTTAACTTCCCTTAATTCTTCTCTCATCAGTTGATTGTCCTCTCTCAATTCTTCCAATCTTTCCCCCATTGTCTCTTCCATTTTCCTGTTATTTTCCCTTAATTCCTCTTTTAATTGTTGGTTGTCACTCTCTATTTTCTTACTCAAATTCTTACTGGTCTCTTCAATCCTTTTATTAGTATTTTCTATCTTACGGCCCAATTCTTCCTTTGTGGATCGGTTATCTTCCTTCAGATCCTCTAGTTTTTCATTTAATGAGTGGTTGTCTTCCTTCAGATCCTCTAGTTTTTCATTTAATGAATGGTTATCTTCCTTCCTTTCCTTACTACTTTCGTCCATCTTCTTGTTTAAATTCTCCTCCATCTTCTTGTTATCTTCTTTCGTGGACTTGATTTCCTCCTTTAAATCTTTACTAATTCCCTTCATTGTCTCTTCCATTTTTTCATTATTGGATTTGAATTCCCGGAGGATCACTTCCATCATTTTGTCCCACTGTGTATCTTTAGTGGTCATAGATTTTTCTACGTCCCTGTCTGGGACATTGATCTCCCCGGTTTGCGTTGTTACTTCAGGTTGTTCCTCTGGTGGTACTGGTTGTTTCGGTTCCACCTGGGCCACTAACACTTCTGGATCCTCCACAGGTGTTGCCTCCTTATCCCCCATGTCAACTTCTTTTTCGGCCTCCGCCGCCCTCTTTTTCGATGTAGCTCGTCTTTGCATCTTTCTCTGTCTCTATTTATTAATTGCTGCCAAGCTTAGATTATTAAGCCCTCTAAGTTGGACGCCACTTTGTAACCAGACCTCTGTATGCCGGTCGTTACAAAAGATAAAAAGTTGATAGAAAATTTTATAAAACTAAAATTTTCAAATAGTAAAAGATTTTGTTTATGTTTATTAAGAGGTGTGTATAAGATATAAATCTGTTTTATAAGGTTCTTGTAAAAATTTTAATAACAGACAGGTATTTATTGACCGGCGAGCACTTCTTGAAGATTTGAACCAAGTCTGGAGTTAAATAGATTAACTCCAGTTAATAATCGATTGGCGACTTTTCTGGCTGGTCCAATATCTCGTTCAAATAAAATATTTTCTTCTTACTTAAGTCCTTCAGCCTTAATAAATACTCTTAACTTAACCTGTGAAATAAGTAACAGATAAGAAATAATGGAAATATAAAGATTTATTGACAATTTAAATAAATAATCGATTTTTTTATCGATGGAGAGCAATTATCGACTCTGTCTCGGGAATTATCGATTGAGTCATACAGAACAAAATTTATGATATTTAATATATTAAAAGACAGGTTCTTTGAGCGATTAAAATTAATAGTCAGAGAAGGGTGACGAGAAAGTATAACATTAACAGTTAACACAAATACAATAATTATTATTCAATAAAATTTAAATAATTCCAATAAGTAATGTGTATGTATGTTGTCAAACCAATATGCAGACGATGACGTCACTGCTGGAAGATAAAGAAGGCAGGCTTGAATTTTCAAAATGGCCGCTACTAGATATGGCGAGTTCACTGCAAAATCTGCATGTCCGAAAATCACGAAAAAATTACCTTCGTGAATGTCTGAAATCTTCCCGCACTGGTGTAATATGTCTGTTAAGTTATTTGGTGTATTCTGACGAAGTGTTCTGTGTAAACTTGTGTTGGTTAGTTTATTTTGTATGTGTTCACTTCTTTGAGTTAACGTTCTCAAGATATGGTTATGATTTGTAGAGTGAATTGGTTTAAATATAAGGTTTTACTGTTTTCTGTCACTCGTATCATGAAGTTAGATGTTTGTTTTCACTATTGTCGTGAATGTATTGATAGCTTTAGTTTTAAAAAGTGTCTAATTCGTCTAACTCTCGTTTCACTTATTTTAATGGCTAAACGCTAGTACCATTTTCGACTCGATTTAAAGAACGTTTTGTCACACAACTATTCAGCTTGATATTCAACAAAAGACTAATTAACTTGGTCATAAATCTGGCCCAGTTAATCTTTGAAAAAGTATTGTTAACATATTTCGATTACCTGTACACATGATAAAATATTACATTATATATGGAATTTATCTATTTTATTCATCACTTTTATGAATTATGAACCTTATTAATGGTTTAATCATCTCATTCCCTTTAAATTGATGTATTATAGTCCATATCTGTAGACATTTTGTGGAAATTAACAAATTTTGTTCACTTTTTGGAAATATAGGCTCAAAATTGGATTTCCGTCTTTATACAAAATTCCTCCATTTTAAATATTATTAATACTATTATAATAAATTTTAATTATTCATATTCCTCTTCCTTTTCTTAAATACATATAAATTAAACCTTTGAACTGGTTTTTTGTGTTAATCTGTAAATTTGACATTGCCCTTTAAAATTAATTAATTTATATATTTTGAAAATTTACAATATGTTAAGGTATATTTCCTTATTATCATTTTAACTCATAGGATCATTCCCAGTAGTGGTTAATTGAGTTACCTTATATAAATCTTGCTAGTTTACAGGATTTATAAGTGAATTATACTGGTTTATATTGTTTCTGTGAATTCACCAAATGGCCTAGACTTTAGAATTTTATACTTCTGTCTTTCTCAAATAAATTTAAACTTAACTCCTCCTCTGACTTTACATAATTACAATTATATGAAAATAACATGGTTTATAACTTATTGTTTGGTGTAGTAGTGAATTAACACTACGGTTATTAAAATAATTAATTATGAACATTGTTTAGCAATCTGCACAATTGAACATATTGCAGACATGATTTGAACATATATCTTTTAACTATTTTTGAGTTAACATAGCATACCTATTGGAACATTATTAATGGTATGTAGGCTATTATTTAGCAAACATAATTCTTTTTTTTAAAACACACAACATAAATCTTATTTTCTAATAACTCACAAATACATTTTACTAACACATTGATTTTAGGACTGTGAATAAACAGTCTATTTAAACATTTTATACTTATTAATACTATATTAATGCCAGTCCTTTCTGGTCTAAACCATTATTATTTGTGATCCCCTACATCAGTACACATGAACTCCCATACTCTATTTACTATCATTTTTTACAAATGTCTTGTAAATAAAGATTTACATTAAAATAACAAAATACTGGAAATCTGCCATTTTATTATTTTATTATGCTGTTTATTATTAGATATTAAAGTTGTGATATAGCATACTGATAAGTTATAGTATCACCAACTTTAAGTTTATTGCATTTCTAAAAAACACTTACACAAATTCACTTTCACTGTTGGTTCTGATATTTTGAGTCTTATTATCTCAGACCAGACCTTTAGTAATCATGGACTGTTAAGACTAGTTTATTTTCTTTATTACACAATAGCTTTAGTCGGTTCACTTCTTATAACGCTATACAGCACTTTAGTTTTCTCAATAATTACATTTTTATAGGATTTTGGGTATGTTATACTTTCTTTTGCATAGTTTTTGTGGGTTTGGGGTTGATAGTAGTTTATATAATAATAGGTTTTACAACGGTGTTTCTTTCATACTATTTCTTCCTCTCCTTCTGGTCTTCATTCTTGTCCTTCTTCTAGTCTTCATTCTTGTCCCTCTTCTAGTCTTCATTCTTGTGGTTTTCTTGTCTTCCTTCTTCATTCTTGGGTAAACCAAGGTACTTGGTGTTATCTCGACTGAGGTTTAGTTTGGAGCATTTAACTTATTCACTGATACTGACTTTATTCTTCTCTACAGGTTTCAGGGTATTGTTTTCTTCCTGTTCACAAACTTTATTCTTCCCTCTTCTTGTTTTTTGGGGTATTTTGGTATTCACCACTCTTTAATTGAGTCTCTTTTTTCTTGATATGCTCTTATATAACTGGTTTACTGCTCTACTGCTCCTAGCTTCCTGGGTAAATTACTGATATTATACTATGAGTTGCTTCGATACTTTCTTTGGTTTTTTAAACAGTGGTTTTTATATATAATGTAATGAGGATTTTTATTTTATCGTGGTTCATTCCTTTGATTCATTAAATGTTATTCAATAATATTATAACATTTGTTGGTGTAATTAAACTTTATGATTTCATATGACTTAAGATGTAGTGGATTTTCTGTCACGCTACAATATGAGTCCAACATAAATATTGAAGAAGTGATGCGAGAAATTCAAGAATTATATATTCATAACGATATAGACGAAAATGCGACAAATGAGGAGCAAAAAAATCGAGATAATTTTGTGAGTAGCGTGTTGAATGATGGCAACCAAGAGAATAACGATGACATCGATGCAGCACAGGCTTCGTCTGTGAGCATATCTGCTGTACGAAAACGATCGAATGTGCTTTCAAAAGAAGACTACTGCAAACTGTTACGCAGTACTAATAAACGCCAGCGAGAATTCATATTGGAAATTATACATCGGATCCATACATTCGGTTCGCCGCCAATCCAAGTGTATCTCACTGGGCCAGCCGGTAGTGGAAAAAACTTATGTGTTACCTGTAGCCATGGAGACCTATAATCGATACACTCAACAACACACTACACGATGAGATGCATACATTGGTTGTGCGTCGACTGGAAAGGCCGCTGTAAATTTGCAGGGTACGACCGTTCACTCTGCGTTTCGTATAAGTCTAATGCGAACATCAACTTCATTGCCCCATGAAGCTTTGCAGTGTTTCCGAGCTGCCTTCGTTGGAGTAAAATGTGTAATAGTTGACGAAATAAGTATGATTGGGTCCGATGTTTTCAATAAAATCAACTCTAGACTGAATGAAATTACGGGCGTATATGATCAACCATTTGGCGGCATGGATATCAGTCTGGCTGGAGATTTTCGGCAATTACTGCCTGTAAATGCTACCCCCGTTTATAAATCACCACGAAACAACTTGGGTGGGTGCGTATTGTGGCAATCAGTTGATTTCTATCCGCTCACTCAGGTTATGCGACAAAGCGACCTCTTATTCTCTAAAATTTTGACGAAGATTGGTGATGGAAAACGTTTAGACTCTGAAGAAATGGCAGCGATCGAGTCTCGTTTCAGAACAGTTGAATGGTGTAGGGAACACGAACCAAATGCAATACGTCTCTTCCATAGAAATCATGATGTGGATGCTTACAACCGACTTGCAATATCAGACAGAATTTGTAGCAGTGCCTCCGATTTGATCACTGGCTACAATAACAGCACTCAACTTGGCACTGCACGAGTCAAATTAAACAAGCTCAGTGTGATGAAAACTGGCAGTTTGCCGTATCTGCTTAATTTACAGAGTGGTATGCCTTATATGATTACAACTAACATTGATGTGGACGATGGAATTCTTAATGGCGCAATAGGAATACTTGAGTACATCGAAGAAGTCACTCATGCGACAGCAGTTCAATTACGTAGCAACAAGCTATGTGCTATGCCTTTCAATATACCAAACAATATAACCCAACGACTTGGTGTATACGTGGAACCTGGCACAGGCGATATTGCATTGGCACAAATCACAGTCAACAATTCTTTCAGATTCATTGCTGCCTCATTGTATATTCATCCAAATGCAGAAACAAAATACATTAAACTTCTCCTCTTTTGAAGTCTTTGTAGATTTGGGCGCTCAATATCTAAGGTCATTGAGGAAATTGAGCTCGACATTACAACGCCAATATTTCTTACTGGTGATTTCAATGTCGATCCCAACGATCCGAGAAATGATTGGCTGGTTCCATATATGCAACAAGAATACGATCTACAACTTGTACAAACGTCTCCGACTACACTTGGAAACACCACAATCGACTTAACGTTTGTACGTCAACTTAGTCCGACGATTATGCCCTACGTTTCATATTTTAGTTACCATCGACCAATTGTTCATAGGTTAGCCATTTGTACTAATGATTTCGATGAATAAATGTTATGTATAGCATAATTTTCTTTCTTTCATTTCAACTTTCTTTCTGACAAACAAAACAAAAGAATCTCCCAATAACGAGAGTAACGTATGTAATTTCGCATTCACGAAATAAAGATCCGACGGGAGTATCAAGAATACTCCCTGAATATTTTTCTTTCAGTCTATTATACATAAGATATAATATGTATGGACAAAGAGGTATACCTCTGTTGCACAAAGAGGTATGGGAACACCTAGGAAACACTAGTAAAGTGGTTATTTCCTTTGGGGCTGGGACAAGCAATTCACTTACTCCCTGATGGAATACAAAAAAAAATTGCTAAATTACCAAATTAATTCAATTTCTTCTTATTTACGTTTTCACCAAAATTTTTTGTTTGCAAAAGAAAATATAATTTTAAACAATAGTATAACTAACATGTGATTTACTTGTGCCAAGTACAAAAATAATGAGTTGTAAACTTGTTTTTATAAAATAAAAGTTACTGTAACCACTATCAAAATCATGCTTAAACCAGTACACAAGATAAACCAGCAGCTCAAGAGGTATTATGTACGTATACAATTTTGTCACCGAATTTTTAATTGTGAAAAGTTACATTTCATTAAAATTATATTTCCTCACAGAGTAAATGTATCGTGCACATTGGTGATTTTATTTTGTCTCAGTAATATCTATACTTGGTGCAGATAGTGATGTTTGTAGAAGCGTACAGGAAATGGGCATTTGGGAAGAACAATAATGCCAAGATGGTTGGAAAGGCCATAATGAAAGAGAAAGGCTCAGGAAAATGTGGATGGAATTTGAAAGACAGACTAACAGGAGTGGTTGACTGGATACATGAGGCATCTAACAGAGCAGAAAAACAATGCTGTGTATACAGAAAGCTGTAGTGGTAGAGGAAGAAGAAGAATCATTGCACTACCTTTCTGATGTTTTCTCTCTGTGGAGCTTTTTAATTAAACTTAATTTTTTCCTTGCACAAAATTTGGTTATTTGAACTTAAAAGCATATACTTGTGGAAGATGAAATATGCCTGATGCATATAACATAGTGTTGTATCTGTGACGGTAGTGAGGCAAACGTCTGCTCCCCGGTACCAGTCAAGAGATCACCACTAACACGTGGTGGCACATGGATGAGCTCACAGCGAGCCAACAGGGATCAGCTGCACTCTGATAGGCTCATGGCACAACAACCTGTCAGGGCATAAAAAGAGTACTGCTAGAATTTTTGGCACACTCCATTGGACCATCCGGAGCCAGCCGGAAGGAACAGGAAGAAGAGAAGAATGGACTTTTTTCACTTTCTTGCCCTGTGAAGAACCAGTGATGGATGTCGACTGGGATGGCAGCTGGCTCTACATACTGATGGAGGATTGCAGTACTCCACAAACAGCAGGCGCAGCTGCTGAACATCACAGTGCGGCTCGGGCGGCATATACAGCGCAGTTAGCGTTCTCACCACACGGCTCTTCTAAGGGTCACCAAAAAACGAAAAGGTGTACAATTGGCACCATTTGTCCTGTGACAATGCGTATGGTGAAAAAACTTTCACCAACTAAAACAAAAAACTTCCTGTGTAACCATTGTTAAGCACTACTTTGCAGGGAATGGTATAAGCCATAGCTATTCCTTAACTGGACTGGAGAAGTTATGCATTCATGATGTAATGAGTTTAGGAATTCTAGATCTTGTCTATTAGCTCTGATATACCAAAGTTCTTTCAACGCGGCTGCAGCAAATTCGTTACCCCATTCTGTCTTCAAAATTCCATCTGTCATCATCGTTAACAGAATGTGATATTGGACATATGGTCGCATGTACAGTTGATGAATACAAAGCAGCATGAGTGTCTACCACTGATGCTAGTTATTATAACGAGTGCTTAGTTGAATGGATGAAGCTAGTTCTCAGTTTTTACTTGACCATTTGGCATTTGTCTGGCTCTGTCTGTCTCTTCAGGGTATGTCTCACACTAACCTATGAATGCATCAACTGATTTCCATAAAACTTGGCATGCTTGCCCATACTTTTTACTGTACAGAACCCTATTGTTTTGAGATTGATACCCCAAAAAATACATGGGGCGGGAGGCAAAAATGTGAGGGGCTCTAAATTTTGAACAAAATTGTAAAAGTCCATGTGTGATATCAAATTAAGGGGAGTTTTAACCAAACTATGAATTTAGCTTCATTTTTGAAAATTTCAAAATGTTGGGAGCCGGGGCCAAAAAGTTGGTCAAACGTTTGATAAAGTTGTAAATTCCATGTAGGATATCAAATGAAAGTGAATTTTAACCAAATTGTGAATACAGTGTGCAGTTTTGGAAATTTACTAACTTACGGACCACAGGGCCCGAAATGAGATCAGTAATTTGAAAAATTCAAAAACCTAGCCAGCTGTCAGACTAATGGGAATTTTAACAAAAATCTGATTGTTTCTTTTAGCATTTTTTGTATGATTACTCTTCAGTTGTTACTTTATTAAACAAAAAATAATAGGGTAATCAGGATTTTCATATTTTTTTGTACAAAACTGAAAAATGATTACTGTCAAAATTTGTCTAATAATAAATACGGTATACTTTATTCAAAATAGCAACTGAATTCTGTAGCTCCAGGAGCATACTAGTAATTATAATAATCATAAAAAGAAGCACTTACTTTGAAAACTGTATGCATCAGATGATTGTATGTAATTAATAATCATGACTCCTTTTTATACCACTGAAGTAGGAGGATGCTTAGGAAGTACCAATGTTTAGGAGCAGCAGGATAGACTACTAATTAAGCTGTTTGGCATACAGAAAGGTAGTGTGGGCAGTGTACTATACTCCAGCTGACCCTTGTTACCTCAGATACTCATTCCTCAGACTGTCACCCTGGTGGCTGAAAAACGCACCTTGATTTTATGGTGTGTCCGGGTGTACCTGCGGCCCTCTAGGTCATTAGTAGCCATTATACCCATTAGTATATTAAGCACTCATTGTGCAGTTGATTTGTGGATTATAAGATTCTGTGTGTAAATTAGTTTGTAGTTTGTTGTTTCCCACTAGTCCAGTGACTTGTGATAAGCACTTTTGAGCAATTTGCTTATCATCAAAATGGATCTATAACCACCTATTGATTGGGTAGGTAGTTTAAATTCTGATCTAATGATGAACTAATTGCTCAAAAGCACATGTCAGGTGGAATCACAAAGACGTTCTGTGCAGGAAATCACTGGAAAACAGGAAACTAGTTTCTACGAGGGTTAGTTGAAAAGTTCATGGAGTGACATCTACAGCTCAGTGGAAGAACTAAAATCTTCCATGTCCTGCAAGATGTATATTTTGCGTGAACACCTGTTAAATTTCCAGATATATCCGTCAATTTATTCACTTTTACCAGCGGTTTGAAATTTTCCTGTTACGCGTGTTTTTAAAATGCACAAAATCAAACATCATGTTGTGATGAATTCTCTGTTAAAAATGTATTAGTGCCAATGGAAAATCCAAACGAAATTGTAAATGTGTTAGGAGATGCTGCACCTTCAGAAACAAAGGTAACTGGGCACACTTGAGTTTAAACGTGGTCGTACAAGCACTGAAGACTATCCCAGCAGTGGACGCCCAAAAAGTGCAACAAAAAATAACATTATTGAAAAATTTCATAGGGTGTTGGAAGACCACAGGTTGAGGAGTGAGTGCGTTGCTGAAATCATAGGCATCTCATATGAGCGTGTGCATCAAATTTTAACTCAAGATTTTGGTGTGAAAAAGCATTGTGCAAGATGGCTGCCGCATCTGGAGTTGTTGCATTTTTTGGGCATCTAGTGCAGGAGGGAGGGTCATCTTCAGTGCTCCTATGACCACGTTTAAACTCAAGTGCCTACTTCAGACCATTAGTTTTGAAGTTGCAGCATCTCCTGACACATTTACAATTTCATTCTGAATTTCCATTGGCGCTAAACAATTTTTAACCAAGAATCGCACCACAATGTTTGGTTTTGTCCGTTTTTCAAAACTTGCGTGACACATCAATTTTAAACAGCTTCTAAACAATGAATGAATTGATAGATCGATTTGAAAATTAACAGGAGTTCACATAACATACAAATCTTGCAGCACATGAAAAATTTTAGTTTTACCGCCCAGCTACAGATGTTTCTCCACGAACTTTTTAACTGACCCTCGTATATAATATATATATATATAACGGAATTCATATATGTAACAGATTTCTACGGCCTAGGCTGCTTCTCCGTCCCTAGTTTCCATTCTCTTCTATTATAGCACATGTCTTCTTCCAGGCCTCTCAGTTTCATAGCTTCATCTACACCCTCTCGCCAACTTCTCCGTGGCCTTCCTCTTTTCTTCCTCTCATATGGTATCCACTCTAAAATTCTATTGGGCCACCTGGTTTCGTCCATTCTTTTTGCGTGTCCAAACCATATTTGTTTTTTTTTTCAATCTCTTCCACTATGTTCTTTGTCATGTTCATACTCTGTCTAATTGTTTCATTTCCGACTCTGTCCAGTTTCGATTTTCTACAACTGCATCTTAAATAATCCATTTCGGTAGCTAAGAGTTTTTTTCAGTTTTTCCTTGTCATATCCCATGTTTCGGCTCCATATGTGACTATATTTAGGAAGATGCTCTTATAAAGTCTCTTTTTTGTGTCCTTGTGATTGATTTATTCCATAAAACAGAGTTCAACGATCCCATTACTTTTTTACCTTTGTTTAATCGTTCTTTTATTTCATCACTGCTATTTCCTTGTTTATTAAGTGTAACTCCCAAATATTTACATGTGCTAACTCCTTTTATGGTGATATTTCCTAAATCGAGACTATCTTGAGCATTATTACTGACTATTATGTACTCAAACTTATTCATGTTTATCACGAGACCTGGTAGCTGGTATTCTTCTTGTAATTTCCTTATCAGTAACTAAGATCATCCGGATCCTCTGCTATGACAACTTGATCATCAGCGAAATATAAGCTAAACAGTTTTTCCTCTCCCATTTGCAACCCCATTCCTCTAATTTTAATTGACCATTTTTCCAGGGCTTTGTCTAGATATACTTTAAATAGAGTTGGAGAAAGGCTACATCCCTGTCTTAATCCTTTTGTGACTTTGAAGAAGTCTGTGTAGTTACTACCATTTTTTACTTGGGTCGTGTTTTCCTTATACAGGTTCTTTATTGCTTGTATTAGCATGTTCGATATTTCTAAGGATTTCAAAGCCTTCCATAACTATGAGACTAGTACACTATCATAGGCTTTTTCCAAACCATTCATTGCTATATGAAGCTCTCTGTTTCTTTGCACTCTCTTTTCGCAAGCTATTTTGATAGTAAAAATGTTGTCAATAGTGGATCGTCCTGTTCTAAACCCTGCCTGTACTTCTGGCTGCTTATCTTTAATCTCGTTTTCTAGGCGACTTTTTACTATTTTTGTATATACCCTTCCAAGTGTACATATCACTGCTATTCCCATATAGTTTTTAGGATTGTTTTTAGCTCCCTTTTTATGAATCGGTGTGATATATGATGTAGTCCATTCCATTGGTGGTTTTCCCCATTCATACATCTTTCAAATAGTTTAGCTAGAATAACATGTAATTCCTCTGGTGCATATTTCACTAATTCTGGGTAAATTCCTCCTATTCCCGCCGATGTTCTGTTTTTTAAGATTTCTACTACGTCTGCTATTTCAGAGACTTCTATAACAATATTGTCCTTTTCCATTGTCTCCTCAGGATTCTCTACTTCTATGAACTGTTTTCTGCTTTCTACAAGCAAATCTTCAAAGTGCTGCTTCCACTGTTTGCTTGATATGCTACCTATATGAGTTTTATTTGTATTAGAGTTTCTCAAACTCCTAATAGTTCTCCATGCTTCTGAGCTACTTGTACCTCCTATGTAGCGTTCAATATATTCACATTTCTTGGTCCATGTTTCGTTCTTTTTATTCACCACTTGTTTTTTGACTTCTCTATTTAATGTTCTATATTCTTCTTGTAGCTGAATATTATTGCTATCTTGTAACCGTCTTAAGTGTAGCTCTTTCTTTTTGACAATTTGTTTTTCAATTTCTTTATCCCACCAATATGGCTTTTTTCTTTTAACCAGATTTCCTAAGGCTTCTTCAGCTCCTTCCTTTATACATCTTTTTATAAATCCATATCCTTCCTCAATCGTCCATTCTTCTCTATTTAGTTATTGTTTAAGTCTTTGTTGATAAAGATATTTTATGCTATCATCTTTTAAGCTGTCTAAGTTATATTTCTCAATTTGAGGGTTAAATTCGTTCATAACTTCACTTTCTTTCTTCTCTATTTTCCATCGGTAGGGGATAAATATCTTTGACTCAACTAGGCAATGATCTGAGCCACAGTCTGCTCCTCTCTTTACCTTTACGTCTTTTACTATGATGTTTGATATTTGTTTTGTTATTACGTAATCTATTATCGATTTCAAATTTCTTGTGTGTTGGTACCATGTGAATTTATGAATGTCTTTTATAAAGAAGGTATTGTTTATTTTCAAATCATATTGTTCACATATGTGGATTAGTCTTTCCCCATTGTCATTAATTGTTTTTTCGCCATGTTGACCAATTACTTTACTATTCTTTTCTTTCCCAACTCTAGCATTAAAGTCACCTATCATAATAATTTCATGAGTGTCAGTATTTGTTCGATACTGTTTTCTACAATTTTATCGAATTCCTCTTTTACTGTCACTGGAGTGTTGTCACTTGGTGCATAAATTCCTAAAATTACAATATTGTGTTCTCTTAGCTTTATAGTCATTTTAAAGATTCTTTCATTTATCGGTTCTCAAGATTTTATGTAGTTTTTCCATTTTTCTTTGATCATTATGGATACTCCTGCTTGTGCTCTTTCATTTTTGTCTACTCCTGTATGTAAATGTATATACCCTTTCAATTTTTCACTGCCCCTACCTTTCTTTTTTGTTTCGGGCAATACTATTATGTCAATATTTTGCTGGGAGAGTTCCATAAGTATTTCTTTTTGTTTATTCCTTGTGTATTCCATCAGCTATATTCAATGTCCATTTTCTTTGCTTTGTCCATCTACAGTTTAAACTGTTTTGATTCCGAGGTTTGTCACTAGGTTGTTTAGCATATGAGTCTTTTTGTGGATAATGAGGTGCTGGCCCATTGCTCCAACACCCTGACTAGGAGGACCAGGATTTCCTGTTAGGGTTTACTCCCTTAGCCGATGTGTTCCAGTTAATTATAGGCGCCGGAAACTCGCTTTTCACCCTCTCTCGTCTGCTACATAACATTCACCCATTGCACGCCATGTACCCAGGGGTTACGTGACTATAAATACTCTTTGCGGACGTGAGAGTCAGATTTGTTGGCAGAGCTGAGTTCAGTTCCTCGAACCTTTTACTCATTCGTCAAACATCAGTAGGCATTTCTCAGAGTTTTAGTGCTATGTAGTAATCGGCATACTATATCGTCCCTGAGACCTTTTAGCAACTTTTAATCCCTCGTATATGTAATTAATTGTTTATTAACCATTAATTATTAAAAACGTAATATTATAACCCCAGAAGAACAGTTGAAATGGAAAACATTGTTGGTCAATGTAAAATAGAAGATGCAAGACCAAGGGATAACTGTCCAATGTGGTAGAAGGATAGACTTAATAGCAGTTGGTTGGGCCAGATCATAAATAAGGTTCTGCAGAGAACAAATAGATATTGAAATCTGTTAATACCACTAAACCCTCAGAGGATAAAATAAAAGAAGAGAAAGATTATACACACCTGATGGTATACAGCTGTGTAGTTAAAGCATCACTCTTCCACTTGTGAAGGCAGCTGTCACACAAAAACTGACCACTTCACCAGGTTAGACAGAAGGTTGAATGTTGTACAATCCATCACACACTAATTTTATAAGTGTATATATTTAAATAAACAGTATAATACATTAATTACATGTTTATGTAGTTACATGTGTGCTGACATTGCCTCTACAGACTATTCATTACACCCACGACCCAGTCAATGTATATCCGTTTTGTGTACAGCCCCCACACATAGTCAATATGATTGCATCCTAGCACGTAGACGACATCCTTAATTGTATCCTTCCTCAAGTGAGGTATACTGTAGTATGCATCCTGAAAATATGTCATGCAAACTTTAATTACAAAATGAAGTAAAACCTACTATGCACACACACACAAAGATGATTCAATATTGTACACCAATATTTCAGGAGCTGATCTGGGGTATTAATGTTAACAAAAAAGTTTCTATAAACATATGTCCAAGAAAGCTTCATTTTGAGTTACGGCTGGCTTAGTATTTGATTGTGATTTCTGCTCCAAGGGTAAAGTGAAGCCATACTGAAGTTCTTGTAGGGGAATTTATGGTTACATGTGGTTTTGAAACCAGAAAAATTGAGTAAGCCTCAGAACTGTATTTCTAGTAATTTTGAGAAAAGTATTGTAAAACACAAAAATGAGGTGTTGCAAAACACAATTTTTTTATGTTTGACCTACAATAGCTTTGTTAAATACCAAATTAGTGAATAGAACATTAATTTAAAGGAAATGTGTTGTTAACAAATTGACATACGTAAAGTTAATAGAAAACAAACACAAATTAGAGAAATTAGACTGTACTAAACACAAAACAGACCAAAATTTTGTAGAAAAATAGAAACAAAACTGAATAGAAAGTTAAATTAAAGAAATGAAAAATTACATTATTAACATATGTGAAGTTGTTAACATGGATATGAAAGTTCAAAGTAGTCATTTGATGTGGCCGCCATTTTGTTCCCTGCAGCATTTATGCCACATTTCTCTCATTTACTTTCTACTGACTTGACTTATACATCAGTTTTCTCATAAAAATTTTCATACGTTTCCTTTAAGTGTTTGTGCATTGAAATACTGCTCCACTTAATCAGCCAGTGAAATATTGTCATGCAATATTTTATCACCCTGTGTATATTGAAATTATTGTTTATAAATGCATATTTTAAGTTTTACTGGCAAACAGTTTATGATTCAATTAAGGTTAATCTCAAAAATGATAAAACTCTGATGGTGTTTGAATAGAGTCAGCCATTGCTGTTGGCAGCGACAATTTCTGCACAGTAAGTTCCGAGTGGTGTTTCCTCTGTTTCGTTCATTTGCTTGTTTATCATGCGTTATTACAACCAACAGCTGTTTATATGGTATCAGCTTTGCTGGTGTTGATTACTTGCCATTTTTAATTTAATTTTCAGTCAGTTTGTGTGCTTCTGATGTGTGGTAATATATACAGAATATAGTTCTGAAGCAGCCTAGGGTTGGAATTACATGATGATTTAAAGTGCCAGTCTGTTGCAGTTTGAAACTGCATGAAATTACATATTGATCCCACCTGGGAAAGTTCTATTAGTTTGAATAGCCTACAGTCTAAAATCAAGAACCAATGTTGTTATTGTGTTTTAAAACACTTTCCATTTTTGTGAACACCAAACATTTTGTCCATTCTATCATAAGGCATCTCCAGTGGCCTGAACAACACTGTAAAATCAAGTTGTGAATTAACTGCCAAATTAAAAAGTAAATAAATAAAGCTGTAATAAATACCAGGCATGCTACTTAATTCTGGTGAGTGGTAGAATGTTTGATTTCAAAAGAGGCCATGAGACAAATGTAAATAGTACAATTTACCTTATGATTTATGTGTATTGTCATCGTTAATAATGGTGACTGTATTTATTTGAATTTTTTATTATAAAGTACAGAAAGTGCTGTTAAACATATATGCATTAAATAATCACTATCCTGAAGATTAGATAGGAGAGACCAAGTGGCATATATGTATTATATTCTCTTGTACCTTATATATTATAAGTAAATACCTTTGTACTGTATTTAGGATATTTAAAATTTTCACATATTCATTAGCATTTTTAATTAAATATCCAAGTTCCAATATTGTAAGCAAAGAGAATACAGAAGAGCATCGATTATCCAAACATCCATTAACCAATCGATCTGTTATTCAAACTCAATAAAAAGCATGTGTTACCTTTTCTATTAAAGTTTATTTCTTAAAAAAAATGTCATTTATATCTATCTATCTTCATCTGGTCACATGCAATGAATAGTCACATTTTATTTAAACAAGTTATGCACATACCATTTATGATTTCATATAAAATAACACATCCCAAGAAGCATTGATAAGTGTTATCTTTTCACTCACAATGTTGTTATCGATCAGGATCAGTGCTTTTCAGGTAGGTGGCCTTGACAAGGCTTTTGAACATTGATAAAAATAAAAACAGCAAAAAAGTGCATTGTACACTGAATATTTTGTAAACGCTCTGTACAAGAGACTGGACAAAAAGCACTCATATTACATAAACATAATATGCTACATAACAGCAGCATTTTTATGGAGTTTTACTATATATAAATAAATTAAACATAAATTACTGAAATATAACAGACTGAAATTGAAAGTAGTTTTTGAGATATTAATATTAAGATCTAGCACATGGGACTTGGTAATTTTAGGTTGTTGGTTCTCTACTTAATAAATAACTGCTATTACTATGACTACTATTGTTGCTTTTATAGTATGGCACAACTGTATGATGATTTTGTGTACTTAACAGTTGTTATTGTTATTGTTATTATAGCCATTGTGAGCAATGGCATGCAATTATCGCATGCTTTGTTACTTTACTAATAATAATAATTTAAGTCAAATTCACATTTGTTAAGATTTAATAAATATAAATAAACCAACTAATGCAATAAGAACTGTGTATTTTAATTACCGTGTCCTTTCGCATTTTACTGCTGTCCTTATCAGTGCAAAAAACAATGTCTTCAGTTGAACAGAAAAATAAGGCTTAGGTATACTTTGAGTGATATTGTTACAAATGCCACACAACAAATATCTGGTTTATTTTACTGCTGGGGTTAAGATTCTGTTGAATCTGTATCTAATATACAGTTAAAAAAGTTATGGTATTTGTTTCTATTTAACGGTTACTGATTCATAATTATTAAGTATGCACATTATCTTTTAACAGTATACTATGTCTGTAAGAAAGTTAATAAATATTAAGCTGCATGTGGACTAATTACAAGAATATTTAAAAATATAAACAAACTAAAGGCAAATCACAGCATTATCTTTAAAAAAATATGTTTTCCATCTGTATAAAGATTGTTAACATAGGATTTAATTAATAAAGTTGTGTTAGTGGCTATAATCACAAACGGAAATAATGTTCCACATCACTATAGAAAAATTATTCCGATGAGCTGTGAGGCTTGAAAGAGCTAATTGAAATAATTTTTCTATAGCGGTGGGCAACAGTTTTATTTCTGTTTATTTTTAACATAAGATTACCCATTTGAAACTTAATTTTGTTTTAACTAAGCCTACACTAAAATTATAATTCCAACTTGTTTTTTTTTTGCAGCAGTTTATGTAGGTTGATTTTTCTTAGTGTCAAGACTTTTTATATTGTAGGATTTCTTTCAGCCAGACACTGTGGCTACATATACATACTAGCTGTTCTTCAATAATTGTCTTGACCTTTTGAGTGACAACAGTGAATGTCTGGCTGAAGAAAATATTGAACAATCATCAAGAAATAGACTGTAGCAAAAAGTGTTTGAATTTATAATTCTGTACATAAGAAACATAAGCATCATCATCGTCATCATGGCTGTTGATGACCACAATTGCACACAATACATGTGTGGAGTAGTCACTCATAAGTTGTTTTCTACAGTTTATTTTATTATTAACTTATTAGGTATTTATTTATTTATTTTCTTGAAGAGAGTTTAACTATAACAAATTTTGAAAAAGTAATTCCATTTTGATCTCTTTCGTGTTCGCTTTATGTACTTTATGTTCTCCATTTTTAGGCTGATGTGCTACTGTTGCTGGTGAGGTAGTCCAGTATTGATCGGTTGTTAACAAACTGGCAAGAAACAAATCAGCATGATGAAACAAACTGAGGAAACTACTTCACATTGTAGCTACAGTTAGTTCTGTACAAACCTCCTCCTGGTGTGTCTTTGGTGCTGATTCAGGGACGACTAGCCATACTCAGAAGTGTGATTGGCTGGTCGATTGTAAAGCTGAAAGGCAAACTAATAAGCCTTGAACCTCACAAAACTATTGTGTTAACGCTTATTAACATCAGTATTATTTTATAAATCATGTCTTTAAAAGTAACTCGATGAGTTTTCTGCAGTATTCTTGAAGTATTTATAGACTGTATTATGAAATTATATTTACTCAATTTAATAAAAAAGAAATCAACAACTTGCAGAAGAAATTATAATTTGATAATATATAATATTGTTAATATTCCGGTTTGCCAGGCTATAAGGATGTGGTCCAATTTTAAATGTTGCAAAAGTTTTGGCTGAGATCTTTGTCAGTGTTTTCAGTCCTTTTGCACTGGAGATGGCCATAGAAGGAACGGCCAAAACCTTTGCAACATTTAATATCAGTTTGCCATGCCCTTGTAGCCCGGCAAACCAGAATATTAACAACCATGATGTCACCCATGAAAGCCTTAGACAGCAGTTGAATATATAATATTATTTTATATATGTACAGTAAAAGTTAAAATCTTTCTCATTAAAACAGAAAGTGTATACTACATTTTATGGTACTTACAGTTGCTGTAGTTATTGCGTCATTCCCACATATATGTATATATGTTGGTGTAATCACATTATCTAGCTGATACGGTGAAGGAAGATATGCATTATAATGCTTCATGTTGTTATTAGGATTGGTGTAGATGTATGGTTCGAAAGGAAAAACTGAAACACATACAAATTTCATATTACAGCTGCCACAAACTTACTTGTGTGTAATGTGACCCTCATAGTCAGTTGGGATTAGTGTAGATGTAGCCTATGGTTCAAAAGGAAAAACTGAAACACACACAAATTTCATATTACAGCTGCCACAAACTTACTTGTGTGTAGTGTGACCCTCATAGTCAGTTGGGATTAGTGTAGATGTATGATTCAAAAGGAAAAACTGAAACACACACAAATTTCATATTACAGCTGCCACAAACTTACTTGTGTGTAGTGTGACCCTCATAGTCAGTTGGGATTAGTGTAGATGTATGGTTCTGTTGAATAAACATTAAGTGTATCAGTTAAAAGTTATGTTTAGGAAATATAATTATGATTCGAATATTATATACTTTGTGATTATCTAAATGAAGTTATAAATTCACTAGTGCTAACTTATAAAACTTAAGATTTAACTAGGTCATTGTTGTTGGTGAGTGTGTACTCTGTGAGAGCATAGCTTATATGTTTGTTAATTTCTAATAAATCTAATTTATATTTAACTATCGTTCAGTTAATTGTCTACCACTGCATATATTATTAACAGGTTCGCACTATATTATTAATGGGCCCAGGTTCGCACAAAGGGCAATATTTATGTGAAATTGAGCAGTAATAATCCAAAACGTGTTTACGTGCAAAAAAAAAGGTTATTCCGACCGCGTGGTAAAAGTGAAAATTAACCTCAACCCCATAAACATGGAAAGTGAATTACATACATACATACATACATCCTCAGCGCTACAGCCCAGTCCGGGACCTGGCCTCCAAAAGAAATCTTCCCCACTGGTCTCTACTCCCAGCCAATGTCCACCAGTTTGCTGCACCCAGCCTCACTGACTCCTTACCAACCTGGTCCAGCCATCTTGTACGCGGTCTTCTTCCTTTCCTTCTCCTTCCCATCGGCAAATAATTCATAACTCTTTTTGGTATTCTATCCTCCGCCATTCTCTGCACATGACCACTCCAACGCAATCTGTTAATTTGTGAAAGTGAATTACTACGTATTAACAAGTTGCAAGGTAGCGAGCGGGACAGCTCAGAGAGTAATTGTGACAACTCTGACTGAAAAAAACCATGATTCATCTTGTGAATCTAGAAAATGCCAAAGAAATGTGGGAAAAACTTGTGTTTGTGTATGAGCAAAATGCGAAGCATCTCTGCACATTCTTCAGCAGCAGTGGCACTCATTTGTCAAGGATTTAGCTGATGATACGGCTACACACATTTCAAAGATTGAAGATTTAGCCTATCGACTTAAAAGCATGGGTGAAACTGTTGATAACAAGATGATAGTGTCAAAAATTCTGCTTACATTGCCAAAGAGTTTTAGTCATTTTCTGTGTGCATGGGAGTCGACAGCTGAGGCTGATCGTACAAAAACGAACCTCATTAATAGATTAAGAGTTGAAGAAATGGGAGTGAATGAGTGCAAAAGCAAAGACTGAGTGAATGAGTGACTGAAAAGACTGAAAGCAAAGCTTTTGCATCAAAATCTCAATATAAAGGGAAAGGTGCAAAACAGGGTATGAATAAAAACAATTCTAATAATATGTCTAAACCAAAAGGCGATTGTTTTGTTTGTGGCAAGCCAGGCCATTGGGCTCGAAATTGTAGATTCAGAAAATACATTAATAAAAGTTATAAAAATGACACAAGCAAAGAACGTGATACAACACAGGGAACTGCACTTATAAGTGAGGCCTTAGCATCTATTTTACAAGGCTCTAAAAAGGTCGACATGTGGTATAAAGATTCAGGTGCAACTGACTACATGACACATCATCGAGATTGGTTTGTAGATTATAAACCATTAAATCAAGAAATCTTGATGCGTATTGGAAATGGTGATTTTCTAAAAGCCTATGGAAAAGGCAATATAAACGTAAATACATTTGATGGTGAAAAATGGAATAAAAATCATTTAGCAGATGTATTATATGTTCCAGATCTTAGTTACAACCTTTTCTCGAGTGGTGTTGCTTTAGACAAAGGTCTAAAACAAACTGCAGATAATAAAGTGTGCAAATTTTTGAAAAATGGCCACGTCATAGCTAAGGGGTTACGCAAAAGACAGTTTATTCGAGATGCAATTTGAAATTGAGCCTCCAAGCAAAAAACATGAAGAATTGAACACTAACTGTGCTAATATTGCAGATACTTTGGAAACATGGCATCAAAAACTAGTGCATCAAAACTATCCTAGAGTTAAAAAGGTACTTGAACATTTTGGTGTTAAAGTTAAAAACAACGATGTATGTTTTTGTAATGCATGTGCAATTGGAAAAGCTCATCGCCTACCCTTTCCAATGAGTACTTCCGAAACCAGTGCTATTGGTGAGATCTTTCATGCAGATTTGTGTGGTCCAATGTCACAAAATTCTTTAGGTGGATCGAGATACTTTCTCCTCCTAAAAGATGATTTTTCTCATTATAGACAGGAGTATTTTATTAATGCAAAGTCTGAAGCTCTTGCTTGCATGACTGACTTTGTTAAAAAAAACCAGAAAAACACTGTTTTAATGGGATAAAAATCATGAGAACTGCCAACGGACTGGAATTTGACTGTGAAAATGTTTCCAAGTTGCTCAGTAACCATGGAATCATGCACCAGCATTCAGTGGCATATACACCAGAACAAAATGGATCAACCGAGAGGGAGAACAGAACAGTAGTTGAAGCAGCACGTACTATTCTGCACGCAAGAAAGTTCAAACAGACTTTTTGGGTTGAAGCGGTCAATACAGTGGGTGTATGTATTAAATCGCACAAGCACAAGTTCAGTAAAGGATTTCACTCCTTATGAACTTTGGCATGGTCGTAAACCAAATTTAAAAGATCTACATATATTTGGAGAAAAAGTGTACTCACACATTCCCAAGATCAAAAGGAAGAAGTGGGACGCTAAATCTGAAAAGGGATATTTTATTAGATATGAAGAGCATATCAAAGGATTTTGAGTTTGGTTTTCTCACAAAAAACAAGTAATTGTAGTACGTGACGTCATTTTCATGAATACATTTGAAAGTGAAGAAGAAAATTATGAAAACAGGGATTAATACACATCATTATACTTACCCGATGAAAAGAAAGATAAAGTTCCTGAAGTTGTTCAAAATAACTTTTTTGTTGAAGATCATGATATCGTTCAAAATGATATAACTTCTGAGGATCAAGTGCAATCTGAAGAATCTGATATAGATGGTACTGAGAATGACCAGACTACAAACTACAGAAGCAGACTGCGCCAATCATCGACAATCAAACCTCCAGCGAGATATGATGATTATGTTAACATCGAGGACTGTTTTATTGCAGAAGGTACTGAACCTCTCAATTATCAAGAAGCTGTAAACAGTGATGATGCTGAAAACTGGAGTATTGCTATGAATGAAGAAATGGAATCTCTTCTTAAAAATCAAGTATGGGATCTAGTTTAACCACCACCTGGGGCCAATGTCATGGGAAATCGCTGGTTCTTCAAGACTAAAAAGGATCCAAATGGAAATATTCAAAGGTACAAGACAAGACTAGTTGCCAAAGGCTTTGATCAAAAGGCTGGAATTGATTTCAAGGAAACTTTCAGTCCCGTAGTAAGATTCGATTCAATTTGAATGATGTTTATCTATAGCAGCAAAAGAAAAACTCAAACTGAAGCAGTTTTATATCAAAACTGCTTTTCTAAATGGTGAGATTGAAGAGAATGTATATATGAAGCAACCAGAAGGTTTTTCAAATGGAACAAATCAAGTCTGCAAGCTGCTTCGGATGCAAACAATCCTCCAGATGTTGGAACCAGAGGTTTACCAAATTTCTAAAGAAGTACGGACTTGAATCTACCAAGGCAGATCCATGTATCTTCACTAGCATGAATAAAGATCGAAGGTTGATTTTAGCCATCTATATTGATGATGGACTAATTGCGGCTAAAAAACAAGATGATATCAACAATCTCATCCATGGGTTAAAAAAGGAATTTGAGGTTACTGATGATCAGGCAAATATGTTTCTTGGGTTGCAGATTGAAAGACACCAGGATGGATCAATATTCCTCCATCAAACTGCGTATGCAAAAAAGGTAATTGAAAGGTTTAGGATGCAGAATGCAAATCCAGTGGCAATCCCTGCAGATCCTCATGAAGAGACATGCACTGATGCTCATAAAAATCTGAACACTGGAATAGTCAACGCACCTTATGCAGAAGCTGTTGGAAGCTTGCTTTACCTATCAAATGGTACCAGGCCAGATTTGTCTTTTGCTCTTAATAAGGCAAGTCGCTATCTTCAAAAACCTACCAAGCTTCATTGGAATGCTGTGAAACGAATCCTCAAATACCTAAAGGGAACTCTGGACTATGGTCTAAAGTTTGAAGCAGATATTAATACTCATTTGCAAGTCTATAGTGATGCAGATTTGCTAGAGAAATTGAAACTCGCAAGTCTACTTTTGGATATTTAATCAAACTAAGATTGAGTGTACTTACCTGGAGTTCTCAACGACAAACCACAACAGCATTGTCTACAACCGATGCTGAATATATGGCAGCGTGCCGAGCTGTTAAAGACATAATGTGGCTAAGGAAACTTATGAACGACTTATGCATCTTGAAAAGCACAAAAACAACTCTGTACATGGACAATAAAAGTGCAATTCAACTGATCAAGAATCAGTCTTTCACAAAAGGACTAAGCACATTGATGTCCAATACCATTATATAAGAGAAAAGTTTGAAGAGAAGGTCTTCAATCTAGAGTATGTCAACACCAAGGATCAGACAGCAGATATCCTCACCAAGCCACTTCCACGTCTGGTTTTTGAGTAACATCAGTCAATCATTTGTAAAAGTCTTAAATAATTTTTATGCAGAGACTTTTTATATATATTACACAAACAGGGGAAGTGTGAATAAACATTACGTGTATCAGTTAAAAGTTATGTTTATGAAATATAATTATGATTCGAATATTATATACATTGTGATTATCTAAATGAAGTTATAAATTCACTAGTGCCAACTTATAATACGTAAGATTTAACTAGGTCATTGTTGTTGGTGCGTGTGTACTCTGTGAGAGCTTATATAGCTTTTAACTTTACATAGCTTATACGTTTGTTAATTTCTAATAAATCTAATTTATATTTAACTATTGTTCAGTTAATTGTCTACCACTGCATATATTATTAACAGGTTCAAAAGGAAAAACTGAAACACACACAAATTTCATATTACAGCTGCCACAAACTTACTTGTGTGTAGTGTGACCCTCATAGTCAGTTGGGATTAGTGTAGATGTATGGTTTGAAAGGAAAACCTGAAACATATACATATTTCATATTACAGTTGCCACAAACTTACTTGTGTGTAGTGTGACCCTCATACTCTGTTGGGATTAGTGTAGCTGTATGGTTCAAAAGGAAAAACTGAAAAACACACAAATTTCATATTACAGCTGCCACAAACTTACTTGTGTGTAGTGTGACCCTCATAGTCAGTTGGGATTAGTGTAGATGTATAGTTCAAAAGGGAAAACTGAAACACACACAAATTTCATATTACAGCTGCCACAAACTTACTTGTGTGTAGTCAATTGGTGGACAAAGTCTAGCTGTTTCATGTCTGAGCATACACTGGAAACTGCTGATAATAATCAAGCTATATAAGCACACACTTTATCAAAAGTAGCATTCTTTTGACAAATGTATAGCAATGAGGACAACTCCATGAAGGTGCTTTCTGACTCCTTTTAGTGGTGTGCTTGACAATAGTTACTAACAAAAATGTTATGTAAATGCTTTTCAACAATAATTAACCTTATCTTTAAAAAAAAATAAAAAATATATATATATATATATATATATATATATATTGCAACGATACAGCCATATGCTGTATTGAGCATTGATTTAAATAAATATAAAATTAGTAAAATTATTATAAGTTTGGGGTAAATGGACAGGTCTGGGATTGTAAAAATGTTTCATTGTTATACTAGGGGAGAAATTAACCTGTTACAACAGGCAAGGAACACCTGCTCGATTGTATGTGTGTTACGCGTGTATCTTGTGTGTGTTAGTGATGCATGTACAGATAGGAATCCCAGCAACCCTCCCCAAGTAATTACTAAAATAATTATTTTAATTCACTGTGTGAAAACTAATTAGTGTATAAACAAACAAAAGGCACCAAAGTGTGTGTAAATTTTATAGTTATCCACAGTAAGAAAATGACGTTAGTAGGACACACTACGCGAAGTCAGTGCAAAATAAATGTGTCAAAAATACGCAAATTACACTATGACGCTCAAATTAATACAGTGAGTGCTTAATCAAATTAGCTATGATTTGTGCTATCTCAATTCCGTACAAAACATTGCCATTTGCAAACAATTGCAAATATATGAAAATGTTCGGGAGTGGGGGCTATCATGTGATCTGCAGGTCTTGACAGGATAATTTCAGAACCAACAGGTGCAGAATCTTGAGAGGGTATAAATTAAGGGTTCGACTGGAAGCCCTTCTCTTCTTTTCAAAACACAGTTGCAGTCGGACATGCTGTCCGTCGGCAGAACAGTTTTATTTTGTTATAAGTCTCATCTATGAACGAATAAAGACGTTCAGTAATTATGTTTACAATACTACGGAAAACGTAGAGTACTGGGACCGTTTAAGTCAGCAAGAGTATCAACAGAGAAGCTACAAGAGCGACACGAGATGCTAGACGTTAGGAGATGCTTTTGAAATGCCTAACAGCCGTACGAGATCCACCTCGCAGCAGATAGTAATTCTCTGGAATGGACCACACACTACTGGAGAATGATGCTGGACTCTGGACATATCCAGGACCACGCCAAGCCAGGAGTAACGGAAACCCAACTCTGGACAACGCTGGACCCCGTCAATAAGTCGTAAGGTCATCAAAACTCGAGGTGACATGCATAATGCATTTTTAAATGATTCTTTTAAAAGAGCTCATAAAGACTATATAAAGAGACAATGAATTAAAACAAAAAAGGTTTATAATTAGAAATAATGTAATATAGTCTTAGGTAAATGTTTTAGTCGTAAGAATGAGCGATCGCATATAGAGAAATATAGAAAAAAAGAGTTAAATTTTGAGATAGTATATTTTTTTATCAAAGTAAAATAATTGAAATGATTTGATATTTCCGTTTTGTAGAAGAGAATAATTTAAAATTTGTAATATGAAACAAATGCCAGTCTAAGAGTAAATAATATAATTTGAATTTAATTTTTAAAAAAACATTGGTATAGACTGAGCAAGCTGAGGTCAGATCTAAGTAAATGAATTCAATTAAAATTACATTTAAATTTTATTTTGTTTTAGTAAATCACATTGAATAAATGTCTAGATTAAGATTATTAACATGTCTAGATGTAAGAGTGTTTTAAATGTGTGTAAGACCGTATAGCTTAAGAGATAAACACTTAATAATGAGTGATATCTTGATCGAAGATTATTAACAATGTTTACTATTTATAAAGCTTGTTAAAACAATAACCATGAAATTTTAACTACACATAAATCTAGTACTCTTATTATAGTTACACCTGGTATCACTATACAACCTGCATACATAAAAGGTATCGTTATATAACACATAAAGTTGTAATGTAGTATAATTGTTGTACCCCACGAACAAAGGGGCTCCACAAAATAAATTATATATGATATGTATCATTGTATAGAATTGGTGCTCCAAAATCGTGGGGCTGCACAAATGTAAATTACATTATATAATTTGTTACGTTATAATAACAACGTATTTTGTATATATATAAAATACATGTCCCCAACTTAATAATAATTTATTAAAATGTATAGGAATATTACTAGTACATTACTGCCCTCCCCACACACACGCTCACCTAAGGATTAAGCTGCTTGTCTATAAAATAAAAATTTGAGCACTTACTGAAATCAAGAATATGGCTCACAACATATAAAATGCTGAATATTTACATTCTTGGATTTTGTTGTCTGTAACATGTCTGTTGTTGTCAATTAACTATATAGAATGCTACTGACGTGCATGAGTAGTATTGTATGTAGGGCAATGAATATTTACAGATATAATAGCTTCAAACACACATTAATATAAAAATAAATAAATAAATAAATTGCGATAGAACACAGGATCATGATAAGCAATGAACTATGTATTATGCATGAATGACGGACATTCTCCTGTTTAAATTTGTCTTTTGTTCAAATTGGTTTTTTAGTTATAAATTTTGTATTGTAGTACCCATAAGAAATTAGAATAGGTCAAACTCTTAACAATTTTATTTATTATTTTATATGTAATGTGTTTGTGAATGTGTGCGCGAGTGCACGAGTTATTAACGTTTTTCTATAGTGTCCGTTACAATTATCCGTTTGACATGAGACTTGAACAAGACATAAAGTTAAATATTAGATGCAATTTCCCTATTTTCTATGATCTTCATATAACTGTGAAATATGAATTTTGTTATATGAAAACTTTTTATGAAACTCACTCAAGCGTGATGTAATAAAATCCCTGAGAATTATCTATGCAGGCTTATGCCTATTCCATGCAAAATGTTGCATGAACAAATATGCAGGCCGTGTGCATTTATCATGTGACTGGTAATTGGCCTATTAGAACGCAGCAAATTCATTGAAACTTGTCTGTTGCCATGTGCAGATCAGGTCAGTTCATCTTGAGCTTTCGTTTAATAAACGTGCGGTTCGTGTTCAAGAAGTTTCTCTTGCGTGAACTTGTAAACTGTGCGAAAGGTGTACTCAAAACTTGGAACTCTGTGTGAGTTTGTCTACAGAGCCAAGTAATTCAGTTGTCATAATATAATTGTGAATTTTTTTTGTTGTATCCATGTTAGTTCAAGATTTTCTCATATGGAGTTCTATCGACCGCGATAGAACTGGTTGACGCGAGGACACTTGAAGACAAGCCGGAAGGTGTGTGCTTATACACCGCTTTTCAGTAATACCCACGTTACACCTTGAGAGTCATAAACTGTTTAAAAACCAATATAAAACATTCTTAAACTTTTAACAATCAATATTCAGTGTTGTCGCAGCGAGACAGTGTCGCAATTCGAAGAGCAGGTTCAGCGTGTTGCAGCAGGACACCAGCCCAGCAGAGTCTACGAGGGAAGGACACACGTGATCTACGCATCGCCTTCAGGCATATCGCCGCATCATATTGGATCATCATCATTCAAGTAAAAATTACAGATCTGAACTTTATATGAACACTTTTCAAACAATATTCAGAATTCATTTAATTTGTGTATGTCTAAAATATATCGTATGAACCAGTAGTAAATTTGGTGTGCAATAATACCTCCAATATAGACTTATTGATTTATAAAACACACACATATTAATCATATGCACAAAAATTAATTCAATTGTGTTGTCGCAAAATATAATTTGTGTTATTACAAAATATAATATAATACTGACTTACTTGGAAGTACCATTTGGGCAAGGTGGTATGCAATAGTTGTCGAAGTACCAGCAGGAAAGTTTTGGAATATTTCTCCTTGAGCAGTCTGAAAGTGAAAATCATTTGATTAATTTATATTAAGTGAATGTTGTCCTGTTAGTCAGTACCATCTAATTACAAGGACCTGTATAGGCAGCCTACAAGGAGACTAGGCCCCAGAATGTTTAAACAATTAATTTTGATAAATATAATTAAGTTGTAAATCTGGAAGAGCCAAATATGAATTAAAATAATAAAACCTTATTTGTTTAAAAAAAATTGTAGGAGGTCTACCAAATCCATATATATATATATATATATATATATATATATATATATATATATTACAACAATACATATATTTGCATATTTTCCCAGGGCAGTATGTGTGTATTGTAATTAGTGTAAAAATAATAAGACGAACAGTTTTATACAATTTTGTGCAGGAAAATACAGGCTCTGGCCTGTCGAGAGTGACACCTGCTTTGGTAGCGTAAGTTACAGCATTCGTGTGTTTGTGTGTGTAACACAAGCTGCAACATGAAAATATGGGGTGATGCGTACGGCTGTAATCAGGTTTTAACAGGATTAAAATAAACTAATTAATATGTTTTAAACCTGTAAACAAAGACTTACCCCAATTATAAAGACACCATTACATAAAGGAATTTTTAATGAATATGGTGATATAAAAATTATTGCCAAATGTGCAAATTAAAGATGCTAACTAATTAATATTAATTACTAGTGTAATTGAATAGTAATTAATATGTGTGGTATATGTGAGTGACCAGAAAAAAAATTATGCAAACAATGATATTGCTCATGATGAGTGTGTTCATGAGTTCACGATAACTAACCAAAAAGTGAGTGTAATAAAAAGGATGCTTTGCATGAACGGACAATATCTGACATGTCGAAAACAGTCCTGAACCTGTCAAATTGCCTCCAGTATAAATACCACTGGCAATTTTGGGCAATCAGACACTCAGGCTCAAGAAATCTACACACGACGTCATGCTGCCCGTTTGGAGATCGACCTGGACACACACACTGTACCACACTCACACCAAGACTTAAGGAGGAATTCTGGAGCATCACCAACAACAACCCTTAGAGACAATGAACACAGCATCAGAATAATCATCATCATCATCATACTCTCAGGATTCTGGACACACACACACACACACACACACACACACACACACACACACACACACACACACACACACACACACACACACACACACACACACACACACACACACACACACACACACACACACACACACACACACACACACACACACACACACACACACACACACACACACACAACAGTAAGAGCAGATATACGCAGGTGATAACAAAACAATTATATTATTTTTATTGTGAAAAGAGCTCTTAAAAAGAACTAGACTATATACATTAAATAATTAACGTTAGTAAGTTAAATATTAGAAATAAGAGAATTTAATTTAACAACAAAATTTAGAAAAGAAATACCAATCTTTTGTTGTATTTTTGTGTGTGTCAGTAGAAATAAATAAGATTGGAAGTAAATGGTAGATTATTTTGATTTTGATTATAGCAACAATTAAAGTTTATTCTTGAGTTTTGATATTATTTTGTTTGTAAATGAGTTGCTAGTATTATTTAAAATTTGAGTTAATTTCAGACACACAAAAATAAAAAGAATTTAAATAACTTGTTTAACATGTTTGTTTAGTTAGTAAGATTATATGGGTGTTTATTTTTCTTGTATGTTAGGAATAGCATAGCAGGTTACAGTATATTTGTAAAGCTTATAAAGGTGAATATTTATTTGTCTAATGTTTGAAATTTAAATATTTTTCTATTAATTAATAAACCTTAGAATGATTATTCTGAAACGGTTTTAATTGATTATTTCATGTCAACAACATCTCACTCTTCTTTAAAATTTATTTAATTATTGTGCAACTACATATACTTGACGCAATGAGAAAAAAAATCCTGCGACCTGGCTGGTGTAATACACTTTATAGTTGCGTTGAGTACATGATAATATATTTGTATAATTGTTGTAACGTTGCATAATAAATTGGCATGCCCAAACTGGGGCTCAATACTCGAGGTGCCATAATAAATTGGCGTGCCCGATATTTAATGTGCCATAATAAATTGGTTCAGAATTAATAAGAGTATTGTTATAATTGTTATTAATATTATTGTATTGTAATTGTAATATTGTTGTGTACTTCTCAACTGGCGCTCAACAAAACTAAAAGAGGAGAGACATTGTTGGTATGAGATAATTTATAATAATAATAAACATAAATAAACAATATTAAATAAAAACCAATAGAGTCACGGTTTACCAATAATAATTAATCATAAAACGAATTTAAAATTAACGAAATGGCTACACTGCAGAAAGGAGTTGATTTTGAGGCTATGTTTAGGAATCTCCAGGAACAAATGCAAAAGATTAGCGAAGAAAGTAGGGCCGACTTTAAAGCTGAATTAGTGAAAAATGAAGACGAAGTTAAACCTGAATTTAAAGAGTTTAAAGAACAGTTGACCACAAAACTCAAAGAAACTAATACCAAAATAGAAATATTAGAAACTAAAGTAGAACTGTCACTAAACGAACAAGCTTTAAAGATTGAGAATAGGTTTAAAGAACAGAAAACAGAATGGTCGAAAGAAGTAAAAGAAAGTATTAAGCAATTAACTGAACACTGGAATGATAAGTTTAGAGTTTCAAAGCAAGAACAAGATGTAAGGATACAAACAGTTAGTGAACAAATCTGGGAAAACATTAATAAAACGCAGGAATTAGAAGTCAGAATGACAATGTTGGCAACTGCTGTAGTAGAGTCTGCAAAATCCAGCAAGGACTACTCAGGTGAAATGAACACACTTAAGGAAGATCTATGTGGAGAAGTAGAACGTCTGAGAACAGAGAGCAAGAGACGACCGGCACAGATGATGATGTATCCAACACAGATAGAGAAACGGACCAAACAAATAGTCAAAGGTTTGAAAACAGAAAACCCAGTTAAATTTGTATTAAATTTTGAACGGGAAATGGAATTAATAGGTAACACTATAACTGATAAAGAAAAAATTGATTTTGTTAGTAAGCATTTTCAAGATTGTGCTGCATGATGGTATACTATTGTCAGAGATAATTTAAATACATATGAACAATTTAAAGAATCGTTTGAAGGCCGCTATTGGAATATTCACACACAAAGACAAGTACGAGACCAATTAGAATATGGTAAATATCAACATAATTGTAGATTTACCTTAGAGGAGTATGTAATCCAACTTGTAGAAAGAATTAAACATCTTAGACCCACATTTACACAACACGAATTGGTACTTAAATTAGCACATCACTTCCACAGAGAGATTAGATTAGCTATTTACACACAAGGAATTAAACCTGTTGAAGATTTATTAATTTTACTCATGCAGTCTGAACACATGTTTCATACCAATTACAGAAACAAAACTAATGTCCAAGACGAGAGAAGGTATGCTGAGAACGTAGGGGGGAGAGAGTTTAGAAGAGAAGACCGCAAGGTAGAGAATAAAACAGAGGGAAGGAATACGAGGGGGTACACTTGGCCGAATTCGAATAAAAGATTTAACAAGCCATATACACGAAATGTACAAACCATAGGTCAGAAGCCGAAACCGGATATGCCGTCTACTTCAAAGAATATTTGACCGTCACGTGAAGTAAAAATGAACAGCCAATTTCCACCTGATTTGTACGCCGACATAACAGAACCAGATACAACTGAAAAACATGTGAATGAATGTAATTACTGCCCAACTGTTACTGTGTACATCAACAACTGTAAAGTGCAGCCATTGATCGACACAGGAAGCGAAATATCTATTGTTAGTAAGACATGGCTACACAGCAACAAACAATATTTTAAATTGACACCGACTCTACCTGTTAATGAACTTTACACAACCACTGCTAATCATACCAGGGAAAGAGTTAAGCAACAAATATTTGCGAATATAACATGTGGGAACGTACAATATGAATTACCTATGTTAGTACGGTAGTAAATAAACTAGTCCGACACTATATATTAGGAATAGATGCTTTAAATAAAATGAAGGCTGTAATAAATATAGCAGATCAAACGATGACTTGCACTCTGAATAATGTCACACATAATATTAAATTGAATATAACCGAAGAAGATCAGTCGTCAAATAAAAATGAACCGATAACTATCTCCAGACCTTCAGTAACCTATGTGCATGATAAACATCGTAGTGAAGAAAACAATGGTGAACACAAAGGGGTAGAACAAATAGACACGTTAATTAAAGAGTATACAGATATATTTAGCGAACTGCCTACACAAACAAATGTACATGAACATCGCATCAAAGTCACAGATCTGTCAAAATTCGTGGAGGATGTATTCAATTCCAATGAAGTATGAGGAGCGAGATGAAGGTTTCCAATTCCAATGAAGTCGAGAAAGAAATCAGAAGAATGCTGGATAATGATGTCATAGAACGATCGAACAGTAACTTCTTAAACCCGTTGGTTATGGTAAAGAAGAAGAATGATGAAATTTGACTATGTTTGGACATGAGGAATTTGAATAGCGTCGTAGAAAAGTATTCTGACTGTGCACCCACAGCAGATGAGTTGTTCACAAAGTGCGAAGGAGCTAAGTATTTAACTAAACTCGATTTAACCTCTAGTTTTTGGCAGATTCCCATTAGAGAAAGCGATAGAAAATATACTGCATTTCTGTATAAAAGTAAATGCTACCAGCATAAGGTAGTACCTTTTGGTCTAAGCATAAGCCTAGCAGCCATAGTAAAATGTTTAGAGATTGCATTAGGTCCGGAAGTAGAACCTTACACCATGATTTTTGTTGATGACATATTGGTCATATCAAAATGTTAGAAGAACATAATAATTAATTTACGCACGATTTTTGAAAAGTTTCGACAAGCTTGCATCTCATTAAATTTAGATAAATGTGAATTTATGCGATTCTCTATAAAATTTTTGGGTCATATTGTATCTGAGGAAGGTATATGACCAGATCCATGCAAAATAAGCAGTATCACCGAGTTCCCAATACTGAGAAATGTGAAAGGGTTAAGAGCATTCCTAGGCCTAACGGGATACTATAGACGATTTTCACCATTATATGCAGAAGAAATCAAACCACTATTGGAGCTTACAAAGAACAAAGTGAAGTGGAAGTGGGAACAACATCACACCAATGCATTCAACAAGGTCAAGGCACTGTTTGTGGAAAATATTATGCTACACCATCCACAATGTGAAGGAAAGTACGTCATCTACTCGGACGCCA
The DNA here is from genome assembly GCA_034769895.1 of Magicicada septendecula. Lineage (NCBI taxonomy): Eukaryota > Metazoa > Arthropoda > Insecta > Hemiptera > Cicadidae > Magicicada > Magicicada septendecula. Next base: position 478,800,317 of record CM068369.1, on the reverse strand, counting down.
GCGACTATGCTATAGGGAGCGTACTCTAACAAGAAGATGAAAAAGGAGAACTTCGAGTGATTGCCTATGCAAGCAAAGTGTTCAAAGGTGCTGAGAAACATTACTGTACTTCGGAGAAGGAAATGTTGGCCATTGTATATGCATTGAAACAATTCTGCTATTATATCTATGGAACGCACTTTGAAATCCATACTGATCACCAAGCTCTATCATTCTTACTGAGGTGCAGAATCACAAATGCGAGACTGATGAGATGGATTCTGGCCATAGAAGAATATTCTTTTACCATTAAATACTGCAGAGGAATCGACAACAAGACAGCAGATACATTAAGTCGATATGTCACGGAGAAGAAGGCAGAGACTCATTTCTCCAATGATAAAAATTTGAAATCTATAATATAACGTGCTAGGTAGTGTATCCGTCATCGGTATGTTACCATAGTAACAAGTAAATAAACAAATGATATTTACTGGCATCGAATCCGTTCCTATAGTTTTTAATGTTTTTACTATGCGATTGTGTTGATATGTTTTGTAATTTTGTATACAGGTACGTCTATATATTTTGTAATTGTCCTATATTTTTGTGTACAATATAACGTGGTAGGTAGTGTGTCAGTCATCGGTATGTTATCATAGTAACAAGTAAATAAACAAGTGATATTTACCAGCATTGAATGTATACATTTATCCGTTCCTATAGTTTTTAAAGTTTTTACTATGCGATTGTGTTGATATGTTTTGTAATTTTGTATACAGGTACGTCTATATATTTTGTAATTGTCCTATATTTCTGTATATGTTTTAATTGTGATATTTATGTTTATACGTATTTCTGATGATTCAATGAATAAGTAATGAAATACGATCAAATATGCCTCCTAAACGCCAGCAACCACCAACTGCTGAAAAAATTGCAGCAAAAAAAGCAAGTAATGCTGAAGCTCAAAGACGCCGTAGAGCGGCCATGTCAGAAGAGCAGCTTCAAGCAGAATGTGAAGCTAATGCTGTAAGTCACCGGCAACACAGAGAAAACATGCCACAAAATCAACTTCAACAAGAGCACGAGGCAAACGCTGGAAGACAAAGGGTTGCACGCCAACATCAAAGTGGACGTCTGAGTAGATATGTCCGATCCCGCAACACCGCTTTGCTTCCAGAAAATTTCAATGAAGACGAAATTGAAGAAAGTTATCTTGGCCCAATGGACGCTAAATGTCTATTTTGCGATGCCACGCATTTCAAAAATGAATTAATGTCAAATTGCTGCCATAAAGGGACCATTGCATTAGATGAAATACGAATGCATCCCTTCATTACAAATTACATGAATGGATCTGACCCAAATTCCAAAAATTTCATGGAAAACATAAGATCCTACAACAGTGCAATGGCCTTTGCTTCAATGGGAGCACAAGTTGACCAATCAGTGACCTGACGTTCAGGTCCTTTTTGTTACAGAATCTATGGGCAAATTTATCATGCTACATCTGCATTACACCCAAATCAAGGTGAATTACCAAAGTATGCCCAACTGTACATTTTGGATTCGGCCCAAGCCTTGACAGAAAGAATGAACAATCAAGCAAACAATGGATGCACTCGTGTCATAATGGAGAACCTCCAAAAACTTCTTGGAGATATCAATCCATTCTCTAGAGAATACAAGAACATGCTCAAATTTGAACAAGATGAAATGCTAAAGGCAAATCGGGAAAACCAAACGCCAATTGAATATAGCATGACTTTCTTGAGAGAAAGAATGAATAATGTGCTCCCCGGCAGAACCAACGCTCCCACTGCCAGAGGAGAAATTGCTGCCATTTTTCACAGCGCAGACGGTGCACCCCCAGAAAATCAGGATATTACAATTTATCCGAAAAGCAGAATTTTACAAAATATATCCATCCTGAGTAGACTCTGTGACCCAATGTGCTACCCTTTGCTTTTCCCATATGGGGATTCAGGGTGGACCACAGATCTGAAGAAAGCTGTTGGTCAAGGAAATGTGTCCCAGCTTCAATGGTATTCATACCATTTTGCCATTCGTGATGGAAACTTTAACGAGTTCCTCAACGCAGGAAAGCTGACTCACCAATTCATGGTTGATGCCTATTTCAAGACCGAGGCAAACCGTTTGAATTGGTTTCGAAAAAATCAAAACAGTAAGAGCTGAAGACTATGATGTTCTTCACCGATTTGTGAACAACCACAATTTTGAGGACATTAACATATTGCCTGGAAAGAAAGTTGTATTGCCTTCAACCTTCCAAGGGAGTCCAAGAAATATGGCTCAAAATTATCAAGATGCTATGGCCATGGTCAGGAAATATGGCAAACCTGACTTATTTGTAACATTCACGTGCAATCCTAAATGGAGGGAAATCAGGGAAACTTACTTCCCAGTCAGCAACCATGCGACCGGCCTGATTTAGTAGCAAGAGTGTTTGAGTTGAAACTGAAATTGCTACTTGAAGACTTAACCAAACACCATAGATTTGGACGTGTTAGGGCTATGCTCCACGTGATCGAGTTCCAAAAACGTGGTCTACCACATGGGCACATATTGCTATTCATGGCACCGGAAGACAAAGTCTGGGAGAATGAAAGAATTGACAAAATTATCTGTGCAGAACTCCCTGATAAAGATGCCCACCCGAGGCTACATGAAATTGTAAAATTCTGTATAACACATGGCCCATGTGGTCCATTATATCCAAACGCACCGTGTATGGAAAACGGCAAATGCACAAAAGAATTCCCAAAAGATTTCTGTGCCGAGACCAACAGCAATGTCAATGGTTACCCAAAATATCAACGCCGAGATGATGGTAACTTTGTTGAACTTGGGGGAAACAAAGTGGATAACAGATGGGTGGTGCCATACAACCCATACCTGTCTCTGAAATACAACGCCCACATGAACGTAGAGATTTGTAGCTCAACTCAAAGCGTTAAATACCTCTTCAAATACGTTTACAAGAGGCATGACTGTGCAAATATTCAATTCATTACTGTTCCCACAGAACAGGAAGCTACTATTGAATGGGATGAAGTAAAAAATTACTTGGAGACCCGATATGTAAGTGCACCTGAAGCATGCTGGAGGCTCAGGGAATACAAAATGCACCACCAAACTGATCACGTGGAAAGATTAAATGTCCACTTTGAGGACAAGCATAGAATATGTTTTATACCAGGCAAGGAAGCTGAAGCTGTACAGCAAAAAGCCACCAAGTCCAAACTTCTGGCTTGGTTTAAACTTAATCAGGAAGACCCTAAAGCCCGAGAGTATTTATATATTGAAATTCCCGAACACTATACCTGGGATGACAAAAATTCTAAATGGAAACCACGTCTTAGAGGACATGAAACTACAATTGGCAGAATGTTTGCCGTAAGTCCCACGGATAGAGAAAAATGGTTCCTCCGAATTCTCCTTCTCAGTGTTAGAGGAGCAACATCTTTCGAGGACCTAAGAACGGTCGAAGGAAATCCTATCCCCTTTGCAACTTTCAAGAAGCATGCATTGCAAGGGGATTAACTGATGATGACTCAGAATGGGATACTTGCCTAACAGAAGCTGCAACCCATCAAATGCCAGTACAACTTAGGCAGTTGTTTGCATTTATTTGTATCATGTGTGAGCCGTCGGATGCAGCAGCATTATTCGACAGACATAAGGACAATCTTATGCAAGACTATAAGAGACGCTTTCCTGATGGAGAAAAACTCTCTATTTGACGCTTAAAGAAATTGAATCTGTCCTTCGAACACATGGAAAGTCATTGGTAGATTTTGGCCTAGAACTTCCAGTCAGCAGCTATGACGAGCTAATCCATTCTGGAAAATATTATGATCCAATTGCCGAAAAAACCATGTTCGAAGAAAAGTTTCAAATGCTCAACCCAGGGCAAAGAAGGGCTTTTGACAAAATCAGGGAAGCAATTGAAAACCCTAACTTACCCAAACGTCTATTCTTTATTGATGGACCTGGCGGAAGTGGTAAAACCTTCCTTTACAACACAATCATGCACTATGTGCGTAACAAAAATGAATTAGTCTTGCCATGTGCATTTACAGGCATAGCAGCAACTTTGCTTGAGGGAGGCAGAACTTCCCACAGTCGTTTCAAGCTGCCTATTCCAATAAATGAAACATCAACCTGTAATGTTTGACATGGGTCTAATACGGCAAATGAACTGGAAAAGGCCAAAGTGATAATCTGGGATGAAGCTTCAATGGCCCCAGCACATGGAGTAAATGCAGTTGACACACTGTATAAAGAACTCTTAGCTGAAGATCCAAAAGTTCCTTCTAAAAAAACCATTTGGAGGTGCGGTCTTTCTTTTCGGTGGAGATTTTAGACAAATTCTCCCTGTTGTTCCACATGGCAGCAGAACCGAAATACTTTCTTCATGCATGAAGAATAGTAAGTGTTGGAAAAATATTCAGGTCCTAAAGTTAGACCAAAACATGCGTGCCAATGAGGACAATGTCCCATCAGAACACCGAGGCTTTTCCGATTGGCTTTTAAAACTTGGGAATGGAAAACTCCAAGGGCCTGGAGTAGAGGAAGGCATCTTCAAAATTCCTCCAGTGTTGCGTCTTAGAAGCTCTTGATAACCGTGAGTTGTTCTTAGGAACGGTGTTGGAGTTGGCTGGTTTGAGATGAAATAATTGATTGGACTTTTGAATTATGAAAGATATCCGGGCTGTTTTGCCGTGGTCCATGGTTAAAATCAAAACCAAATGTTTCGGCAGTTCCACTGGCTGCCATCATCAGTGGAATTAAATTTCTGCACTTTGGGTGTCTACGTGCAGGCCCACAGTACTGTGGTATAGACACAGTACAGTACTGTGGGCCTGCACGTACAGTACTGTGGGCCTGCACGTAGACACCCAAAGTGCAGAAATTTAATTCCACTGATGATGGCAGCCAGTGGAGCTGCCAAAACGTTTGGTTTTGATTTTAACCATGGACCACGGCCAAACAGCCCGGATATCTTTCATAATTCAAATGACACCGGCCGTGAAAGCCTAAGGAATAATTTAATTGATTGGACTGTATAATGTTTCCAGAAAATGATGGTTTATTGAGTTAAAGAGACATATTTGAATTCTTATAAAAATTTAGATTGACATATTCGATTGCTGAAGCGTGCAGATTTTAACACGGCATGAGTGCCGGAGAATTGAATAGAAATAAGATGTGGGCATGCATTACAACCCGTAAGCCGAAATTATCTAAATAAATAGTCGCACGATGATCATGCTACTAGAATTAAATATTGAAAAAGAACTGTAAGTAGCCGCTACGGCGAATAAATACAAGTGATCAGCTCGGAGTATTTTGTAGAACTAACGTAATTTTGCCTGTACTCAGCCGGTCTGAGTCCCGGCTGACGATAACAGAACAAACGTGACGTCATCTACACGCTTCACAATATAGTATTTAGATTACAAAGTACACATGGGTACAAAGTTTGACCATACTGCCCGCACAAAATTGGGGCGATTTTGCAACTTAATGAACTGTGAAAAGTACATTACAAATTATTATCAAATGTTATATACAAAGACAATACATAATATACTTAAAAGCCTTATACATTAAATTGACCCTTGGATTAAAGTAAATCACTTCTAACATAAAAATCTGTAAATAACAAAATTCATTAAGCTATCAGAAAAGCTCAAAGGCAAAACAAAACAATTTCTGTGCTAGAAAATGTACAAAATAAAAAATCATGATAAAAACAAGCCTTTACATAACTAAACATGATCTCTCTTGAAGCATGAACATATGGACATTAAATACATGTATTTATTTTTTAACAAAACGTAAGTGACAACCCTTAATTTATATAAAAGAAAACATCCTCAACACTGATTCAATATAGTAATACCAATAATAAAGACATAATAATGTACATGTGTAGTATTAGTATCATGATATCAAAGTTCAATAGTACATGGAGATATGGTAGACATATCCAATTGATGTAAAAATGCATAACATGAATGTATGAGTATACATAATACATAAGGACTGACATAATAGTTAATAGTACATAATAGTATAATAAGGATTACAAAATTCAATAATATGTAACAATTAACAATACAATGACAAGACATAATAATTTACATGCATAATGTTGGAATAACAATTCCCAAAAAATTCAAAATATAATCATAACATGATAATGATACATAGGAATAAAATAATAAAAACTTAATAATATAATAATGCAAACAACAAATAGAAAGCATGATAAATGTTACAATGATGCATGTCGCATGAATGCATGCAATTAGTCAGAGTCCACTGGAAGTGGACATAATTTATGGATGGGTCGACGTAGAATACCATGTGAGGTGCGAACGTCCGCGACGCGCACTGTTGAGTCCTGCCCCGAATAAACATTCGTGACTACCCCGCGTTTCCACTGAGGGGGGAATTGTCATCTAGAATAAGGACTAGTTGTCTGGGAGTCAAATTTTTTGACGTATTGTGCCATTTGTTGCGCTGTTGCAAGTAATCTTTTGACCACCTGTTCCAAATGGATTGGGTGAATCTTTGGAGCAGTTGCCATCTGCCCAAACGAGTAATATTGATTTGGGAGTAGTCAGGTTCCGGGAGAGCAGTGAGCGGAGAACCAACCAGGAAATGAGCTGGAGTTAAAGGTTCGGGGTCCCTAGAGTCATTGGATATGGCGAACAAGGGGCGTGAGTTAAGGCAAGCCTCTATCTGGGTGGTGTAATACTCCTCGAAGGTAAGAATGGTTTCGCCTACCACGCGTCGCAAATGAAACTTGACGCCTTGACTCCGCTTTCCCACAGGCCGCCGAAATGCGGTGCTGAGGGAGGAATAAAGGACCAATTAATGCCTTGGGCACTGGTAAAACCCTGGACGGACTGCTTAAAACCCTTAGACTGCAAAAGTTTATATAATTCGTGAAGCGTGCTACTTGCACGACGAAAATTTGTTCCGTTGTCGGAAAATATCTGATCAGGGATACCTCTACATGCAATAAACCGTTTTAAGGCAGCTATAAAGGCGTCTGATGTCAGATCTGAGACAAGTTCCAAGTGAATGGCCTTAGTGGTCATGCATATAAATAAAGCAATATAAGCCTTGGAAGTTGATTTTGAACGCTGCCCGCCATGACTTACAAATATCAGACCGGCATAGTCGACTGCCGATTGGGAAAATGGTTTAGCAGGCATAACACCAGAGGGGGGTAATTGTCCTAGTAATTGGTTTGCGCCCCTAGCACGGAATCTAAAACAGGTGATACATTTATGTATTACCGAACGTATATAAGATTTGTCATTAAGTATCCAATATTTCCGTCGTAGAGAAAACTGGGTCAATTGTACACCAGCGTGTAATAAACGAAGGTGCTCGCTTTGTATAATTAATTTACTGAGATGAGAATGTAGGTGTAGTATGATTTGGTGTTTGCTCTCGTAATTGAGCTGAGAGTGCTGAAGGTGTCCTCCTACGCGTATATTTCTGACTTGTCCAGAAAGGGGTGAAGAGAAAGAATTTTACTGTTATTAGGGAAGCAGCGCAGTTCCTCAATTTTCTTAATTTCGACTCCAAAATGCGACTTCTGGGACTGGCGAATAAAAACCAAAAGTGTACCATGTAACTCATGGGAGGTTAAAAAGGAAATGTTCCTATCCTCTGTGGGAATCCTAGAGTTTCGGATGAATCGACGACAATACGAAAACACGCGAATGAGCTTTGAGAGCGATGAGTAGTTCTCAATATAATTAGATGTGGATAATGCGACAGTCAATGAGGTTTGGACCTGTTTACGTTGTTCCTGCTCAAGCTTTGGGTGAGTGCAGGGAGAACGGGCATCGAAGGCATAGATAGGCCATGATGATGACTCGTGGGATAACCAGGATGGACCATGCCACCATTGTGGATGACTGTGTAAAATCCGAGGGAGACATCCACGCGATAAAATGTCGGCAGGGTTGTCCAATGACGATACATGATGCCAGGTACCCCTTGCAGTGAGGCGCTGTATCTCAGCAACATGGTTGGCGACGAATACCTTCCATCGGGAAGATTGCTGGTGGATCCAGTGTAAGGCTATCATTGAGTCCGAGTAAAAATGTAATTTGTCAAATTTGTAATTCACGGCGTCTATAACCTTGGAAGCTAACTGAGCCAACAATAGACATGCGCAAAGTTCAAGTCTGGGTAGTGTTATCTGTTTCAATGAAGCGACTCTAGATTTAGAACATAACAGGTTTGATGAGATGGCGTGGTTTGAATAGACCGTACGCACGTAAATACAACACGCGTAACCCTTAGCTGACACGTCGGCAAAGCCGTGGAGTTGGAATGCAATGATTTGCGAATTGTTTAAACTCTTTACAGACCTAGATATTTTAAAGTAAGTGTCTGAAACCAGCTGAGAATAAAGGTCTAACCACTGATTAGATAATGAATCTGATAAGGGTTCGTCCCAACTAGTACCCGTTAACCACAATCGCTGCATAAAATGCTTACACCAGAATGTAACAGGGACAATTAGACCCAAAGGGTCGTAAATTCCTGCGATGACTGATAATACACCTCTCTTGTTGACCACCTCGGGATTGGCATGTCTCTGGACACTATATAAGAAACTATCTTCGTCCATGTTCCATTGAATGTCTAACGTACGCACAGTTTGATTTTTACTAAAGTCGTGGGAAGAATGAGCGTGCGAAGCTATGATTTTCTGATCATTGGAGAACCATTTGTGCAATGTAAAACCGTATTGGCTTAGTAACTCTGTGACGTCGGATTTCAGTTTGGATAGGATGTGAGGGTTGTCTGAACCGGTGATAAGATCGTCCACATAAAAATCGTTCGCGATAGCTGAACAAGCTATAGGGTATTGAGTTTTATTTTCCTTGGCTATTTGAGCCAGACATCTTGTAGCAAGAAATGACACACTTGCAATCCCATAGGTGACTGTCCTCAAGGCGTAATGTTGGAGTTCCCTATGGGGGGGATCGCGCCAGACAATGCGCTGCAAATTCGAATCCTTTGGATTAACTAAAATCTGCCGATACATCTTCTCGATGTCTGAAATGAGGACATATCGGTGAGTACGAAATCGAGCTATAATAGAGAACAGATCCTGCTGGACCAACCAACAGTGTGTCGTTCAAGGACAAGTTGTTTGTTGTTTTGGCGGAGCCATCGAAAACAACTCGCAATTTAGTAGTTATGCTAGACCCTTTAAAAACTGAATGGTGCGGCAAGTAAAATGTATCTGACTGGTCTACCGATAAATCGTACGCCTCAAGTAAACATATGACCAAGGTTTAAATATTCATGCATGAATGCGCTATAATCCTTGTGAAGAGCAGGGTTCTGCTTGAACTTGAGCTCCAGTGATTGGAACCTGCGGATAGCGCCGGAGAGAGAATCGCCTAAATTACTATTATATAACCTGCGTGGTAGGGATACTACAAATCTGCCATCCTTATTACAGACAGTATTCGATACAAAATGATTCTCACAATCCGAGTCCTCAACGGAGGGAGCACAAATAGCAACGTCCTCTAACTTCCAAAAGTCCTTTAGTTGTGAGGAAATGGCGTTATCATCTTCACATACCATGAATGATGAAACCGGTTTTGTCATATCGACATTAAATGGCAAGTTACCCGCAAGAATGAATCCTAACTTAGTCTCCTGTATTATGGGGAAATGTAGGCTACGAATAAATTTGACAGGTTCAATTAATTGCAAGTAATACTGAGCACCAAGTAATATATCGATTTGAGACGAAACTTTCAGCTGCGGGTCAGCTAGAAATATGCCCTTTGGTAAGTGTAGGGAGGAGAGGTCAAATGATTCAGCAGGGAGATTATTAGTGATACTGGGGAGCACCGCGCAATGTATGTTCAAATTAAAATTTTTATAACGTGAATGCAATCTTACTCTGGTACTGAAATCAGCTTGAGATAATGAATTGTTTATACCCGTGATGGGTAATTGAGATTTAATCAGTTTTAAACCCATGCGGCGAGCGAAACTCATGGTGCAGAAATTAGCTTGCGATCCTGAGTCCAATAAAATCCTAACTGGGTGCTTCCTACCTGCTTGGTCAGTTGTCATGCAGACTGGGGTGGACAATAATATCGATCTGATTGTTTGCAATTTTAACGAACACTGATTATTACTGGATGAAGCGTTATTGCTAGATATATGGATCACTGTGTGATGGCGTTTAGCACACGTTCTGCAAGAGAATTTGGAGGGACAGTGTGCAAGGTCGTGGCCTGGACGTATGCAGTTTAGGCAAAGTTTATTTTTAATTAGGATATTTTTTCTCTCGAGAGGAGCGATCGCTACAAATTGCGGACACTCAGTAAGAAGGTGTTTAGCTTTGCACAGCTGGCATATGTTATCATATGTTATTGCCGATACGAGCATGGAATGCAGTCCTATTAATATTAAACGGTTTAATTGCTTTGCGATATGGACTCTTGTCGCTAACGTGTACCTTGTTTACGGAACTGGGCACGCTATCTAAGTTTTGCAATACCTGCCTTCGGTTATTTAAAAATTTTATAAAATTACTAAAATTAGGAAGTCGTTCGTCCGACAAGCCTTCTTTCCAGAGCCGACACGTATGAGTATCGAGTTTCTGCGTTAAGTGTTGAACTAAAATCATTTCAAATGTATTTATGGACAGATTTAATGAATTTAAGGCATTTATATTTGCAGTAATCTCGTCAATGAACCTAGAAATGCTGACCATGGAATCTTGTTGTACGGACTTGACGCCCAAGACATTCCCTATGTGATGGACTGACACAATTAATTTACTGTCGTATCTGTTTTTTAATAAGTCAATGGCTACTGGATAATTTTCATGAGTTATTGGAAGAGATTTTATTACATTTAATGCCTCGCCACTCAATTAAGAGTGTAAGTAGTGTAATTTTTGAATATCTGTCAGATCAGTTCTGACGTGTATTAACTCGACAAATATATTGTAATAGTGACGCCAATCAATAATGTTTCCTGAGAAGGAGGGCAATTTAATCGGTTCTAATTGTATCGGGGGGGGGCTTAATTGGCATAACTTCGGTTTGAATTAACGGTTTTTGGTTCACCTCCTCTACTTGTTTCAATAAATTGTGTAATTTGCATTCGATATTGCAGAGATCATCCTCGGTTTGAACTCTGTTACTGACTGGAGCGAAATCTGAATCTTCAGCCTCGATTTGAGTCTGAATATCGTAATATTTAGCGGACAATTCCATCAAATGGCGGAGCTTTATTTTTAACGCGTGATAGTCGCTTATGTCTGGATCAAAGTTATCCGCAAAAGTATTCACGCGAGATATGGAGGCCTTAATTGTGCCGCGTTTCTTTATTAAGGCCTTCACATCAGCCATGACCAAAATTTCAAAATGCAAATTAAAACCGAAAACTAGCTATAGGGAAGGTGAACAGTTGTTGCAATTTAGAATAATTTACTACAATTTGATATAATGCGGGAGCCAGTGATCTATGTACACCTTAATATATAACTGATTGTAATAGGTACTTAATTTGCTTAAAACTAGTTGTGAATGTTATCGAAAATATAAATCATTCGACATGATAATAAGTTTATGGTCACTTAACAATGATATCTGTTTCTGTAGCACTTATTAATAATGTTGTATTAAATGTTATTAACTGTGTACCAAAAAGTTACTTAGATTGTCACAATTATATGAAAAGATTATAAAAAATAAAATAGAAAATTCTAGATTTTCAGAACATTTAAAACCCTCACCACAAATTACATACATTCCACATTTGCCACACATTTACAAAACGAGAACCACTGTTACACAAACATAGAGCACAACATGGAAATATTACACTACTTACCTAAAAGTAGAAAACTAAACACAGCATAACAATTCGAAATATACAGATATCCTTTTTACGTTCACTTCGTAATACTTCTGCTGTCCTCTGGTCCGTTGAATCTGCACCCACACCACCAGCCTTTCTCAGCAACACTGACGATCCGTTGGACACTCCTGTCCCACGCACGCATGCCGACACACCGATAGTAATTATTTCTTTAACTCAGGGTTCGGAACTGGGCTGTACTTTACATTTATTTTAATACGGTGTATTGAGTGTACACCTTCCCGCATCTTGAGGTGTCCTCGCATTAACACAGGCGTATCCCGGTGGATAAACCTCCCCTAAATGGATATCTTGCCTCTCGCGATACTAGCACTGTTTTAATAATTATTTTATATTGTATTAAATTGAGTTCATACACCAATATAAGATATTAGCAAATGGGTAACTCATCGCTAAGATTCCCTTAATAACCCCTACATATGAACGTATTCTGCACGAAAAACTCGCAAAGAGAGCGTGTTTGTAATAGTCAAGCTGGTAGATGGAACTGACTGAAACATCTCAGACGGAGACCCAATCTTAATGAAAATTGGGGCTGATTGGTCGAAACCCTTGACACATGATCGATGGGTAGAACTGATAGACAGAAGTCCTGAATAAATCGGTAAAAGTCTGCAGAAGCAGGTATAGATTTTATCTAGAAATTTTATTACTTTTAGAAGATAAGGAATTTATAGAAAAATGATTTTTGCTAAAAAATACCTATTTAAATAGTCAGTTCTTTGACCCCAAGAAAATATAGCGCTAATTTAGGTGCATGCGCTATCCAGGTCTCGATTCAATCTGTTAATTATTACCAGAGTTATTCCATAAATACGAATAACACGCGCACTCATGCACTCGCACACTAACTCTGCACATTACATGATAGTAAATAAAATTATGGGCATTTTGACATATAATAGTTTTTTACCCAATTCTTAATTCAAAACTTATCTCTACTTAACACAATTTAACAAAAATCAAATTATAACATGTCTACAACATCATAAAATGATATAGTCGCATGTAGTCCTGGCTACAGATTCCCTTACTGCAATGTTCTATTGCAATATATATTGTAACTCTACTTATATGCGTTGTTGTTGGGTTGTGTGAGTGTATGAGCACCTACCTGCTGTCCGATCTTGCGGTTTTCTTCCGACTAGGGCGTGTGGATTTTGGATTTGATTTCGCAAGCATGTAATCTCAAATATATGACAACAGCACACTAAATAAGTTACTTTAAAAGTGAAGAGTAAAGAGTAAAGAGTAAAGCGCTTCCGCTGACCATTGCCCTCGCGTTATTTGACAATTAAAAAAAAATTTTTCTAAAACCTTTTCAACGGCTGTATTTACACCGGCACACTCCTCTCCTGCTATTTGTTGAAGTTTTTACGTCTGCGGCTTTCTGCGAGAACTGCTTTACGTCCCTCGTCGATTGCACGTCCCACGTCTGTGTGTGCGTGTGTGTGTGTGTCGTTCGAGTGGTAGCTCTGCTCGTCAGCTGATTCACCAATGGTTTAGACGGCCTCTCTGTCGTATTCTTGAAGTAAGGTCTTGTAGTCTTGTAGATCTCTTGCGTGCTTATGACCACAGCTTGTAGTGCACAATAAGCTTGTTTATTGAAATGAAGAGTATCTCGACTGGATGCTGTAATTATGAATCGTACAGTTGATCTGTATTATAATGTTCGTAATTATGCGTGTTGACCACGTAGAGTCTTCAGATGAATCTTCAAAAAACTATGGTTTTGAGACGATCGAAGAAGTACGTCTGTTCTTCTCAAATACTGGCAGTAGAGTGTTCGGTCAGCCCCAAAACTCCGCGCTGGTTGGGATTTCTTCAAATGATTTGATTGGCTGACACACTCTCCCTACTACACAAAATTTGAATCACCTTAGTCCGTGAGAACGAAGTTAGTTTCCACAGACGGAGAATTTATATTATTACTAATATTCTTAACACAGCGGAACTGAATTGTCGCTCCGGATTTCCTGTGACAGTTTCAAATTGCAATTATCTTGGTTGCAAACCAAGTTGTGCTAATTCCAAAATATACAATTTGTTGGAAATTCTTATATTTATAACATATTAAAAGCTCATTAATGTAGCTCAATTATTACAGAAGTTATTCACATTACATTAATTAACTCTGTTATTATTTAATTATATTGCGTAAAATTCGCACACCTTATTATTAATATTTCGGCAAACATTTTGGCTATCATGGATTTCGCCTTAATTTACTGGTTTCCGAAATATTAATAATTGAAAGTTTGGGGTGTGGTTGTCTTCTTTCCACAGCGAGCTGATTATGTAACAGCCGCGGGTGCGTCTTTTACAATGCATTATTTTGATCGCTATTACATACGAGTGGAGTTTCGACTATTAAAATTTATTTAAACATGAATATAGTTTACACTTAACATATAACCCCAAATAAATGATATTTGGTCCTATTATATACTCCTCTACCTGCTTTAAAAAAAATGAGTGTAATAATTACAATTTTTTTTTTCGATTATTATAAATGTACTTTGTAACGATTATACTTGCTACTATACATTGTATTAATTATTTATGGAAACATACATGGGTGTCAATGTTCTTTCATATATACAACTTAATTCTAATTAAACCTTATTAATAATATTATATTTGAAATCATTGCGTAATAAATGTTTTCAGAATGGGTAGTATCTAATTGCAGCTTTTAAGAATGTCAGATAGTCAACAGTTGACACGCGCACGAAGGAATGCGCTGAAATTTGTTTACAATTGTTATCGCACACCGCGCGACGTTAATTACCTGACCTACATTCTAACAGCTGAGCGGTGCACTGCGTTATATAACAATTTCCGGCAGCCGGGGTTGGCTTCGCCTCTTTATTATACGCTTGTTACTACCGCGCTACAACTGCATTATCATTTATACACAATTTATTTACAATTATTATTAATATTATAACACACAGTTAATTTATTCTAATACTAATTATTATTTAATCAATTTATTATTATCTCTAAATATTATTTATTTTTAAAGTGCGTCCAGTATATCATAACCATTTTTATGGGTGGTTCTACAATATTCTGCTAGCCACTCATCAAGTCCGTCGGCGTCACCGGATATTACGACAACATCTTCCCACGCTGATTGTGTGGGAACGCTACCACTAAGTTCCTGCTCTACCGGACATACAATTGTCGGAGTGCATTGTTGTATTGTATTCACCTCAAACAATGGTTCTGTACCTTCCGGTTGGAATACCTTATTAACCGGCGTACAAATTTCTGGACAAAAATCACCTTTCTTAAACCTAGTATTTTTTTTATTTCTACCTATTCTAGCTTTGAATAATTTGGCGTGATTTATGGCGCTTCCCCCCTGGAGGCGCCCGTTTCCAAGTTTTTTGGAAATTTATGGTTTTTTTTCTTCTCACTAGGGTCCTTAATGCTTTGTGTATCGCTATCTTGCGCTATTGTATCACTTCTCGCTATTTCGACCGTTTGTATAGTTCTCATCTGCGTCCCATCGTTGCCCTTATATTGCCCTTTCGGTCTACCGATATTTGGCTTACCTTTGTATTCAAAGGTCTTATCTGGGGGTTTTAACGATGTCTGGGGTGGAGTGAACTTGTACTTGGCCTCTGATCAGGTTGTGGATGGTATTGCACCCGCGTATTCTGAATGTTATTTCGGCGAAAATCTGGGTTATAACGCCTAAATCAAAAACTGTCTCGCTTTGGGACACTAAAATGAGCAATTCATCGACCGTGCGTATACCTTGCGTAAACACAGCTACCCGTATATTGTGGTTGAAATGATAGGCTAGTTTAGTGACAATGTCGATCTCTGAAAATGCTGGTGTTAAATGCTTTGCGCGCTCGACCTGCTGGATGATATAATTTTCTGCCGTAATACCCAATTTCCGTTCAAACCTTCCATATTCCAATTCGTTGCGTAACAGTCTTTGAGTGTGCGAATTCCAATACCGGCTTTCAAATTTCTGTTTGAATTCCGCGTATGTGGACACTTTATCGCACACAATGTTATACCATTTACGCGCCAAATCACGCATCGCGTTTACTACCCATTGTATTTTATCTTGATCTTCAAGTCTCGAACCTACCCTCGCCATTTCATTTTCACAGGCTAACAAAAATTCAACAGGGTTTTCATTATTTTCCCCTGTAAAATATACACGATTCTTTTCATCGACAGGACCTTGTACTAGAATATTAGGAGGGGATCTCCTGCATACTTCCTGTCGTACTTTCAAAATCTCGTCGTTAAGAGCTTGTAATACACTTTCTTTATTAGAGTCTATGTTGGATCGCGTCTCTACAATTGAAGTATCAACTCTACTTACTTGGCGTTGAGTTTCTGTCGCATCAGTTTGAATTCTTATCTCGAGCGAGTCAACTTTTTTCGCGACATCAGCGGTCTATTTTTCGCACCTACTAATGTGTTCTTTGAATCGGCCCTCCATACGCGTAACTTGTTCTATAAACGATTTTTGCATGGTGGTCTCAAAAACCTTAAACCGTTCATTTATTTTCGTTTCTACCGTATGTACTTTTTCTCCGATTTCCGTAACTTTAGCGGTTAAATCTTTATTACTTTCTTTAATTTATTTATTGCTTTCCGAGATTTCGGTGACTTTAGTGTCTAAATTTTTCGCGCTTTCCTCGATTTTCGCGGTTAATTCTTTATTACTTTCTTTATTGGTTTGTTTTATCTCTGCGTTTATGTCTGCGTTGCTATTTTCTAATGCTTCGGTTAAGCTGACTTTTTGCGCCTCAATTTTGGACATTATTTCCGCGTTGCTTAGCTCAAATTTCGCGTCGATTTTCTCAAACTTCGCGTTCATATTACCAGTTAATTCCGCGTTTGCTTGTTTCATACTAGAGGTCATTTCTGCATTCATTTGCTGCATTTGTTTAAGTATTTTTTCCATATCCATTTTTATACAACAATTTCAAATACACGATAATTTCAAATACACAATAATTTCACTGCTGTACCACCACTAATCACAAAACTTTTCTTTGGGGATTGTTCAGTTGGACGCCAGCTGTTTTAAAAGTTAACACAGCAAACTTTGTTTTCACATAAATTTAAATTTAATTTTAATTTAATTTAAATTTATTGAGCCCCACGAAATTGGAGCGCCATTTATAACTTTATTATAAATGTGGCGTTTCAATTTCGCTGTGATTTAAATTGAAATTTATTGAATTTCGGGCCCCATGTGCAGGGCAACATATATAACTCTACTTATATGCGTTGTTGTTGTGTTGTGTGAGTGTATGAGCACCTACCTGCTGTCCGATCTTGCGGTTTTCTTCCGACTAGGGCGTGTGGATTTTGGATTTGATTTCGCAAGTATGTAATCTCAAATATATGACAACAGCACACTAAATAAGTTACTTTAAAAGTGAAGAGTTTTGTGAGGTTGGTAGGCTCCGTAGTACAGCAATAAAAAAATACAATATGGGGTAATAAAACGGTGTTTATTACTCCAATAACACACAAGAATAAAATAGTTATATGATCAAATATCCTTATAGTCTAAACAATAAATAGATCTTGAATAATGTTTTTTAAATGGTTGATAATTTTAAGAAGTTGAACTCATTATTTTGAAGAGTTAATTTCAACTGAAAATTTAATTAATTACTTTACTTTAATTTAATTTAATTGCTTTAAAATTAGATTTAAATGAAAATAAAAATGAAAACTCTAAGGTTAATTGAATATGTTCCAAAATAAACTAGGCGTGACAGTCTAGTTCACGTCCCTTTATTTAGTAGTGATTTGACTCTCGTATACTGCAGAATGAGCAAATTAATTAATTGTTTGTTAAGATTTGTATAGCGCTTTCTGTTTTATCTCTATTAATTCTAAACTAAAGCTTACTAATTACTTATACTGGCTATACAGATTATCACAAATGAATTATTCTTATTTACTAGAGTCTTTGATTTGTGGCACCTGAATGATTTAAATTACAATGATTTTAATTGAAAAAGAAAGAAAATTTAACGTTTGAAAAATAGATAATTTGATTTTGCTTTCCTGATTTTGAAGTGGATCGTAGAGATGCTCCAGATGTCCCTCGCTGTCCTTGCCCGATCGGCTAGAGATAGTGATCTACTTGAGCGTCCTGGGTTTCGGCGTTGAGCTCGGAATTCAGCAACCTCTCCTGTGACCCCTCTTTCCTTTTATGTCTTTTATGAGTATAAAACAACTTATTTTATTTTAATATTTTTTTTTTTTGAAAGAGAAGCCACAAGTCAATTAGGACTAGGCAGGAGCCTAGAGAAGCAAAAATTGTGCCGGGTCCAGTATGACGGGACTTGCAATGAAACTCAGCTGTAATAGAACAATAACAACTTTATTTTATGCCCAGAATTCATACATGCAGGCCAACTCTATTACATCGTTATCCCCCCCATAAATCATAATTATCACGAATAATTTAAGCCCTGCTTTAACAGTATTGAATTAAAACAACATGTGTACATCATAACAAGTGTGTATAAATTCAGTCAATATATATATATATATATATATATATATATATATAAATATAAAGCATAACAAGTGTGTATAAACTCAGTGAATATATATCTATAAAATTAAAGTTCTCCCCCATCTTGTGGCTAGCTAGACACGGACAAACACAACAACACACACAGAAACATAAAGCACATAGACTCACAATTACATTAATTCTAACACGAATACCCCTGGAAAGCACCAGCCTAGCAGGCAGTGTAACTACAATACTCAGAACCCAGCAGTGATAAAATATTCGCCCATCAACAACCCGTTTTTGCAGAATTACATAAA
This sequence comes from Magicicada septendecula, assembly GCA_034769895.1. Classification (NCBI taxonomy): domain Eukaryota; kingdom Metazoa; phylum Arthropoda; class Insecta; order Hemiptera; family Cicadidae; genus Magicicada; species Magicicada septendecula. The sequence continues at coordinate 478,781,513 of CM068369.1, read as the reverse complement.
AGCCAAAACCCTAGAAAGGATGATAAAAACTCATAACGCATAAATAAACCCGGACCGCCCATTTGCATAGCATTCCACTGATCAATAACCCATCATGAGTGTATGAACCTTAAGTTCCTTCCACAGCATTAAATAAAAATTTACAGAACTAGATCACCTGTTTTTTAAACAGTGGTTATACAATTCTAAACGGTTACCTTGCTGGACGAATTCCGAAGGATTTAATAAATCAGTATATACTTTAACAATTAGAAATTAATCACTTGAGGCTTTATAACTTCAGAAAAATTTAGGCAATGTATGTTTTACAAAAATAATGAGTATATGTTTTATAGTTAAAGAAAATTAAACAGCAGATATTACAAGTGAAAGTTAATCAATATGTGTTTGCCAGTTAAGAAAAACAATCAGTATAGCTCCTTTGTAAGGAGCAAAATCAACTAATAAATGTCCAGAAGAAAAACAAATTATTTTCTATTAACCCCGAATGGCTCTATAAATATAGTTAAAATGCAAAAAATACAATAAGGTGGTTGTGCCCTAGCAGCTGTGGCAGCGCGCCAGCATGTGGTTGACAAAGTTTGACAGGCCTCCAACCTGCCTGAGGTTGCACCAACATGTGTCAGAGAAAAACTAAGTCCCCTTTTAAACCCCAGAAAACGGCCCAAAAAAAAAAAACACAAGAAACCCCCAGCCCTTACATGTTAAACCCATCGTGAAGTTAATATTCATTCATTCCTGTTCCAGCCGGAACAGGGCTACTAACCTGTTCTATAAATTTTGTAAAGAGTTAAATGCTAATGAGATGCAAACTGTAAAATGTCCATGTGTACAAAAAATATCTGGCACGCTCCCCCAGTGCAGCACACAATTACAAGCAGTGCACTTAGTGTTATGTAAATCTGTTATAAAAAAAAAGTTCTTGAATTTAACTTATAATGTTTAAGTTATGATCAGCTGCTCCCCTTTCTAGCAGAGTCTGGACACGTGGTCACATGGCTTCAAAGATATTTAATGTAAAACAGGCGCACTGCCGGCCCGGCCCCAAAAGGAAAATAAAAGTGTGAATATCACCTTAGTACTGCTGACAAGTGCTACATCGAGAACGAGTCACCAACTCCCTCTTCGTACAGGATCTTGTTTAATGGTCCATGGCTGATGCAGGTGTACGGCTATCAGCAAGGCCAAATCTCCGGCTTAATTCAAGAACCCTGTTAATTCAAATAAATTAGAGAAATGTTCACCCAAAATGTACACCCGAGTTCAGGTAATTAACCTCAGAACGGGCCTCCAACTAACTCTCAATAAAAGCACAAGTTTCATTAATAAAGTTTTTGCAACCAGCTTAAAGGGTAGAAAATCAGCCATGGAAAAGTAAATTTGAATAATGAACAGACTTTATTAAACGTGGCGTAATATAAAAGTGATCAGCAGCAGATCTACATGCTTCGACAGAAATTTGCAGGTTAAACGGCCACGTGGTGAGCGATAATCATTATTTGACCAAAAAAAATTTAACTGCAAGGCACTCACAGCATTAAGAATGTTTTAACATTAATAAAATTTTATCTAGGGAAGTTCTCACAAATAATTCTCTACTGTTGAGCTAATTAAAGAGCTCCCCCGACAGTCTACTGCATGAATTGACACAGTTCACGACCTGACTATGCATTAACTTTTAGTCATTAATTTTTAATGCTGTACACCTTTATCATGACCATGACAATTACAATACCTCTCACACTATTCTAGTAATAATAAACGGAACATGAGCTATATACTGAACGTTAAGTAATTTACTGCACAACGGGTTTTTTCTTAATATAAAACTGTTGGGTCGCACACACATAATTATGTGTTTTATATATATGCTTGCATACACCTAGTTCTTAATTATCCATATATATATATAATTACTTATAAAGACATAAGATAATGCACTTCTTACCGGGAGTCTTTTAAGTTTTAGCAAGCCATGAAGACGGATACAAACTACGCCGTATTTGTTCGAAGAGAGAGAGCGGACCGTTGTGTCTTGCAGCTGGGCAGTGAGTCTTCTCTCATTACAAGCAGAACCAAAAGCTCCCCTTTTCTACGAGCTGCGCGCGCAGCTTAACTGAGCCGGACAAGGGTCACTTCCGCTGACCGTTGCCCTCGCATTATTGACAATTAAAAAAAAATTTTTCTAAAACCTTTTCAACGGCCGGATTTACACCGGCACACCCCCACCCCAAAAGGGCAACCCGGTTGCCCCACTCTAAAACCCGGGAAAGTACCCTGCAGTGTACCCCCTTCTTAAATACTCTGGTGGACATCGTGGGTAAGGTGGCCAGGCGGCACTTGCTCCCAGGAGAACAGACATCCCCAGCTCCTTCATGAACTTCTTGACTAACCTCTTCTCCGATCTCATTTTCCTCAACACGTTCATCACCAACGTCATCGCCATCACTTCCACTACCACCATCTGAACACTGCACATCCTCGTCCTCCTCTAGTTGCTCACCTGGTCCACCTGAAACTTCCTCCCGTTCCTCGGAATCCTCAACACTACTTACAGAAGGCGTCTGCACATCTTCACACACTACATCACTCTCATTCACAAACTCTACAACGCTGCCACCAAATTTCTCCTCAACTTCTACCTCATCGACTTCTACTACACTTGCGGCATGAACATCCCCTTGTCCATCCACAACCTCAGAAACACTCGCAGCCCGGACATCCCTGTGTCCATCTGCAACTTCAGACTCTACAGTCTCCCTAACACCTACAACTATACTCACCTGCGCAGCATCTGCAGACCGCTCTTCTGACCCTTCTGTTGATTCCACATCTTCACCACTCTCAGCAACTATAACATCCTCCACATCTTCCACCCTGGAATCCAGCTGTCCAGGTTCATGTGCAATGACTAAATTAATTTCGACTGGCGATGGTAAAGCTACACCATCCAATGACTTCTCATATCCCGGCGTAGGCGATGACGATGTTACAGGATCTGGGTCCCTCACGAACCGAGATGTAAATACCGGAACAAATTCTGCGGCCTCTGGATTTAACCATGACGTCCTCTTCGAGTCCTGCAACTCCGTCTTAACTGACGTGGCCTTGTCCACTGGTATTGATCCACATAAGTTATTCCGCTTTTCTTCTTCTGCTTCACCTTCTTCATCCACTACTCTCTTAGGCACTTGTACTTCCTCTGGAACCTTCAAAGCTTCCTTTTTCTCCAAACAAGAATGACGCCTAACTACCAGCTCTCTACTGGCTGATGTTTGTTCCCTAACATAATTTCTTCTTCCCCTGTTAATTTCATGTTTCCTTGTTTTCTGTGCTGTAGCTGTTGTTACCGTCTTCACACTTGCCACCCCCTTGTAGCCTCCATCACTTCCGGAATATTCAGGCTTTCTAGGCGTCTCTTGGGTTCTCCTCCAACCACCATGTTTGTCCTTTTTGGCTCTTCCCGATGAACCACTGGAGTATTGGATATCTGTAGCATCTCTTCCCCGGGACTCGTCAACCTCCTGGACCGCTCTTGAAACCACACACAGTCGCTCAAGGTCCGCAAAACAACGTGGACGGTCCGCGGATACCAAACGAGATCTCTCTTGGGGATGCAGTCCTTCCAGAATCGCTTGTATGACTTCGATCTCGGGCAACCCCAACCTTAACACCCGGGCAGCTTTCCGTATATCGTGCACGAAGTCCCCTAACGCCTCTCCGTTGGCCTGTGGGCTATAGAATTTTTCAAGCTCAAGCTGGGCACGTCGTCGGATGGGTAGGAAGAAGTTCAACACCTCCCCATGGAAAGCATCAACACTGTCACCCCGACGCAGAGCCTTGGTGACCAGATCAGCCAACGTACTCCGGCAATACGGGTATATAAGATACAAGACCTCCCCATCGGACACCCCCGGGAAATCTGCCACCTGCAGGACCAGGTCCAAGAAAACCAGCAGCTGGTCCTCATCAAATCCATTCACCACCGGAAATTTCTGGAGAACGCCTGTAACAGGGTGGGGCAATTCCTGATAGCATACCGCTGCCAGAATTGCACAATTCAACAAAACAAACAATCATAAAACAAATCCCCACTAAATGCCTAACACAAACATAACCTACAAAAACATATTAACAAAAATCGGAAAAACTCAAGTACTGTCCTTCCTTTGAGTGGACCCCCAGGTTCTCTAGCGCTGCGGAGACCTGACCTATTCTGAACCATTCACATCCACGACAGAAGGAGACAAGTGACAAGCAACAATACTACACACACCTAACATCAAACAACAATTCGACACACACGCCGTACCAACACATAACTCACAACAACCAACTAACAACTGAAAGTCATAATCCGGGAATTAATACTTCAACATCAACCGGACACAAGTCGGTGCCGGTACCGATTTCCGATCTGGCCATACCGCATCCCGTCAATATAACACGCTAAACTCCGACCCCGAATCAACGTTCCATCTTCCAGGCCACGCTTGAGACTCCCCGGCCATACAACCATTACATATTTTTTTTTTTTTTTTGTTTAAACACCAATAACCGCCTCAGTGGTGCGACCCGACTCACAAGTTATACCACCTACAACTAGCCTACACGGGCATATACCAAAACTATGTCACAACAATGGCATTAATATTTCCGAGTCTGCAAGCCCCGTCACACACCAGGACCCCAGAGTTCAAGCCTAGAATGAACCACGCTCACAGCTACCAATTGTGGTAGCAGACTTTATAAACCACGCTCTGTGGTACCATTTGTGACCCCTCTTTCCTTTTATGTCTTTTATGAGTATAAAACAACTTATTTTATTTTAATATTTTTTTTTTTTTGAAAGAGAAGCCACAAGTCAATTAGGACTAGGCAGGAGCCTAGAGAAGCAAAAATTGTGCCGGGTCCAGTATGATGGGACTTGCAATGAAACTCAGCTGTAATAGAAAAATAACAACTTTATTTTATGCCCAGAATTCATACATGCAGGCCAACTCTATTACATCGTTATCCCCCCCATAAAATCATAATTATCACGAATAATTTAAGCCCTGCTTTAACAGTATTGAATTAAAACAACATGTGTACATCATAACAAGTGTGTATAAATTCAGTCAATATATATATATATATATATATAAATATAAAGCATAACAAGTGTGTATAAACTCAGTGAATATATATCTATAAAATTAAAGTTCTCCCCCATCTTGTGGCTAGCTAGACACGGACAAACACAACAACACACACAGAAACATAAAGCACATAGACTCACAATTACATTAATTCTAACACGAATACCCCTGGAAAGCACCAGCCTAGCAGGCAGTGTAACTACAATACTCAGAACCCAGCAGTGATAAAATATTCGCCCATCAACAACCCGTTTTTGCAGAATTACATAAAAGCCAAAACCCTAGAAAGGATGATAAAAACTCATAACGCATAAATAAACCCGGACCGCCCATTTGCATAGCATTCCACTGATCAATAACCCATCATGAGTGTATGAACCTTAAGTTCCTTCCACAGCATTAAATAAAAATTTACAGAACTAGATCACCTGTTTTTTAAACAGTGGTTATACAATTCTAAACGGTTACCTTGCTGGACAAATTCCGAAGGATTTAATAAATCAGTATATACTTTAACAATTAGAAATTAATCACTCGAGGCTTTATAACTTCAGAAAAATTTAGGCAATGTATGTTTTACAAAAATAATGAGTATATGTTTTATAGTTAAAGAAAATTAAACAGCAGATATTACAAGTGAAAGTTAATCAATATGTGTTTGCCAGTTAAGAAAAACAATCAGTATAGCTCCTTTGTAAGGAGCAAAATCAACTAATAAATGTCCAGAAGAAAAACAAATTATTTTCTATTAACCCCGAATGGCTCTATAAATATAGTTAAAATGCAAAAAATACAATAAGGTGGTTGTGCCCTAGCAGCTGTGGCAGCGCGCCAGCATGTGGTTGACAAAGTTTGACAGGCCTCCAACCTGCCTGAGGTTGCACCAACATGTGTCAGAGAAAAACTAAGTCCCCTTTTAAACCCCAGAAAACGGCCCAAAAAAAAAAAAAAACACAAGAAACCCCCAGCCCTTACATGTTAAACCCATCGTGAAGTTAATATTCATTCATTCCTGTTCCAGCCGGAACAGGGCTACTAACCTGTTCTATAAATTTTGTAAAGAGTTAAATGCTAATGAGATGCAAACTGTAAAATGTCCATGTGTACAAAAAATATCTGGCACGCTCCCCCAGTGCAGCACACAATTACAAGCAGTGCACTTAGTGTTATGTAAATCTGTTATAAAAAAAAAATGTTCTTGAATTTAACTTATAATGTTCAAGTTATGATCAGCTGCTCCCCTTTCTAGCAGAGTCTGGACACGTGGTCACATGGCTTCAAAGATATTTAATGTAAAACAGGCGCACTGCCGGCCCGGCCCCAAAAGGAAAATAAAAGTGTGAATATCACCTTAGTACTGCTGACAAGTGCTACATCGAGAACGAGTCACCAACTCCCTCTTCGTACAGGATCTTGTTTAATGGTCCATGGCTGATGCAGGTGTACGGCTATCAGCAAGGCCAAATCTCCGGCTTAATTCAAGAACCCTGTTAATTCAAATAAATTAGAGAAATGTTCACCCAAAATGTACACCCGAGTTCAGGTAATTAACCTCAGAACGGGCCTCCAACTAACTCTCAATAAAAGCACAAGTTTCATTAATAAAGTTTTTGCAACCAGCTTAAAGGGTAGAAAATCAGCAATGGAAAAGTAAATTTGAATAATGAACAGACTTTATTAAACGTGGCGTAATATAAAAGTGATCAGCAGCAGATCTACATGCTTCGACAGAAATTTGCAGGTTAAACGGCCACGTGGTGAGCGATAATCATTATTTGACCAAAAAAAATTTAACTGCAAGGCACTCACAGCATTAAGAATGTTTTAACATTAATAAAATTTCATCTAGGGAAGTTCTCACAAATAATTCTCTACTGTTGAGCTAATTAAAGAGCTCCCCCGACAGTCTACTGCATGAATTGACACAGTTCACGACCTGACTACGCATTAACTTTTAGTCATTAATTTTTAATGTTGTACACCTTTATCATGACCATGACAATTACAATACCTCTCACACTATTCTAGTAATAATAAACGGAACATGAGCTATATACTGAACGTTAAGTAATTTACTGCACAATGGGTTTTCTCTTAATATAAAACTGTCGGGTCGCACACACATAATTACGTGTTTTATATATATGGTTGCATACACCTAGTTCTTAATTATCCATATATATATAATTACTAATAAAGACATAAGATAATGCACTTCTTACCGGGAGTCGTTTAAGTTTTAGCAAGCCATGAAGACGGATACAAACTACGCCGTAATTGTTCGAAGAGAGAGAGCGGACCGTTGTGTCTCGCAGCTGGGCAGTGAGTCTTCTCTCGTTACAAGCAGAACCAAAAGCTCCCCTTTTCTACGAGCTGCGCGCGCAGCTTAACTGAGCCGGACAAGGGTCGCTTCCGCTGACCATTGCCCTCGCGTTATTTGACAATTAAAAAAAAATTTTTCTAAAACCTTTTCAACGGCTGTATTTACACCGGCACACTCCTCTCCTGCTATTTGTTGAAGTTTTTACGTCTGCGGCTTTCTGCGAGAACTGCTTTACGTCCCTCGTCGATTGCACGTCCCACGTCTGTGTGTGTGTGTGTCGTTCGAGTGGTAGCTCTGCTCGTCAGCTGATTCACCAATGGTTTAGACGGCCTCTCTGTCGTATTCTTGAAGTAAGGTCTTGTAGTCTTGTAGATCTCTTGCGTGCTTATGACCACAGCTTGTAGTGCACAATAAGCTTGTTTATTGAAATGAAGAGTATCTCGACTGGATGCTGTAATTACGAATCGTACAGTTGATCTGTATTATAATGTTCGTAATTATGCGTGTTGACCACGTAGAGTCTTCAGAAGAATCTTCACAAAACTATGGTTTTGAGACGATCAAAGAAGTACGTCTGTTCTCAAATACTGGCAGTAGAGTGTTCGGTCAGCCCCAAAACTCCGCGCTGGTTGGGATTTCTTCAAATGATTTGATTGGCTGACACACTCTCCCTACTACACAAAATTTGAATCACCTTAGTCCGTGAGAACGAAGTTAGTTTCCCACAGACGGAGAATTTATATTATTACTAATATTCTTAACACAGCGGAACTGAATTGTCGCTCCGGATTTCCTGTGACAGTTTCAAATTGCAATTATCTTGGTTGCAAACCAAGTTGTGCTAATTCCAAAATATACAATTTGTTGGAAATTCTTATATTTATAACATATTAAAAGCTCATTAATGTAGCTCAATTATTACAGAAGTTATTCACATTACATTAATTAACTCTGTTATTATTTAATTATATTGCGTAAAATTCGCACACCTTATTATTAATATTTCGGCAAACATTTTGGCTATCATGGATTTCGCCTTAATTTACTGGTTTCCGAAATATTAATAATTGAAAGTTTGGGGTGTGGTTGTCTTCTTTCCACAGCGAGCTGATTATGTAACAGCCGCGGGTGCGTCTTTTACAATGCATTATTTTGATCGCTATTACATACGAGTGGAGTTTCGACTATTAAAATTTATTTAAACATGAATATAGTATACACTTAACATATAACCCCAAATAAATGATATTTGGTCCTGTTATATACTCCTCTACCTGCTTTAAAAAAAAATGAGTGTAATAATTACAATTATTTTTTTTTTCGATTATTATAAATGTACTTTGTAACGATTATACTTGCTACTATACATTGTATTAATTATTTATGGAAACATACATGGGTGTCAATGTTTTTTCATATATACAACTTAATTCTAATTAAACCTTATTAATAATATTATATTTGAAATCATTGCGTAATAAATGTTTTCAGAACGGGTAGTATCTAATTGCAGCTTTTAAGAATGTCAGATAGTCAACAGTTGACACGCGCACGAAGGAATGCGCTGAGGTTTGTTTACAATTGTTATCGCACACCGCGCGACGCTAATTACCTGACCTACATTCTAACAGCTGAGTGGTGCACTGCGTTATATAACAATTTCCGGCAGCCGGGGTTGGCTTCGCCTCTTTATTATACGCTTGTTACTACTGCGCTACAAATGCATTATCATTTATACACAATTTATTTACAATTATTATTAATATTATAACACACAGTTAATTTACTCTAATACTAATTATTATTTAATAAATTTATTATTATCTCTAAATATTATTTATTTTTAAAGTGCGTCCAGTATATCGTAACCATTTTTACTTCCATATTCCTTAAGGAATGGAAGTATGGTGATGGCAAAAAAAATCGTGTTCGAGATTATTGCAGATTCTGATTCTACTACACTCAAAACATGAAAAAAAGTCGTTTTCCGAAAAGTGTCTGTGTGTCTGTGTGTCTGTGTGTCTGTCTGTCTGTCTGTAGATTTTTTTTCTATGGCAAACGATAACTGCCGCAAATTCAAACAGAATCAAATAATTTTTTGCATACAGCCCGGTTTTGCAGAGTTCTCGCGACCTATTGTTTTTGGTGAAGATCGGTTGAGGGAAAGGGGTAGTTTACCTGCAACGGTTTTTTTTAGCAAGGGTAATTTTGTTTGTTTGGCAAACGATAACAGCCGCAAATTCAAACAGAATCAAATAATTTTCTGCATACAGCCCTGATTTGTAGAGTACTCAAGACCTATTGTTTTTGGTGAAGATCGGTTGAGGGGAAGGGGTAGTTTACCAGCAACGTTTTTTATCATGCGTATTTTCTATGGCAAACGACAACTGCCGCAAATTCAAACAGAATCAAATAATTTTTTGCATACAGCCCTGATTTGTAGAGTACTCGCGACCTATTGTTTTTGGTGAAGATCGGTTGAGGGGAAGGGGTAGTTTACCTGCAACGGTTTTTTTTATCAAGGGAAATTTTTTTTTTTGGCAAACGATAACAGCCGCAAATTCAAACAGAATCAAATAATGTTTCGCATACAGCCCTGAATTGTAGATTTCTCAAGACCTATTGTTTTTGGTGAAGATCGGTTGAGGGAAAGGGGTAGTTTACCTGCAACGTTTTTTTAACAAGGGTATTTTCTATGGCAAACGATAACAGCCGCAAATTCAAACAGAATCAAATAATGTTTTGCATACAGTCTTGATTTGTAGAGTACTCAAGACATATTGTTTTTGGTGAAGATCGGTTAAGGGGAAGGGGTAGTTTACCTGCAACGTTTTTTTATCAAGCGTATTTTCTATGGCAAACGATAACAGCCGCAAATTCAAACAGAATCAAATAATTTTTTGCATACGTCCCTGAATTGTAGAAGTCTCAATGACTTTCGATTTTGGTGAAGATCGGTTAAGGGGAAGGGGTAGTTTACCTGCAACCTTATACGTTTTAACAAGAGTAAAGTACTTGAAAATTTATTTAAACTTTTTGAAACAATGGTAATTGTTAAAAATAAAATAATTTTGTTGCCAGGCAATAAAATTATAATTTTTTCATTTTAATGTAATATAATATTTTTCATTTAATACAGCAATAAAAAGGCAGGTAAGACACAGCCTGGCTGTTTGGCTGAAAATGATTTTAAATATAAATCTTAGAATATGGAAGTCATGTATGGTTCTCCATACCGATATTTTTATGGGTGGTTCTACAATATTCTGCTAGCCACTCATCAAGTCCGTCGGCGTCACCGGATATTACGACAACATCTTCCCACGCTGATTGTGTGGGAACGCTACCGCTAAGTTCCTGCTCTACCGGACATACAATTGTCGGAGTGCATTGTTGTATTGTATTCACCTCAAACAATGGTTCTGTACCTTCCGGTTGGAATACCTTATTAACCGGCGTACAAATTTCTGGACAAAAATCACCTTTCTTAAACCTAGTATTTTTTTTATTTCTACCTATTCTAGCTTTGAATAATTTGGCGTGATTTATGCCCCCCTGGAGGCGCCCGTTTCCAAGTTTTTTGGAAATTTACGGTTTTTTTTCTTCTCACTAGGGTCCTTAATGCTTTGTGTATCGCTATCTTGCGCTATTGTATCACTTCTCGCTATTTCGACCGTTTGTATAGTTCTCATCTGCGTCCCATCGTTGCCCTTATATTGCCCTTTCGGTCTACCGATATTTGGCTTACCTTTGTATTCAAAGGTCTTATCTGGGGGTTTTAACGATGTCTGGGGTGGAGTGAACTTGTACTTGGCCTCTGACCAGGTTGTGGATGGTATTGCACCCGCATATTCTGATCGTCGTTATTTCGGCAAAAATCTGGGTTATAACGCCAACCGCCTAAATCAAAAACTGCTCGCTTTGGGACACTAAAATTAGCAATTCATCGACCGCGCGTATACCTTGCGTAAACACAGCTACCCGTATATTGTGGTTGAAATGATAGGCTAGTTTAGTGACAATGTCGATCTCTGAAAATGCTGGTGTTAAATGCTTTGCGCGCTCGACCTGCTGGATGATATAATTTTCTGCCGTAATACCCAATTTCCGTTCAAACCTTCCATATTCTAATTCGTTGCGTAACAGTCTTTGAGTGTGCGAATTCCAATACCGGCTTTCAAATTTCTGTTTGAATTCCGCGTATGTGGAAACTTTATCACGCACAATGTTATACCATTTACACGCCGAATCACGCATCGCGTTTACTACCCATTGTATTTTATCTTGATCTTCAAGTCTCGAACCTACCCTCGCCATTTCATTTTCACAGGCTAACAAAAATTCAATAGGGTTTTCATTATTTTCCCCTGTAAAATATACACGATTCTTTTCATCGACAGGACCTTGTACTAGAATATTAGGAGCGGATCTCCTGCGTACTTCCTGTCGTACTTTCAAAATCTCGTCGTTAAGTGCTTGTAATACACTTTCTTTATTAGAGTCTATGTTGGATCGCGTCTCTACAATTGAAGTATCAACTCTACTTACTTGGCGTTGAGTTTCTGTCGCATCAGTTTGAATTCTTATCTCGAGCGAGTCAACTTTTTTCGCGACATCAGCGGTCTATTTTTCGCACCTACTAATGTGTTCTTTGAATCGGCCCTCCATACGCGTAACTTGTTCTATAAACGATTTTTGCATGGTGGTCTCAAAAACCTTAAACCGTTCATTTATTTTCGTTTCTACCGTATGTACTTTTTCTCCGATTTCCGTAACTTTAGCGGTTAAATCTTTATTACTTTCTTTAATTTCTTTACTGCTTTCCGCGATTTCGGTGACTTTAGCGTCTAAATTTTTCGCGCTTTCCTCGATTTTCGTGGTCAATTCTTTATTACTTTCTTTATTGGTTTGTTTTATGTCTGCGTTGCTATTTTCTAATGCTTCGGTTAAGCTGACTTTTTGCTCCTCAATTTTGGACGTTATTTCCGCGTTGCTTAGCTCAAATTTCGCGTCGATTTTCTCAAACTTTGCGTTCATATTAGCAGTTAATTCTGGATTTGCTTGTTTCATATTAGAGGTCATTTCTGCATTCATTTGCTGCATTTGTTTAAGTATTTTTTCCATATCCATTTTTATACAACAATTTCAAATACACGATAATTTCAAATACACAATAATTTCACTGCTGTACCACCACCAATCACAAAACTTTTCTTTGGGGATTGTTCAGTTGGACGCCAGCTGTTTTAAAAGTTAACACAGCAAACTTTGTTTTCACGTAAATTTAAATTTAATTTTAATTTAATTTAAATTTATCGAGCCCCACGAAATTGGAGCGCCATTTATAACTTTATTATAAATGTGGCGTTTCAATTTCGCTGTGATTTAAATTGAAATTTATTGAATTTCGGGCCCCATGTGCAGGGCGACATATGTAACTCTACTTATATGCGTTGTTGTTGTGTTGTGTGAGTGTATGAGCACCTACCTGCTGTCCGATCTTGCGGTTTTCTTCCGACTAGGGCGTGTGGATTTTGGATTTGATTTCGCAAGTATGTAATCTCAAATATATGACAACAGCACACTGAATAAGTTACTTTAAAAGTGAAGAGTTTTGTGAGGTTGGTAGGCTCCGTAGTACAGCAATAAAAAAATACAATATGGGGTAATAAAACGGTGTTTATTACTCCAATAACACACAAGAATAAAATGGTTATATGATCAAATATCCTTATAGTCTAAACAATAAATAGATCTTGAATAATGTTTTTTAAATGGTTGATAATTTTAAGAAGTTGAACTCGTTTTTTGAAGAGTTAATTTCAACTGAAAATTTAATTAATTACTTTACTTTAATTTAATTAATTTGCTTTAAAATTAGATTTAAATGAAAATAAAAATGAAAACTCTAAGGTTAATTGAATATGTTCCAAAATAAACTAGGCGTGACAGTCTAGTTCACGTCCCTTTATTTAGTAGTGATTTGACTCTCGTATACTGCAGTATGAGCAAATTATTTAATTGTTTGTTAAGATTTGTATAGCGCTTTCTGTTTTATCTCTATTAATTCTTAACTAAAGCTTACTAATTACTTATACTGGCTATACAGATTATCACAAATGAATTATTCTTATTTACTAGAGTCTTTGATTTGTGGCACCTGAATGATTTAAATTACAATGATTTTAATTGAAAAAGAAAGAAAATTTAACGTTTGAAAAATAGATAACTTGATTTTGCTTTCCTGATTTTGAAGTGGATCGTAGAGATGCTCCAGATGTCCCTCGCTGTCCTTGCCCGATCAGCTAGAGATAGTGATCTACTTGAGCGTCCTGGGTTTCGGCGTTGAGCTCGGAATTCAGTAACCTCTCCTCTCCTGCTATTTGTTGAAGTTTTTGCATCTACGGCTTTCTGCAAGAACTGCTTTACGTCCCTCGTCGATTGCACGTCCCATGTCTGTGTGTGTGTGTGTGTGTGTGTGGTTCGAGTGGTAGCTCTGCTCGTCAGCTGATTCACCAATGGTTTAGACGGCCTCTCTGTCGTATTCTTGAAGTAAGGTCTTGTAGTCTTGTAGATCTCTTGCGTGCTTATGACCACAGCTTGTAGTGCACAATAAGCTTGTTTGTTGAAATGAAGAGTATCTCGACTGGATGCTGTAATTACGAATCGTACAGTTGATCTGTATTATAATGTTCGTAATTATGCGTGTTGACCACGTAGAGTCTTCAGATGAATCTTCACAAAACTATGGTTTTGAGACGATCGAAGAAGTACGTCTGTTCTTCTCAAATACTGGCAGTAGAGTGTTCGGTCAGCCCCAAAACTCCACGCTGGTTGGGATTTCTTCAAATGATTTGATTGGCTGACACACTCTCCCTACTACACAAAATTTGAATCACCTTAGTCCGTGAGAACGAAGTTAATTTCCCACTGACGGAGAATTTATATTATTACTAATATTCTTAACACAGTGGAACTGAATTGTCACTCCGGATTTCCTGTGACAGTTTTAAATTGCAATTATCTTGGTTGCAAACCAAGTTGTGCTAATTCCAAAATATACAATTTGTTGGAAATTCTTATATTTATAACATATTAAAAGCTCATTAATGTAGCTCAATTATTACAGAAGTTATTCACATTACATTAATTAACTCTGTTATTATTTAATTATATCGCGTAAAATTCGCACACCTTATTATTAATATTTCGGCAAACATTTTGGCTATCATGGATTTCGCCTTAATTTACTGGTTTCCGAAATATTAATAATTGAAAGTTTGGGGTGTGGTTGTCTTCTTTCCACAGCGAGCTGATTATGTAACAGCCGCGGGTGCGTCTTTTACAATGCATTATTTTGATCGCTATTACATATGAGTGGAGTTTCGACTATTAAAATTTATTTAAACATGAATATAGTATACACTTAACATATAACCCCAAATAAATGATATTTGGTCCTGTTATAATATATATGTATATATACAGTATATATATATATTCATTTAATATTTATAATTAAATTTACCTCAAGATGTTATTTTTTTCCTTTTTTGGAACATGTTTCGGGTACTATCTTATACCCATCTTCAGCCTTCCGGTTTTTTTGTCTGGTGAAGTACATATGTGTTGTTGGTTGACTATTATTATTGTGGCTTCCTGTTGGCTTCTGGTATTTCAAATTGGTTTTATTGTGTGTGATTGTGGTGTATGTGTTAGTTTTTTGTGTATTTTCAATGTTGAGTGCTTTGAATATTGTGTCATGTTTTGTATTGATTTGTATTTGTTCAGGTATTAGTTTGTTTTCTTTTGTTACTAATACCTGAACAAATACAAATCAATAAGAAACATGACACAATATTCAAAGCACTCAACATTGAAAATACACAAAAACTAACACACACCACAATCACACACAATAAAACCAATTTGAAATACCAGAAGCCAACAGGAAGCCACAATAATAATAGTCAACCAACAACACATATGTACTTCACCAGACAAAAAAACTGGAAGGCTGAGGATGGGTACAAGATAGTACCCGAAACATGTTCCAAAAAAGGAAAAAAATAACATCTTGAGGTAAATTTAATTATAAATATTAAATGAATTATATACATCAAGAAACGGACTGTAGCAGAAAGTGACTAAATATATATACATATATATGTATT
Organism: Magicicada septendecula; assembly: GCA_034769895.1. Classification (NCBI taxonomy): domain Eukaryota; kingdom Metazoa; phylum Arthropoda; class Insecta; order Hemiptera; family Cicadidae; genus Magicicada; species Magicicada septendecula. The sequence continues at coordinate 478,765,875 of CM068369.1, read as the reverse complement.
GTCACCGGACGAAAAGGCTTGCCGCATGACAAATGGCGCCAATCGTACACTCTAGTTATATTGGTGGCCCTAAAAAGGACCGAGTGGTGATGTTGGTAGTGCCGCGCTGAGATGTTCGGCGGCTGCGCCCGCTGTTCGTGGCGTACTGCAGTCCTCCTCTTCTTCCAGCACCAGTTGTAGAGTCGGCTGCCGGCCCAGCGAAATCCATCGCTGGCGCGGAACGGGAGTGCGAAGACGCAAGAACGGCGACGGTTCTATTCTTCGGCTGTTCCTTCCGGCTGACCCCGCGCCGATGTCGTCCGAGAGAGGAGAGGAGATGAAGTGCGTTCGATGACGTGGCGATGAAGAGTGCGTAAAATTTTCTTCCGGCCCGGGTTTTATTGACTAACCGGGATCGCTGGTTGGCTCGCTCCGAGCACGTTGTTGGATTGGCTCGCTGTGTCCACCGCTGGTACCGGAGAGCAGATGTTCGCATACCGCTGCCGTCACAACTCCACCGGGTCTTGAATGCTCTCCGGTAGTCAGCCTACTGCTCTTCTCCAGATGTTGTGGAGGTGTCTGTTGGGCGCCATGTTGATTGGTCTGCCGGATGGTAGCTCGCTGGCGTGGCTGGATCTTGCATCCGCAGGATGATCCCTGCCCCACGTTGGGCGCCACTTGTCACCGGACAAAAGGCTTGCCACATGACAAATGGCGCCAATCGTACACTCTAGTTATTTTGGTGGCCCTAAAAAGGACCGAGGTGGCGAGAAAGCTGATATTGGTCGTGCCGCGCTGAGATGTTCGGCGGCTGCGCCCGCTGATCGTGGCGTACTGCAGTCCTCCTCTTCTTCCGGCACCGGTTGTAGAGTCGGCTGCCGGCCCAGCGAAATCCATCGCTGGCGCGGAACTGGAGGGCGAAGACGCAAGAACGCCGGTTCTATTTCTTCCGGCCCGGGTTTTATTGACTAACCGGGATCGCTGGTTGGCTCGCTCCGAGCACGTTGTTGGATTGGCTCGCTGTGTCCACCGCTGGTACCGGAGAGCAGATGTTCGCATACCGCTGCCGTCACAGTATATTGCAACAGAACACAGGATGATAAGATATGCTGTTTATATCAGAGTACATGAATGACGAGCAGATTCTTGTTTAAATTTGTTTTGTGTAACATTTTATTTTTTAGTCATAAGTTTTGTATTTAAAAAATGATAAGCATATATGTTACACCAAACTCTTCATAAAAAATTGTACTATATTGTCATGTCTTTTTTGTATGAATTGGTGCGCGTGTGATAATCTGCGATCGATATAGCGGCAGTGGTAGGTAACCGATTTACATGAAAATTTGACAAGGAATTATTTAAATAAATAGCTTCGATTTGTGTATACTCTGAGGTTTGTAATTATTTTAGAAAGATGATTTTTTTAAGTAAAGCAAAACTCAAGTGTAACTCTTATCAATAATAGGGTAATAATAATTGTAGATAATTTCCATGCAGGACTATGCAAAATTATACAAAGTTTTTCATGAATTTTGTGTATCTGGTTGTTCCATCAATCATGTGACTTGGGCTTGGCCTATCAAATTACACCAAATTCAGTGAGATTCATACGTTGCAGAGCTAGGTTGAACACAGTCTGTCTGTCGACGTTGCTAGGGGAAGTTGTGCCCGAGTAAGAGAGTTGTTTTCTTACAAATGTAGGAATATTTTATATAAAGTAAACTATAACCCTTGTAATTCTTAACGAAGTTTTGCGGTAAGAACCAAGAGGATAAATAAGTAAATAAAATTTAAAATAAAATTCAGTTCTGTGTCGTGTAAGTTAAGATATCCGCATAGGGAACTTAAAGACACTACAAGATACCGTGGAAGCAGTTAAACATAACTACGAGACTCTGAAATATCGCCGCTGGAGCTTCTTGCTGTACAAGGACGACGAGACGCCAGGACACCAGGAAGGAGTGAAGCTGTAGAAGAGGACGATGAGACAGGACCGACGAGACGAGAGGAGGACGTTGCAGCAAACAAGTAAAATTGATTCATATTAATCGAACAATACAAACAATTTAATATACTCAATACATGTCAATTTAAAAAACATTATACATCTTTGTAAACAATATTTGTATGTAATAAATAATTTTTCATCTCCTCCATAATAGACTTTTATCGATTTCTACACACTCACAATATCCTTATTAGAATAATAAAGTTTGATCTGTTCCATAAGGATATTTGGCGCTTGCCAACGTTGGGCTCGATTAATGAATTAATTTAAAAAAAAGAAATATTTATTTGAGTGTGTAGAGACTAAATTCATTGAACTATTTATAAATGTGCTGTTCTATGTTATCAGGGAGGGTAGATAAAAGTTGGAATACTCTCTCTTATCAGATATTTGAACAATAGAGTTATTATCTGTATGGATGTTGAATTATTATTGTTATCTGTATTAGATTAAGTGTTTACATTTGACTGTGAGACTGGGCTATAATAATAATAACATAAACGGACATTATTAGAAATAATACTTATAAAAAAATTTATACAGCCGTTCATGAACAGGCTAAACAAAATAAACAACTTTTAGAGTCAACCGAAAAACGTATAGGCGTAAAGGTAGAAATAATTCGCAGCAATATTGAGACCGCTTTAGAAGCGAACAATTCTTGCATCAGTGAATGTGAAGCTAAAATCACTGGAATAGAAGAAAGAGTAGTTCAACACACACATACTGTGAGTGAGCTCGCAGCTGAACAAGATCTGCGAATACAGGAGCTGGAACAAAAGCTGACCCGACTCCAGAATTCCTCGACAACGGGGAACCAGACCACGTTCATCTATAGAACTTTAGAAGAAAACAATTCACAGTTGAAATTCTTTGGCAGGGAATCCGAAAATCCGCTTCTCTTCCTGAATAACTGCCAGCGAGAAATGGACACAATAGGCGACAACCTGAGTGAGATGGATAAAATAAACTATGTAGTCAGGAGATTAAAGGGTACTGCAGCTGAGTGGTTCACGGTAGTACAAGATAAAATAATCACATATCAAGATCTGGTACGACATTTTAGGGCGAGATACTGGAACAGCGAAATACAGCGAAAAATACACGTACAGCTGGAGTTTGGTAGGTATTCCAGTTTAAAAGGGTCTAAAGAAAATTATTTAATCCAACTCATATCTCGTGCGAAATATCTTGAACCAGAATTTACAGAGTCAGAGGTAGTTAATAAATTAGCTCATCATTTCGGACGAGGTATTCAAATCGCCGTAATTACACAAGGTCTTAAGTCATTGGAGGAACTACTCCTATTGTTAACAAAATGGGATAATGTTGACAGTCAAAGTAATAGTAATAATAATAGTGAACTGGCTCGTAAACAATTTCAGCCACAACAACCACAACAACAACAAAAACAACCACAACAATTTAAAAATAAACCTAATCTCCAAAAGTGTAATCAAAGAAATGTATCAGTAATTACCGAAGCAAGTACCAGCGAAGAGCAAACAAAAAACGAGTAGGGTTGCACGGCATGAGTCCGTGCGATAAATTGAAAATTATAAATAAAACATATAATAGTGAACTGGCTCGTAAACAATTTCAGCCACAACAACCACAACAACAACAAAAACAACCACAACAATTTAAAAATAAACCTAATCTCCAAAAGTGCAATCATAGAAATGTATCAGCAATTACCGAAGCAAGTACCAGCGAAGAGCAAACAAAAAACGAGTAGGGTTGCACGGCATGAGTCCGTGCGATAAATTGAAAATTATAAATAAAACATACCATAACGAACACCAGTGTCGAAAATCTTATGTAAACGATAATAGTAGTGAGAAAATATACATTGCTTCAGGCATATATCCTATAGACGTTAGAGATGAATTAATATATAACAATTGGGTTGATGATGATGTGGAAAATGTTAGAAATAAGAATGATAATGAGGTTGTTGTGAGAGCGAAAATAAATGGATGTGTCGGAAATGTATTATTTGATACTGGTGCGCAAATTTCTCTAATCAGCGAAAAATTCATTAACAAACATAAACACCAATTAAAAAAAACACCGATCTTACCTGTCAACAATACATTTGTCACAACAGCCACAGGTGATTCACAAACTATTAATAAGCAAGCACTTATCACAATAAATTCACAAGGGATGGAAATGGAAATACCTGTTCTTATAGTCAAAAATCTAGTGTACGACGTCATAGTAGGTACGGACACATTAAGAAACATACACGCAACAATTGATTTTACTAATAAAACGCTTGAATGCACAGTTAAAAAGTCAAAACATAAAATTAAGTGGGGTTATTCCCTTAGTCAGGGAAATGAATATGACAATTCGGTTGACCGAGATAGTCCCGTTGACATACAGAAGCCAGCTGGTAATCGCTTAGATAAGATAGCAGCTAAGGGTGGTGCGCCTGATAAGGAGATAACGGATGGTCAACGAAAGCATTTAAATAATCTTTTGAATAAATATGAATCAAATTTCAACACACAGCACACAATTACCAACGTTTATGAACATAAAATTACAAATAATATTTTTAATAAATTTGAAAAGAGAAATAGGGAAAACCTTATCAAAGTGTTGGTTCAGATCTATCCAGATTGGTATGATCAAAGGGTGAACGGTCGAGTATTTAAGAACAATAAATGTTATTTGCTATACCGTGTCTGTAAGATGCAGATTCATTCTGGTAATGTTTTATCAGTCAATAATGAAATGTATAAACAATTAAGAAGTCCACACAGTTGTAAAAATGAATATGTAAATAAGATATTTGATGAATACTTGGGTAAACAAAGTAGTTTTGTTCCTGAAGCTGGTGCATTTGAGGAAAAGCACACAGGTAAGGTTAATTCTGACAGAAGATCAGAACTGTCTGAGTGTTTTCAGCCACATATGAAATGTAATGCAGGTGTTATGTATACAGTCAGAGATTCACTGTACAGCAATAAGTGTTCGTCTTTTATGAATGTGTATGCAGACAAATCCGAGATGTTAAAAAATTTTAAAGTGCACTTAGATACTGATCGCTGTAAAAACTTGAAGAAAATAATGTTTGAGATGATACCAGAAAAATTTCAATCAAACAATGAGTTCATATTGTACAAAGGAGATTATATTATGTGTAGCCTGGGTAATACAACTGGCATTATATATAAACCTTTAAAAATTAAATCAAAGCAATGTATCGGCAATTACCGAAACAAATGCAAGCGAAGAGCAATCAAAAAACGAGAAAGGTTGTGCGGCATGAGTCTGTGCGATAAATTAAAAATTAAAATAAGGATAATACAAATAATTAAACTAGAATGCCAGGATATAAGTGGAATGACTGGTAGGAAATTGTATAAAACTATGTGTAAATTAAGAATAATTGTAATCATGTTGAAAAATGTATGGTTGAACTGTAGATATAGCCGAATGACGTCTGACATTGACATCCTTATCAGTGTTCAGGAATGTTTGGTGATAAGCAGCCATGTGCTATTGTTTGTTTACAATTAGAGCTGTCAAAGTGACAGTTGGGGAAATGTTGTTTGATAGAAGCTATTCAGTTATTTTGATTTTGAAGTTATTATGTTATTATTTAGGTGATTATGATTATTGGGAAGAAATTATGTCAATTATTTAGGTTTTTTTAAAAAAATTTTTTTTTTGTATTCCATATAACATGGTGGAGGGGTTAATCCTGCAACAGAACACAGGATGATAAGATATGCTGTTTATATCAGAGTACATGAATGACGAGCAGATTCTTGTTTAAATTTGTTTTGTGTAACATTTTGTTTTTTAGTCATAAGTTTTGTATTTAAAAAATGATAAGCATATATGTTACACCAAACTCTTCATAAAAAATTGTACTATATTGTCATGTCTTTTTTGTATGAATTGGTGCGCGTGTGATAATCTGCGATCGATATAGCGGCAGTGGTAGGTAACCGATTTACATGAAAATTTGACAAGGAATTATTTAAATAAATAGCTTCGATTTGTGTATACTCTGAGGTTTGTAATTATTTTAGAAAGATGATTTTTTTAAGTAAAGCAAAACTCAAGTGTAACTCTTATCAATAATAGGGTAATAATAATTGTAGATAATTTCCATGCAGGACTATGCAAAATTATACAAAGTTTTTCATGAATTTTGTGTATCTGGTTGTTCCATCAATCATGTGACTTGGGCTTGGCCTATCAAATTACACCAAATTCAGTGAGATTCATACGTTGCAGATCTAGGTTGAACACAGTCTGTCTGTCGACGTTGCTAGGGGAAGTTGTGCCCGAGTAAGAGAGTTGTTTTCTTACAAATGTAGGAATATTTTATATAAAGTAAACTATAACCCTTGTAATTCTTAACGAAGTTTTGCGGTAAGAACCAAGAGGATAATTAAGTAAATAAAATTTAAAATAAAATTCAGTTCTGTGTCGTGTAAGTTAAGATATCCGCATAGGGAACTTAAAGACACTACAAGATACCGTGGAAGCAGTTAAACATAACTACGAGACTCTGAAATATCGCCGCTGGAGCTTCTTGCTGTACAAGGACGACGAGACGCCAGGAAACCAGGAAGGAGTGAAGCTGTAGAAGAGGACAATGAGACAGGACCGACGAGACGAGAGGAGGACGTTGCAGCAAACAAGTAAAATCGATTCATATTAATCGAACAATACAAACAATTTAATATACTCAATACATGACAATTTAAAAAACATTATACATCTTTGTAAACAATATTTGTGTGTAATAAATAATTTTTCATCTCCTCCATAATAGACTTTTATCGATTTCTACACACTCACAATATCCTTATTAGAATAATAAAGTTTGATCGGTTGCAATATATATATATATATATATATATATATATATATATATTGTAATGGTACATATCTTCACCTAACCATAATGAAGAAGACATGACCAAATAAATTATTTAGTCATTAACACTAGAATAAAAAGGGATGAATTAGAATAGAAGAATGGGTGAATCAGAATAATAAAACGATCAGACATATCAAGGTAGTCAGAACAGTAACTTATATTAATAAAGTAGTAACAAACAACCAAACCAAAATGGTAAATACAGAAATAAGACGATTTAACCTGAATAGCCCAATAGATGGTAAGTGAGAGAGTAGAACTAGCCCCAAAGGACCAAGAATAAAACAAATGATGACAACTGCAAATAGACTAGAAATAGCCACCGCACCAACATAAGTGTAAATAAGAAGAATAGTGACTAACAGACAATTAACATGGAAGTGTAATGATACAATCAGCCACAACACTAAGGAAGTGACGTATAATGTATGACAAAAGAAAGTGAACTAAGAAGGAACACCAAACTTGTATTAAACCAAAGAAATAGAATCACTAATGAAAATTGTATATAATATTAATAATTGTAAGGACAGACAAGTTAGAAATACTAATCATTAAGTACTTAAGATATAGAGGGGCACAATAACCCCAAACAAATAGAGTAAACTAAGACAAATCACATTAGCATAATACTAACATATTAGTGGTACAATAAAACGACATGAACTTGTTAATATTATAATTAAACTTTGTAAAGTGAGAGGTAGAGAGTTAGAGAAATAGTGAACATAGTAAAGTGAGAAAGAGAATTTAAAGTTAGGTAATACCCACTAGTAACACTTAAATTAAACATATAAAGTGCAAAGTGATAGTGTGAAAACCCCAAATTAAATAGAACCCTATTGATAGGGATAGACACCAAATAATCAGTGAAAAAACACTAAAGAGTTAAGAGTGATCAAAAACCATCAGTGAGTGGTAAAAGATAAGTGAAGGCTGATAATAGCTAATCACAGAAAGGACTGTGGCACTTAATAGCAATTATCCAGTGAACACAAGTGTATTAATAACAAAATGAAACAAAGTGTAACAGACTAGATAATAAGTAGGTTTTAGATAATAGTAGTACTTACTACTTGTCATATTTTAGTTTGCAAATCTTAATGTTAGGTAATAATTTGTTAATTAGTATTGTTACTCATGTATTCAAGAACGAATGACTATCAGTGTGTTAATACACCAAAATATATGATTTTATTCACAGAAATAAGAATCCAATATCATTAATTTAAAATGATACATTAAAGAATATTTTTTATGACAAACTGATAATAATAAAAAAAAATATTAATATTAGATAGTAAACAGTTGTTGAAGATTCAGTTATGGCTTAATGTCATTTAGAGTTAGTCATAACAATATACCATTGTATTAATATAATTAATTCATGTTTATGTCTTTATTTTTTATGTCAAGTAATAATTATAATTCATCAAAGAGTATGGGGAGATGAAGAGTATGAGTGGATAATATGTTTCAAATAAGTATGTGTTAAATGAATGAGAATTATGTTTTAATGACTAAGGTTTATGTTCCAAATAATTATGTTTAAATGATGAGAATTATAGCCATGAGAATTGTTAAAACCATTAGATGTTATGTTATATGTTGTAAGAAATAAGATTTTAAAACCAACAGAAACCAGTAAACAAGAAACAAACCATACATTCAAAAACAATGACACTAAAAATGAGTTATGACAGTAGGCAAATTAATATAGGGAAACAATAAAATTACACACAACTACAAGAACTGACTTAAACATTGAACAAATGAACAGAATCTTGTATTAAAACAATCAGAACCCATTACAAGGAGAATAAAATGTAATATCAGTAATTAAAGAAAAATAGTCAATTGCTTTGTTTAGGCCTATGCAAATTCCCAACTGTCAACTACAAAAAAAACTTCAATTTTATAGAATTAAACACTGACATTAGGAAGACTAAACCACATAAACTATGAAATACTAATAGACAATCATGTTAAAGCAGAAATATTATGATAATAATGTAAATTAAGAAAACAGTATAATTAAATAAAATTAACAAAACTGTCAAAATGTTGATACCTAAGTGAACACTATAATATTGGATGTCAAATTAATTCTTGAGCAAAAATATGAACAGTGGTGATAATATTTACTACTAAAAAGGGAGTACTGAAGATTAATTACATTTAGAAGATCGGTATCCAGTTTAAATAAAAATTCAAATACCCTAACAATACTCTTTAGCCAATTTCAGCCAATCAAAAACCTTGTGTAACCATGACAACAACCGAATACTGACTAATTTCAGTTAGAAACAATACTTTATGTAGTGACGCCAAACTGGAGAGACGCCACGCCGTGAAGGGCCCAAATTTTCATCAGAAAAACCGTATAAGCAGTAACAGCTTAAGGCCCGGGCGACCCGGGCGGCCGCCCGGGGCGCCGCGAATTTAGGGGTGCCAAGCGGAACGAAAAAATGTTTTATGATCGGTGATTTAGAATAAATTTTCTGCGTGTTCCCAGTTTACTAATTATAGTAAAACCATGGATTACCACAACAACAAATTTACAACAGTATCGTAAGTTTTTAAAAACTTAAAAACTAATACAAAACAAATCTTACGAGAGGCAGTTGGGAGGAGGGCGCCAGGGCGTCAACAGTGGCTTAGAAAAGTGGGCCTGTGACTGAGTCTATTTCGTTTGAGGTACGAACGAATAATACAGGCCTGGGTGCGCACGAAGGTGAGTCACTTTCGCAGTTCGATTCGACTACGGGCGTGGGAGGGGGTGAAATGACTCGATGGCCGAGATGCGCCTGCGCGTACAGGCTAATATACAGACGCTCGCTTGACATCAGTCGCACTTGTAGTAGTAATTCAAGCGGATGGTGAGTTGTGCGTCATGTAAAGCCTTTCAGTCCGACCGTTGTGTTCCGTCGTTAATGTTTTTGTGTGGTTTAACAATACTGTATCTGTCTGTGTCAGTGGTTTTATAAAGATTTTTTTGGTAGGAATTAGGAATGGCTGATAAAAAGAGACACTCAGGGTTTTTCTATAGAAAAAGAAAATTGCAGCAGACTTCTGAAACTCAAAAACAAGCTTCAGCGTTAAAACGTTTCGTTACGGTACTTCCCTCAGAACCACATGCACCAACATTTTTTCTGTCTGAGGTAAACTAATAAAATTTTATTGTTATTTGTTAAGAGTGCTGAGCACAGTTACATTACATGCACGAAAATTTGGATTTTAATATTAAACTGGAATAAATACTGTACATAAAACAAAACACTTTTGCCTTTATTAAAATTATTGAAGGCTTGCTTTAAAATGTAATAAAAATAATGCATTCTAAAATACGATAATTACCAGTAATCAGAAATTCAAAATCAGCAGTAACCTATTTCCTCGTGTAGCCTAGTTTTATTTATTTCACAATATTGCAATGTTGCGAATATTAGTATTCACAATTTACTATAATGGGTCCGTAGATACGTAAGCCAGTCGTTATCTAAGATAAATACAGCAATACAGGATTAGTGAGGTGCATTTCTAAGATAAAATGTGGAGTATTGGGATTTTTGAAATTTAACGATGAAATCTAAGGCGTTCTTGACTTACTTAGGCACTCAGCTAATTCTCTTGTACTGTGCTTTTCTATTACATTTACGATTCAGAAATCATCAACCCTTAAATGTTAAAAATGTCTTACATTTGAAAAAACGCATGTTTATGTTGAGCTAATTATTAGACATTATATCATACAAATTAACACTCCATGATAAAAAAACATTTTAAAATGGTGTTACTACAATTATTTTGTTCTGTGAAAGTCTACAGTGTCGTGAAATTAATGAAAACTCTTTGTTAGGTGGACGACAAGACTCAGTCCCCGCAGTCCCATGATACTGAAAATGAAGAAAAAAACGACAATGTGAAGGGAGTTGAATCTCATTCTGATTCTGATTCAGCGATTGCGGAAGAATCTTTTAAGGTAATTTTTTTATAAACTTAAAATGACAAAGTTGAAAATATTGAGTTTACAACATGCTACAGTTAAGTTTTAGCAGATAGGCTAGGCTTATTATGCCAATTGAATAAATCGCGTAAATTTAACAAACAAATTTGCATCCCAATTTTTTGAAGCTTCTAAATGATTTTGTACTTTTTAACCAAATACACTGTTACTCACCGACTATGACCTTTCCGTAATGTTTGTTCGTGTTTACATGTTTCGAGGCACTTGCCTCATCATCAGAACTTATAAAAACTAATCTATGTCATAAATGATGACATTTGTCAAAATATTAAAAACACAATACGGCAATTAAACTATGTACATAACTTGCTTTAAAATGTTATTGTGTTTTTAATATTTTGACAAATGTCATCATTTATGACATAGATTAGTTTTTATAAGTTCTGATGATGAGGCAAGTGCCTCGAAACATGTAAACACGAAAAAACATTACGGAAAGGCCATAGACGGTGAGTAACAGTGTATTTGGTTAACAAACACGTGGCTTGGGACTACAATAGGAATTATTCCATTGTACTTTTTGCTAATAATACTCCTTAGTTTTTGTTGTCTTTTTCAGGTTTCTCTAGATAAAATCATATCCCATGACCCTGGAGAGTAGCCAGTGAACTTAAGTGCCAAAGACAGTGACATCCTCGTCCAACGTGGGCCAGAACAAATTAGTGACACTGACTTTCCTGTAAACAAAGATGGTCGCCATTTTAGTGTCAACAATTATCGTAGGCGAATGAGCAATGGTGAAGAGGTTTCACGTCTCTGGCTTATATATTCTGTATCAAAAGACGTCATGTTTTGCTTTTGCTGCCAACTGTTTAGCACAATACGAACATCTCTGTCTTCAGAGACTGGGTACTCCGACTGGAAGCACATGTCTGAACTACTGTCAGAACACAAAAGATCACCAGGACATATTCGGGCATTCCAGTTCTGGAAGGAATGTTCTACGAGGCTGCGTGTGAACAAAACGATTGATGCAGAACACCAGAAAATGATCAAGAATGAAGTTGAACGCTGGAAGGAAGTTTTCAAACGCATTGTGTACGTGATTGAGTTTCTTGGTTCACAGAATCTGGCATTTCGGGGTGCATCAGACAAACTGTATGACAGAAACAATGGGAATTTCCTGAAACTGTTAAGAGTTTGTAGGGAAATTTGACATCATAATTGCTGAACACTTAAGAGCATTACTTCAAAAGAATCTTATGTACATTACCTGGGAAGAATATCCAAAATGAAGTGATCGAAGTAATAGGATCAATGATACGACAACGAATACTACATAATGTACAGAAGTGGACTTACTATGCTATTATTTTGGACTGTAGGCTACGCCTGATCAAAGCCACATACAGCAAATGACTTTGATTATACGTTTTGTAAGTTGTGAACCAGGTAAAGACCCTTGCCCCAAAGAACATTTTTTGGAGTTTATCCCAATTGCATCTTCAACAGGAGAATCTATGACAAACATTCTTTTGTCCAAGTTAAATGAAATGAAAATACCTTTAAAAAATATGCGTGGGCAAGGGTACGACAATGGTGCAAACATGGCGGGGAAAAACGCAGGAGTCCAGAACAGAATTCTAACTTTGAACCCTCGCGGATTTTTTGTACCTTGCAGTGCACATTCGCTGAACTTAGTGGTGAACGACTTTGCTTTATCCTGTAGTGAGGCTGTAAACTTTTTCATGGTTGTGCAGGAAGTATACAAATTATGTTCTGCCTCAACTCACTGGTGGTCTGTGTTAAGAAAACATGTTACATCACTAACAGTTAAACCAATATGCGACACTCGATGGGAGAGTCCATTAATGCAGTTGCTCCTTTTCGTTACCAGACAGGAGAAATATACGATACTCTACTTGAGTTATCTACTGACTCATCGATCGATGGCTATGGAAAGATACTGCCTTGGGTCTGGCTAGCAAGCTAAAGAGCTTTCAGTTTATCTGCTCCTTGGTTGTATGGCATGAAATACTTTTCAGGATAAATATTATCAGCAAACAGCTGCAAAAAGAAGATATGAACATTGCAAAAGCAGTTGAGCTAATTTCTAAAGTGAAAGAACATTTTGAGAAAATGAGGACGGAGAAGGGTTTTGAGGAAGTATTTGTTGACACCAGGGAGATTGCAGAAACTCTTGAAACCGAAGCCACATTCCCAACTGAATCTGAAGTACGTCCAAGAAGGGTCAAACGCAAATTTCACTATGAAACAGCTGACGAGCCAGTCTCAGACCCAAAAAGAGCATTTATGACCAATTTTTATTTCTGTTTGTTGGACTGCGCAATAAACTCACTTGATGAGAGATTTTCACAGCTATCCAGCCACAATTATGTATTTGGCTTTCTTTATAACATCAAAAATGAAGATAAGAACACATTGCTACAAAAATGTGCAGACCTACAGATAGCTTTGACCGATGGGGAGCACCGAGATATTGAAGGACACCAGCTGCACCAAGAACTTCTAGTACTTCTGACTCTGTTACCCGAAGACTGTGGCAACAGGCCAGAAGACATCCTCAAGTTCATCATGAACAACTCTTTAGCTGAAAATTTTCCAAATGTAAATATAGCTTTGAGAATTGTATTAACACTTCCAGTAAGTGTAGCGTCTGGGGAGAGATCTTTTTCAAAATTAAAAATTGTTTAAGATCAAGTATGGCACAAGAACGTCTTGTAGGACTTTCCCTTATCTCAATTGAATTTGATATTCTAAAAGAAATAGACATTGACTCTGTTATAAAAGATTTTGCAGAAAAAAAAGTTGCCGTAAAGTACCTTTGTGATTTTTAAATTGAGTAACCTACAGTTAATTGTAATTTTGAATTTTTTATACCAACTTTTTTGTAAGATTACAATAAATATTGTCGATAGTCGATACACTTAGTCATTTGTAGCTATTTTACCGAACCCATTTGCTCTTCCTGAGTTTGATTTAGGCCTTAATACTATTGATTCAATTAAAAAATCATTTAAAAAGAAACGAATAATTTAGCCTGTATTTCATACTACTGATCACCCCAAATAAGCCTAAGATAACCGAACATAAAAATACATTATTGCAATAATGTAACACAATTGTTAATGAAATAAACTGCAATTGTATTCCATAAAGATAACAAATCAATTAAAGTCATACAAGGCTAAAATATTCTTATAAAATGTAGAGTCCTTGTTGTGTCATTTCCTGTTTGTTAAGTTTTTTGGGGGGGGGACAGGGCGGCGGAAAGCTCGCTTGCCCGGGTGAAATTTTTGCCTTGAGCTGGCCCTGCATATAAGTGCCCTCAATTTTGAGAAGAAGTACCAGAACAACAGATGAGAGGCCATTACAACTAATTTACACCAAGGACCAGTTCGGAATTAATCCAGATGACCGGAAAATACTTGTAGTTCAACTTGAAGAAGATGACAACCAAATTTTGAGCCCAAGATCAGAAGTAGGAAGAATAAACACCGGCCCATTACTTTACATGGGCGACTGACAATACCCACCAAATCTACTAACGTTGAGTATTGCTGAATTTATTTGATTTTAATAAAACAAATTCTCTTTCAAAAATTCTAACTACATAATAAAAACTCTCACTACCACTGAATATATTTTCAAGGATTGGTAGAATAAAGAAATAACTTTGTAAACATTGAATGAACACATGATAACCTATGTTACACAACGACACTGTCACACTTCAACACCACAATATTTAATTTATAGCAAACCTTGTGTAATTTTAATGATCACAAACTTTTAATGATATGTCCTAATTTTGTTATCTTGTTATGTAAACCTCTGTTTCGTACTTAAAAGAACCCAATTGGCAGATTTAATTTGTGAAATAATAACCAGAGTCAATTGTAAACATTGCACTGCCAACCTAGCGCTCCGCAGAGTGAGAGATTATATTGCCGAGGCTAAAATTTTATTATAACAATTATTATTTTTATGAAGCATTAACGATAATTAACAAGCAAAAGCCTAATAAAAAAGTGCGTACTGATAACAAACTGTCCAGTATTTATTTGTAGAAAATATTATGTATGTTTTGTTTACTAGCAGTGGGTCGACATAACCAACATTAATTCAAGTTGGCAACACGTGTTCCCCCACTCACACGAGAATCAGTTACAAGCCAGATGGCGAACTATTCGAATTTTCGATAACAAATCACCATACTATATAAACAAAAACTTTTAATTGTTTTCAAGAAAAACAATTTGGCGCCTACCCGGAATTACTATTAGTGTGAGAAGGGACAGGTAAGGCACGCAGGCTACCAGACGCTTCCGAACGACACAATTCACGTTCGATAAAACTAACAACTACACAACGTTTAAAAAATATTTTAATACAAACGACACACATCCGACTTTGTATATAACAAAGTGGCGCCCAACGTGGGGCTAGAATTACGATAAAATATCTAGCGGCAGGTACGACAGAAGGTCAACAAGATGAAGAGAGTATCATCATTAAGGCGGACGAAGGAGGCCGAAAAGGAAGTTCGAGCGGAAGAGAAGGAAGTGACTTCGGTAGAAGACGCCGAACAAATGTTACCTCCAATGGAACCAGTCAAACCCGTGCAGCCAGAAAATCAACCAGAGAAACCCGCACGACCAGAAGACGGGAGTTTACTGGAAATAATGAGGGCGATAACGTCGTTAAAAGAGGATTTCAAAGGAGAATTAAATAAAACGAACAAAAACATTAACACAAGATTTGAACAAAAATAAAGAGGAAATTAATGAAAAATTGGACCAGAACAGGGAAGACACCAATAAAAACATAGAGTCATTAAAAGGTGATAACCAAGAACTCAGCCAGCAAATGGCCGAAAATAATAAGGAAATGGCAGTGAACATGGAAAACTTGAAGGAAGAATTGAAACAGAACAACCAGAAAAACTTGGAGGAGTTGAAGGAAGAGTTTAACAGAACTATTGAAAATAATAATGAGCAGATCAATAAGAAGATCGAGGAGGAGATGACGGGTATACGCCGAGAGATGTCCGAGATACATGGGAAATGGGAAATTAAGAGCCACGAGCTGCAACAAACGAAGGAAGACTTCGGCGAACGAATGACCAACATGGAAGAAGACAGCCAGATCCGAATAGAATCTATAAAAACCACAACTGACCAAAATATAACACAGGTACGGACAGATTTTGGAGAGAAATGCCGGGAGATCGACACCGCCATAAACAAAGTTCACGGACAAGGTCAACAAAACAAAAACAGAATTGAAGAAATCCAGCAATGAGAGATTGCCAAAATCAGGGAGGAGCTGGAAGTAATTAACAACAGACCGCCAGTAATGACACAGTACCAGCACATGGACAACCGGGAAGTAATTAACTTCAAACAATACCGGTGAAACCCGATGGAATTCTTGGAGAGAGTAGACGAACAACTGGCCAAGACTCGGGAGAATAGATGGACCATTATCCGAGGGTACCTGGACGAGTATTTTCGTGATATAAACGATAATTGGTGGACGGCCACGAGACACGATCTCACGAATTACGAAGAATTTAAAGACGTGTTCAAAAGGAAATACTGGTCGGAAGCAACACAAAACATTGTGCAAGACAGTATATGTTTCGGCAGGTATGACGCCACCAGAGGGACGACTTTCACGGCATATTTCCTGGAAAAAGTATGCCTCGCAAGGAATCTGGAGCCGAAAATCCCAGAAGAAAGTTTAGTGACGAAACTCGTCTTTCATTACGAAGAGGGTGTCTCCAGAGCGCGGCTGGAGACATTAAGACCATCCAATCCATGGCAGCTCTACTAGAAGATTACGAAAGGGAGCGTTATTACCGTAGGAGCCGACAGCGGGACGACAGGGGCGAAAACAAAAATTTTCAGAACGGCTACCAATATAACAACAATAACTACCGTCCTAATTATAACAACCGTAACAATGCGAATAACCCGGCTAACGAGTCGCATAATAGGACAAATAATAAATAACAATCCGACCAGCCAACCAAATAACGGCTATAATAACAATAATAGGCCGAACAATCAGAATAATCAATACAATCGGCCAAATAATATACATCAACCCTATAGGCCGAATAACACCAGTTACAACCGGCTAAATTTCAACAGCAATACAAATGACAATAGAAATCGCAACAACACAGATCGTAACTATCGTCAAGTGCATTATGTGAGGGCTGAAAGCGACGGTAGAAATAGATCATACTATCAAGGACGACGAAGTGCCGACCAGAATGTGTATGGACACCGATACAGTGATCGTAATTACGGATGTGACACCAGAACCAACACGGTCCGGAGTCGAAGCCAAGAAGTGTACAGGCGTGACCGGTACGAAGAGGATCACAACCAGCCTGAACCCCGACCGTCAACGAGCGTAAGTCCGCCAACAAATCAGCAAGACGATCATAACAATCAGTCCGAGATGACGTTAAACTAGGAGCTGCAGTGAAAAACCTACTCGTACCCTCACTGAACCAGTCTATTGGGTTAAATCGCACCGTTACTCAAACCAACGAGGAACGCACAATTACAATCGTGCGCAATAATTATCTGAAGAATATTATAGAGGAACTCCTCGAAGAAGGTAGCAACCAATCTGATAGTAAACATAACGAGATTGCTTATATTTCAACGCAAGTCAACGGAGTACCAGCACAAATTATGATAGACACTGGATCCAATATTTCGTTAATCGACAGTATCGAGCCTCAGAAAATTCAAGAAGCAAGTAAGACAATTATACTTACGCTACCCATCAGCAACATTGTCCTTATAGGAGCGACCAGACGACAAAACAGAACCGTCCGAAAACAAGTGCAACTCGAACTGACAAGCAATGGACAAACCGTGAAAATGACGTTTTTAGTAGCCAGTGGATTACCATTCCAGATGCTAATTGGTTGCAATATGCTGCGCCAATACTCAGCCATAATTGACCTGAGCAAATACAAACTTATTTTGAAGAAGAATGACATACAGTGGATAACCGAACTGACCAATAGTGAAGAAATACAGCCACATGAAACAATGTACCATATCCAAAAGTACAGAAATACTGGAGAACATGTACTAAATAATGGGATTTATGATGAGACCAACAATGAAGAACTATGGCAAGAAAAACTCGAAGAAATCCGAACTTTCCAGAGAGAGAAAACGAGCATTCAATTAACAGCTCAACAAACTGAACAACTGATCGAAGTATATAAGCGTTACAAGCACGTATTTTCAAATACACCTGGAAAGGTCAGAGATTATCAGTGCGAGATTCAATTCCGAGAGCCTGTCAACTTGATAAAAAAATCTTACCCAATCGCATTCTCATTAAAGGAGGCGGTGAGGGCAGAAATCAATCGATTAATAGATGAAGACATAATTGAACCAAGCTACTCACCTTACACCAGCCCTATCCTTGCAATTCCAAAGAAACACGGGAAGGTGAGAATATGTCTAGACGCCCGTGAGATCAATAAGTACATAATAAATGATCGTACATCCCCAGGAGAGATAGATGAGATCCTGAAAAAATTCTATGGAACCAAATTCATCAGTATATGGGACACTGTCTGCGGCTATTGGCAGGTTGAATTACACCCATCCAGCAGAAAGTACATGGCGTTTATATTTGAAGGACGGAACTTCCAATTCAAAAGATTACCCTTCGGATTGGTGAATTCGGTAGCAGTATTTGTAAAAATTATGGACCAGATGCGTTGCAGTTCACAACAGTCTATGTAGACGACTTGTTAATAACTTCAGATGTGTGGGACGAACATTGTAACCAAGTAGAATATGTGCTGAAAAAACTATCAAATAACCATATAACCCTCAAGCTGGAAAAATCCAAATTTTTACCTGATGAAGTGCAATTTTTAGGGTTCAACTTGTCTGGAAATGGGATAACACCATCACAAGAAAAGGTGGAGTGCATACAGAAGTTTCCAACACCAAAAAATAAGAACAACTCCAATCATTTCTCGGTCTATGCAATTATTACCGAAAGTTCCAAAAGAATTATTCTGAAATGACAGCTAAATTTTCACACCAGCCATCTGATGATTTTGTTCTGTCATCTAAGAACAAATGGACGTGGGGAGTCGAACAAGATATAACACTCCAACTGATTAAAAATAAATTCATTGAATCAGTAATGTTACGTCATCCTAATTTCACTAAACCATTCTATTTAGATTGCGACGCCAGTGACGTTAGCCTTGGATCCGTTTTGTACCAGGAGGATGAAGAGGGAAATCATTGTGTGATAAGTTTCGCAAGTAGAGTGCTAAACAGCAGTGAAAGAAATTATAATGTTACTGAGAAGGAATTGCTGAGCGTTGCGTTCTCATGTAGAAAATTTAGAACCTACATATTGGGATACCCGATTACAGTGAGGACTGACCACAAGTCCATATCATTCCTTAGAAATTGTAAGTTAAGTCATGGAAGATTGACTAGATGGAGTTTGGTATTGCAGGAGTATGATCTAAATTGGCAATACATCCCAGGCAAGAAAAACATTGTAGCAGACACCCTATCCAGAGTAAACATTAAAGAGCAGACGTACGAAGGAGAAAAGGAAACTGTTATCAAAATATACCACATAATTAAAAACAGAACTGATTTGGCCAACATTATGAAAGAAATGGAATGACAACAAGCACAAGATCCCAAACTAAGCAAAATTCTATCACGCTTAACAGACAAAGATGACCACATATCCCAATATTATTGCAAACACCAAGGGATACTTTTCATAAAACCACAAAATAAATTCATAACGTGGAAATTAGCAATACCTCAAGCCACAGAGAAGGACTTAATTCTCGATTACCATGAGAGATATGGGCACATGGGCGCATTAAAAGTGGTAAAAGCCTTACAAGAGCAGGTATACATGAAGGATGCTAACAGAAAGGTAAGGAAATATATAAAGCAATGTCACATATGCCAACTAGTGAAGGTCAACAATAACAGAAAGGAGGGAACCATGATACCTATAACTACATCTTGTAAATTAGAGAAAGTCTTCGTTGACATATGCGGACCATTTCCGCGTAGTGGAGGAAGGCACCAATACAAATACCTCATCATTGTATTTGACCACTACACAAGGTTCACAAAGCTTTTCCCCATCAATCGTGCCACTACCCAAAAAATTTTGAAAATAATCCTAGAGCCATACATTAGAGAAGTGGGAATGCCCAAATGCATCATTACTGATCATGGAACGCAATTCAAGGGACGAAGATGGAAGAACACTTTACTAAATCATGGAATAAAAACGTACAAGACATCAGTGTACCATCCCAGCAGCAACCATGCAGACCGAGTCTTGAGAGAAGTGGGGAGAATTCTCTGTACATATTGTTATGAGCAACACAATGAATGGTCTAAATAAATACCAGCAGCCGAGAATTTTATAAACTTATCGCACCACCAATTTATTGAAACCACACCATATACTGCAATGTTCCAAAGACCACCACCAAGAGAAATTACTTCTCTAATCCAATTTCCGAATGACGAAGGATATCAATTCGATGAAGTTCAATTTCACAATAAAATATTAGAAAAGACTGACAAAATCAGAGAAAAATATAAGCAAATGCAACCGAAGCCCATACAATATCAGATTGGAGACCAAATATTACTCAAAAACAGAGGATTACCAAGCACCATGGAAGGGATAGCCAAGAAGCTATTGTTACTGTACACAGGACCCTACATAGTAAGCAAAGACAACCAAAATAATATATATGAGATCGTAGACCCAAGGACACAAAGAATAAAGGGGACATTTAAACAAACCTCTATAAAAAAATATTATTAAAAACGAGAAAAAACCATCCTGAAACCAATTAATAAACAACTAGTGTTAAACAGTAAGAAAACATAAACAAAACAAATAATAATAAAAAGATCATGTATACCATACCCACTAATAATATCGAATCACGAAGAGCTAGAGAGTGTGAATAAAAGAAAAAGAATATAATTTGAAATAATGTATTGTATAAATTAAATAATAATAATGTGAAGAATCCTACAAATGATATTTATTTAATAGTCGCACTAAGACTACTTATATAATTTTATAATGATTGACTGTAGATAAGTCCAGCAATCAAATGTGTATTTTACGGCGGAGCAATGGAGTAAAAGTACCCCTCCGATCCGATTCAATATAATGATAGGGAAAAATGTTAGGGAATTAGATATCAAAGGGATAAGTAAGAACGTTAAAATAAAATGCGATACAAAGATCAAGAAGTATATTGACACTCAAAAATAAAAAGAACCTATTGCTCTAAAATAATCAGTGATTGAGAAAATAAAATGAAATAACGATTGATAATTCCAATCAAAAAACTGAACGATATTTGTTGAAATAATCAATTTTAGTGGCAGGGCAATATGTAATGGTACATATCTTCACCTAACCATAATGAAGAAGACATGACCAAATAAATTATTTAGTCATTAACACTAGAATAAAAAGGGATGAATTAGAATAGAGAATGGGTGAATCAGAATAATAAAACGATCAGACATATCAAGGTAGTCAGAACAGTAACTTATATTAATAAAGTAGTAACAAACAACCAAACCAAAATGGTAAATACAGAAATAAGACGATTTAACCTGAATAGCCCAATAGATGGTAAGTGAGAGAGTAGAACTAGCCCCAAAGGACCAAAATAAAACAAATGATGACAACTGCAAATAGACTAGAAATAGCCACCGCACCAACATAAGTGTAAATAAGAAGAATAGTGACTAACAGACAATTAACATGGAAGTGTAATGATACAATCAGCCACAACACTAAGGAAGTGACGTATAATGTATGACAAAAGAAAGTGAACTAAGAAGGAACACCAAACTTGTATTAAACCAAAGAAATAGAATCACTAATGAAAATTGTATATGATATTAATAATTGTAAGGACAGACAAGTTAGAAATACTAATCATTAAGTACTTAAGATATAGAGGGGCACAATAACCCCAAACAAATAGAGTAAACTAAGACAAATCACATTAGCATAATACTAACATATTAGTGGTACAATAAAACGACATGAACTTGTTAATATTATAATTAAACCTTGTAAAGTGAGAGGTAGAGAGTTAGAGAAATAGTGAACATAGTAAAGTGAGAAAGAGAATTTAAAGTTAGGTAATACCCACTAGTAACACTTAAATTAAACATATAAAGTGCAAAGTGATAGTGTGAAAACCCCAAATTAAATAGAACCCTATTGATAGGGATAGACACCAAATAATCAGTGAAAAAACACTATAGAGTTAAGAGTGATCAAAAACCATCAGTGAGTGGTAAAAGATAAGTGAAGGCTGATAATGGCTAATCACAGAAAGGACTGTGGCACTTAATAGCAATTATCCAGTGAACACAAGTGTATTAATAACAAAATGAAACAAAGTGTAACAGACTAGATAATAAGTAGGTTTTAGATAATAGTAGTACTTACTACTTGTCATATTTTAGTTTGCAAATCTTAATGTTAGGTAATAATTTGTTAATTAGTATTGTTACTCATGTATTCAAGAACGAATGACTATCAGTGTGTTAATACACCAAAATATATGATTTTATTCACAGAAATAAGAATCCAATATCATTAATTTAAAATGATACATTAAAGAATATTTTTTATGACAAACTGATAATAATAAAAAAAAATATTAATATTAGATAGTAAACAGTTGTTGAAGATTCAGTTATGGCTTAATGTCATTTAGAGTTAGTCATAACAATATACCATTGTATTAATATAATTAATTCATGTTTATGTCTTTATTTTTTATGTCAAGTAATAATTATAATTCATCAAAGAGTATGGGGAGATGAAGAGTATGAGTGGATAATATGTTTCAAATAAGTATGTGTTAAATGAATGAGAATCATGTTTTAATGACTAAGGTTTATGTTCCAAATAATTATGTTTAAATGATGAGAATTATAGCCATGAGAATTGTTAAAACCATTAGATGTTATGTTATATGTTGTAAGAAATAAGATTTTAAAACCAACAGAAACCAGTAAACAAGAAACAAACCATACATTCAAAAACAATGACACTAAAAATGAGTTATGACAGTGGGCAAATTAATATAGGGAAACAATAAAATTACACACAACTACAAGAACTGACTTAAACATTGAACAAATGAACAGAATCTTGTATTAAAACAATCAGAACCCATTACAAGGAGAATAAAATGTAATATCAGTAATTAAAGAAAAATAGTGAATTGCTGTTTAGGCCTATGCAAATTCCCAACTGTCAACTACAAAAAAAACTTCAATTTTATAGAATTAAACACTGACATTAGGAAGACTAAACCACATAAACTATGAAATACTAATAGACAATCATGTTAAAGCAGAAATATTATGATAATAATGTAAATTAAGAAAACAGTATAATTAAATAAAATTAACAAAACTGTCAAAATGTTGATACCTAAGTGAACACTATAATATTGGATGTCAAATTAATCCTTGAGCGAAAATATGAACAGTGGTGATAATATTTACTACTAAAAAGGGAGTACTGAAGATTAATTACATTTAGAAGATTGGTAACCAGTTTAAATAAAAATTCAAATACCCTAACAATAATCTTTAGCCAATTTCAGCCAATCTAAAACCTTGTGTAACCATGACAACAACCGAATATTGACTAATTTCAGTTAGAACTTTATGTAGTGACGCCAAACTGGAGAGACGCCACGCCGTGAAGGGCCCAAATTTTCATCAGAAAACCGTATAAGTGCCCACAATTTTGAGAAGAAGTACCAGAACAACAGATGAGAGGCCATTACAACTAATTTACACCAAGGACCAGTTCGGAATTAATCCAGATGACCGGAAAATACTTGTAGTTCTACTTGAAGAAGATGACAACCAAATTTTGAGCCCAAGATCAGAAGTAGGAAGAATAAACACCGGCCCATTACTTTACATGGACAATACCCACCATATCTACTAACGTTGAGTATTGCTGAATTTATTTGATTTTAATAAAACAAATTCTCTTTCAAAAATTCTAACTAGATAATAAAAACTCTCACTATCACTGAATATATTTTCAAGGATTGGTAGAATAAAGAAATAACTTTGTAAACATTGAATGAACACATGATCACCTATGTTACACAACGACACTGTCACACTTCAACACCACAATATTTAATTTATAGCAAACCTTGTGGAATTTTAATGATCACAAACTTTTAATGATATGTCCTAATTTTGTTATCTTGTTGTGTAAACCTCTGTTTCGTACTTAAAAGAACCCAATTGGCAGATTTAATTTGTGAAATAATAACCAGAGTCAATTGTAAACATTGCACTGCCAACCTAGCACTCCGCAGAGCGAGAGATTATATTGCCGAGGCTAAAATTTTATTATAACAATTATTATTTTTATGAAGCATTAACGATAATTAACAAGCAAAAGCCTAATAAAAAAGTGCGTACTGATAACAAACTGTCCAGTATTTATTTGTAGAAAATATTATGTATGTTTTGTTTACTAGCAGTGGGTCGACATAAGCAGTTCTTCTCAGCCAGCTACCGCGAATGAGACCTGCAATTCTTGTTCAAGATTCTGTCGCTTGCAAGAATTTGTAAAGACTATTCGTCGATAGTAAAGCGTGTAAAGACTCAGTGTTATTCGTGTTTTACAACTACAAACAATATTATTATTACAGCATTGTGTGCATAAGTACGAGAGTTCTTCTCTACCCGCTATCACGATCGGGTCGCGCAGTTCTTGTTCAAGATTCTGTCGCTTGCAAGAATCTGTAAAGACTATTCGGCAATAGTAACGCGTGTGTAGACGCAGAACAGTTGAATATTATCTCTTTACACACGACATTATTACTAAAGTATTACGTGTGTAATAAGTGAGTGTGAACTGTATCACTGTGTGAGATTTTCTGCAGTGTCAGTAAAATTTAGTAGTTACATAATAGTAAGTTGTATCATCAAGAGGTTTCCGTGTTAGTGGAAGATTTCTGCATAGGGTGGTCTGCTGATCGCGGTAGACCTTGTGATTCGCGTGAACACTTGAAGAGTCCGGAGTGGTATAAGTTCAATATACTGTTGTTAGATTAAACTCACTGTCACCTGAGATACTTGTTAGTTATAAACTCTATATTAATTTAACGAATAGTAAGATCCATAGAACCGTTGTGGTGTGCGAAGCGTCAGAGTCATTGTGGGAATTATAGGACACCAGCCCAGCTGAAAGCGTTTCAGGATGAACCGTCTATCATCTATAAGCCACGCCTGATGTCTCAACAACGCAGCAAAACCCCCCTTTCTCTTCAGCAACATCATCGTGGGAATGTTCACTTATGTAACGTATCACAGCACGTGTATGAACAGTATTTAACATTTTAAAAGTCTCTATATCAAACACTACCATTATTATACTTATCAAATATATCCATATAAACAATTACATATGTCTTGTGCAATAAATAATCTTAAACCCTCCAATATAGACTTTTGCATTAAAACACACATACTACCATAGCCTATGCGCCAATAGTTTAGTAATTTGTGTTGTCGCATAGTGATATTTGGCGCTTAGCAACGTAGGGCATGTAAAATAGCGATAATTTTACGCTATTCTATATAGGTCTATGAGTATAAAATTTGTTGGTAAAATCCGACGTATAATTATAATTAATGTAATATTTGTATGTATGGTTCATATGAAAATCTGAGGATATAATTTATCAATTGTGCATATTCTCTTGTGTGTCATATATGAACAAATTTTATCAGTAAATTGGAGGTAGATTATTAGTTGTTGTGAGTTAGATAAGGTTTATTTACATTTTGATATTTTGAACTGCTTTCTGTGTGTGTATAAACTGATTACACTACGTTAATAATCTGGTAGTAATAATAATTTTCTTTGCGTATAAATCAGTGAATTTAAATTTATTAAATTTTAAATTAAATTGTGATCACTATGGCGGAGTCAAAAAGGGGTAGAGAAGCTTTAGCGGCCATATTAGCTAGTCTCAAAACCATGTGTGAGGAAACTAAAGCCTGGCGTGAGAGGATGAAAGCCGAGGAAGAGGAGAGTAGAGCCATTAGGCAGAAATTGTGGAAGAAATGGCGAAACCACTATTCACCACTTATGGGGAAATGTCAGCTGATATTGAAGTAGATCTAACTGTTGAGAATAGTGTACCTTGTGATAATTTTGAAGTACCAAATGTTCTTGTTGAACATACCCTCAACGAAAGTAATATGGAAGCTAACCAAGATGTTACATCTGAAGGATTAACGGAGAACTGTAGCGTGGTAGATGAGATTGAAAGTGATTATACAGAAACGACCCACTTAGGGCCTGGTAGTTCATATCTCGGTGAAGTCGAGTATCTAGATTATGCATCAAATTGTAGTGAAGATAACGGAAGTGAAATTAGTAGTAACAACACTATTAGTCCAGAACATACTTCAGATAAGTGCAGTGATGAGGTGATAGTTTATAATGTAACAGATATAGCATGTGAGAGCCGTGAACAGATCATAGAAACGGAAGCTATTATGGATTCGGACAGTGTATGCACTACACATAAAAATCCCGAACCAGTAGTAGATCCTGGAACTAGTATGGATACTAACGGGGCAGGTATTTATGATACATATCGTTATGATGAGGTACTTGATGAGTCTATATCAGGTACTGAGGTGTTTATGGAGGACGGAGAGATGAATGATACTGATGACAATAAGGTGACAACAATTATGGTAAATAATAATGAACCACCGCGTAATCAGTTTCAAGTTCAATCACCACAAAATCAGCCACAATCACAACAACATAAAAATACAACTCAGCAATGTAAGACCAACTTATTAGCAACAGTTACTGAAAATGATTCAGTTAAAAAGCAGTTCAATCAATCAAGTGTGAAAAATGTTAGTTATAAGAATAACACGGTTATGTCTGGCCTATATCCTGCAGAAATTAGGGATAGTTTAGAGTGTAGTAATGATAATAGTAATAAACATGAGGGAAATATTAGTATTGAAAATGGCACCGACCTTAGTGTCGAAGCAAAAATCAGTGGGTATGTTGACGAGATATTGTTTGACAGCGGCGCAGAAATATCGCTGATGGACGAGCGGGTACTAAAGAGGCATAAAAACCACTTTATACAAACTCTGGTTCTGCCGGTAAGTCACACAAGGATAAAATCAGCAATGTGTGAGTCGCAGATAGTTGAAAAACAGGCACTTATAACAAAATACGTACAGGGTACGGAAATAGAGGTGACTGTACTTGGAGTTAGAAAACTTGGACATGATATTATCTTGGAAGTTGATCAATTGAATAAACTGCATGCTACATTGGAATTTCCGAACGAAACATTGCAAGGTAAGGTTGATAGTCAACCTCATATTATCAGACTGGGACGCTCGAAAGATAAGATAACGAATAACTCACTGACCCCCAAGGTTCAGTTAATGGGTTGGGAGATAAAGCAAATACGGCGTATATTAGATAAATTCAAATCTATATGTCCAAATAAACGCGTGCGTTTCAAAACTGAGAAAAATGTATACAAAAAACTCAGAAATAAATGTCAGGATATAGGGTGTAAGAATGTGTAGCTATTTAAATATGTCAGTTCAGGTTTAAATGTTATATGTAAGATGACTCTGTGAATGAGCGATAATCTAGTTAAGATAAGGAATGCAGTCTGTTGTACTTTGTGACCCTGCGTAATTATGTTATCTGCTTGTCAAGAACATGTGTATTTGTTTTGGTTTTAAGGTTACCACGTGTCTTTGATTTGTTGCTTCTGTCAAGTCGACAGTAATGAAATGTTAGTATTGCTATGAGGATGTTTATTTGATTTTTGGTTTGAGGGTATTAGTATTATTGTTTCAGGATTAGGAAATTGTTTTGGTTATATCAAGAAAAAAAAATTTATTTTTTGTTAGTTAACTAAAAAAAAAAAGAAAATTTTTTTTTTATGCTGGAAGGGGTTAATCCTGCAATGAATCACAGGATCCTGATAGGCGGGGCAAGCTCATATAATACACAGACTATGAACATTCATGTTTAAATTGGTAGATTGTTAGATTTGGTTATGTTATCAGTTGTACTTCAGTAAGGATAAGGATTTAAGTTTAGTAAAACTGTGTATTATTTATTTATTGTTTATTCATGTACTGTGTTTGTGGAAATGTGCACGCGTGCACGAGTGGTAAACGTTTCCCTGGCTGTGCGTGAATAAATTATCGTTGTGTTATGACATTGAACTGAACATAGACATATGTATTCGCTACAATCCCTGTATATTTCTGGCTATTATTTTCATTCATATATGATATTATTAAAGTATGCAGTTATGCATGAGATAAGGGTATTCTGATTACCGCTATGCATGCTCTTACAAAGTAAATGCACTTTACAGCATGAAAAGTGCATGTCATGGTGTATGTAACCATGTGACTTCCTTCCACCAATAAAATGCTGGAAGATGGTCGGAAATTTTCTTAAGCCTGTTGTTACACAAGCAGTTCTTCTCAGCCAGCTACCGCGAATGAGACCTGCAATTCTTGTTCAAGATTCTGTCGCTTGCAAGAATTTGTAAAGACTATTCGTCGATAGTAAAGTGTGTGAAGACTCAGTGTTATTCGTGTTTTACAACTACACACAATATTATTATTACAGCATTGTGTGCATAATTACGAGAGTTCTTCTCTACCTGCTATCACGATCGGGTCGCGCAGTTCTTGTTCAAGATTCTGTCGCTTGCAAGAATCTGTAAAGACTATTCGGCGATAGTAACGCGTTGTAATGGTACAATTATGGTACAAATTTTAATCACCCTAAATATGGCATAAAAAACCAGAAATATTGTATTCCTTCATTTGTTCAAAATTAAACAAACATTTAAACCTTTATGAATATACAGTGAGTGGACTATATAATATTTGCCAGGATTCGGACGGTTTCATAACAAAAAACGTGAAGCCTCACAAAAAACAGTATGTCGAATAATGCGATAAAAGCGACAAGCCTTTATGACGTCAGCGGCCAGGAATTTGTTTTTGTAAACAACACGATGCTGTAAACAAACAGACAATAGGCGAGTGACGTAGATTCACCCCACCTCAGAAAAATAGAACAAAGACTCGGTGTCATTTCATCAGAAACAGTGATCGCAGCCGGCCGGCAAATCGTTCACGCATAGTGAATTTTAACTTTTAAAACCACTAGAAGTGGTTAATTACAACAATGTTTATTAACAGTGACACCTTACCATTCGGTAAGGTGTGAAAGTACTCCAAGATGTGACCGGGAACGAAAACGGTAAACTCGCAGTGCGTGTAGTTTCACCGGACGAACAAAAGCTACAGATTTGGTGAGAACGTTCCAGCATTCTATATTTTTTATTTCCAAATCAACCTTAAATCAAAGAAATGACCAAAGTAAATTCAAGTCTTTAAAATTTTAATCTTCAAAATGAGCTCATGAAAAGAATTTTACCAGAATGAGAGAGAGAGAGTGAGAGGGAGAGTGATTTATATAAATGCTGGGTTGTGCTTACACATATATATATATATCTTAAATTTTTTGGCTATATGTTTATTATATGTGTAGATTAATTACAAGGTTCAATATTAAATATGTTTGTGTATTTCATGATACGTAGGACTACGCCCCGAGGCGTGTTTAGCGCATGGTCGAGTCCAAGATATATGTAAAGCTTATGTTAATAATAAGTTTTGTTTTTACAACCATTTCAGAGTATTTATTTCAGATAACACTTCCTGTTCAACAACCTCGTTCGCTTAACACGAAACCCGGCCCGTAAAGTAAATGAAATATCAATTGTTGGTAATTCCCAACATGGCGCCCGATAGTAAACACAATAATTACTGTTATCGTGTATTTGTAAAATACAGTTACATACATATGATATAATTTGTTTTATAACATATGGCGCCCGAACAGGGACTCTATATAATATAATTTTATATAGAGTAAGCCTACGAGGAGAATGGAAAGTGTTATCAGAGGTAATATAGAAATTACATAAACATAACCAAATTTTACGAAGTTAGGTTATACTTTTGGATGCATGACTGTATTATAAATTGCAAATATGAATACTAATGAAGATATGAAAAAGTCAGCCTCTCTGACGAAATAGTTATGAGTGATATGGATGTTCAACCAACTCAAATTCGTCAGATTGACAAAGCAGATACACCTGTATCTGTTGTATATGTAGAAGCAGAGAAGGTCTCTACATCCATGCCCGTTAGTTCAGAAATTAAATCAAACAGTACTGCTGAAATGATGAAGCTCTTATTAAACAAATTCGATGAACAGAGTGTAAAATTTGATGAAAAATTTACAAATTTGAATAACAAATTTGATAAACAAAGTGACAAGTTTGATAGTTTTGATATCAAGTTCAATGAACTAAAAAATGAAATTAAAATAGGTCACGATAAAATCATTAAACAGCTTGACAAGGTAATAACAAAATTAGACAAGAATTTAAATCAATTAGAAACCCAGAAGGTAAATAGTACCCAGAAAAATGAAGTACTGACTAATAACGTAAACAACAATGATAATGTGAATAAGGAATTCTTACAGATAGTAAGAATATTACAGGTAGTAAGAATATAATGTTAGAAAATGATAATGAAAGTATTATGAATGAAAATGAAGTGTTTGAGTGTATTGAGTCAGAAAGAGAGTTAGGAGAAAGTATTTTTGTACAAGGGATGCAGGGGGTCGAATTTTCTTTTGATGTTGTGTTAGGGGGTGAAGAAAAGTCTTCACATATTTTTTATAAGGATAAGAGTTCCTTCAATTTATATTTGGGAGACGATAGGTCTACAAATAAAGTTTCTTTGTGTTTTTGTGTACCTAATAAGTGGTGTAATAATTTTATGTTAGGGACCCCTGCATGTTTGGAGAGAGAAAGTGTAATTTGTTGTTATGGTGAGAAAAATATAAAGAAAGAAAGTATAGAGAGATATTGTGAGAAAAAGAAAGTAATAAAAATTTTTAACGTAAATAGGAAGTACAGAGAATTGATAGAAAAGTTAGGCATAGATAAGGTGGATGAAAATAATGAATACTTACCTTATAATAACAATGAAATTGAAATAACAGTAAATGATAATAATGGTATTAAGTACTTACCTGTGGTAGAAAATTATGAGGATAATTATAAAATAAATAACCAATTAATGACATATGATATTACTGAGATAAAAGGAACCCTACTCGATCGTGACTTGAAATATTTGTTTGATAACAGTTTTATAAATGAATATGAATATAATATTGTTAACCATAAAGTGTATTTATTAAATAATAAATTAAATAGACCTAAGATAAGAATGTTATTCAACGATGGTGGATAGACTGTTTCAATTGTGTAATGAACATTAAATATATGTGACAACTGGTATTGAATTGGACTGCTATGGACTGAATTTGATAAATAACAAAATGATGAGTTGGAGTGTATATTTTTCATTGTTTTATATGTATTTATATATCAATGTATTTGTGTATTTTGATGTTGTATTGCAGGTATATTTTGTGTACCCTAGTTATGATGTATTTTAATAATTAACATGCTTAATAGTAATATTTTTTAAATAATGGAATAACCATTAAAGAGTAATCATTCTTTATTACTTAATTAAAACAGTGCAAAAGAAAATTGTACTATCTTTGTAACAGAAGCAAATTTTTAATTAATAGAAAGTTTTAATGAAGTTCAATTATTATTTACTTTGTAATGAAGGTAATTCCTAATGAATGATAATATTTAAATAAGTAAGAATATATTTGAAAAAGGGAGATGTATTGTTATGAGTAGGTGAGAGATGAATTATATAAGACAATAGTCAATGATTACAGTAAAATAGAATGTTTAAACAGGGATAGAGCCTGGGGATAGATAAATGCAGGTGAGTTATTTAATTAATGAAAATGGAGTTAGATAGTTAAGAATTTTTAAGAAAATAATACAAAGAAAGTATTAGATATTTAGGGACACAGTAGTTAGTGATTATTAGTAAAGGTGTTTAAGTAAAGGTTAAACATATATTTGTTATTGATGATATTTTGTAGTGGGGGTGAGGTGATAAGGAGTAGCCAACTTATAGTGTTGTGGCAGGTAATAGCGTAGTTTAAGGGAGTGTTTGCCGAAATTTTGGAAGGGCAAAATAATATGACTGTATATAGCCAGTTAGGGAACACCCATCTCTGTGCAAAGACGAGCGGTGCCATAGGATTTAAATGAAATTAGTAAAGGTGTTTATAATTGAGATATTGGTGTCATTGAAAGGTAAATTTAATTGTCAGTTAGAAGAAGGTGAGTAAGATTATACTAAGCATAGTGAATATAGGAGTTACCCAGACTAAACAGTGATAGAAGGTGAAAGGTTAGGTAGTCAGGTAGGTAGGATGTTCAGAGTGAAGAGGAAGTAAGAAATGAATAATGAAATAATAATAATGTAGTATGAATACTAATAATAATTTGAAATGAATTTTATAAATAAATAAATTGATGTCTAATTAATGAAAGTTTAATTGAAATTGTAATTTTTAAATGATTTAAATGCAACTTTAGATAGAATATGCAAATCTTAATCAGATTAAATATGAATTTAAAATGTAGTAAATGTATCAATGTGTATTGTTATGTAAAATGTATTATGTATTTATGTTATGAAATTTTAACATGTATGGAAATAATGTGTATGAAGGGATAAATATAATTGGCGCTGTTAATGCCGGAATTTTACCTGTTAATAATAATAATAATAAGAATAAGAATAATTTTAATTTAACCATTCAATAAGATATATGAATAAATAATACTATACAGATTTATTAATTATTTTGTTTTTCTATAATTTGTTTTTCTCCATTTTTGGGAGATTTAGAGGGGAATTTCCATATTTTCAATTATAATTTAATTCTTTTTATATTAATGTGTTTCTTTTATAATTACACTAATTATAAAATGGAAAGAGGTAAATATTATCGATAGAAATCGAAACAATTTATAAATTCAGGGTTGTCCATATTGCGAAAGGAAATTCTTTATAATTCTTGGGAGTTACGTTTTTAGTAGGATAATTTTTATAATTAGATTTTAATCATATATCAAGCAAACCCAGTGCTTATTAGCACAAACCAGCACCTAGCTAAGGGGAACCAGATCAGTTAAGGATATAGTGATTTACCAAGTCACTATTTTGAGATTTTTCGTTTATTGTTTCAGTGTTTGGTGATATGACAGCGGTCCTGAGCTGGCCAGCGCGTCAGAGCAGGGGCGTTACGAGCCTAAGTGGCCTCACAAAACGTGAAGCGTGAAGCCTCACAAAAAACAGTATGTCGAATAATGCGATAAAAGCGACAAGCCTTTATGATGTCAGCGGCCAGGAATTTGTTTTTGTAAACAACACGATGCTGTAAACAAACAGACAATAGGCGAGTGACGTAGATTCACCCCACCTCAGAAAAATAGAACAAAGACTCGGTGTCATTTCATCAGAAACAGTGATCGCAGCCGGCCGGCAAATCGTTCACGCATAGTGAATTTTAACTTTTAAAACCACTAGAAGTGGTTAATTACAACAATGTTTATTAACAGTGACACCTTACCATTCGGTAAGGTGTGAAAGTACTCCAAGATGTGACCGGGAACGAAAACGGTAAACTCGCAGTGCGTGTAGTTTCACCGGACGAACAAAAGCTACAGATTTGGTGAGAACGTTCCAGCATTCTATATTTTTTATTTCCAAATCAACCTTAAATCAAAGAAATGACCAAAGTAAATTCAAGTCTTTAAAATTTTAATCTTCAAAATGAGCTCATGAAAAGAATTGTACCAGAATGAGAGAGAGAGAGTGAGAGGGAGTGTGATTTATATAAATGCTGGGTTGTGCTTACACACATATATATATATATCTTAAATTTGTTGACTATATGTTTATTATATGTGTAGATTAATTACAAGGTTCAATATTAAATATGTTTGTGTATTTCATGATACGTAGGACTACGCCCCGAGGCGTGTTTAGCGCATGGTCGAGTCCAAGATATATGTAAAGCTTATGTTAATAATAAGTTTTGTTTTTATAACCATTTCAGAGTATTTATTTCAGATAACACTTCCTGTTCAACAACCTCGTTCGCTTAACACGAAACCCGGCCTGTAAAGTAAATGAAATATCAATTGTTGGTAATTCCCAACATGGCGCCCGATAGTAAACACAATAATTACTGTTATCGTGTATTTGTAAAATACAGTTACATACATATGATATAATTTGATTTATAACAGCGTGTGTAGACGCAGAACAGTTGAATATTATCTCTTTACACACGGGATTATTACTAAAGTATTACGTGTGTAATAAGTGAGTGTGAACTGTATCACTGTGTGAGATTTTCTGCAGTGTCAGTAGAATTTAGTAGTTACGCAACAGTAAGTTGTATCATCAAGAGGTTTCCGTGTTAGTGGAAGATTTCCGCATAGGGTGGTCTGCTGATCGCGGTAGACCTTGTGATTCGCGTGAACACTTGAAGAGTCCGGAGTGGTATAAGTTCAATATACCGTTGTTAGATTAAACTCACTGTCACCTGAGATACTTGTTAGTTATAAACTCTATATTAATTTAATGGATAGTAAGATCCATAAAACCGTTGTGGTGTGCGAAGCGTCAGAGTCATCGTGGGAATTACAGGACACCAGCCCAGCTGAAAGCGTTTCAGGGTGAACCGTCTATCATCTATAAGCCACGCCTGACATCTCAACAACGCAGCAAAACCCCCCTTTCTCTTCAGCAACATCATCGTGGGAATCTTCACTTATGTAACGTATCACAGCACGTGTATGAACAGTATTTAACATTTTAAAAGACTCTATATCAAACACTACCATTATTATACTTATTAAATATACCATATAAACAATTACATATGTCTTGTGCAATAAATAATCTTAAACCCTCCAATATAGACTTTTAATTTAAGATACACATACTACCATATCCTATGCGCCAATAGTTTAGTAATTTGTGTTTTCGCAATATATAATAAGAGAAACAAATAATCTTAGAAATGACCAAAATGAGGTCATGACATGTTAGAAATGTAACTCTGAATAGAGCATAACAACCAATTTATTGTGAAATAATGGACAAGATCTAGTCCAATACTTTATAATATGTATAAAATAGATGTACTAAATGATTTAAATCCATCATTAAAAAGGATATAAATTAAAATAAAAAGATGTAATTTTGTAACAGAAAATCAAAGTTTTAGAGTTGAGACCAATCACTCAGATGTATGTGAAAATTAATTATTATAAAATTAAGAAAAAACTAGATGTAAATGTCAATTAGACAAAGACAAACAAAATACTTCAAATAGACAAAGCTGTAAATTGATTAGAAGTCAATGAAAATAACCAAAAACAGTTTTAAACTGAAAACATGTAGTGAACATGTAACATTGTATAATTTATGACTTTAAAGTTATCAAAATGTAACAAACTTGTATTTTAAAGTTGAACCACAATATAAAGTAACTATACCTACAAATATGACCACCTAAAACACTTTAACAGTCAAGTTATAAAACTAGTTACCTATACCATGCTAGGTTGAGCTCAAAAAACAGTCACAAAATTAGTCATATTTGACAGATTAATTGTTTAATATTAGAAAGAATATAGAAAAAGGATACAATTCTATAATGTACAATGGAAAAATACTTGCTCAATTGAAGACAAGCTTAATTCATAAAGAATTTTTGAATATAAAAGTGAAATTTGTCACACACATGAAATAGCTCATTTGTACAAAGACAGTGAGATGCTAATTAAGATTACAATAAAATTAAAATGTATTAGGAAAAACCAGGTATTCCCAAAGATAAACAATGTAACAAACTCTAAGTGAATACCCGAAAAATCCCAGAAATAATACAAGAAAAAACAAATTACTATAAATAACAGTGACAAGAAAAGTAGGCCATATGTTATGCCTACAGAAAAATGAAATTAATTATATGTTATGTGCATTAATATTTGTTTGTTTTGTTATGTACAGCTAATTATGTTATTTGTTAATGTTATAGTAAGAGCCGAGGAACTTAATAACATTTTATTAATAAGAAAACTAGAATTTGTATACATACTACAAGGTAAGGATATGTATTTTATGTTAATTTATTAGATTTAATTTATTTAAAACCAATCATGAATGGTATCGTTTTAATCAGTTGAAAGCAGAGAATCTAAAAATAATAATGACATGCAGATTGTAAGTAGTTCTGTAAAAATGTTTGACAAATACCAGAATAATTTCAGTAAAATCCTTTAGTATGAAGAAAAAGAAGTTTTTGTTCTAAAGCTTCTACGGAAGTCGAATTTGTTCCATGATGTTGTATTTGCATATTCTCGAACGTTCCAGAAGAAAATTTTACTAAAAAATACCGGAAGTCATGAATAAAAATTAAAACAATGCACATTGCAAAGAGTATATAAGCGAGACCAAAATTGACCCAAGAGGACTTTATGCTTTGAAACCACGAGAGACACTTCACACACGAATTCGAACATCTAATCCAAGGCGAACTTGAAGAAGAGGAATCCAACCCAAAACTCAAAAAAGGCTTTTCCCCGTACCAGACGAAAGACATACTTAACCTGAAAAAGAGTATATCGCTAAATCGCTAATGTGCATGTTGAATAGAGCAACAGCACGCCAATTCTAATAGAATGTACACAGCCAAATATCCAGCGGCCCTGAAAAGGACCGATTTTAATAGAGAAAAATCAAATTTTGCTGGTATTAGCGACATAAACAGACTTTGACAGAACCCCCAAACAAATTACTTAACGCAAGCCTACATTGAGTCGTAGCTAGCGCTGAGACGGCAGTATAGCGAGGTCACGGAACGCAGTCAGCTGTTTTTCGCCGGCAACGATTTAAAGAATAGAAACAGTACGATTTTTATTTAAATTGTGCGGAGTTACAAATCATAATTTGACTTTTAAATAGTTACAAGTGAGTGAGGAAACGTAAATACGAAGAGGCGCAAGATTGGAGTCGTCCCCAAGAACAGTGTCCAGTGAGGGAAATACTTACCCACCGGAACGTGAGTTGTACAAAATTAAAATCCTTTTACCTGGTATCTTTGTCACACAATTGTACTACATATATCAAACACTTTCAATTCACACGAATTTTGTAAAGCATCCCACTGATTTGTCTTGATAGTTCAAATGAGTCACGTCCTGAGTATACAGTTTTTTCAAAGGTTAAATTCATGCAATTCAACTGAGCAATAAAATAATTATTAGCCGATAATTAATAAAATCTTGTCAATAATTTTTGTAACTCTGCAATTTTACATAATTTTACTGTTAGTCCTTCAGACAATTTTTATGAAAGAAACGTCATTAAACATATGTTATTTGCAACTCAACTTGTCTTGTTTACATTTTTTTCTATAACTAATTTAACTAAAAAAAAAAACAATTTTATAAAATAATAATTTCTTGGACTAAATATCCAAGTGGCGCCCACACACACACATATATTAGCATAAGTTGTGTTTGCAGGACTACATCTTCGAAGAGAAAAAGACAGTAAGTAAGTATAAGTGCGCGGAGTGTAACACCCAACATCACATTCTCTTTGTTATAATATTTATTTATTTTTATTATTTATTTCTGTTATAATGCCAGACAATGGAGATCCCATTGCCAATCCTTTTTGTTGTTCATATAGCAGAAATATTCTTACAACATATAGACACCAAAATACAAAATATTATTTTGATCCAAATGGCATTTGGATAAGATATGTAGATGATGGGCTATATACAGGGTGTCCCGGGAGGAGAGGGTAATAATTTGAGAAATGGTTCTATAGTGTAAAAGAAGAAAAAAGTTCATATAAACATATATCCGGAAACGCTTTGTAAGCGAGTTACGGGTAGCGAAAAATTTCACCCGGGTTTCGGTTCCCCCGGGTAAATGAAGACTTTCTGAAATTCTGGGAAGGGGCAAATTCTGTTGTTCCTTATGGTTTTTGACCGGCAAAATCGAATAAAACAGGTCGCAGAACTGTATCTCCCATAAGTTTCATGATATCCGACGTAAAACAGAAAAATCTTTGCCTAAAAACAAATTTTGGAAAATTGGAAAAATTGGAATTTTTTGTTGATTATTATTGACTTTATTTACACCATTTTTCTCAGAATTAAATTCTTTAGAAGTTTTGATTTTTTAACTTTTATGCATTTATTAGTCATTTAACAAAGTTATTGTACTTCTAACCTAAAAAAACGTGTTGGAGAAGAAGAACATATAGTTGGAAGAACATATACGTGTCAAGGAAACGTATGGAAGAAGAAGAACAGAATTAAACATGGAAGACAAGGAAGAAACAACAGTTGAAGAAGTGGAAGTAATGGTAAGAGATACCCCAATAACAGTGACTGATGAAAGGGAAATGGTGGTAAGAGATACACCAGGGGATCAACCAGATAAACCCATACAAAAGGAAGACATGAGCATGCAGGAGGTGTTGAGAATACTAATGGAAGGCAATAACAAAATTAATGAAACATTGAAACAAAATAAAGAGGATATTGAAAAAATGGAAGAACGAAGAAAGGAGGACAGAGAAACAGTGAAACAAGATAGTGAGGAATTAAAGAAACAAATGAAAGAAAATAATGAAACATTGAAACAAAATAGTGAGGAATTAAAGAAACAAATGAGGAAAGATAATGAAACATTATTAAAAAAAATAATGAGGAATTAAAGAAACAAATGAGGGAAGATATTGAAAAAATGGACAAGAAAATGGATAGTAATAATGAAACATTAAAACTAATGAAAGAGAGTAATGAGAAGAATAATGTAGAATTAAAGAGGCAAACTGAAAGTGATAATGAAACATTACAACAACAGTTGAAGGAGGATATTAGACAAAGTAATGAAGAATTAAAAAGATGGTTGAAAGAAGAGAGTGAGAAGAATAAAGAGGAATTGAAACAGCAGTTAGAAGAGTATAAAGAAGAAATAAGGAATAGGATTACAGAAACTAACCAGAAGGTTGAGAAAACCAAGGAAAATTTTAGTCAATTATGCGAAGAGGTGATAAACAAAATAATTGAAGTGGAGGATAACAGTAAAACCAGTATTGTTATACTTCTAAAAGATACTCAGGAACAATTACAGATACTACAAAATAAGGTAGGGGAACAATACAATCAGGCAGAAACCAAGATAATACAGGTACAAAATCAAGTTACCAACAACAGGGAGAAAATGAGAAAAATGCATCAAAGGAAATTAATAAATACAAGGGAAGAGTGGGAGATGATGAACCATGGACTAGTTAATGTACTTAACATCCTAAGTAAGGAATACAGAAAAGTATGTAATTTTAAAAATAACAGAAGGAGATTAATAGAAACTTTCGAAGGAACTCACAACCAAATAGTGAGAAAAAACTTCAGGAAATTTATAGGTAAATTAAATATAACAGTGAGTAAAACAGTAAGCAAATCCATAGTTAAATTGAATACACCAGAAGTAAAAATGCATAATCAAATATCAGTGGTAGCATTAACAATGGATATATCATTAACGTATTTATTCAATAAGCAGAATGATAAAGTGATTGATGTAAGCATAAATAATAATGAACATATAGTATTGGAAGAATTGCTGTGTAAGGTAGCAAAAATCTATATCACCAGGATGGAAATAGTTCTGCTGACCAAGGTAATCCGAACGAACAGTACAGATTAAATAATGGACCATGGTTAAATTAATTCCAAACAAATTATAGAGAAAAGGGACTGATGTACAATTACTGACTAGGCCAACTATTGAAGAAATGAGAAGGAAAACTAATGATGAATGTAATGACAAATAAAAATTAAAGAAAACTTAAACAAATATAAAAAAAAGAAAACCCCAAAATTCTAAATTAAGTAAGAACATCTTACCATATGTTTCAGAAGAAATTATTTTGAATCTATTAACAAGAAAACCCCCCCCCAAAAAAAAAATTAAGTAAGAACACCTTACCATATGTTTCAGAAGAAATTATTTTGAATCTATTAAGAAGAAAACCCCAAAATTCTAAATTAAGTAAGAACATCTTACCATATGTTTCAGAAGAAATTATTTTGAATATATTAAGAAGAAAACCCCAAAATTCTAAAATAAGTAAGATCATCTTACAGGATACTTCAGAAGAATTATTTTGAATTAATTAAGAAACGAAGATAACAGTTAATAATGATAATAAGGTGATAATAATGAAAAAGTAAGTACTTAAAACAAATAAAATAAATAATGAACTTGGAGAAAAAAAAGAATTGATGTTTATAAATAAATAGAGTAACAATAACTATAGTTGTAACTGCTGAAAAGGGGTATTGGAAAAGAAGATGAATAAAATAGTGGCAAATGAATTAATTAACGATGAAATGAAATTAAATAGAAGAGAAAAAAATATACCAAGGATATTACCAAAACTGAAAAGAAGTTGCATGAAAGTAAGGGGAACTGCTGGGATGCAATTTATAATAATGAGAAGAGGTAAGAAGGCAATATGATTCTGAGGGGATATTTAAAGTAACGCAAGAGTTACTATTATTTTTGTAGAGTGTAGAGAGCTAAGGCGCCACTCAAAAGTTATTATTATGGGCAGGGGACAACAAGCACTGTACCATGCACGGGGTGAATGGTCGGGTGAGGATTAGGTTAGAATAGTGCCACTCACAGCCGATATGCATTCACCGTGCCATTTAAAGTTAGGGAGGAATTGATAAACCCAATAAAGGAATCCACAGGAACAGGAGAAATCCCAGAGAAAAGAAGAAATCAGTTGGTAACCACTTATTTAAAGAAAATGAAGAAAAAATAATATATTTTATAGATTCGCCCGAGAAGAAAAAGAAGTTGTTAGTAAATAATTAAAATGATTATATAATAACACAACTTATGAAAATTCATCAACACCCAATACCTGAAACAATAATGAAGAAGAGAAGGAAAATAATATTTAAGATACAATGTAATAGAAAAGGTTTTATTAAAAAGCAGGCATTTTACAAGTTCTACGAAAGCAATAGCAAAGATGATTAAAGAAAATTGAGAAGTACTTATGAGATAAATCAGCTTATTTGAGCAATCTATTTATTACTAAAATAACCTGTTTTCTGGGGGGTATTATGTTACATGACATTTTTACCATGCCCTTTTAACATAAATATACTTTGATTATCTTAATAAAAAAGTACCAAGAAACATAAGATTTTCAAGAAATCAGTAATGAAAGACTTGATTGAATATGGTTTATTTTAATTGTTTAATGTATGTTAATGAAGACTGTGATAGTTGTGTTTATCATAGTTAAAATGATGTCAATGATGATAAGTAAGAAAGACAATGTTAATGAACTTACTTATGGAATTTTGTTTTATTTGTGCAGACTGTAAATTTATAAATACAGTCAGTTAAGGGGAATTATAATAAATTACTAATAGTTATTAGTAATTAGTTTGGGTCACATTAATTAATATTATATATGATAGTGTTAATAACACTAATGTTTTCTTAACAAGAAAGTACCAAAATAATAGTCATAGATTTTTGTAAGACTAGGCATATTGAGCTTAGACAGTTAAGTTATATGAATAAGAATTTCTATTAAAATAATCATGAAACAATGTCAGGTTATGTTAATAGATTACTAAATGTGTCAAATAAATTTAAGAAAGTGAAAAGCACAAAAAGAAATAATAATAAATAAGTTTGGAACAAATAGAATAAAAAGTGTAAATTAATAACTCAAGAAATTATAGAACAGAAGATAGTCAAAAGTGGTGTCAAAATGATCAGTGTTTCATCAGAAGATCAAAGAAACCAATAAAGTGAAGATTAAAGCTCTTATAAAAAAGGTATATCTTTTTAAAGAGAATGACAGATAAAATAGTAAGAGTTTGTTTATGTTATTACTATGATATCACCAGGGCAGTGGCGTAGCCAAGGGGGGCTATTGGGCTGCAGCCCCCTTGGAATAATTGTAATAATAATAATAATAAAAATAATAATAATAAATATATAGTATAGTACGAAATATAGTGGACTGTATAGTATAATACAAAGTTACTGCACGGTGTCTGATAAAGTGCGGAAAGCAAAATGTGTGTGTTCAAGTGAGAAGTGGGCATCGCACATCAAGTGGGCTATCTGCGCTCCCCACCACAGAGTATGAAATAACTCTGTGCTGTACACCACACAGTTGTTTCGTACTCTGTGCTCCCCACTCCACTCGCTGGAACCATTGCAGGCTGCCATACATAGTGAGTGAGCAAAGTGAGCATGTGGAATGTGTTAAAAGTAATTTTATTAGGTCTAGTAAGTGAGCACGTGGAGAAGCGTTAAAAGTAATTTTATTAGGTAAGTGTAAGTTAAATTTAATAATTATGTATATAACAGAATAGACAACGTGTTTTAACACAATTATCGCAAACCGCGCCACGCATGTGTAGGCTTGGCTCGTCAATGTGAGACGTTTACACGACGTATACCCATTCGCCATTCGACAAACCTAAAAGATAAAATGCCCTTTTGACTCAAACGCTTTCAATAATACGCGCCGTGTAAACAAAAATACAAACGAGCGGCGCATTTCCAGTTACGTTTCTTTGTTCTTAGAACCAAATAATAGCCTAGAGGGCAAATAACTGTGTTACAATAAAACAAAAATTCATTTTTACTGGATAAAAATTTGGTGACTTACAGGCATTTTTAAGCTGAATTCAGATCTATGCTTTGATTTTTTTCTATCCGGGATAGTTCTTGATTTTTTAATTTTAAATTTTACTTACTTTTTTTATATTATTAGACATTAGAATGATTATAATAAGTGTTACTATTTAATTTTAATAGTATCATGACAATTGTAACCTTTACTAGCATATGAACATAAGAAGAGAATGAAGGAAATGTTTTACAGCAATTTTGTTATCAATTCTAGAATACAATTAAAATGAGAAAACAATACAAGCGCTCAACACTTTTGTGTATTTTAAGAATTTATTGAACTTCAAAGGAATATAGCTTACAGTTTACAGTCCAACAATGGTTACCAAATCAATGTAGCCAACTTTACTAGTTATACATTACCTGTATGCTAGGGACCTAAAGAGAAACTAAGACTGAATGTTTCTGTATCTATAAAACTATCCCTGATATGCTATTTTTGGCCTTAAATTTGAATTCAGGATACAAAAATACACAAAGTACACATATTTTCACTACAGAAAAAAATGTATTGTAACACAGTGATTATCAATGGCTATTTACACTAAAATTTAATTGTTTGTGAAATTTCTTACTCCTTAGCGGAGAGAAGAAAAGCATT
Organism: Magicicada septendecula; assembly: GCA_034769895.1. Classification (NCBI taxonomy): domain Eukaryota; kingdom Metazoa; phylum Arthropoda; class Insecta; order Hemiptera; family Cicadidae; genus Magicicada; species Magicicada septendecula. The sequence continues at coordinate 478,722,406 of CM068369.1, read as the reverse complement.
AATATTAGTTGCCATTCCAGTTTTCAATAATTTAAAAGATGAATTTGTTTTCATTGCTAATCTAAACTGCAATTTAAAAGTAGCTAAATAAATTTTACATTCTCTCTTAAATTAGAAGGTTAAATAAAAAGTATTTCTTTAATTCTTTCATAATTATTTTTCAGTTTGCCCATAGTCATCATGATGAAAAGAAAAGACACAAATACGCTTCTTGACTACTTCCAAAAAAAGAACAAAATTTCTCCAATCAATGAAAATAATTCTTCAGAAGGTCATTCATCAATCACTAATAATGAAAATGTTGTCAATGAAACAACTGTTGAAAATGGTTCATCAGGGAGTGAAATTCAAAATCCAAGTGACACAAGTTTATATGATATTTCAAATTATGTTAATAATAAGTTAAATAATAATGAAAAACTTGATTTAATTGATAAATTATGGATACCAAATGACACTTATAAGTTTCCATCTACTACTTATAATAATCAAAAGCGTCGTTTTCAAAAAAACTGGATAAAAAATTATGCATGGTTAACGTATTCCACTATTGATGATGGAGCTTATTGCAAATTTTGTGTTTTCTTTGCAAAGGAAGAAGTCGGTTACAGACATTCCCAACAAACAGGAACTTTGGTAAAAAACCTTAAAAAGACTGGAAGCATGCTACAACTGAATTCAGTTACCATAATCAGTGCAAGTATCACATTGAAGCAATGAGTTGGATGGAATACTTGAAAAGGGAACATCGGGGAAAGCAATTACCTGTGAATTTTCAAATAGACCATGAAAATTTAAAACAAATTGAAGCAAATAGAAAGAAACTCGTACCTATAATACAAACTGTTATTGCATGCGGAATAAATGGTTGGCCGTTACGTGGACACCGTGATTCTGGAATTTTTGACATTAATGAAGATGGAATTAAGGGAGCAGGAAATTTTAGAGCATTGCTTCGTTTGCGAATTCAAGCTGGAGACAAAATATTAAAAAATCACTTATTAACTTGCAATAAGAACGCAATATATATAAGCCCAGACATACAAAACCAAATCATAAATTGTTGTAACAAAATAATAATAAAGAAGCTTGTATCTCAGATAAATGAAGCGCAGTGTTTTACAGTTTTAGCGGATGAAACCGCAGATATTAGTTGTATTGAACTACAAAAAAAAATTGTGAGCACTTTCTTCAGTTTGTCCCTCTTACTTCTACAACTGGAAAAGATTTAGCAGCAACGCTGTTATGTTCATTAGAAAAATTTGGGATTGATTTAAAATATCTTAGAAGTCAAGGCTACGATGGTGCTCCAGTGAATACTGGCGAACATGAGGGTGTTCAAAAATACGTCAGTCAAAAATATCCGACAGCAGTTTTTGTTCATTATGTTGGTCACTCATTAAATTTAGTTCTAGCCCATGCTTAAAAAATTCAGGAAATAAACAATTGTCTTGGAATAGTAGAAAAGATTAATTCATTTTTTGAATCACCAAAGGAATTCCGTACTCTCTAATAAAATTGAGGAATACGCACCAGAATCAAACCGACAAAAATTGAAAAAAATGTGCCCTACGCGCTGGGTTGAAAGACATGATTCTGTTATCATTATGGTGGAATTGTTGGAGCCCGTGCTGTATGCATTGGAAGAAATAAGTTCCTGGAAGGATAAATCAACATCCTCATTGGCAGATTTATTACACACCGGAATTCAGAAATCAACTTTCTTAATTTCATTATTTGTAATGAAAAAATATTTAGCTTCACATTACCATTATGTAAATACATGTAAAGTGAGAATATTGATTTATGTGCTGTAATTGAACACATTGCAAAAGTTGAATCAATTTTTGGAAATATTCGCTTAAACTCTGAAGACGAATTTAAATTATTTATGATAAAGCAGAAAAGCGTATTAGTAATTTATTTAATAACCATATCACCACACCAAGAATAGCAGGAAAACAAACATATAGAAGCAATATAGATTCAAACTCTCTGGAAATGTTTTACAGAACTACAATTTTTATTCCTTTTTTGGATCATGTAATTTTTCAATTAAAATCCAGATTTTTAAATCATCGTAAAATATTAGAATCATTTCAATGTTTGATTCCAACTGGCCAACTTCCTACAACAGAAAACAACGAAAGTTTTAAATCCTTGATAAGTTTTTATAAAAATGATATGAACGTTCCAAACGATGAAGTTGACCTTAGTGAGTATTTATTGTGGTTTGCAAAATATTGTGATTCATCAAATAAACCTTCAAATGCTATGCAATCTATTATTGATTGTACTAAGAATCTGTTTCCAAATATTTTTAATTTATTAAAAATATTTGTTACTTTGCCAGTAGCTACAGTCACTCCTGAGAGATCGTTTTCAACTTTAAAAAGGCTTAAAAATTATTTGAGAAATACGGTAGCAGAAGATTGACTGAATGGTTTTATAATGTCTTACCTACGTTATAACATCAGGAACCTGTGCTTAATATCCTCGGATCAATTGCATAGGCTGCCATAGTCGTAACCAACTTCTAATTATTAATTTTACAGGCTGTAGTTAAAGGAATTAAAGGCAATTTTACAGGGGTGTCTGATGATTTATTCACTCAGTGTTAAGTGTTATGTAATGACATCTCTTTATTAAACGATTTCTTTAACAGCTCTACATGAGGTTTTCACCATAAGGTTTTCTTAATATATAGTTTACAGTTTACAACATATTTTCTGAAGGGGCCCTCAAAATAAGGAATGTTATATGCTAGCATTTTCCACGGATCCAGGATATTAAACTGGTTTGTAAGTAAAGCTCACTTACTCATAAACTATCATACTATTTGGGGGCCATTTGAAGAATGGACTTGATTTAACTTTTAGTATCAGAGAAGCTTTATAATATAAGCATTACTTGCTACTACAAACATTTTTTTAATCGTATGCAAGTTGATTCCGGTTACCACATGTCGATGCATGGTAAATTATTAAAGGGTTTCCTTACCTTTACACTCGCATTCCTTTTGGCCTTTTAACTCTCTTTATTAAATATTATTTTGAGTTATTTCAGGGGTTTAAAATTTGTTTAAATGTGCGATTTATTAAAATTTAAATTTCTCTCCTTTATATATATATTTTTTTATTAATGAAATCGTCACAGTTTAGCTAGTCTAAACATTCATTGGGAAATAAAAGTACAAGAAGAAGAAGTTATAGAAGAAATGAAAACACAGCCTCGACGATTAGCATTATGAATGTTGCAATATTCTGTAAGTTCAAAATATTAAAATACATCTTATAAATCTAATTAATCTGTTTATGTATACTTTATTTAATGTCACTTAAAAATTCTCAGATGGTCTTTATGAAAGGTTTCGGCATCAGTCAGTTCTAGGTTAATCGTTAGAAACTGAAAACCCAATATGGCATCAGTAACCCCGCAATGATCCCCTTTTGCATAACAGTCTCCCACATAAATAAATGCAGCTCACAGAAAGGTTACATAAAAAACTGACCAGTGGACAGAAAAAGTCTCACCAGTCCATTTACTACCTCCCACACTTGATTCTCCTATGGCTGGAATGTCTCAGAGGTCTGTTAATTGCCGATATGGTGCAGAGACCAATACAGACCTCCACCAAGACCCAAACTAGTTGCATTTGTCTCTAATCCAGGGAGCATCTGGAGCCTTACCTTGCACACTAGCCAAGAGAAAAGTTTTTAAGTGGTTATCCTTCCTCCACTATTTGTTATATATATATAAATATAATTTAATAATAATAGAATCTTCTGTACATAGATAACAAATGGGTCTGTCACTGAGAGTCCGCCAGAACGAATACCTTTGGGGTGTCCCCCCCCCCCACTGACGCGATTATTCATCTTGTCATGTATGGCCGCCCCTACTTGGCCCCCCCCTAGAGAAAATCCTGGCTACGCCTCTGCACCAGGGTGACAAAAAATGTTACATTGGAAACCAATAAGATAGCTGATATAGGCCTTAGCAACTAATATGTTAATAAAATAAAAGAGAAATGTATTACTGGATCTGAATGAAGAAAGGTTGAATTAAACACCACATAGTGCCAAAATTAAATTATGAGACATTTTATATCAGTGCATCTAAATAAAACAATTAAATAATTATCCTCAACAAGACTAAAATAGAAGAAGGAAGTGCTACAGGACTCTGAAGAATTAAAACAGTATATCTCTGAAGAAATTGAATCAATTGACACAGGAAGAGAAGTATTTTTGATATAAAATTAATCTGAACCATTCCCTGTTATGCCTAGACTATAGGTTTCAAAGACATTGATTACGCTTTTCATAAAAACCATTTTTGAACTTCCACTGAGAACAATATTAATGAATAGTATTACCATAAGCATAAAAAAACCTTTTAAACATTGTATTTGCCTCCAAAAGCGTTTTAAGACTATAAAACAGGTTAATTACCTACCGTCACGCTTTTTGAAATCCGAAAACAGGATTACTCGAGTTTCGACACATTAAGTGTCATCTTCAGATCCTCGATGAATATAAGTTAAAAATACATTTGTTGATGTATGCACATCCCGTCAGATAATAAAAACAACACAAACATAACAACAAAAATACTTAAATAATTTAACACATATTAAAACCGAGACAAAACAGAACGAAAACACGATACACGGGGCCGACGTGGACCTGCGCAGGAACACGTTATGCAATAAAATCAATCGATACCAATTTGACCTTTGATAAATTTTATCGATCTGACACAGCTAGTATCTCGTTCGATATCGTTTACTCTGTTGAGGTTTGAAATATATAAGGCCACTAAAGATAATTATGATCGCATCTTAAATGGAAAATCGATCCATAAAAATAATATTCTATTCAACAGAGTAAACGATATCGAACGAGATAAAAAAACCATTGATGTATAGTGTTACTATAATCTAAAGCGAATTAAGTCTAAAAAACATTTTACTAACATAACCTAAACACTGAACTTTGTTACACTATTTATATAATCCTGTTAAGGCAAATTGTAACTATTTCTAATCACATGTATTTTGGTACTTTCCCTATAAAAACTGTTGTTTATACCGTAGCCAAAAGGACCTAACTTAACACATTATATTTGTATTTTATTCATTAAATATAAAATATGAAATGTTTATGCCCTGAGGTATAAGAGTTACTATTGCTACTGCTGCCACTCTGAGCATATTAAAATACAGCTGGCCAAACTTTGTTAAGAATTATATTTGACTTTTAAAACAAGTTAAAGAATAAATAAAGGATTTGAGTTTAACAAATACAGATAAAGGTTTATTCGTTTCTTTATTTCATGAATACAAAATGGGTATGATATACTAAACAAGATATCTGGTACTGTGAATTGACTTCAGTAATTAGATTAAGTTGGCAACACTCATCATTTGAAAGTCATGGCAGATTTTTCCAAATCTATTTTGATGAGCATAAGTTATCACATTTATTGCTGAAAGAAAAGATTAAAAGAGATTTAATTACAGCTGATAAAGAAACCATATAATATTTTTTTAACAAAAATTTATAATTGATATTTTACAAATAAATTTTGTTTGCAACCGGTGATTGCAAATTGGTGCTCAACAAACACTCCCCTGAACAGATACTCATCCTTATAAACTATTAACCAAGTATACACATAAAAAAGACCCATAGAGAGTCGTCTTGTAACAATATATATATATATATATATATATATACATATTATAACAGGACCAAATATCATTAATATGGAGTTATATGTTGAGAGTATACTATATTGATGTTTAAATAAATTTTAATAGTCGAAACTCCACTCATATGTTATAGCGATCATAATAATGCATTTAAAAGACGCACACGCAGCTGTTACATAATCAAGAAGACAACCACACCCCAAACTTTCAATTATTAATATTTCGGAAACAAGTAAATTCAGGCGAAATCCATTATAGCCAAAATGTTTGCCGAAATATTAATAATAGGGTGTGCGAATTTTATGCAATATAATTAAATAATAACAGAGTTAATTAAATTTATGTGAATAACTTCTGTAATAATTGAGCTACATAAAAGAGCTTTTAATATGTTATAGCTATAAGAATTTACAACAAATTGTATATTTTCGAATTAGCACAACTTGGTTTGCAACCAAGATAATTGCAATATAAAAGTGCCACAGGAAATCCGGAACGACAATTCAGTTCCGTTGTGTTAAGAATATTAATAATAATAAAAATTCTCCATCTGTGGGAAACTAGTTTCGTTCTCATGGACTAAGGTGATTCAAATTTTGAGAGTAGGGAGAGTGTGTCAGCCAATCAAATCATTCGAAGAAATCCGAACAAGCGCGGAGTTTTGGGGCTGATCAAACACTCTACTGCCAGTATTCAAGAAGAACAGACGTATATCTTCGATCGTCTCAAAACCATAGTTTTGTGAAGACTCATCTGAAGACTCTACGTGGTCAACACGCATAATTACGATCATGGGGATCAGAACACAGATCAACTGTAACGACTCGTAATTACAGCGTCCAGTCAAGATACTCTTCTATATCAACAAATAAGCTTATTGTGCACTACACTAGCTGTGGGCATAAGCACGCGAGAGATCTACAAGACTACAAGACATTACTTCAAGAATACGACAGAGAGGCCGTCTAAACCATTGGTGAATCAGCTGACGAGCAGATCTACAACTCGAACGACACACACACACGCTGACGTGGAACGTGAATCGACGAGGGACGTGAAGCAGTTCTCGCAGAAAGCCACAGACGTAAAAACTTCAACAAATAGCAGGAGAGCAGAGTGTTGCTGATTTCCGAGCTCACTGCCGCCGAAACCCAGGACGCTCAAGTAGATCACTATCTCTAGCCGATTGGACAAGGACAGCGAGGGACATCCGGAGCATCTCTACAATCCACTTCAGAATCAGGAAAGCAAAATCAAGTTATTTATTTTTCAACCGGGTAAATTTTTCTTCCTTTTTTAATTAAAATCATTGTAACATAAATCATTCAGGTGCCACAAATCAAAGACTCTAGTTAAATAAGAATTATTCATGTGTGATAATCTGTATAGCCAGTATCAGTAATTAATAAGCTTTAGTTAAGAATTAATAGTAGATAAAACAAAAAGCGCTATACAAATCTTAACAAACAATTAAATAATTTGCTCTTACTGCAGTATACGTGAATCAAATCACTAGTAAATAAAGGGATGTGAACTAGATTGTCACGCCTAGTTTATTTTGGAATATATTCAATTAACTTTAGAGTTTTTATTTCATCAGAATCAAATTTTAGAGACATTGAAATTAAATTAAATTAAAGTAAATTAATTAATTAAATTCTCAGTTAAAATAAACTCTTTCAAAATAACGAGCTCAACTTCTGAAAATTATCAACCATTTAGAAAACATTAGACAAGATTTATTTATTGTTTAGTTCGTAAGAATATTTGATCATATAAGCATTTCATTCTTGTGTGTCATTGGAGTAATAAACACCGTTTTATTACTCCATATTGTATTTTTTTATTGCTGTACTACGGAGCCTACCAACCTCACAAAACTCTTCACTTTTAAAATAACTTATTTAGTGTGCTGTTGTCATATATTTGAGTTTACATACTTGCGAAATCAAATCCAAAATCCACAAGCCCTAGTCGGAAGAAAACCGCAAGATCGGACAGCAGGTAGGTGCTCACACATTCACACAACACAACAACACGCATTAAGTAAAGTTACAATATATATATATATATATATATATATATATATATATACACAGCAGAGCATGGACAGACTGGTTTAGTAACCTTGTAGAATCATAAGAAAGTGAGCCATTAAAATTAGCTAATTAATTCTACAGAAATATGTTAATAGCTATCATGCTTTCTTCTGATTGGCTGGATGTGGTTTGCTACTACTTCGTGTAGACTCTGAAAAGTTATATATTGTATTTGGGATCCTTATTAGGGCCATCAACCTTTGCCACAGCACTGTGGTGTTACTGATTGAGACTGTGTTCATAAAGTTTAAGTCCTTCAGACACTGAAGATGGTCTCCAATGGCGAGGTCAAAACATCTGGAATTAACAACACAAGACCACAACTTGATAGCCTGGGAAGTAGTTTTAGTAATAATTATAAATAAATGTATTTAGTATTTGTATATGGATAACTTACAAAATTGTATCCAGTCCAGTCATAACCAGCAACAGCCTGTACAACAGCAGCACAGAGAATAGCAAAAACAGGGTTCTGTGCACACCACATGTCAAGACCCAATCGGATATCATCTTCTGAGAAAATTTCGTAGACACCAAGCAGGGGAAGAATGTCCTGCAAATAGTGCATATCACTGACAATTGTAAAAACTGAATTGAAATCATAATTTTAGAACTAGGTGACTGACTAATACATGGGGAAACAATAATATTTTACACGTTCCTTAAAAGTACGTAGTCACATTAATCAGTAACATAATTTAAAAATGACAAAATGTATAATAAATCAGCCTTCAAACAATTTAAAATTACAATACAATATTAGGAAAATAAAAAACTGTGTATTGCTGATTAAAAATTATAATTTTTTGGCTGCAAAAATGTCTGCTAACACTGCCCCCCCCCCCCACACACACAGAGCAACAACAAACAAATTGTACTGTAAAACAATCTATTTATGTTAAATTGCACTATGCATAATATATCAATTTCTGAACATAGTATTTTGTATGAGAAATGACAAAAAAAATTAATCAGTTACCAGATATCATACACATCAATTTAATTTTCTCATTCAGCTGAAGCACTGTCTAAATGATTTATTTCTTATCATGCCTCTTTGAGTGCTCCTCTAACTTTTCGTAGAAACCTCAACTCTTGTTCTTGGATCATTGTTTCTATAGATGTGGTTAAGAATCAATATGGTTCTTACATTTTAATTAGTATTACTGAATGAACTGTGTGCACTAAAATGCTGATTTTACTTTTCATAATTTTTTCAATTGTATGGACAGTACTGGAGGGTACAGGAAATAGTACTAGTATGCAGTAGCAGCCTGTGTGTCCTGAGGAAGGGGAGTCTACGAGACAGTCATCTGAGGTACGCTCACAGTCATAGCACGACACACATTATTTCACTCTTAACTATGGTAGAGCTATCTGATTTTTACAGCATTTGTAAGCTGTGATGAATTTACTTGTAAGCCTTCAGCAGACCATATAGTCTTGTTTGTGCTTTACAGTAAGCAGAGCCAGCAGAATAACTTCGAATTTACTCCACTACCGCATAGACATTTATGTTGGTTGCACAATGATGACTGGAAAGTTCTAGATTTATTTTTGTGCCTTTTAAAAAATAAAAATTTTGGGGTAGGTCGAACAGTTTTCAGTTCTCTCAAAGTCACTTAACCATAAAAATGGTTTATTCAGTAGTGTTGTAATAATGTATTTGTTCAATAGTGCAATATCACTTTCATTTTCTTCTGCTAAATCCATTTTATCCTTACAGTAGAGCTCGCAAATACATTCCAAGAAGAGATAAATAATAAATATACACGAACAAGGATCACAAGAACGCAGTGGCGTGTGGTGGGTAAAAAAGTTTGGTGAAGCTGAGTTATATCCGATACCGTAGGCCTAATTCAGTTTCAAAAAGATAGTGGAACCCCTACTTATAATTAAAATTACCGTATAGTGGCTTACCTATTAATCTGTCATCCTATAGTAGGTGGCACACACGATTATGATTGAATTTGCGGTATAAGATCCATTATTAAGTCTAATATCTTAATGTTGTATAGTATGATAAAATATTATGTTCAACGCAGAAAGCATGGAACATGTATACCCGTGGTTCGAAATCTCTAACACCAAGTTACTAATGCTTTAAAAAACACTGGCACAATACAGGCTTTAACTTGAGGTGCAAATTCTTTTTAAATCACGTCTTTCTGAAAATATAAATACAGTAATAGCATATTTGCAGTGGTAAAATATTAACTTTTTTACGAATAAACACACTAATACATTGTTGAAGCATACTAATAACTCTCCTACACGTAAAAACATTTTCCTTAAATATACAAACATTTAACTGGTTGTCAATATTGTATTAGAGTTTAATAGCTTTAAAGCTTTAAAAGATCGGATATAATTTTCCCTTCAAACTCTTCACCACTGTACAACACAATAAGTTCGTTTTATAAATGCACACTGTCAAAGAATTTACCAAATGTTTCCAAAAGGCTTTAAAAAGGATAATCTTGAAACCGTGGTATGTAAATGGTATTTACAAGTCTAGAGGAATAATTCCACCTCATTGGGGACAGATCGGGAAGTCATCGCTGCACAAACTTATATAAAAATTTATTTTGAATGATCATCACTACTTTCACAGCACTTTAACAATTAATAATTTAATGCACTTTCACTTGTGAAAAAACTTACTTTTTGTTGTATCCTCAAATGTACGTTTCAGAGTGGTTTGCTCCTTCCTCAGTGAGGTAAAAATGCGGAATGCGTCAAGGCGTTGGTAATCTGTAACGGTTTTTTGGTGACTGGTTGTGTGTGGGGGTGTGTGGAGATGGAAGGGGGTTGGCGCAGGATTCTGAATTGTATGCGTTGTGTATTATTGTGTCGAATAGTGTGTTGGATTTAAATTGTAATTGTTCATTGAGTATGTTGTATGTAATACCCTGGATGGGGTCGCCTCAGAAAGTCTACTGTAAAACCCTCTTAACAATAGATGCACCTTTTTAGTGGCCATAAAAATGACCTATCTTGAAGGGAAAGGTACAAACAACTAAGCGGATGCTGACGGCCCCGTCCAGTACCGACAACCCTTAGATTCAATTAAATCATACAATTTACTTCAAATTGCCAATCATTACTGAAGCAGTGCTTCACTTGCTTACCTTCACCGCACGCCACTGCAAGAACGTAAAGACTGCGTAAAACTAACACAAACTACACAGTCTACCATGCCGAGAGGCTAATTCACTCGTTGCCTCCCAAGTACAGTTAGAGAGTCACTAGCATCCATCCACTAGCGTCCAGGCATAGTTGTCATGTAACCATATGAGTACTACAGTGGCTACTCAGATCTCAGCCTCTGCTGCTATTCTGCGCTTTTGATTACGCATGATTAGAAAGTTTTTTGTAAATAATCAGATAATTTAAAACCAAATTGAGATTACAGATTGATTACGGGTTCAGCTGCAATAAAAAATAGAGTCTATTACTAGTTTTTCGTTTTTAATATTTTTCAAAATTTTACTGGGGAGGCTTAGCCTTCCTTGCCTCCCCCGATGATCCGCTACTGCTAGTATGGAACCTAAAAGTACTGGAGAGTTCAGGAATGCTATTAAGGTCCTGGACTCGATGAAGGGAAATTCCTGACATTCACTTCCCTGTAGTAGAAAGGGGGGCAATGTTTGCTTATACATATTGTATAAACAAGCGGCTAATGAATACAGGGTCCTAACATCTCCCGGGATAAGGAGATCCCTTTTTACCAAATGCCAATGAGTGCAGATGGGCGGTTGGGATTCAAAAGCATTCGTAAAGGCAGATGTACTGTCAAATCGATGGAGAAGGGAACAGGAATCCGCTCCACTCAAGATCCAGTAGGACACCGTTTCTCAACCTATGGCATGCAACCCACTACTGGGTCCCAATTTGGTGGATCGTGAAGTCGGGTTCAAAAATTTATTTACTGTGTCTTAAAAACCTACTAATTTAAAAATAAGTAGAATTAAGTATGTATAATTTGTTTAAATCTACAAGAGGGATTAAAGTACTTGACATTAGCAAAAATGCTATTATAAACTGGGTGCACGCGACCTCTACAAGTAATCCTGCCGGCGCCCATGCTTATGTGCATATGCTGCTTCCCTTGAAGCAGGTCCCGGACTAAAAAAAATTTGAGAACCACTGCAATTGGACATACTTTGTTTAAGTTTAAGTTTAAGAATCTAACCTAATCTAACCTAACCTAACATATCTATCACAGTCTGAAGATTATCATCATGTTACAGTTGGTAACCAGATCACTATTTTCACACAACTGTACAATAGCCACCTCATCAGGACATATCAATACCAGTGGTGGCCGGTGAGTCCTGAGGAAGGGGAGGCTACGAGATGTCTGATTTTCACAGCATACACGCCTTATTAGAAATATACGCGTATCTTTAGCAAGATAATCTGTAGATTAACTTACTTTTGTTCTAGCAAAGAAGTAAACTTCTGAGTAAAAATATATTTTATAAGCTGCAATGAATTTACTTGTACGCCTATAGCAAATTCAGTTAGCAGCCATTCTTATTTAGAAAATGGTTGATAACATCATCATGTCATGTCTATCGACTTTTCAATTTGCAGAGGATTCCCTTTTCAATTGAAATTAAAGCAATGGAGCTAAGTCGATCTTGATAGTGGCCAAGAAGAGATAAATAATAATAATACAAACGTACAAGGAGCGAGAGAATGTAGTAAAAGTAACACAGACTACATTAAACCGTGCCCAGAGGCTAACTCACTCGTTGCCTCCCATGCACGTTTACAGCTGCAGTAGCGTTCCCTCACTACCTGCCAGGCACAGTTCTCATGTAGCTGAGGCGGCTACTCAGATTGCTGCCTCAGTCTTCTGCCATTCTGCACGATTCATAGTTTACTTGTAAGTAATCACATAATTTAAAATGCCAAAGTGTGATTACAGGTTCTGTTATAGTAAAATATAGAGCCTATTACTAGTTGCTCACTTTTTATTATTTTTCTAAATTTTTGTTGGGAAGGCTTAGCCTTCCTTGCCTTCCCCGATGAGCCACTGCTGATCGATATGTTTAAAGAACAAAATCATATTCTTTATTAATATTGCCCATACGGTACCTATCGATATGTGGATAGATCTGTGATTTAGATTGTCCTAACCAGAACAGTGGTCCCAGTAAAAACTGTTAATGAACAACAAACTGCCTTGTTTTCTGAGACTTGTGATGGGAAAATGTTAGTGTTACAGTAAGGGTGTGACTGCAAACAGTGTGTGTTTGGTGGTCAGTGGAGTATAAAATATTTGAGGTCAGTTTTATACATATAAAACACATCTTTTATGGCTTACCCTGGATGCATACAAATTAAGTAGTGGTATTCTAAAAGTCAGTGTTGTAGGAAGATATATAGCTGTCCCAAGGCTGAAGAATGCCTTCACTTTAGCATTGTATTCAGGCCGTGTAGATGCCAATATGTAAAATGCTGAAGTGCCCATTGAGTAACCTATGTAGAAAATTTGTTCAACTCCAGTTGTTTCCAGAATATAATCAATTACTGCTGAATTGTCGTAATAACCAAGTTCATGAACACTGTAAAAAAAACCACTAATTACTTCTTACTATGGTGAATTACATTTTTACTGATTACAATAGCGATATAAATATTTACTATGTACTTATATAACTTTGTTACATTAAATAACAGCAACAACAACAACAACAATAATAACAAAGGTTTTAAAAATATATAATCACTTGGAACGTTTCACAGTTTTTATTTAACTCTGACAGCTGTTCCAGCTTATTAAGCTATTGTCAAGAAGATCAGTGAACAAGTGTTATATAAACCTGTTTCGGCACCCATCTCATCCTCAGACAACCCACGTCTCTTCTACCAATGGCTTTATAGTTCAGTTACGCTTTTGGCAATCGATCCTCTGTCATCCTTTGCAGATGATCCCACCATTGTCTTCTGTAAACTGAAATAATTTCATTTGTCATTTACTTCCAGTTCTGCTCTGATATGTTCATTCCTTATTCTATCTTGCAATGTATAATTTAAAGTATTTCGAAGAAACTGCATTTCAGCACTCTGAATCTTGCCGTTTTCTTTTTTTGCCATGACCCATGTCTTACTTGTATAAATCAATGTGGGTATTGCAATTGTCTTTTAGAATTTAATCCTTGTGCTATGTCTTGTTTTATTTCTAAGATTTCTATGAATTGTACTACAAATATTTCTAAATTTATTTATCTTCTCTCTTATATCATATTCAGATTCATAGCTTACTACACAGCCGAGATATTTGAAACGGCTCACTTTTCTAAAGTCTTGTTGTTTATAACTATCTTAGTACTCACTGGATATTTACCTTTAAAGGCCATGTCATGAGATTTTTTGCCTTTATTTTCATATATCCAGTAATCCAATACCTGTTGATTATACCAAATGAATGAAACACTAATTTAAATGTTAATGTAATCTTGATCTCCTGGTCGGGCATGTCTTTGATACACTGGTGTACCATACACTACAATAAATGTTACTCAATCCAAAATTATTGGGCAACAGAATTTGTAGAATGCTGGTTTTGGGGGGAGGGTGTTATTCTTGATTTGTATGTGCTACTAGATATGAATTCATTACACCTTCAAAGATGCTCAAAACTTGATCATGAGAACAAATTACAGTTTGTTAATCAAAAAAGCAGTTCTTGCCAGAGATATAATTCCACCCCTTTTAATCTCTGCCGTGAATAACACCTCTAATAACAGTTTGCCATGAGTTTCCAAACTGTTAAATCCAAATATTACTGAAGAATCTATGTTTAAAATGTACATAAAAAACATTATTTCCTACTGTCACTATAACCTAACCTAATCTAAAAATAAAGGCACAGTAAAAATTAAGTTCATTGTTCCACCCATATAATTCTAATTATTATTGTTATAACTAATTATTACTTGTTAAAAATTAACCTCATAAAATTGCATCAGTTTTTTGTTAGTTTTCCATAACTAAACCATGAGTAAATTTTCATTTCAGGAGGGTGTGAACAAAATAATGTAGACAGGATGAATATTATGGTCAACCATCTCAAAACAATATTTTTGTAGATATAGGGTCTTATTCATTTCTGATTATTATAAGTAATATACCGGTACCTTTCTTAAAAGGGGAAAAATATAACACAATATTATAGTTTTTCAGCTGTGTAAGAAATTTTTTAGGGGTACTTAAAACCCTCCCTCTACCTATGCCCATAAACTGAGCTACATTATTTCTCTAGGCCCATTCACCAAAATCAAGAGTAATATATATAATTTAATTTTTACCTTCTTCAGAAATCACTATAAAAAACAAATGACATTGGCCTTCATACTAATGATCTCCCCACAAATAACACTAATTTTTTATTTGCAGTAAACAAAACCATTATAAGTTATATTAAAATTCATATATTACACAACAGATTAAATTTCTTTATACATTTCCATATTTTCTTCAAGTAATAACACACTGACTGCTGGTCACAGCCCAGGCCTTGCTTCTCTCTACCCAATGTATTTGTTTCAGTGTGCCTTAATACCTAAGGAATATCATTGAACTTACTGTTAGCAGCAGACTTGGGAAAGTTAATAAACATTTTTAACTGATTAAAGTTAAAGTTAGTGCCCCCAAAATTAACTGAGTTAAAGTTAAAGTTAATGCATGCAAAAAGTAACTGATTAAAGTTAAAGTTAAAATCAAATTAAATGATTAAAAGTTAAAAATTTACGTTTTCTTTCTTTGGTTAATTGAGCAAGCTGCTTTGGCTGTTGAAATAATTAAAATCACACTAAATAAATCCATAAATTAAGCTTTTCAAAAACAAAATAAATTAATATTTCCGTTGCAGAAAAAATGACATAAAATATTTACCACAAAAAATTAAATCATTAATAATTTAATAACTAAAAATCATAGATGATTTTATTTTAATTATTAAATTATATTAACATTATTTTTAATTGCAGCAGGTAATTAAATATTGTTTGTCTATTGCATTTTTCAGTTCACATTACTGACTACTGATATTGTACTGTGCCTCCAGGGTGATGTAGTATTAAATGACTTAACAAAACAGACAATAATTAGCCTACACTATTGATTACTTTTATAATCTACAAGTTGACGTGAAAAAATAATTGGAAGCTGGAGATACAACAGGCGGATTTGATGTTGTGGAGGCAAAGATATTCTAATGTTTTAGATTGTCTAACAGAAAGTAGAATTTTAGAATATAAGTTCTTTTAGTTAAAGTGAATATTGAAATCTAATGAATTTTTAGATTAAATAAATTTTACCTCTTGTTTTCTTCAAAATGAGTGTGACACCAATTTTTGACTTTTACGTACTTCCAAAAATTTACTATTAAATTTTAATTGTTGTAATTTTTAACAATAAATTATCTGTTTCTAAGCAATTGAAGGAAACTAATAAATTTATTTATTTTGATTCAAATTGTCAATGATTACAAACATATTCCGTTGGTGTCTCTGCAAATAAATCCATTTCATGGAATGTTAACCCATTGTGAAATACTCGAGGTATATGGGGTTTTTGCTGTTTTGAATGCTACGATAAGGGCATGGGCATCACACTCACACACACCCGTTTGGCGGAAACGGCCTGCGTTTGCAGTCTGTGTTGGGGGTCTTGCATTGACTCCAACATGTACTCTGGTATGCGCAAGCATGTATCGCCCACGCGTACAGACTCATACTGCACCACTTGAGCCGATATGTCCCGCATTGCAGTCTGCGTGTTGGGGGTCAGTGTGAGCACACGCGGCTTGGATTGACTCCAGCACACATTCTGGCATGTGCATGCTCATGGTGCGCTCAGAGTAGTAAAACTTTCCAACCTGAGTATTTTCACATTGGGCAAATACAATCAGGGTTGAATTTTTTGCAGAGACACTAAACATCAAAACACATTACTATGCTGTCACATATCTTCAAATGAATGTATGAATGAGTAGCAGAATTTTAACTGTGAAGTACAGAATGAGTGCCTAGGGCTGTTATAATATGTATAAAAATTAGTGTAGACATAGCAGATATGAAAAGTAGAATAGTTTGTGCTAAACACTTTCAGGCATTTTTATACTAAATCTACACATTTTGATCATCTTGTATATTAATACGTGAAGAGAAAACTTTGTACCCCTTTTTAAGCATATTGCGCGCACGGAGGAGTGTGAGACTTGGCATACTTAAAGTTTATATGGAGAAGGAGTGCAGAAAGCTAAAATTTATATATAATATGTGTTACAAATACATTAAATTAAATAAAATAAAACATTCATTTGCACTTGAAAATTCATTTAAACTTTTTCAAACAATGGTAATTGTTAAAAATAAAATAATTTTGTTGCCAGGCAATAAAATCATAATTTTTTCATTTTAGTGTACGTTCATACTGCCAATGTCAAACACATAATAGTCTGTCGTTTGTTTAAGTTCATACTGCCAATGTCAAACACATAATAGTCTGTGGTCAAACAGTCGCACAGAGTAGAGATTGTCGCCAAAGAATTTTAAAATGTTGCCACAAATAATTACTGACAGATTGACTGAATGAGCTGTGAATTTTGTGTGATTTCAAATGTTCCTTTTTCAATAGTCTGTGGAGTGTATGTCAAGGCAAAAAAGCGTTTATTTTATATTTTGTATATTAGATATCTGTGTTTTATATATTAATGTGCAGTTGAAATTGAAATACAGCTTGCTTAATATACACCTGTTGCAAAAGGAAAATTGTGTAGCAGCAATTTGAATTGACTTACTCTCGCCTAATTATTATTGGTGGTTTCAAAAAAGTGAGTACATTTTATTATTTTTAAATTAAACCCTGTCTAATCTTAGTTTCAGTAATTTCATTACATGTTTTTTTTACATTCAGATATTCGCACCTACTTCCATTATGCCTCGACATAGAACATTGATGGGTCGGAGTGAGAGACAAAGAAGAAGGAATATATATTCGCGTGAAAGTCAAAATGATAATAGACCAAATGCAAATTTAAATAGTGTAAATAGTATAACATTGACGGGTCGGAGTGAGAGACAAAGAAGAAGGAATATATATTCGCGTGAAAGTCAAAATGATAATAGACCAAATGCAAATTTAAATAGTGTAAATAGTATACAAAATGATAAAATATTTTGACGGATACATTTAAATGCACACTGAATGTCATTCCAAGAAATTTTAATACTTTTGATGGTGGATTAATGCATTAATAATGCAGGTTTTGCAATGCAAAACATTTCGAATCTGAGATCACTTTAGGTGAAAGGACTGCATTCACTTCATGTTGTCATAAGGGTAAAGCAATATTACCGGCCTTAAGTCAAAATGAATACTTTAAATCATTGTATGATGGACTTACTTCAAATGAACCTTCAATAAAAAGAAAGTCAAAAAATTATTTTGAAAACATTCGTAAATACAATTCATCATTTTCCATGGTTAGCTCAGAAGCTAAAATTTCGGATACAGTTACGCGTGGAGTGTATAATTTTAAAATACATGATGTTTTTTATCACAGATCAGGTCCAATGACTGCTGGATATGGTCGCTCACCATGTTATGCGCAATTATATTTTTATGATGTTGACACTGCTGTCAATTATAGATTATGTGAACACTATAATCAAACATGCAATAACAATATAATGCGCGAAATCTCTCTTGAATTGGAACGCATTAATCCTTTCGTTCTGTCATTCATTGCAATGAAAGATCATTGTCAGAGAGTTGAAAATCAAAATAAAGAAATTTGTATGTTCATTAAAGTAAATCAAGATTTAGATCTACGCCGTTATAATGATGCAGTTCAAACTGATGTAGCA
Source organism: Magicicada septendecula (assembly GCA_034769895.1). NCBI lineage: Eukaryota > Metazoa > Arthropoda > Insecta > Hemiptera > Cicadidae > Magicicada > Magicicada septendecula. The sequence goes on along the minus strand of CM068369.1, from coordinate 478,703,705 downwards.
GTAATATTTAGTACAGTTGATGGTGAGCCACCTTTTGAACGAAATATGGTTTCGTTTTCAAAAGTTAATGGCACCATTAAAAATATCTCCGTTTTGGATTCATCATTGGACCCTTTACCGTATCCATTACTTTTTCCAAATGGTGATACTGGGTGGCATATCAATATTTCTCATAATGTACCAACTACATCTAATTCAAGAGCGCCCAGAAATAAATTAACCATGCTTCAGTATGCAGCCTATCGACTTGCAATTAGAGAAGATTTTAGCACGTTGCACCATTCACAAAAATTATTTCTGCAGTGGATAGTTGATATGTATGTGAGAATAGAGGGCACAAGGTTACATTTTATTCGACAAAATCAAACAAGTCTTAGGTCTGAAGTTTATAACAATTTAACAGATTATTTAGAATTGAACCCCAATGCCAATAATGTTGGCCGTAGAGTAATTTTATCATCTTCATTCAATGGATCTCCAAGAAATATGTATCAGAATTATTTAGATGCAATGTCAATTGTACAACATTTCAGAAAGTTTTCTTTGTTTATTACAATGACTTGCAATCCAAGTTGGCCTGAAATAGTTAGCAATATTGGTGTAGGTGAGTCAGCTAATTTTCGACCTGATATTGTTGTGCGTGTATTCAAGTCCAAACTGAAAGCATTAATTGAGGGCCTTACACTAAAAAAAATCTATGGTAAAGTTGAAGCACTCATTTATACAATTGAGTTTCAAAAGAGAGGATTGCCTCATGCTCACATTTTACTCTCTTTAAATGAGTAAGATAAAATTGTTAACGCTACCGATATTGATAAAGTTGTATCTGCGGAGATTCCTAACATTCAAACACATCCTACATTACATGAATATGTTGTAAAACACATGATGTACTTTAATGCGTATGATAATACTTTAATGGTCCATGCGGTGTACTTAATCCAAATTCTGTATGTTTGCGAGATGGAAAATGCACAAAAGATTATCCAAAACGATTTAATGAATTTACATGTGAATCATTAAATGGATATCCATTATACAGAAGGCATGATAACGGTATTAATGCTGAAGTTCGTGGTAGTTGCCTCGACAATCGTTATGTTGTACCATACAATCCGTATTTACTTGCCAAATTTAATTGCCATATAAATGTTGAAGTATGCACTACAGTTAAAAGTGTTAAATACATTTATAAATATGTGTATAAAGACTATGACAATGCATCTGTTGAATTAGGTTCAGAGAGAAATGAACCAGGTCAAGAAATACAAATAGACGAAGTTAAAAATTTTTTAAATGGCTGTTATGTCGGATCAACTGAAGCTGTATGGCGCATCTATGAATTACCAATGTATTTTCAATCACATGTCATCGTTAGACTTGACATTCATTTACCGCGTAGACAGAATGTTTACTTTCGAGAAGGGCAAGAATGTCAAGCAATTGAAAATGCAAGACAAATAAAATTATTAGCATTTTTTGAATTGAATCGATCAGATCCATCAGCGCATGAATATAAGTATATTGAAATTCCTTTGCATTATGTGTGGGAAGATTCCCGAAAAAATGGAAGAAGAGAAGGCGTGGAGGTGATAAAATCATTACACGCATATATGTAGTATCACCAAAAGACATCGAACTTTTCCATTTACGATTGCTTTTATTACATGTCTGTGGTCCAAAATCATTTGAGGATGTTGGAACATACAATGGAATTATACACACTTCTTTTGTTGAAGCGTGCCATGCTTGCGGCATTGCTTCAAATGATAATGAATGGTGCGAATGTTTAAATGAAGCAAAAGAATTACAATCACCAAAACAAATGCGAAATTTATTTGGTTACATTTGTGCATTAAATGTGCCAGCCAATGCATTGGCGTTAGGAATGAATTTAAAGTATATCTTAGTGAAGATTTTTTGAGAGATTACAACGAAGAAGTATCCTTTAACACAGCTCTATTAGAAATTGAAGATATTTCGAATGTACATAATTTGTCATGTCAAGAACATGGTTTACCAGTTCCCACGTATTCACAGAGAACAGACGAAGCAAATGCTATTGATCCAATAGAACAAGAGTTTCTGTTTTCTGAGCATTATGAAACTGCAAATATTGAACAGCGTAATCTAATTGATCGTGTGATTCGTGAAGTTTTGCACCATGATACTGAATCTAATGTTTTTTGTTTAACCGCTCATGCAGGTCGTGGAAAACCATTCACACAAACAGCAATCATTCACAAATTAAATTCGCTTAATCTTAGTTGCATTGCAACAGCGTTCAGTGGCATAGCTTCAACTCTATTACTTGGAGGTAGAACTTTACACAATTTGTTTAAATTGCCTATACCCATTTTGGAAAATTCTGTAGCGCATATTACCGCAAATAGTAGCTATGGACGTTACATAAATTCATCATCATTGATAATTATTGATGAAATTTCTATGTGCCCACTGCAAGTGTTGAAAATCATAGATAGATTATTGCAGGATCTATGCGATGAAAATGATAAACATAAACCATTTGGAGTGAAAACGATACTTCTGTGCGGTGATTTTCGGCAAATTTTACCAGTTGTACCCACATGGATCACGTGCAACTTTAATTGAAAATTGTGTCACGAGTTGGCATACATTTGTTTATATTCATAAAGTAACGTTTACTCAAAATATGAGAGCCTTACCAAGTGAAATAGAATTTGTCGAATTCTTGAAAAGTTGGTAATGATGAAGCCCCACAATTCCCTCAGTTTGGTGAAAATATTATTGAAATACCTCAGCAATTAATAGGAGATGAAAATAATATTATTAATGAGGTGTATGGAAATATTTCCGAAAATATACTCTCAGATAACATATTGAAGTCAGTTATTGTAGCACCTAAAAATGATGATTGTACTTTTATTAATACTGATATACTTAATCGAATACCAGGTGAACAGAAAACATATCATAGCTACGATAAAATAATTTGTGATGATGACAATGAAATCAATAACTATCCAGTAGAGTTTTTGAATTCTTTGACTATTAGTGGTTTGCCACCACATAAGTTAGTATTGAAAGTTAATTGCATCGTTTTACTGATCAGAAACTTAAATACAAAGGAATCATTAGTCAATGGAACAAGAATGCGCATCAAGTGTATGCATCGTAATGCTATTGATTGCGAAGTTTTAACTGGAACCGCACGCAATAAGAGAATTTTGATTCCACGTATAAATTTAACATATTCCGGTACTGTTTTACCATTTAACTTTCAAAGAACTCAATTTCCAATTATACCTGCATTTGCGATGACAATAAATAAGTCTCAAGGACAAACATTCGAAAAAATTGGAATTTTATTGAGGCAGCCAGTTTTTACACATGGTCAATTGTACGTCGCAGCAAATAGAGTTCGATCATTCGATGGTTTGAGATTTTATATTTCCGAATATAATGGCCAAGGGCATTTATCAAATGATGAAAGAGTTTTTACAAAAAACATCGTTTACACAAAAGTTCTGAATCATTAAATTCACTTTCAAACTATTTTAAGTTCAATGGGCAACATTTATTTTTTTAACCGCCCGGTTTTTTTGATTTAATGAAAAATATATGAAAAAATACGAGGCACGTATTTTTTATTTCATTTTTTATTTTTTATTAATTTTTTATTTAAATTTTATATAATTCGAAAAAGATAGGCAAAATAACTGTGTAGCTTTGGCGAAACCTGGTCAGTATGGCAATAAAAAAACCCAAGGAAATGTCAAAAAACGCGTTATTGCTTTTTAAATATGGCTTAGCCAAGCTAAACCTCATTTTTCCTATCTTTCATATTTTTCAAATAATTCGAAAATTAATGCATAGAAAAAATATTAAAAAATTATATAAGCTTTGTAGCAGATAATCTTCAAACTGTTTTCGAATTTTGTACCTTACCAAAAATGAAATATAATCCACTGGAATTGAAAACAATGTATCTTATACTTCTATGAATGTCAAGTCTCATTTTTATTAGCGTTTATTTGATTCAATAATAACATGAAAAAATTAAAACTGACAATGATTTATATCAAAAAATAAATACGAATACAAGCTGTAATTGTGTTTTTTTTTCAACTGTTACTAACATTAAATTTTAAATTTCATAGGTATTGCAGGGAATTAAGGCAAACAACACACGCTAATGACGTATTTGTACACGCTCGCAGCTGACGTAATAGAACAAAATTCAAAAAAATTGTATGTAATGATTATAGAGGTATACTCTTTGACAAAAGAACCTCAATAACGTTCAAACTTAAAAATTTAATGAATTATGGTCGAATTTCGACCACTGGGCGACCACTAGTCTTTTATTAAACTGGCTATGTAATAATGATTATACTCAATGTGGTCGACCAAACGTGAATAGGTGCACACCTACTGACCACAATGGCAACAGACCAACACACAGGTACTTCATTAGACGCAGAATCGCGAAGGCTGAGGATGAGAGCACAATAGCTCTCAAAACATGTTTCAAATAAGGAAAAATAACATCTTGAGGTAAAGGAAATAAAAATTTTAAATATTTTATATACATCAGGAAACGAACTGTAGCAGAAAGTGATTATATATATATATATATATATATATATATATATATATATATTGCAACACATCTTTTTATGATTTCTTTCATTATGGATTATGAGTTTTACATGGACCTGGTTAGGGTATACCATGCCAACACTTACCTGCAGTATATGGTACTTTTCTGCTTTGCCGGCTATTAGGTGTGGGATTTGGGCTTATTAGGTATCAGGTAACGAGTTGGGACGATGTGTTTTCAAAAGAATTATTTCAGGAAGCTGAGTTGTATAACTTGTGAATAAATGAAAACTACCTTTTTAGTCTATCATTCCAATGATTATAATTGTCACCCTCAAGGTGCTTATCTTTAAACAAATCATAATAATAAAAAGAATTTCAAATATTTAACACAATTTACGGCGGGTTCCACCAATTTATATTCTTTCTTGAATATTACTTTACACATATTTTCTCTAGTGATATATTGTTATAATGCTTACGTCTAACAATCACATATTAAAATCATATATCTTAGTACATAATTTATAAGTTCCTGAAAATAAGACATACAATACACAGTATATACACAAAACATATAACATGGAAATATACACACATATATGGGCAGTTTCACACTGTCTGCCTGTAATTATAATTCATTTATAAAAAATCATTTTTGTTATATTGAATTTAATTATTTAATAAAATGGAAATACTGAATTGATTTCATTCTATGAAATCCGTAACCCTGTTCTTTATACATGAGAAAATAAAATACGAACTTTTTAAATGAATATAACAAGGGTTATATTTATCGTTATCTCTATGGTAATTATTATTAATCTAAACATTTTTATTAAGGGTAACTCCCTTTTAATTATTCTACTCTTCAGCCTGCTTGGCTATCAACAATAATTAATATGAAACAATAAAATTTGTGACATCTACTATCTTGATAACACTCTTAGAGCTTCTCTGCACTCTCCCTTAATTTATCACATTTAATTTATCAAATATAATTCTTTATACAGTGCACAATCTCATGAAAACATTTGCTTAGAGTCTTTCTGCACTCTTATTAACATATTATTATAATAATCACACATTATCTAAATGTTCTGTCTTTTTGAATAAATGTCTCTATATGATATACAGTACAACATTTAAAAGTGTCTTTAGGCTTTAGTCATACCGCCTATATAATTAAATGTTTATCAATTATTTAAAACTGTTCAATTTCGCTTATAGCGGCTTTTCATTTACTTGTTGTGTTTTACAACATTATTATGAACCCTGAACCATATCAAGTCACCTGTTTTGATGATTTCATGTTACACAGATGTACACGGGTCTCAGGCGTCGGCGTTGAGTACAGCTATTCCTCTCGAAACCTCCGTCAGCGTCGCTTAGCGGTGTATGAACAGCTAGGCTAGGCGTCGTTCCTTTATCGTCATGGACACAGCGTCTCTGGCCTCGGGTATAGTCTGATGTCCGTAGTACGTAGTTGTAGTAACTCAGGTGTCAGCCGGTCTCATTGAAGCGTCTTCTGCAGCGTATCATTCCGTGTGTACGACTCAATGAATACTTTATGAATGAGAGAGATGCTCGTTTTGTTTGCTATATAAAATCTTATCTGTACCCTTCTAAATGTACAATTGTATCAGATAACGCTTATTATGCATACTCCAGTTAGAACGATAAACATTGATAACAATGTTTTGTTATAACACTCCCCCACTTGCTTTAAAAAAAATTGTTTGTGCTTTACAGAACATTTTTTTTTTTTTTTTTTTTTTTTTTTATCTATGTTTAGTACATACACAGTCAGTTATATTACATGTTTATTAGAAAGAATATAAAATCTTATCTTAAAGTAACAATCACATATGGGTATTATTGGATATAATGACGCAGAGATGACGCATGGTACTTTCCGACGTCCTTTTGCTTCACTGGGTCATATACCATGTAGGTGTGTGGTCCTAGACGACTCCTTAGTTCATATGGGCCACAGAATAATCTGAAGAATTTCTTGGAAGTGTTTAATATACTACTTCCCACAGGATTTGTCTTTATCAATACCTTATCACCAATCTGGAATCTTGTCAATCGGTGAATTCTATTATACCGGTCTCTCCTTTTACCTGCTTGATGATATAGCTGTCGTTCAGCTCTGTTTATTTTTATTTGAATTGGCAAATCTACATTATAATTTTCCGGTTTATTAATCATGTTGTGCCAGAATCTTTTAGGTATTTTATTCTCACTTAATTCTAACGGTGTGTATCCTGTAGCTTCACTATAATTGTGATTCATTGCATCTTCGAAAAATTGTAGATAGTCAGGCCATTTACTCTGTTGATTGTAGCAATATAACCTCATGTACTTGCCTAACTCTCTATTTATTCTTTCAGCAAGATTAGTTTGTGGATGCCTTATGGATGTAAGTACAGGTTTTATACCTTGTCTTGTCAATGCGTCCTTCCATAATTTATTACCAAACTGCTTACCTTGATCTCTCAACACTTTATCCATTTTTCCATACTTTGGTATATACTTCTGGGTGATGACGTTCAGAACAGATTTCATGGTGGGTCTTCGTACAGCATATAACTTTACTAGCTTGGTAAACACATCTACCGTCACAATTATATGGCGGTACCCACGACTTGATCGCGGGAGTGGTCCAAGGAAATCAAGTGCAACTATATCCCCCTTCTTCTTAGTTCTGATACTCTCCATTTCAACGCAAGTGTTTAAATTCGGATGTTTGGCTGTTTGACAATCATGGCATTTCCTAACAATTATTTTAATTTTTCTGAACATATTATTACAGGTGAAGGCTTCTTTCATAGTTAAATAGCACTTCAATGGAGATGCATGAGCTAGACTACGATGACATGGCATAATTAATTGCTGTAACATGTCATGAGATAGCACAACTTTCCAATCATAATTAATAAGCTTAAATAAAATTCCATCTTTCACACAATAATTTATAGGTAACGGATTATTTTTTATATTCTGTAATCGCTGATCTTTATCTTGCTCTCTAGCGAGATTACGTAGTAATTCTTGTACTTCTCTCTCGGGTTTGTATGTTATGTTGCTAAGTACCCTGACATCTTGTGGTTTAGCTTCATGTGTTTCTTCTTTTTCTTCTATATAACGGCTTAAGGTATCAGCTACTTCATTGTCTTTGCCTTTGCAGTATTTAATGGTGAAAGAATATTCCCCAATGGCAAGTATCCATCACATCAACCTCGCACTCTTTACCTTACATGTTAATAGGAAAGATAAAGCCTGATGATCTGTATGAATTTCAAAATGAGTTCCGCATAGATAGAATCGGAACTGGGATAATGCATATACAATAGCTAGTACTTCCTTTTCTGTAGTGCAGTACTCTATCTCCGCTCCTCGGAATACACGACTGGCATAGGCGATGACCCTTAAGTCTCCTTTTGAGTCTTTTTGATACAATACACTTCCCATTGCATATTGACTTGCATCTGCATATAGCACATAATCGCCGTCTTTCTTCGGATGGTGTAGCATTAAATTTTGTTTAAACAATGTTTTGACTCGATCCACTGCTTCAGTGTGATGCTGCTCCCATCTCCATTTTCTCTTCTTTTGTGTTAACTCCAGCAGAGGTTTTACTGTTGCTGCATAGTCAGATGAGAAGCGTCGATAATAACCAGTCAATCCTAGGAAAGCTCTTACTCCTTTTACATTTTTAGGAATAGGGAAATTTAGGATACTTTGGATCTTGATAGGATCAGGTTTGATACCTCGTTCGGATATAATATGACCAAGGAACTTGATATTGGTTTTTAGGAATTCACATTTTTTATAATTGAGGGAAATTTTGGCTACTCTAAATTTCTCAAAAATAACTCGTAATTGATTTACATGTTCCTGAATAGTTTTCGACACGATGAGTATGTCATCTACAAATACCATCGTGTAAGGTGACACCTCCTCTCCAAGTGCATTTTCTAGACATCGTACAATAGCAGACAAGCTAGTGCTTAATCCAAACGGTACTACGTTGTATTCATAGGTCTTGTTTTTGTAGAGGAACGCCGTATACTTGCGGTCACTCTCTCGTATTGGTATCTGCCAGAAACTAGAAGTAAGGTCTAATTTTGTTAAATATCTAGCTCCTTCACATTTAGCAAATAACTCTTCAGCATTTGGAGCGCAGTCGTACATCTTTTCAACAACGTTGTTAAGGTTACGCATATCCATACACAGTCTAATCGCATCATCTTTTTTCTTGATTACTACAAGTGGATTCAGGTAATTGCTATGTGATCTGCGGATGACATTGTTATCTAACATACGCTGAATTTCTTGATCTACCTGCTCCTCGTATTTCATTGGAATCGTATATGTGCGTCTGACGAACTTGGACGGGTCAGTTACCTTAAGTCGATGCTGGTAGACGTGAGTTTGAGTTGGTACTTCGCTAAAGATGTCCTCATATTCTCCTAACAGATCATTTATGTGTTGTTCTCCTGGCTGATCTTCTACTTCTTCTGGATGTATCCGTTCTTCGGCTAATGTGATCTTGGGTCTACTAATTTTAAGTATTTCCGGTTGTGGAGGATTCTGTTCTTTAACAGGTGCTCTTAAATCTATAGTTTTACATATATTATTAACTGTACATGTCATTTGTCCATCTTTCATATTGATAACAGCATTGAGTCGGTCTAGCGCATCCACTCCCAGAATGCAGTTATATATTAGCTTATCAACTATCAGTACAGGTAATTCTATCTCTAATCCTTGACAGGTAATACTAACATACATCTGATGGTTTACTTTTTCCATCGATTTATTTGCTGTAGTTATTTGTATCTCCCGTGTAGGCAACTTCGGTACATTTTTAAAATGAGCATTATGAATTTTTACCCATGCACTATTGATAATTGTGACCTCACTCCCTGTATCAACTAATGCGTTAACAGGTACATTATTAACATACAGTTTTATTTGTGGACATACAGTATTATTTATTGGATTAATTTTATCGGTCATAAATAATTCTTCCCTAAGATCAGGTGGGAATATACCTCCTATACAGACTCCAGAATGTAGTCATTGATTTTCAGTCTTCGATGTGGACAGTTTATTACGTTCATCAGTGTTTCTCGGTGTCTCTTTCTGTTTTTTCTCAACGGTAATCGCCTGCGTATTTTCATTCCTATCGGATGTCCATGGTTTCGAAAATCGTTTCGACGAATTCGGCCCTCGGTAACCTCCTTTGTAATTACCTCTTTCATTATTTTGCTCCTGCTTCTCATATGTTCGTCCATCTTCATGGCGTCTATCATATGATACATTTTTGTTTTTCGGATATTTTTCATCGTCTGTACGTCTATCTTCTCTGCCTTTATCTTCTTGGCGATATCTTTGCGAATACCACGTACCTCTATCTTGATTTTGGTTCCGGTTATCTCGCTGAACTCCTCTTGGTGGGTCTCGTTCACGGATTACACCCTCCATCTGTGTTAAAAGTATTAATAGATCTTCAATGGTAGCTATACTCTGAACATGTATAGCTAGTTGGATGTTCCTGCTGAAATGATTAGCAAGCTTAATGACTAATTCTTTTTGTGTTAAAGCGGGACGTAAATGTTTACTCCTCTCTACTAACATAATGACGTATTCATCTTCAGACAGCTTACCTGGATTATATTTACCAAATTCCAGTGTATTTCGTATTCTCATTTGTATGTATTCATTCCAATACCTCCGTTCGAATGCTAGTTTAAATTCTTCATACGTTTTTAAATCGTCATTCACCATCGTGAACCAACTGGCTGCTGCATCTTTTAAGTAACGGCTTACAAAGTCTATTTTATCTTTGTCACTGAGAATAGATCCAATACTATCCATTTCTTTCTCACATTTGATACGAAATTCAATGGGATTTTCCCCTCTGGATCCTCTAAAATAGTTAATGGGTCTCTCTTCTCTAGGTACGGTCGAGTATACTAACGCTTGTGTTGGTAGTCTTCTCACTTCTCGTGTAAGTCGGTCTACTTCACCTTTTAACTTGACTTAAAGCTGAGCTACCCTGTTGTCATGGTGTTGGATAGATTTCTTGATGGTGTCGTCTGCTGTGGCGAGACTTTTTGTTTCTTCTTCAATTTTCATGGTCTTCCTGACATTACTCTGCACCAACTCGCTGATGACTTGTATCTTGGTATCTTGTCGATGCGTAATTTTTTCGAGTTTCTGGTCCAGTATGTCGGCCATAGGTTTAAAATTTTGTTGTAGTCTTTTTCGCTGCTCTTCGAAATTTTCATTCATCACCACCGCTTGTTGTTTTAGAGACTCTTTAACTTTACCTTCTAAGGTCTCCATTCGTTCCATAATTTCTACCTTACTTTCAGCATTATACGCGTATAGTTTCTGAATTTCTGACGTGTTTGCTTCCAATCTTCTCATAGTTTCAGCACCACTAGTTTTTATTTCTTCAAACCTTTTTACGTTTTCAGCGTTGCTGGCTTCTAACTTCTTCATTATGTCGGCTAAACTGACCTCTTGTTTATGTTTAATTTTAATTTGGTGAACCGATTTTAAAATATTTATTATTAATTTGTATATTATTAATTATTTGGATTATTATTAAATATTGGTAGTCATTTATTCACCAACATACAACCGTTATCTTGGGCGCCTGTAGTATCAGTTTCTGATAACCACAATATTTATCTAAGCTCCCCTTTGTTTACTCTACTGATAACGCTAACTGTACGTTCTTATCAGCTACATTCAACATATAAATGCACGTTTTATAATAATTACACATCAACTCTAAATATTTGTTCTACGTGAATTTATATTTATTTAACTTCTTACTAATTTTTAATTTTTTTTTGTATTATTTTTTTTTTTTTTTTTTTTATTTATTTAATCGTGCCCCACGTTGGGCGCCATTTTCTTTTGCAACACATCTTTTTATGATTTCTTTCATTATGGATTATGAGTTTTACATGGACATGGTTAGGGTATACCATGCCAACACTTACCTGCAGTATATGGTACTTTTCTGCTTTGGTGGCTATTAGGTGTGGGATTTGGGCTTATTAGGTATCAGGTAACGAGTTGGGACGATGTGTTTTCAAAAGAATTATTTCAGGAAGCTGAGTTGTATAACTTGTGAATAAATGAAAACTACCTTTTTAGTCTATCATTCCAATGATTATAATTGTCACCCTCAAGGTGCTTATCTTTAAACAAATCATAATAATAAAAAGAATTTCAAATATTTAACACAATTTACGGCGGGTTCCACCAATTTATATTCTTTCTTGAATATTACTTTACACATATTTTCTCTAGTGATATATTGTTATAATGCTTACGTCTAACAATCACATATTAAAATCATATATCTTAGTACATAATTTATAAGTTCCTGAAAATAAGACATACAATACACAGTATATACACAAAACATATAACATGGAAATATACACACATATATGGGCAGTTTCACACTGTCTGCCTGTAATTATAATTCATTTATAAAAAATCATTTTTGTTATATTGAATTTAATTATTTAATAAAATGGAAATACTGAATTGATTTCATTCTATGAAATCCGTAACCCTGTTCTTTATACATGAGAAAATAAAATATGAACTTTTTAAATGAATATAACAAGGGTTATATTTATCGTTATCTCTATGGTAATTATTATTAATCTAAACATTTTTATTAAGGGTAACTCCCTTTTAATTATTCTACTCTTCAGCCTGCTTGGCTATCAACAATAATTAATATGAAACAATAAAATTTGTGACATCTACTATCTTGATAACACTCTTAGAGCTTCTCTGCACTCTCCCTTAATTTATCACATTTAATTTATCAAATATAATTCTTTATACAGTGCACAATCTCATGAAAACATTTGCTTAGTCTTTCTGCACTCTTATTAACATATTATTATAATAATCACACATTATCTAAATGTTCTGTCTTTTTGAATAAATGTCTCTATATGATATACAGTACAACATTTAAAAGTGTCTTTAGGCTTTAGTCATACCGCCTATATAATTAAATGTTTATCAATTATTTAAAACTGTTCAATTTCGCTTATAGCGGCTTTTCATTTACTTGTTGTGTTTTACAACATTATTATGAACCCTGAACCATATCAGGTCACCTGTTTTGATGATTTCATGTTACACAGATGTACACGGGTCTCAGGCGTCGGCGTTGAGTACAGCTATTCCTCTCGAAACCTCCGTCAGCGTCGCTTAGCGGTGTATGAACAGCTAGGCTAGGCGTCGTTCCTTTATCGTCATGGACACAGCGTCTCTGGCCTCGGGTATAGTCTGATGTCCGTAGTACGTAGTTGTAGTAACTCAGGTGTCAGCCGGTCTCATTGAAGCGTCTTCTGCAGCGTATCGTTCCGTGTGTATGACTCAATGAATACTTTATGAATGAGAGAGATGCTCGTTTTGTTTGCTATATAAAATCTTATCTGTACCCTTCTAAATGTACAATTGTATCAGATAACGCTTATTATGCGTACTCCAGTTAGAACGATAAACATTGATAACAATGTTTTGTTATAATATATATAGATCTGCTTACCTTTATGTGTGTCCTCAAATTAGACACTACAGTCAGCGATGATTAATATATTTGACCTTACACACACATATCAAGCACTTAAAAGTTAAATTAAGACCGTCTACTTTCTCAGTATGTTCATAAAATCTAGAAATTTGTAGCCAATACGATGCTGTATCAATATAAAAATAATATACGGATAGGAAATTCATGAAAAAACTATATATATAAATCTGCTTACCTTTATGTGTGTCCTTAAATTAGACACTACAGTCAGTGATGTTTAATATATTTGACCTTATACATACATATCAAGCACTTAAAAGTTAAATTAATTCCGCCTACTTCCTCAGTATGTTCATAAAATCTAGAAATTTGTAGCCAATGTGACGATGCTATATTAATATAAAAATAATATATGGATAGCAAATTCATGGAAAAACAAAAATACCTGTATATAATAAAAACTACTATTTACAAAACAATCAACACAAAACTGTAGAAACACAACAATAACAATTTCCAATACACTGACTGCACTAATATAAAAATGACAACACGCACACAAGAATGGACAGTGAACAATAAATTGGTGGAATTGAAAATCTGTTTAAATTAACCTCCTTTGTGATGTCTGGGTAGTAGTAGCAATGAAATTTTGTGTTCTTTGAACTAGCCAATCATTGCTAAACAGTTATGATGTGCTCGCCTAGCTGCTAGCAGCTAATAAATGTTGCCGGTTCGTGTCACCAAATGAACACTTGCAATATTCAGCATATGTAAAGCAATTTCGTTTTAGATGTCAGCATGTCATTAAAATGTACGTTAGTAACACTGTATTCTCACTATTTCAAATGTCAAAACAGAAGTTATTTGTTGTCTACTTCTCTGGGGGAGTCATATGAATAATTCAACAAAAGACAGAAAACCATCCTTGCCACCCGGATGTGCCAACAAAGAGGCAAAGGAGACCAAATGGTGCCATGGGGTAAAACGAGTCCATTGTCTGTCAAAGGATTAGGAATACTTGGAACAAACTTTGTCCAACATTGACTTCAACATCTATTCTGGCTACTGTACTATTTGGGAAGAAAAAAAAACTAACTCGTTAACTTTTTAATCGTTAACAAAAAGTTTAATGATTAATGATTAAAGTTAAACATTTTAAAGTTTAACAATTAAGTTAAAAAGTTAAAAAATGTTAACGATTAATTTAATCTTTTTTTTTATTGTTAATCCCACATCTGGTTAGCAGACAGTGTGTTAATGAACTTAACCAAAAAGTTGTACAATGTTACTAAAATATTCACAAAGCAATTATCATTAGATTTCATAATGAACCTTAACTGAACACAGAACTGAAGTTTCAAACATGGTTTCTAAGACCTGTAAACAGTATCTATTTATTTGACTGACATACTTACCTAAATTCATAATATTTTGCCTTATCATTTGGATCATCTGGATTCAGAGACACATGTTCAAGAGAAAATTTATTTCCACGGAAATTACCGAGCCACACATCATATCCATTATCAGCCAGTATAAAACCTGTTGAATAAAACAATTAAATATCTGTTAAAATATTAACTCTTATATGAATGAATTACAAATTTAAAAAGTTTAAGTAAACAAAGTTGTTACAAATTGCATATCTAAAATAATACAAATGTGTACATATGAGTATGCACAATTTTCAAAGTGCTTAACAATATAAACTATGTAAAGATAATTGCCATCATCTGTATGGCAGCAACTGGATAGGTAAGGTCTTCTCAGGATAGTAGAAGTTCAAGTGGGTATATGTAAATATTAAATTCTTGGATTTTGTTGTCCATACGTTGATTAACTAAATGTATATCACTACCAACTCGGAACACAAAGTTTTTTATATGTAAAAATATAAAACTTTTACCTTACAGCCTGAACCAGTTTTCGCTTATTATAAGTTTCATCAGAGGATAAGTTTCACTGAGAGCGCTGTCCGTCTTGTTCTCGGCAACAGCGTCAACTTTTGAAGGATCGATGTGTGTGTGTGTGTGTGTGTGTGTGTGTGATATGTTCTAATAATACGTGTGATTTGGATTATGTCTGTTTGTTTAGGATGTCATTTTTATGTATTTTTGTGTGTTTTATATTTCCAATTGTTCAAGAGTATCTAGTTTTTGGCCTTTTGTGTGTACATGTAGAATATCCATATTGTTCTTGATGTTTGTGTATGTGTGGTTTGCTTCAATTATATGGTTTGCAAACATCAAAAACATTGAGAACAACATGGATATTCTACATGTACACACAAACGGCCGAAAACTAGACACTCTTGAACAATTGGAAATATACAAACACACAAAAACGCATAAAAACGACATCCTAAACGAACAGACACAATTCAAATCACACATTTTATATCACACCCCACACACACAACATTGATCCTTCAAAAGACAGCGCCGTCGCCAAGAACAAGATAGACAGCGGTCCCAATGGCAGCCTCTGACGAAGCTTATAATAAGCAAAAACTGGTTCAGGCTATAACGTAATACTTTTATATTTTTACCTATAAAAAACTTTGCGTTTCGAGTCGGTAGTGATATACTTATATTTGTAAATATTAGAAACAACTAAACGAACAAGGAAACAGTACAGCACTGATGAAATAAAAAAAAGGTATGTAAATAATGTCAGAAGTGCAAATCAACCGCCGGATTCTGTTCTATAGGATACAACAGTGACTTAGAAAATGTTATATGTAAGTGAAGTTATATATGGAGCTGAAATATATAGAACCAAACAAGTTTTTAATGACAGAAATAGATCACCTGAGACAAAAAGTTTCATACTGTAAATTAGAAAGTTAGATGTGAAATAATCAAAGAAACACATTGAAATAAACGGACATGAAGGTAGTTGACATAGAAAAAGAATAAACAATTCTTATCATCATCTTCTTTTCCAATAAGAATGGATAAGAAGGGTTTTGAAATGGATAGAAACCAAAAGAAAAAATAAATAAAAGTCTGAGTCACTATTAATATAGTGAGGCTTTGGATATAAATGAATTCAGAAGATGACATATAAGTAATATACGTTTATCAGTATATGGTTTGACTACCTGACATTATAATGTACAATTTTTCATCCTCTACAATCACAATACTATAGTCATGTCTGGATGAGAGACAATGATTTATTATATAATGAACAGCTAAAATGTCAGCATACTTGAAGGAATATCAGAGTAAATATATAGTGTAAATAATTATCAAATTGACTTTATACTGCAACGTTACAAGTATTATACACAATTACACAAAATACATTACCATGTACTCAACGCAACTATAAAGTGTATTACACCGGCCAGGTTGCAGGATTTTTTTCTTGTTGCGTCAAGTATATGTAGTTGCACAATAATAAAATAATTTTCAAAGAGGAGTGAGATGTTATTGACATGAAATAATTATTTAAAACCGTTTCAAAATAATCACTCTATGATTTATTAATTAATAGCAAAATATTCCAATATTAAAGATTCAAATATTAGATAAATCAAATATTCTCTTTTATAAGCTTTACAAATATAATGTAACCTTCTATGCTGTTCATAACATATATAAAAAAAAAACCATATAATCTTACTAGCTAAACAGACATGTTAATCAAGTTATCTAAATCCTTTTTATTTCAGTGTGTCGGACTTTGACTCAAATTTTAAATAATAATAGCAACTCATTTACAAACAAAATAATATTAAAACTCAAGACTAAAATTAATTGTTGCTATAAACAAAATAAAAATAATATAACATTTACTTCAAATCATATATATTATTTTTGTTGTCAACATTCCTTTTTCTCAACTAATACAAAGCCTACAGCGATGAATAAGGTATCAGTGGATAGGATTTTTTACCGACTTCTGACATAGCATACTCCGTTTATGTTAAAACACATTGTTTGTTTAAAATTTAAGTTAAAAGACAATAACAGGACAGGAATAGCGGACAATTTATTGCCGGGTGGCAGAACTTCTCACCCCCCTATTTAAATTACCTGTACCTATCCTTGACACTTCAGTATAATCTATCAGGGCATATTCAAAACAAGCCGACCTACTTCGAAGAGCATCATTGATAATTTGGGATGAAGTTTCAATGGTTCCCAAACACCCCCTAGAAATTGATGATCGACTCCTATGAGATATTTCCAACGTAAACACACACTTCGGAGGAAAAACAATAGTCTTCGGTGGCGACTTCAGGCAGGTACTTCCTGTTGTCAGGCACGGAAACAGAACAACCATAATAGAAGAAAACATACAACAATCACCACTGTGGCGAACAATACAGAAACGAAAACTGATGCAGAATATGAGAACAGACGATCCAGAATTCAGCAATTGTCTGCTGCAGTTAGGAAACGGAGAACTCAAAGTGTAACACGACGTTTCACCAAACACAGTCAAGATTCTCAAGATATTCTACTGCGACAAAAACGAGATAATTGTGAAAGTGTTCCCAACTGGCAGCATTAATGCCAACAATGTCAACGACTTTATCAACACAGCCATATTATGCCCGAAAAATGAAGACTGTACAAAAATCAACGAACACATTATGCAAACATTGTAGGAGATTGCAAAATTTATTACAGTTGCGATTCTGTACAATCCGACGAGGGGACTGACAACCAATTGTATCCTCTAGAATTCTTAAATAGTTTAAACCCATCAGGCTTGCCAACACATAAATTAATTTTGAAGAAAAACACTATTGTCATCTTGATCAGAAATTTAAATGCTAAACAGGGCTTAATCAATGGGGCAAGAATGGTCGCGTCACACACCTCCATGAATACACTGTCACTGCTCGGTTAATTGACTCTGGAAAAACTGTTGTCATACCACGAATTAACCTCACCCCATCCAGCCCAACCATGTTATTCCAAATGACCAGAAGACAGTTCCCACTGAAAGTTGCCTTTGCAGTGACTATCAGTAAGTCTCAGGGACAAACGCTTCAAAGAGCTGGACTATACTTGCCAAATGCTGTATTTACTCATGGACAACTCTATGAAGCCTTTTTAAGAGTCACTAAATCTAACAATATTTTTGTGTCAATTACCAAAAATGACAAACAAAAAATTCTAGATGATTGCATTCTGACATTAAATATTGTGTACAAAGATGTATTGTAAATTGTAAATACGTTCACATTAACAAACTCTCTTTGCTATTTTGTGTATACATTTCGCTGAGTATTTAATTTCAACAACCCAACAAAAGACTAAATTTTTTTTTTTTGAGTGGGAGGGGAAGGTTCTATGTGCGAAAGTTTCGCACGGGTTTACTGGTCTATTATTTATTTCTACTGACACGCCCAAATTTTAACATACAACAAAAGATTAGTATTTCTTTTCTAAATTTTATTGTTAAATTAAATTCTTTTATTTAACTACTATTTAAATTTAAAACTGTAATTCTTTACTGTTCATAGGTAAGTTCTTTTTGAGAGTTCTTTTCACAACAAAAATATAATTGTTTATTCATCACCTGCATACATCTGCCATTACCGTTGCGTGTGTGTGTGTCCAGAATCCTGAGAATTTGATGATGATGATGATGATTATGCTAATGCTGTGTTCTCTGTCTCTACGGGTTGTTGTTGGTGATGCTCCAGAGTTCCTCCATACGTCTTGGTGTGTGTGGTAAAGTGTGCGTGTGGTCCTGATCGATCGCCAAACCGGCAGCGTGACGTTGTGTGAAGATTTCATGAGTCTGAGACCAGCCCTAAATTGCTGGTGGTATTTATACTGGACGGTGATCTGATAGGTCCAGGACTGTTTTCGACCTGTTAGATATTGTCAGTTCGTGCAAAGCGTCCTTTTAATTACAAATCACTTTTTAGTTCTTTTTCGCGATCTCATAAACATACTCGTAGCACGAGCGATATCATTGTTTGGGTAGTTTTTCCTGGTCACTCACATATGCCACACTTCTTAATTATTTTTTAATTACACTAGTTATTAACATTAAATTAGTTAGCGTCTTTATTATTGCACATTTTTTGCAATAATTTTGTATCACCATACTCGTTAAAAATTCCTTAATGTAATGGCGTCTTTATAATTGGGGTAAATCTTTGTTCACAGGTTTAAAACATATTAATTAGTTTATTTTTATCCAGTTAAAACCTGATTAATGACAAACCAACAATTCGTACGTGTCTCCCCTTCTTGTCGTTCAATGCAGGTCGGAACTGCTTACACACAAACGCTGTATTTATCACTACCGAAGCAGGTGTCACTTTCGACAGGCCACAGCCTGTACTCTCCCGCACAAAATTGTTTAAAACTGTTCGTCGTATTCTTTTTACACTAATTATTTACAAAACATACCGCCCTGGCAAATATGCAAATATATGTATTGTTGCATATATTCCCCACGTGGAACAACAGTCAAATTTTATTTACACAGATATATATGTGTACTTTATAATTACAATTACATCTTATTATCTACATTACAATTGGTTTTTAAAAACTCCTTATAAAAGTAAATATTTTATAGCAATATGTAAGAAACAAACCCTTTGCGGTGGGCGACAAAATTCCTTCCCTCTATACAAACAGTACTTACTTCCTGTTCTCTATTGTTGTGTTTAAAGACCCACTAACCTACCATACTGTTGGCGTAGTGTGCAGCGCGGTCAGTCTATCTCTCTCACTCTGTTTCCCACTCTCTCTATATGCGTTCCTGCATTAAGAGAATCAATTATACTATACCAGTTATTTTTTTCTACTGGAAATATTTCCTCATCGATGAAGCATGATATTTGCCAATTTCTTTTTGTCTTTCAGTGTCATATACAGTACTATAAAGGTTTGTGCTCCCCGTCTTGTTTGCAGAAAATAGGGACCTTCGCATAATCTCAGAACGTTTTGGCGGTGCTGTCTATTCTCTTCCCTACTGGATTACTTCGTATCAATACCATATCTCCAACTTTAAATTCCATTAACTTGTGTGTTCGATTGAATCTCTCTACCCTCTTCATACCCTAAACTTCTAACCTATTTCTTGCGTTATCTAATTTTTAACTCATAGGTATAGGTAGATTCTGATTTTCAGGTTTACTAACAAAATTCTTCCAAAATCTAGTTGGTTTCTGCCCTTCTCCTAATTCAATTAGTGGGTATCCAGTAACTTCACTATAATTTTCATTAATAGATTTCTCAAAGAATGACAAGTATTCAGCTCATTTGTTACGCTGATCATGACAATATATACGCATATACTTGCCCTATTCTGTATTAACACATTCGGCAAGGTTACCCTGAGGATGCCTAATTGATGTGAGCATGGGTTTTATTCCTTGCTGCGTTAACGTTTCAGACCATAGCTTATTCCTAAATTGTTTGGCTTGATCTGTAATTATCTTCTTTACGTGACCATATGTGGGTACATACCTTTGCAGTATTATTTTCAGAACAGTCTTTGTGGTGGGTCGCATAATAGCGTATAACTGGACAACCTTGGTAAACACTTCTACACATACAAGAATGTGCCTAACACCCTGACTTGATCATGGCAGCGGACCCAAGAAGTCCAGAGCTAACAACTCCCCTTTCTCCTTTTCTCTGATGCTTTGCATAGATACATAGGTATGTAAATGTAAATTTGGATGTCTAGCGGTCTGGCAATCATGACTCCTTTTTAAGGCGGCTTTAATCCTCCTATACATGTTATTGATGGTGAAATCTTCTCTGAAAGTCCAGTAACATTTTAATGCTGACGCATGGGCTAGACCTTCGTGATATGGTGTAATTAACTGTTGTAACATTTATGGTGATAACATTACTTTCCAGTTGTTTTGATAGTTCATCTTCTTTTTTCACAGTACTAAATTAATATAGAATATTGAACTTTCACTTGTGAAACTTACTTGCTTTTCCCGTACGCATTTCGGTGTGGTGTGCGCCTTCATCAGTGGTGTGAGACAGA
This sequence comes from Magicicada septendecula, assembly GCA_034769895.1. Lineage (NCBI taxonomy): Eukaryota > Metazoa > Arthropoda > Insecta > Hemiptera > Cicadidae > Magicicada > Magicicada septendecula. The sequence goes on along the minus strand of CM068369.1, from coordinate 478,682,536 downwards.
CTGCCAGTAACTCATAATGGTTTTATTTGGTAGGTGCGCCTTCATCAGCGGTGGAGAGAGAGCGGTGGTAGGTGAGAGACTTAACACAGCAGAACAATATGAAATATACAAACACTACACAACACAACCAAACAGCATACTTAACGACCAATTACACTATAAATCACACACTCTTTTTGACACAATTATACATAAAACAAACAATAATTCGGATCCCTGCGCCAATCCCCTTCCACCACACACCACCCCCACTCAACCTACCAAATAAAACCGTTACGAGTTACTGGCAGTCTGTCTCACACTGCTGATGAATGCGCACACCATGCCGAAACGCGTACAGGAAAAACAAGTAAGGTAAGTTTCACAAGTGAAGTTCAATATTCTATATTAAATTACTTTCCAGTCTTGGTCCATTAATTTAAATAGTATGTTATTTTTAACTGCATACTTATGTGTGTGTGTGTGTGGTCCTGATCGATCGCCAAGCCGGCAGCGTGACGTTGTGTGAAGATTTCTTGAGTCTGAGACCAGCCCTAAATTGCTGGTGGTATTTATACTGGACGGCGGTATGATAGGTCCAGGACTGTGTTCGACCTGTTAGATATTGTCAGTTCGTGCAAAGCGTCCTTTTAATTACAAATCACTTTTTGGTTTATTTTCACGATCTCGTAAACATACTTGTAGCATGAGCGATATCATTGTGTAATTTTTTCCTGGTCACTCACATATACCACACTTCTTAATTATTTTTTAATTACACTAGTTATTAACATTAAATTAGTTAGCGTCTTTATTATTGCACATTTTTGCAATAATTTTGTATCACCATACTCGTTAAAAATTCCTTAATGTAATGGCGTCTTTATAATTGGGGTAAGTCTTTGTTCACAGGTTTAAACATATTAATTAGTTTATTTTAATCCAGTTAAAACCTGATTAATGACAAACCAACAATTCGTACGTGTCTCCTCTTCTTGTCGTTCAATGCAGGTCGGAACTGGCTTACACACACATACACACAAATGCTGTATTTAACACTACCAAAGCAGGTGTCACTTTCGACAGGCCACAGTCTGTACTCTCCCACACAAAATTGTTTAAAACTGTTCGTCGTATTCTTTTTACACTAATTATTTACAAAACATACCGCCCTGGGCAAATATATGTATTGTTGCAATACTTAATACATATATTGCTTAATAGCTATGCTCCCCATGTCTGCAGTATGTTCGTGATGTACGTGAAAAGTCAACATGACTTGAATGGGCTGAGCCCTGTTAATGCATTCAAAGTAAGAATAGCTTTATAATTACGGTAATCACATTTTATAAGAAATTAATTTAAGGGAGTGTTAGGAGAAATGGTAGGATAAATCTAGGCCTGTACATCTCTTTAAGTATACACATATCAGTCTTATCTAACATGTTTACAGCCATAATATTATCATCTTTTTCTAGTTTCTGTAAATACTTCACCACAACTTTACCTCTTCTTTCACTATTGTCATTTTTGTATTTGTATCGATCTTGCAGTTGCTCTTACACTTTGGTGCAATTCTTAATATTTTGGACTGAACTTGTAAAATTTCAATGTTATACAATAACGCAGATCCCTACAGCTGGATTCTATAAGTCCATATGGATAAAAGATTTGTTTTGTAAAATATTATTAAGGATAGCATAGATTTCCTCTCCAGAAATCAGTACACATTCTTTGTTTCTAGATTTAGCTGCTTTAGTTTTGTCTTTATATCATTTTCTCATGTCAGTCTTCAGTTAATATGAATAAATGCCAATCAAAAAAGGAAACAATTTAAATTTTATAAAACCTTGCCACTATACAAATTGAAGATCCCTATTAATGTTCTCGTCAGGTGGAAACACACATCCAAGCATATAAAGGAAGATATTTAAGGGTGAGTATTTTTAAATTCAGAAATGACCATATTAGATTTAAAAACTTGGTTACTGTAAAAGATTGTGTGTCTACAGAGAAAAACAAACTAGCAAGTATATACAGGCAGTTACTATTAAAAGCTTAACTACTCATGTTAGTATTAGAAACATATCTATTTTCCTAAAAATAGGAAAATACTGATCATGATAATTATATGTATAATTGCAATTTTCCCTATGTGTGCTGATTAGATTGTGATTAGGTGAAAGCTTGCTAATAACTGAGAAATACAATCAAAATCTGGTTCAGGTAGAGCCAAAAATAGACCAAACTCAAGTATTCTCTTTTTAGTACTATGAGTTGTTTTCTGAAGGTACTTAGAATTGAAAAACCTAGAATAAAATATACTTGGTTCTTCAAGTTGAGAGTTGGACATGAGATTGACAATCCCACTAGGGATTATGCTGCTTGGGAAGTTAAGGAACAAATAAAAACCTTGGATTTCGTTGTCCATGACGTGTCCGTTACTTAACTAAATATCACTATTGTTTGTCTCCACACCACTACAGAATCCACCTTTGCAAACCACCTCATTGAAGCAAACCACACATATAAAAACATCGACAATAACATAAACATTCTACACGTACACACAAAAGGCCGAAAACTAGACACTCTAGAACAATTAGAAATATACAAACACACAAAAACAAATAAAAACGACATCCTAAACGAACAGACACAATTCAAATCGCACGCATTATTCGAACACATCTCACCACACACACACACACACACACACACACACACACACACACACACACACACACACAGCCTCGATCTTTTGAAAAACTATCCCGTCGCCAACAACAAGACGGACAGCGCTACCTATGGCAGCCTCTGATGAAGCCTTCTAAAGGTGAAAGCCGGTTTAGGCTGTAAGGTAATCTTTACGATTTTACTTATAACACATTTGTTAACATTAAGTATATGATACTGAAGGGGGTGAAAAAGCAAGTGCTGTAGGTCACTTTAATTCTGTTTTCCAGAATAAAGGGTTTACATTTGGCCTTTAAAGCCAATTCTCCAATGATGTCCTGATCCATTCTGAACTTTAAGATTAAACTTAAAAAGTATAATGTTGGAAATATCTATTTGATATTGTACAGCCATATTCAGTTGTCAACTTAACCAGTGACTTACACCATTTTAAGTCTCATCAAATGCTCCATTCTCTTTAGCTTCATTCCACACAACTAAATTTTGTTGGTAACAACTAGATTTTATGACTGCATTTTTAAAAAGAACCAGAAACTAATTAGAAAGACAAAATTTCAAAATTTGTTCATCTTATTACTTGAATTAGCAGTCTCTGTAATTCCAACTTTGTCGTGTTTACTTGCTAAACTGCTACTTGTCATGTTCCGGACAATGTTTACATTTTTCACATTGTCTGGAACATGACAACTAGCAGTTTAGCAAGTAAACATGACAAAGTTGGAAAAAGAAAAATGTAAGAAAGAAATTAAAAATCTTTAAAATTATCTTGTTGTTGCATCCTCTTCGTTCACTTATTAACCCACCATCAACCCCCACCACACACTCCATTCCGTAATGGTTATTCTGTAATCGACAGTTAGTACTCAACCCACTGAAGAAGAGAAACAACATCTTGAAACATTTGGGAAGTGACAAACAGTAAGTTCATAAGTGAAAGTATTATATATATTATTAAAAATCTTTATTAAAAATTGAACTATTTACATATAAATAATATTAAAGTGTTATTAACATTTACAAAAACAGTTTAATGAAGAAATTTGTGTTAGTGGTTGAAATCACAATCAGAATGATCACTGTTGCACACCACTATATAAAAATTATTCCGATTAGCGCTTTCAAGCTTCACAGCCCATCGTCAGATCAAAATAGACAGGAAATATGTAAAAACTGATTGTGATTTCAACCACTAACACAAATTTCTTCATTAAACGTCTGTTAAGATGTGCAATCGACTACAGGTAATGGACAACAACAATGAGGTAATAAACGACAACAATAAGGTAAGTAAAGTTTTTAAATATCTTAAGTTAAAAGTTAAATTGAAGAGGGTTTTAAGTAAAATATGGTTTAATAAACAATGTCTGGATAATAATGTCATCCCAAAGTACGCTCAAGTTAAAATTAAAAATAAGAACAGTGTAGCCAAAAAAGTAAAAGAACAAAGCGAGAAGTTGTGGATAAAACTGGAAATAAGGTCACTCTACGGCTTAATCAATAGATATAATAGGGAATTATATGACAGACACATAGAATTGTTAAGAATATACTCGTATGTAGAGTTAGAAGAAATATAATTTTGGTTTGGGGTACGTAGAAAAGAAATTGGAAAATAAAAATAAAAAAATGGTAGATAAGTTAAATAAATTAATAAGAAAGAACGAAGTAAAAAAAGGAACACCTCTCTAAGAATAACTACGAAAAAAGTGTAATAAACCTTACAGATGTAAATTTCAATACAGAAGAAAAAGAAATGTTAGCAAAAGGCTTAAAATACGCACCGCCACCAGAATTAAATCAAGAAAAAACGATTATTGAATGCGAAAGCATAATACAAAAACTAGGAACTGAAAATGATAAAAAAAGAATAATGTGGGAAGTAGGGAATGTAGTAGATAAAATATTTAAGAAAAGTTTGTATAATTCAAAAAATGAACAAAAAATCAAATCAACTGTAACTAAACTAAAGAATAAAATAAAGAAGAATGACATTATAGTTACGAAGGCGGACAAAGGAAATACAATGGTACTACTGATAAAGGACGAATACATAAAGAAAACGGAAGAATTTATAAGGGAAGGACCATACGAGGAAATAAAGTATGATTATACAAGTAAGTACCAGTCAAGGATAAAACAAATGATGAAACAGATAACATTTATAGAAGAAAATAAGAAAAAGTATTTATTGGAAAGTAATCCAACAGCACCAACTTTTAAAAGTCAGGTTAAGATACATAAAGAAGGAAAACCAATTAGACCGATTGTTTCTTTTATTAATGCACCTATTTATAAATTATCAAAGGAAGTTAGCAGAGTACTGAAAGAGAAATATGAATTTGGGACAAAATACAACATAGAGAATAATGTAAAATTGATAGAAAAATTAGAAAATATTAGGATTAATGTAAATACAAAATTGATATCACTGGATGTTAAGGACATGTTTACCAATATCACAGTAAATAAAGTTATTAAGTTAATAAACGATAATAATATGGGAGAATACAGGTATAAAAAGCAGTTGATGAAAGTAATTAAAGAATGTGTAAATCAGAACTATTTTAGGTTTAATAACAAGTTTTATATACAGAAAAAAGGTTTACCTATGGGGTCTTCATTATCCCCTATTCTTGCTGAAATATACATGAATGATTTTGAAAAGCAATTAATAACTTCCACTAAGTATAAAGACAATATAAAATTATGGTCTAGATATGTTGATGATGTATTAGTAATTTGGGAAGGAAGCATAGAAGAAGTGCATGAGTTTATAAATGAGGTAAATAATAAGGATAAAAACTTACAATTTAAAGAAGAGTTAGGAGGTAAGAAAATAAATTACTTAGATTTAAACATAGAAATTAAAGATAATGAGAAACTACAGTTTGGGATATTTAGGAAAGAGTCGTATTCTGATATAATTATACCAAGAGAGTCTTACCACCCATATAGATATAAAATGGCGGCAATCAATTCATTTTGTTACAGAGCTCAGAAGTGTTTAAAAGAGATTGAATCAAAAGATAGGGAGTTAAAACGATAAAGAGAATTGTAAGGAATAATAATTATAACACCAACATAGTGGATAAAGTTATGAAAAGGGTTAACATACAAAAAGCTAAAATAGAACCAGAACAAAAGAATTATGCAGGGTCATTGACATACATAGGTTCACATACTACAAAAATTATAAACTGTTTTAATAAATATGGAGTAGATATAGCTATTAAAAAATGTGAAACGGTATTTGATAAGATAAGGAATAAGAATATAGAAAAAATTCCAGTATTACAGAAAAGCGGAATTTATAAATTAAAATGTAAAGACTGCAACAAAGTGTACCTAGGTGAGACAGGACGGAAATTCGTATGCAGGTTGTCTGACCACAAACGTGGAGAAGGTAATAGAACAACCAATTCATTATATGCAAGACATTTCATAGAAGACAACCATAAGTTTGTTAATCCTTTGGAAGAATACGAAATTGTAAAAGTAGTAAATAACACAGTTGAAAGGAAGCTTAGAGAGGAGTTAGAAATACTGAAAGAAAGAGAAAAAGGGTTAGACAATTTAATTAATATTAAAATTAAATTTGATAATGAAGAAATATTTTATAACATGATTAAGAAGTAAATGAGAGAGGACAGATAGATAAGATTAAGAATTATATTGCATAGTACTAATTGGTTGTTTTAAAATAAGGGTGTGTGACTGACCCACGTGTGTGGAGAGGAAGAGGGTAGTTTAAAAGGATGCACACACACACACACACACACACACACACACACACACACACACACACAACACTGAAACACAAGGAATTTGCTAGAAAAATATGTAACATATGGTGGGACAGGGTTTAGGGGGTGAGGAAGGGTCATTAATTTATAGCTTGTTGTGTGTGAGCAGGGTTGGGGAGAGGGGTGAAGGGTTTGTTCTTACATATTTCCTGTCTATTTCGATCTGACGATGGGCTGTGAAGCTTGAAAGCGCTAATCGGAATAATTTTTATATAGTGGTGTGCAACAGTGATCATTCTGATTAAAAACAGTTTAGCCTTTATCCTTCTAAAAAGAAAATTTTTCTTCATTCTCACTAGAAAGTGGTGCATTATTTCTTCCTTTCAGTTTCCTGAAGGACCAATGTTGTATAGGAAGTACATGTTTCAAAAATGCAATATTTTTTGAGCCTCAGGTACACTCACTGGCTCAAGCCTTCTGTACAGTATTATGATATTACCTTATTTCAATTTTGTTTTGTGACTTAGCTATGTGATGTGTTTCAGAATGATAGATCCATCGTCAGACACACGTATCCCTCATAAGAGGTCGTCAAACATTCAAATTTATTAATTAAAGTCAAATGCATATCGATAAAAACAGATTTGCATACACGCTACTTGAACAGTGTACATCGTGTCATGTGTGGACATTCTACACGGCTACGTTAACATTCGATTCGGAGAGGGGAAGTGTAGCACCATTGGCGCTGCGAGTTGCGTGGGGATACAGCACGTTTCCCTACACTGCTTGACGTTTGTACAGTTAAAGTAAAACTCATATGCAACTTGAAAATTTAAGCGTCCAAAAATTACGGTAAGAGCATCAGAATACTTAAACTTTGTCCTTTGTTATTCTAAATCACTTCAAATATTATATTTTGTAACACGAACAAGCACAAATATGAGCCTAAACTTGTAATACAAATTGACGCTCATGATATCCACAGCTGGAAAACATACATTCAGATTAAAAAAACTTTTGAGTATGACTGTAGACTGCTCAGTAGTGTGAGATGCGCTTGTGCATTTGACTCTAAATTCCCGTAGTTCAAATTTTTTTCTACATCCGTTGCTAAATTTGTCTAGTAGTACGCTGACTTACAACAACGGCCTGTGCACCATGTGGTGTGGACCTGGGTATACAGCAACTCTTATTGTTGTATCATACAAAGCGTTAGGTTGGAACTTGGTTTGGTCATTTAATATCTAATTTTGATTGATTTTAAATGCCTTATGTATTGCAAACTCTTCAACAGCATTCATATCTACCTTTTTTTACACATGTGTAAAGGTTTAAGATTAGTATCGGAGTCAGTGTAATTATGATAATTATGATTACTATTAATTAAATGTTGTCCAAAATTTGAATTTGTTGTTATGATATCTTTTTGGGATAAATGTTATTTAAATCTTTTACTAAATTACTTTCCTGTTTGGCCTATATAAAAACATTGACAATTGTGGCATGTAACTCTATGTTACAACTGTTTTTTCACTTAAAGAATTTTCATTTTTGATCTAAGTGTCTGATGTATAGTATTAGTTGTACAAAAAGTTAGTTATGATTTGCCTTTTAATCTATTAATTAAAATACTGGGGAGAATACTGCTATAAGGAACTGTTGTCTTTTCAGGTCTTGGTGGTCTTCTGCATTTGTCACATGCAATTAATGGAGATCGACATTGTTCAACTTTTGTCTTCATTCTGTCTTGTCTGGTTTCAGGTTTATACAAGAAAAGATAAATCAGTCTACAGAGGTTCTTTGTATCATATTGAATACAGTTTACTTTTTTGTACTTAAACCACCGACTTTTGTATCTTAAGTCAACTAACACCTTTTTATTTCTCCACCATTTCTTCTTTTTGTATTGTGATTTTTCATTACTTCTGTTGATGTGCTATAAGACTGTCTGCTTGATTCTCACTGCCAAAAATTATTATTTTTATTCACTTCAGGCATAAATTAATACCAATCATTGGAAACACAAAATACCTTGTTTTTGCCTGCTTTTTTAATCATTTTAAAGTTCGAGTTGTTCAATTAAAATTCAAAATCATCTTAAGAGAGCTCATTTCTCTCTTTTCAATATAGAAATAAATCATACTAACCTGAAGAGGATAAGTCTGTTTAAAAGTCTGCTCAAGATTGAAAGCTGATTACAGCTTGTTACAATTCACCTGGTACAAGTCTGATTGTATCACTTGAAGCTAATCAGTTTGCGTTTGTATACTCAGTGAAGCGCTGCTGTATGTGAGTAACCATTGGAACTATAACTTAGTTAATTTCTTTTTTTTTTAATCTCATATTTCTTTGCTTTCTTATGGCAGCAAGCCAAAATAAAAAACAAAACTAATTTACACAACTCGCATTCTCATCCATCATGTGAAGATCACATAAAACTTACACATGATGGGTGAACGTTTCTGATGAAATCTCCTGTCTGACTACCTACATCATCATAATTTATGTTCTGTGAATATATCAACCTCAAAAATCAGTGGTCATTGTCAGAAGCTATAAACATTAATTTACAATAACAATTATTTTTTGATTTTGTTGTTCATGACATGTCCGTTGATTAACTGAATATAAGTATAACACTACCAACGCAGAACACTTTTCTTCACGTTATTCTGAACACCTAAAAGCTTTATCCAGCAACAACATACATTCTGTGATTGCCACATACATACACACAAAAAACCACAGCTACACCAACATAGATACTAATCTTGAGATATTACCCTACTTACCTAAAAGTCGAAAACTTAACAGCAGAATAATATGAAATATACAAACATTACACAACACAACCAAACAACATACTTAACGACCAATTACACTATAAATCACACACACTCTTTGACATAATTATACATAAAACAAACAATAATTCGGATCCTCGCGCCAATTCCCTTCCACCCCCCCACTCAACCTACCAACTAAAAACCGTTACAAGTTACTGACAGTCTGTCTCATACCGCTGACGAAGGCGCACATCATGTCGAAACGCGTATGGGAGGAAACAAAGTAAGTTCACAAGTGAAAGTTTAATAATCAATATTAATTTATAAAAATTATAAAACAATTGTAAAAATAACACATATTACTATCTACAATAAAGTAATGTAAACTAAAATATTATGTGTGATAGAGCAGGAGGTTTTAATAAAAATGGGACTTTCTGAATAAAGAGAAAATGTACGTGAAGAGATATTGAGAGAAATTGAAAATGGAAGAAATACATGTTTTCTGTCTCATGTTTACAAGCAAGCTCCTAAACAAATTGATGAAATTTCCATTAGTGAAGGAAGCTAAGATCATTATACTAATTTTACTTATCTTACAAGTACATTCTTATGAAATGTATCACATTGGTAAATATGACTAGTATCTAACCTAGGCCAGACTGAGGTCCAGTTACAACAAAATCAGCAGAACTACAGAGAAAACCATGTTGTATGAGAACAGGTTTACTGTTGGATGCAGGACCACCAGAACTACTGTGTGGTATACGATATATTGTTAGAATGTAGCCGTCAGCAGTTGTCACCTTGTGCTCTTCGCATGGATAGCCATGTCGTGTGATCAGTTCTTGCTAAAACAAAAATAAACTATATACTAGTTCTGCAAATGCTATATTTTAAATTAATGTATGTGTACATAAGTCCATTCACACACCACATTATGCCAACATGATTATTATGCTTATTTTTTTTAAGTAGGTGAAAATGCTTATGTTCTTGGGTTTTGTTGTCAATGACGTGTCTGAGTATCACTCATGATTTGTATATACTATTAATTTCAATACACAACAAAGTGATTTAGATACAAATTTAAAAAAAAGTCACATTTTTGCCTGAGCCAGCTTTTGTTTATTGCGAGCCTTGTCAGAAGCAGCTGCTAGGAGCGCTGTCAGTTCTATTTTTGGAGTTGGCTCCATTGTTTGAACTGGTTGATAGATGGTCTTGTGTGTGTGTGTGTGTGTGTGTGTGTGTGTGTGTGTGTGTGTGTGTGTGTGTGTGTGTGTGTGTGTGTGTGTGTGTGTGTGTGTGTGTGTGTGTGTGTGTGTGTGTGTGTGAAGCTACTTGATGGTCAGGGCATGCCAGCTACACCAAACACATTACACACTGCATACACTACAATGATCTGTCAACCATTTTAAACAACAGTGCTAACTCCAAAAATGAAACTGACAGTACACCTAACAGCCACTTCTGACAAAGCTCACAATGACAATAACATATTACTTACTAGCTGTGTAATTGTTTACTTTGTGTAAGGAAACAATGGCAAGGTATACAATTGATTTAAGCACTCCTCATATGTGTGTAACAAGAAGACTTCTCTTTATTCAACATTTAAGAAAAACATATACTGACTGATGCCATGACATTACTAACTCAATTATTAAATTATCGAAAGGTTTCTTTAAACTTTGGCATCAAACTAGATTCTATATAGTTATACCTCGGATCCGGGTGAACTTTCTGTATTAAAACTTTTAATTATACTCTTTTCATGATATTAGCTTGCAAGACTTTCTTTTAATTCAACATTTAAGAATGGTATTATTGCTTGAGTTATATTACTCTACATTAACATATAAACTGTTACAACGTATGAAGTTAGAATAGTTACATGAAATATTAATTAATAAGATATAATCTTATAAACATTAGATTTAATTTATAAGTCTTTACAAAGTTAATCATTTCTGAAAAGTCTCTTTCAAGATGTGTTGTGTAACAAATATTATTAACCCTCGATAGACAGGCTATCGAGTCACCTTTTAATTGGTATGCAGAAGACTCCTCCTGGGGTATCAGTCTTGGGAAACAGGAACAGCTACGTCGTCATCTCGGTCTGGCTTTCCTCTGTAAAGGGCTCCAAAAGTTAGCAGGTAGTACAACATGTCATGCAGCTATCTACGATGATCGTGTAGATTCTCGGATGTCCTGATCTGCATATTCTGTCACGTGCAGTAGAGTTTGTGGCTTCTGCTAGTTCACATCTCCGGGTATTACTTTGGAATAGTTGTTATACGTTGAAGTACGTAGTCATCTTGTGTTACACTTTTTGTTACGTTTCAATACTTTTTGTTTTACATAACTTTAAACTTATTGTCTATTCACATGACTACATTAATTAATACATCCAGATGCTTTAAACAAACTACATCTGGTACACTTTCTGAAGATGAAACCAAATATGATACACATATTTGAAGAGCATAGCTCTTACGTCTACACAGTACGGAGTCACCATTGCAAGAGAGAGAATTTACGCTCCCTTCGCCAGGTACTAGACAAAAGTTAGTGGGACAACTTCCGCGCGAGAATATAGTTCCTAACTATATTTAAGTTAACATTTTTATTTATTTAAACTATCCCTAAACAAATATATATAATTTAAATCAGTTGTTTTAGCGACTTTTTATGTCTTCAGATTTTATTATTATTAACATTAGTTTTTTATCTTATTCTTACTCACACAAGACTCTGAAAGCATGTCGAGTCTGGAATCAACAGGAAAGCGCCTGCTTACAAGCAAAGGGTTAAATACGATATTAATAACGCTTTACAATTCATCTTTTTATTTGAGTATCTTATAACTAATTAATTATAACTGATTAAGTTATAACTTATAACTGAGTACATACAGGTATCTTATATTAAAACAGTGAGATTTAAATAGCTTAAGACCTCGCAACCTTAATTTTTAAAATTTTTTATTTTCTAGATTATTTCTTTTATTTAAATCGTCACATTCTGTAGTGGTGTGGAGTGCTTTTGCAGGACGTAGCTTCAAACAGAGATACATTGAACACACAAAAGCACTCCACACCACTACAGAATCTACCTTCGCAAACCACCTCATTGAAGCAAACCACACATATAAAAACATCGACAATAACACGAACATACTACACGTACACACAAAAGGCCGAAAACTAGACACTCTAGAACAATTAGAAATATACAAACACACAAAAACAAATAAAAATGACATCCTAAACGAACAGACACAATTCAAATCGCACGCATTATTCGAACACATCTCACCACACACACACAGCTTCGATCTTTCAAAACACTATCTCGTCGCCAACAACAAGATGAACAGCGCTACTAACGACAGCCTCTGATGAAGCCTTCTATAGGTGAAAGCCGGTTTAGGCTGTAAGGTAAAACTTTACGTTTTTACTTATAAAAAACTTAGTGTTCCGAGTCGTCAATATTATAGTGATATTTAATCATACAGTATTGGCTTTGTATAGATAATCTTAACCACTGTTCAGGAGTTCTGAATAGAATATTAGATTTGAATCCACTAGCTGTGTTTGTTCCCTGTGACTTAACTTGTTTGGAGTTCATGCAGCTCATGTAAATGTTCCAGCCAGTGACATTTTATGGGACAGTAGAAACCTTCTTTTCCTGTTCCACTTGTAAATAGAGTGTTCTTAAAGACTGTAAATATTACTCTAAAAGGACATTATGATACCAGATGGAGTTCATCAAAATCAGATGCGGTGAAAGCAATATCCACTCAGCTGGATGAAGTGATCGCTGCACTGGTGAAACTGAGGGATAACCCGCTGAAAGGAATAAGCTTTATTCAAGCATTGGCACTTCTTGAGAAGCTAACAGACAAATTAAAAGTTTGGAGGAATGAGCTGTGTGACAATCTCGGCAGAGCAGGTATGTAATAAATGGGGTGTCAGTATCACAAAAAGGATACGAAGGAAGTTCATGATGCCAGGCGAGTATGCAGACAATTCTGCATTAACCATTTGGAAAAGAAGCGTGACGTCCAAGAAAGTTTGGACAAACTGTCCAGTTTCAGGAGAAATTAAAATCTCAAGCCGTTTCTCTAAAATTAAAAAGTTAGAAAAACACTTTGTGTCCTCTGTAAATTTGAGGTGTTCGTAAATGAAGGGGATATACATTTTAAGGAACAGCTTTCACAAATCAATATTAAGTGCACAGTGCTTGCAAAACTGTATCCATATGACTTAAACAGTGAAGAATTGTTCAGTGACTTGAAATACAGCACACTTTTATTAAGAAGGGCAAAAGTTAAAGGAGAACAAATGGATTTTACCAAGGACTGCTACAATATATTTCTTCAATGGGATTAGAAGCCTACAAAACACTGGCAACAGCTTTAAAAATGTTTCTTACTTTACCAGTGTCTGTGTCTTCTTGTGAAATAACATTTAGTAAACTTAAATTGATTAACTCATACATACGATCAACAATATCTCAAGATAGGCTATCAAATCTAGCAATACTTTAAATTGAAAATTACATTGCTTTGTCTTTAGTGATTGATTTAATCACTATACAACTTTGCACTTTGCAACTTTGGAATATGCAGTAATTAAGACCAAGAAAGTTACATTTTAAAATATATCGTTTTATATATTTATTAAATATTAAAAATAAATATTATGTGTTAATAAACTAATGTTCATTAGTATTTATTAATAGTAGACGGAACCATTAACCTGTAATGGTAAGTGATATGTTTTATTACTTTTAATGTAGTTCTTTGTTTAACTTTATGTTGCTTTAGGATGCCCTGCATTTTTATTGTTTTGACGATGCACTTTACACTTACAAGGAATTTGAATGTTTATTAGAGCATTTGTATGTTTTTTATATTACTGGATTTTTTATATTACTGCATTTTTATAGTCTACATTTGTTACCAATAAATGTGTACAAACTGAATAGGCTACTGGTAATATTATAATATGTAATTTCTTAATTTTGACTTAAAAAATGTTGTTTGCTGGACGTGCTTTCAAACAAAAAACTACAGATTTGCATTTATTAAGGACTTTTTTCACTGGATGGGCCTTCGTTTTTGCCCTTTTGTCCCCTTTTAAATGTGAAGGCGAGGCAGCCAACGATCTCCTTGCCCCGGGTGCCAAAAAGCTTAGCTACACCACTGTATACATATCATTAATGCTATATGGTTGGGTTGCAGGAAGCTCATTCTACCTCCCAGTATGGACTCTCACTGACAAAAAAAAAAACACAATTTTTCTCAATCACCATTATCTTCCTGCAGAATTGTTCTTAAGTACTACTATGGATTCCATAGTGGAATGTAGTGCCTTTGTGTGTTCAATGTATACCTTTGCAAACCACCTCATTGAAGCAAACAACACATACATAAATATCGAAAACAATATGGATATTCTACATGTGCACACAAAAGGCCGAAAACTAGACACACTTCAACAACTGGAAATATACAAAAACACATAAAAATGACATCCTAAATGAACAGACACAATTCAAATCACACATATTATTCAAACATATCACACTCCACATGTACAACATTGATCCTTCAAAAGACGGCGCCATCGCTAAGAACAAGATGGACAGCACTCCCAGTGGTAGCCTCTGATGAAGCTTATAATAAGCGTAAACTGGTTCAGGCTATAAGGTAAAAACTTTTACATTTTACCAACAAAAAACTTTGTGTTCCAAGTCGGTAGTGATATACTTATATTTAGTTAATCAACGGATACGCCATGGACAACAAAATCCAAGAATGTATATCATTAGCATCATAACTACTTAATTCGTCTTCATGTCTTCACAAAATACCCTGATCAATTAGCTGTACACAAATGTAACCTGGCCATCCCTGTATCCTGTAACGGGCATTTGTTATAATACAGGGTGGCCCATAAGTCAGTTGGCAAAATTGCAAATACCACTTTTATTGTAGAGGTGCAGCAGGGATACAGATACAGATAACGCATACAGATAGTTAATAACATAGTTCTCATGACCTACAAGAAATGCTCAAAGTGGCCTCCATCCTTTTCTATGCAAATTTGACATCTTCGAAGCACTGAAGCACAAATTATGTCCGAAATATTCAGGGACTGTAGGTGTTCAAATTCAGATTGAATGCGTTCCTTCAATTGTTCCACATCACGAATCTTCACGGAGTACACTGCATTTTTTAGTATACCCCAGACCGAGAAGTCCATCGGGGTAAGATTGGGAGAACGTGGAGGCCATTCAACACGACCCCGTCTAACAATCCATCCATCGAATGTTGGATTCAAAAAGTCTCTCACAATCAGTCCATAGTGTGGGGGTGCCCCATCTTGTTGCCATATTAACTTTTCTCGAATTGGCTGCACGTGTTCAAAAAGTGGACTGTTTTCTAGTTCCATCAACACTTCGTGAAGCATTTGTAGGTAACTTTCAGCATTCACTGTACCATTCAAAAAGTAGGGTCCGATGATCCTACCGGCAAAGGTCCCTGCCCAAACAGTAACCTCCGGAGCAATTAACTCTGTCTCTATCACCACGTGTGGATTCGCAGTATCCCAGTAAACACAGTTGTGCCTATTCACTGTACCATTCAGCTTAAAAATAGCCTCGTCACTCCAAAGAATGGTTTTGTAAAACTGTGGATCGGCTTCTTGTCGTATTGCGTACCATTCGCAGAATTCTGTACGCCTATCAGGATCATCTTCATTTAGGCCTTGGAGTAAAGTGGGCTTATATGGTCTCAACTTCAACGTTTTCTGCATCCTTTGCAGGCTTGTTCGAGGTATTCCATACTCATTGGACGTTTTTCGTGTTGATTTCTTTGGTGACTGCACAAAACATTGTGCAATGATATTTCAATTCTCTTCTGTTGTAACTGTTTTTGGCCTACCTGATCGAGGAAGGTCCGCTACCATCCAGTCTGTTAAAATCTGTTATTCAGTTTACGAATACCTTCTCTAGATGGAGGTGCGATGTTTGGAAAACGTTCCGCAAATTACTCAACAACATCACTGAAATTATGGTCCTGTTTCCACCACATCTGCAGTACAAAAACACACTGCTCTGTAGATAGTTTTCTATTCATTGTCTCGCAAACAACACGAACACCAAACAACAAACAAGCGGTAACAACAGCATACACATCAACATCAACCTAACCTCATAACCTCAAATCTCAACTGAATTATGGGAACTACTGCTCTAGTCAAGTCAAGTAACTACTATGCTAGTCAATCGAGTGTCTACATACTGCTGGTGCCAACTGACTTATGGGCCACCCGGTAGATCACAAATACCAAAAGAGAGTTCAATGAATGCCAACTGCTAAAGTCTTGCCTAGTCAAAAATGGTCCACCTTCATTATTTGTTAATTGCAGAAATGATGTGTATTCCAGTTTGGCTGTTCATCTGAATTAATCATTCTTCTACATTTCTTTGTTATAGATCGCAAAGCCATCTCTGTGCAGTCCACACTTTTTGCATAATTATCGTACTTGGTGTCTACAAGTCAAGTCACAAAGCACACAATGAGCACAAACTTTGCTTTATTTGAACCAAGTGGCACCCAAAAACAATTCATGTTCATCTTATTCAAATGACAATTCTGATTGTGCACTTCCAATCTAAACTACTGCTATATTCAAATTATCTCAATCAACCACTACCACAATTGGTGCAGTTTTATTAGACTTTCTTAGACTTTGTTGTCTGTGATGTGTCCATTGATTAACTAATTATAGCCCAAGTATAACACTGCCGACACGGATTACAAAGTTTTTTATTGGTAAAAATGTAAAATTTTTACCTTATAGCCTGAAGTAGTTTTTGCTTATTATAAGCTTCATCAGAAAACCGGTTCAGGCTATAAGGTAAAAATTTTAAATTTAAAATTTTTACCAATAAAAAACTTTGTGTTCTGAGTCGGTAGTGTTATACTTATAATACTAGACTTTATTTTTGTTTTTTTCCTTGACTAATCTTCACAGTTTCCAGGCTGAAGATATTAATAGTAGAATAAATAAATAAGACTATATCATTTGCAAATAACAGATCTGAAAGTATATTCTAACTATTTTAATTCTTATGCTTTCATATTCTAATCATGTTAACATACCTTACAAGAGTGCTCAATACAACTTATCTGTCATGTAACCTACCTGTCACACTCCTTTGTCTACTAATACATTATTTAATAATGTGAGAAAATTGATTTGATATAATTAGATTTTTATATACAGATGTATAATTTTTAAACAAAATTTAAACAGCCAAGTCACTGTGAATATATAACAACATTTTTGAAAAACAATTTGTTTAATAATTGTTAATACAAACAAATTAGATTAATACATTTAATACACACAAATTAGATTTAAATTAATTCAGTGTGTGAAACACATTTGTTCAGACTTTGAGCTGTTAACCTTGTAATGTAATTACTGCACTGCGATACGCACAGATGACGTCACGTTTTTCTTATCTGCCGCCGACAGCAGGTACTGCTGTGCGGCCTGTAGCAAAATTTTCGTTAGTTCTAACCAAGACTCCGAGTTGTTCACTCGTATCAGTAACGGCCGCGGCCACTGGCTTTCAGCTTTTTAATTATTATTATCCAGTGCAGCATGCACTAATTATACATAACAAGCTCGCTTCATTTATCATGTCTTTTGACTTCTATTATTAATCAGATACGGACGTCATGTCGCGTAAACTTCTGCGCGTGTCCGCAACAGTATTCAATTTCAGCTATTCTCAATAAATGCTTATTATACAAATTTATACAGTCCACTTCTATTTAATTCAAAACCAGCCCTCCTCATTCAGCGTCTCCTGGAATAACTCGAGAAGACTTCAAGAGCTTTTAGCACGCAACAACATTTAAAGTAATAGATTTAAATAAAGATGTTTTGTTATATTCAGCTGTTTTGTAGATAAAAAAGTTTATTTTACTTCCATGTTCCATAAGGAAATGGAAGAATGGTGATGGCAAAAAAAATTGTGTTCGAGATTATTGCAGATTCTGATTGTACTACCCTCAAAACATGAAAAAGTCATTTTTTGAAAAGTGTGTGTGTGTGTGTGTGTGTGTGTGTGTGTGTGTGTGCGTGTGTGCGTGTGTGAGAGAGAGTCTGTCTCTCTGTGTGTCTGTAGATTTTTTTCTATGGCAAACGATAACAGCCACAAATTCAAACAGAATCAAATAATTTTTGCAAACAGCCCGATTTATAGAGTACTCAAGACCTATTGTTTTTGGTGAAGATCGGTTAAGGGAAAGGGGTAGTTTACCTGCAACGATTTTTTTTAATCAAGGGTAATTTTTACTTCCATGTTCCTTAAGGAAATGGAAGTATGGTAAAATTATTATGTTTTAAGAAGGGTAATTTTTTTGACAAAAGATAACTGCCGTAAATTCAAAGAGAATCAAATAATGTTTTGCATACTTTCCTGAATTTGAGAGAGCTCAAGGCCTTTTGATTTTGGTGAAGATCGGTTAAGGGAAAGGGGTAGTTTACCAGCAACATTTTATGTTGTAACAAGAGAAATGTTTTCATGAAGAACGATAACTGCCACACATTAAAACAAAATCAAATATTTTTTTGCATGCATCCCTGCATTGCAGAGGACTGAAGATCCCTGCATTGATTTTGGTGAAGATCGGTTTAGAGAACGGGGTAGTTTACCTCCAACGTTTTATGTTTTAACAAGAGTAAAGTACTTAATTTTGATAAATAAAGTATCCTGATAAGAAGCTCATAATAATCCACTGTAGAAACGTAGATGAAATATCTATAACTGAAGAGGTTAGGTGAACGAGGTGGGGGTAATTTTCTATTAACGAAAATTATAGTTGAAGGGGGAGGAGAGAATTTTTTATATGTGTACTACGTTATCGGCAACAAAGATGTAGTTCTTTGTTAAAATTCCTTCCCGGGCTGTTTAGCCGTAGTCCAATGTTTTCTACAAAACCAGACATTTCTGCAGTGCCATCGACTGCCATCATCAGTGAAAATCGAGTGCGAAAACGTGAGGTAGTATACGATAGTGACCACTGTACTGTGGGTAAGGCTGAAGCAATAAGTAGAAAGGAGTAGTTTCTATGGAAACATTACATTTCGAAAATTATTTTATATATAAATCTTAGAACATGGAAGTCATATATGGTTCTCCATACCGATATTTTACTTCCATGTTCCATAAGGAAATGGAAGTATGGTGATGGCAAAAAAATCGTGTTCGAGATTATTGCAGATTCTGACTGTACTACCCTCAAAACATGAAAAAAAGTCATTTTTTGAAAAGTGTGTGTGTGTGTGTGTGCGTGTGTGAGAGAGAGTCTGTCTCTCTGTGTGTCTGTAGATTCTTTTCTATGGCAAACGATAACAGCCACAAATTCAAACAGAATGAAATAATTTTTCGCATAGCCTACACCCCTGATTTGTAGAGTACTCAAGATGTATTGTTTTTGGTGAAGATCGGTTAAGGGAAAGGGATAGTTTACCGGCAACGTTTTTTTATCAAGGGTAATTTGTTCCTATGGCAAACGATAACAACCGCAAATTCATACAGAATCAAATAATGTTTTGCATACAGCCCTGTACTGTAGAGTTCTCAAGACCTATTGGTGTTGGTTAAGATCGGTTAAGGGAAAGGAGTAGTTTACCAGCAACATTTTATGTTTTAACAAGGGTAATTTTTTCTATTACGAACGATAACTGCCGTAAATTCATACAGCAGCAACTACTCTTTTGAATACCTTTTTAAATTATACAGAACTCAAGGTCTGTTGATTTTGTTGAAGATCGGTTAAGGGAAAGGGGTAGTTTACCAGCAACGTTTTATGTTTTAACAAGGGTAATTTTTTCTATGACGAACGATAACTGCCGTAAATTCACAGAGAATCAAATAACGTTTTGCATACAGCCCTGAATTGTAGAGTTCACAAGATCCTTTGTTTTTGGTGATGATCGGTTAAGGGAAAGGGGTAGTTTACCAGCAACATTTTATGTTTTAACAAGGGTAATTTTTTTATGACGAAAGATAACTGCCGTAAATTCAAAGAGAATCAAATAATTGTTTGCATACGTTCCTGAATTGTAGAGAACTCAAGGTCTGTTGATTTTGTTGAAGATCGGATAAGGGACTGGGGTAGTTTACCAGCAACAGTTTATGTTGTAACAAGGGAAATGTTTTCATGACGTACGATAACTGCCGCACGTTAACAGAATCAAATATTTTTTGGCATGCATCCCTGAATTTTTAGAGGACTGAAGGTCTATTGATTTTGGTGAAGATCGGTTAAGAGAACAGGGTAGTTTACCAACAACATTTTATGTTTTAACAAGAGTAAAGATCTTAATTTTGATAAGTAAAGTATCCTGATAAGAAGCTCGTAATAATCCACTGTAGAAACGTAGTTGAAATATCTATAAATCAATAGGTTAGGTGAACGAGGTGGGGGTAATTTTCTATTAATGAAAATTATAGTTGAAGGGAGAGGGAAGAATTTTTTATATGTGTACTACGTTATCCGCAACAAAGAAATAGTTCTTTGTTAAAATTCCTTCCTGGGTTGCTTAGCCCTAGTCCAAAGTTTTCTGCAAAACCAGACTTTTCGGCAGTACCGTCGACTGCCATCATCTGTGAAAATCGAGTGCGAAAACGTGAGGTGGTATACGTTAGTGACCACAGTACTGTTGTTAAGGCTGAAGCAATAAGTAGAAAGAAGTAGTTTCTATGGAAATATTTCATTTCGAATATGATTTTAAATATAAATCTTAGAACATGGAAGTCATTTATGGTTCTCCATACCGATATTTCCTATGGCAAGCGTAATTTGATTCTATGGCAAACGATAACAGCCGCAAATTCAAACAGAATCAAATAATGTTTTGCATACAGCCCGGAATTGCAGAGTTCTCAAGACCTGTTGGTTTTGGTGAAGATCGGTTAGGGGAAAGGGGTAGTTTACCGGCAATATTTTTTTTATCAAAGGTAATTTGTTCCTATGGTAAACGATAACAACCGCAAATTCAAACAGAATCAAATAATATTTTGCATACAGCCCTGTATTGTAGAGTTCTCAAGACCTATTGGTGTTGGTTAAGATCGGTTAAGGGAAAGGGGTAGTTTACCAGCAACATTTAATGTCTTAACCAGGGTAATTTTTTCTATGACGAACGATAACTGCCGTAAATTCATACAGCAGCAACTACTCTTTTGAATACCTTTTTAAATTATACAGAACTCAAGGTCTGTTGATTTTGTTGAAGATCGGTTAAGGGAAAGGGGTAGTTTACCAGCAACATTTTATGTTTTTACAAGGGTAATTTTTTTTTGACGATAGATAACTGCCATAAATTCAAAGAGAATCAAGTATATTTTGGCATACATTCCTGAATTGTAGAGATCTCAAGGCCTGTTGATTTTGGTGAAGATCGGTTAAGGGAAAGGGGTAGTTTACCTGCAACATTTTATTTATATTGTTATCTTGCCGTGTGCTCTTACTGTTGCGGGATTATCGTTATTTCAGCCCCAACGTTGCCGGCGTCTATTTGTTATGCCCCTCTGTGTACGATTTATATTAAGTCCCACGTTATGAGCGTCAATTTGTAATGAGCGTTCTTTTGTATTATCTATCTGCTGTTCTATTTCACTATCTGTGATTACTTCTATTTCTTGTTCTTGTCCACCTTCTTCCTTCTCCGTGTCCTCTGCCCTTTTCTTTGATCTACCTCTGGTATTATGCATTTTTAGTCTCCCACAGTTGCCTGCTCTGATTAAGTAAGATTTATATAATTATAGTTTTACTTAACTTAAGCCCTACACTAGTTGAGCGCCAATGTGTTATCTTGCCGTGTGCTCTTACTGTTGCGGAATTATCGTTATTTCAGCCCCAATGTTGCCGGTGTCTATTTGTTATGCCCCTCTGTGTACGATTTATGTTATGAGCGTCAATTTGTAATGTGACCTGTGCGTTCCGTTTAAGCCCCACTGTTGGGATCGTCAATTTGTTATGCACCTCTTACATATCCTTTCTATCTTTCCTCTCCTTGATTATTTTAATATGTCAATTTCTTATATATCTGGGTTTACTAGATATAGTAATATAGTTAATTATGACTACCTTATCTCTCTATTTAATCTAAAAGTGTTGGTGTGAATGAAACTTATGTATGTAGGGTGTTATTCAAAAATTCCGCTCAAGCCTAGTTTGCCGTGCAGAGAATTATAGAAAATTCGTGTGTAATTCTCTTCTCTTTGGTATCGGAGAATTCCGCAACAAGCGCTGCAGTTCCAAAAAACAAACGGAATTTAGAGGTTAACCCACCTCATACGATGATTAGTTGTTATAACTCTGTCTGTTTAATTCTTATTCCCACTTCATTAAATTATACATAAATGATAAGATCTTGAAATTATACAATGTTTCTTTATTAGTTCAAATATTTTAACATTCAATAAGATTGTTTTTACTTGATATACGAAAGGCTATACGTTTGAGTTAATCAATTATTGATCGGTACAATATTTTATTTTAAATTCAGTTATAGTTTTTTTTTATAATTAATTTAGATTCAGGGTGTGAAGGTTCTTTCAACTGCGGGGAAGATTAAAAATACATAAATAGGAATGCAAGATATTACAAAATTAAAGTGTTATTTTGTTTAATATTATTTATATAATTGAAAATTACCGTTCGAAGTACCATGCGTTTCAGGAAGGCTGTTGCTTCTAACCTTGTTAGTTGTCGCCCCGTATCAAACACAGATAAGATGATGTTCTCTATTCTTGTCTTCAAAGTTGTAATAAAGTGGAATCCTTGGTCCGGGTTGATGCAGAAATACCGCTTCCTTTGTTCACCAATGGCCAAACTTGTGATTACGTGCTTCGGCAAACTCTGGATCCAAATACGTTTTTCAATTGTATGATGTAAACTGCGATGTCCAATGTGTTTTGATGGTTTTCTATTTTCGTTTGGTTGTAGGATTAACTCTTTACAAGTGTAACAGTACAGACTGACTCAGTACCAGAATTATGGGAATTATGGGTATTTTCATTGTTTTATTATGTATTTTTTTAAACATACAGAATGGTTAGGTACATTGTCCCTCTGGAAAACGGAACAATGTAAATTCGGCCAGAGTAAAACACCAAGGTCTCCGGTGGACGTGAAAACAGCAAAATATACCATGGCGGTGTTTATGACGAAGTACCACAATATGCATTATGATTGGGCTATAACACTAGTCCGTCATCGCTAAGAACAATGACGCACTGAGTACAATGTGTGCAACGAGGCGTTGTCCAGCAAGACAAAGCGGGATGACGTAAGAACTACACACACACAAGCAAGAAATTACACTTGCCTCGCTCTCATTTCAACGCCATTCTTCAGAGGAGCCACAGCGATGTATCGTTGTGTGTATAACTTTTTAACAATACTTTAAATTAACTAACAAAAATGTTATCAACAGTAGTGGAGCAATGAAGGCTCATCTTATTTAACAGTATAAATATATAAAAAATGTAAATTCAGTGCACACATCTATCTAATTAAACTCAGCGGAATTAAAGGCGAACACCGACCATCACCATGGGAGTCTCACACCAACAACGGATGGACACCACCACCTAACAAGCAGAGAAGTTCCTTTTGTCATTTTTATAGTTAATGAGCTCATTAATACCAAATCGATAATAAAAAAGAATGTACGGGTCTGAAGTTGAATGTGTGAGAATGAATGCGTGAATGTATGGCCAGAACAACATAAGCCGAGGGCATTGGTTTGTGTAGTAACTAATTAACTATTAATAAATGATTTTAAGCTGCAGCAATAAAGTTTACATTGATACTAATTCAACAGATAAAGAAATATAGAGAATAAAAAGAGATAGAAAAAGTAGCCGCCATTTTGTTTTGGGTCATATCATATGACGTCACTATTTTGACCGCATGGTTGTATGTGTACTACCTTAGATTGAATTAAATTTGATGGTTAATTTCAAGAATATCTGGTTATCATTTGTGTCGTCAACTGTGTTTCAAAATCTTCCTGTACCCGAACCCTGGTACCCCTTAGGTAGAAAACAAGTTATAAAGGAAGAAAATGAGCCCGGCAACTAATGAAATTGGTGAGTATCATTAATACCGAATTATGGTATTTGTTATCTATATCTTACTAAATATATGTGCTAATATTATTGAGAATAAGTTGTCGAATGCACACAAGGTAGTTCTTTATCTGGTTTTATTACTTCATTAAATTAACATCCGTTTCATGATCGGATATGGGGCAATCCAAGTCATTATTTTGAATTCAATTACTTATTATCGTTTGTATTATACAATTATACAATTTGGTTAATGTTTACTGGCCCAAATTCTGACAATTAGTCTTTCATATATTGTGACTGTTACTAGATTTAATAATTTAGATTAAATTAGTTTTTATTGACCATCTCTCTTGGTTTAATCTCTTCTCGTTCATGTCATAAATTGCAATAATCAAAATCAACAAATTATATTAATTTTTGTCGTCCCTAGCAACAAATTTTTTTATTCTTATTCAATGTTTTGTTATATAGTGATAATTTCATATATTATTCTTCCACTCATCAAAATAATTCCTTATTAAACTTCCATTATATTAAAATGTAATCTTATTTATAGCTTGTTTACTAATTTCTATATATTCTGCTGGTTTTTCACTCTTAGTCTCTTTCTTTTGATAATTATTATTTTTCCGATATCAAACGTTATCAATCGATATCATTGCACTATGGCATTATCATAATTTGTTTATATTTGAGTTTGTTTATTATTTATTATTAATTATTATTGGTTTTTTCTAACTCATTGAATTATATTTATTAATTATTATTAACTTCTTTACCTAACCTTTCTATTCTGAGTTGTTATATAGTGTTATTGGCTGTTAGGCCTTTTATTATATTTGGATCTACTTTTGAATTTAACTTGTTAACAACTATAGCCTTTTTATACAAGTTTACAAACATAATCAACCTTTAACTACGTATATGTACACAAATAATTATCTTTATGATATCTAACAACAACTTTATCTTGACCTATGGATCACACATAAGAAAAATTGAAATTAATTAATACTAATTAACTGATTTCCATCACATTTCTACAACAGTAAACAAATAATACATATTGCTTCATTATTTGATATTACATCAACAAGTGATAACACAAACTTTAACATAATATTTATGATAACAACCTAACATTATACAATTCAGAATCATTATTTTAGATTAACTTGTAACGTACATTATTGACTCATTTTTATCTATTTTCACCATCATTTACTTTAACATAGTCGATATTAGTTTCTTTCTTATAATTTTTATCAGTATTTTTTTATTTATTTACCTCTCTCTGAACATAGAGATTTCTCACTATTGTCTATAGTACATGTTTATTTTTTATTACTATTACTACCTTGCATTCTTATTATTTTTATATAATGATAAATTTATTTATCTGACCCTTGTATTAATATGGTATTAATATGGGATATTGATATTTACTTCCCTATTCTATTTTTAATATTTTTTTTTATGTAACGTCGAGGACCGCATTTCTGTTGCTTTACATATGCTCCCCCTCCTAAAGAAATTTAATCTACCTGAAATGTAATTTAGGTCAAGTAAACTTATATCTTTTACATGCCTTTCCTTCATATCAATTTCAATGGTCAACGATGGGATTCTCAATGTAACTTGTTTAGACTTGTATTCACAATTCTTTATTTAATGACATTTCATTACTTATATTAACATTCTTGGTTATATATATTTTTTCTTTAAACAGTATTTGTTGATAGTTGGTTACAATATTCAATGAAACTTTAGGTTAACTTCTCTTCTACTGCTAGTTACTGCTATCACTGTATTTCTCCATTATTCTTCTGTCAGTTATTTTCCTTCTGTTTTCTTCGTCATATCTTTTTTGGAATTTGATGTCATTCTTCGCAACGATTCTAATATCCCTTAAATATTCAATTTCCCTAACAATCCCTAATATGTGAGTTGGTACAGTTCAGAGAGGCACTGTTTGGCTTCATACTCTGCTGCCCACACTACACTTCAATATAGTACTGCTGGAATTCATCTACAGTCAGCTATAAAATATAATAATACCATAATAATCTTCTTAATTAATTAATAATAAACATCTTGGGAATTCTTTATATTGTCGCGTTTTATATTTACTTATTTATATCTTTTATACTTCGTGATTCCATTTTATTTTCCTTAATCATTTTCTGATAACATTTCTGACAGTCATTATCTGTAATTAATCTTGATCTTCTTTTCTGTTGTGACAGTATCTCTAAGTATTATATCTTCATTTGTTCTTATAATTCCAAGAATTTCTAAATCATAATTGTTTTAATTATTATTATTACTTAAGTTCAGTGTAATTATAGTCATTAACTCAACCATTGTTCTTCTTATCTTATTTTACTATTTTGTCTGGTTACATTACAATGAATTATGTTGATAAACATTTTTTCTTGTTCCATTTGATATTATTCTGGTCATAATCAATTATTTATTTTGTTCTTCACTTCATTTGGCAATTCGGCATGTATTTTAGATCATATTGTTTTTTCCTTTATTGTTTTGCATAGGTACTTCTCGATTAAAAATTTTTTTTTTATCTTGGGGTTTCATTATTCCTTATTTAGCATATTTCTTTGTAGACATATAGTAATATTTCTTATTTCCTTCTGTAATCTTGGGTGTGTTATTAACTCTTCTTAATACCTTCTTCATAACCATATAGTTAGACGTACTTACTTCCTTTTGAATGTTGTGTTTTCTATTTAAATAATATTGTTCAAAATTTTTTAGTAAGTTGTGCTTACATACCTTTTTGGATTTAGTGGATTTCTTTATATTACCATCTCACTACGTGATCAGGCCATACCCTTTCGGCGAAGCTGAATTGATCATTCCTTTCATTCTCATTGCTGGGAGTATTATTAGGTTCTTGGCTATCCTCCGCCCTGATGTGGTTTACTACTCGTTCTTCATTGCGAGAAGGATTTACTGGTTCCTGTCGCTCCCCGTGATCGTCACATTGCACTTCATTCATCCGCTGTCTATTTTGGTACTCCATGCTGGAATTTCGTCTGGGTACATGATTTCCCCGATCATCACCTTCATGGTTTATCTGTCGTCCTCTGTCTTCATGGACACTATTCCTCCTGTGGTTTTGGTATTCGTCCTCACGCCGGGATGGATTATAATAATTGTTAAACTGGTGTGTTCTCAGGTAATATTGTCGCTGATTGTTTTGAGGTCTGGAATGTATATAATTAACATTGTGTCTATAATTATTGGGTCGATTGTCCCCATCTCCTCTATTATTACGACTGTCACGGTAATTATACTGATTATTGCCACAATAATTATAATTCCTTTGGTTATTATTCGGGTGACTGTTCTGTGTTCTAGTTGTGTTAACGTTCTGAGTTGGTCGATTGTGATCATTACTATGGAAATTTGTTTGTTGATCGTTATTATTATACTTATGGTATTTAGAATTTAGTACTCTGTTTCTTTGATAATGAGTTTCGTGTTCATAATTCTCAAGGAATTTGGCCATGGCTGGAATTATTTTAATTTGGCTACACATACGTGCATTCTTTATTCCTTCCTCATAATGGTAGGATAGCTGTATCACTAAACATTCCTCTGGAATTCTGGGTTCTAAATTACGTGCCATGCATACTTTTCCTAGGAAATATGATGTAGGAGACTGTCCTATGTTCGCTTCGTATCGACCGTTGCTCAAATTATTTCTAACCATGTTCTGGGTCGACTCCGACCAATATTTTTCTCTGAATTGCTTTTTGAATTCGGTCATGTCTTGTATATCCGGACGCACTGCCGTCCACCAATTGTCGTACGTATCCTTAAATGTCTCATCAATCATACCGCGTATTATACTCCAACGGTTCTCTCTATTTCGTGTGACCAACTCTTCAAACCTTTTTAAAAATTCCATTGGATTACGTTTATAATTTCGAAAATTAATCGACTCCCGGTTATCGTGGTTAGTTATATGATTATGCTGGCATGTTCTATCCCGCCATGAATCTACTTCTTCTTGTATCTGTAATTCGCGTCTACTAATTTCCTCTATTTTATTTTTATTTGTATTAATTTGACCTTCCATATTGTTTAAATTGCCATATACTCTTTCTAGTCGCTCACCCATGTCTGTCTGTATTTGCATAATCCCTTCCTTATTCTCCTCCCGTATCTGATGTACTTCTTGTTTAATTTTCTCATATTTTCCGACAGTCTCCTGTTGGATTCCTTCGACCATTGTTTTATTCTCATTTTGTATGTTATTAATTTTATTTTGTAATTCCTCACGAACCTGTATTACTGTTTCGTTAGTTTTTTCTAACTTTTCATTTGTTTCGGCTATTTCTAGTTTTCTTTCCTCATTATTTTGGTCCACATTTTGGTTAATTGTCACATGGATTTTCTCAATTTTTTCGTTAATCTGCCTTACATTTTCTTCATTTATTTGTAGGATCTCTTCCTTTATTTGTTTTATACTCTCATCATTTCTATCAAACCTTTCATTAATTTGGATTAAGCTTTCATTGTTCCTATCGAGCCTTTCGTTCATCAGTTTTGAGGTTTCCTTAACTTCCTCATTTGTTTTATCGAATTTTTCCTCCAGTCTCTTTGAGTTTTCCTCCTGCTTCTTTGAGTTTTCCTCCTGTTTCTTAAATTGTTCTGCCATAAATTTCATCATCTCCTGCCAACTTGGTACTTCTCTGGCTCCCGCTTTATCTATTTGGTCCCCTTGGGCATCTTCTTTAACTGTTTCCCTTTCCGTGTCCATTATTACTTCAGTTTCTTTTGTATTATCTGACTGCTGTTCTATTTCACTATCTGTGATTACTTCTATTTCTTGTTCTTGTCCACCTTCTTCCTTCTCCGCGCCCTCTGCCCTCTTCTTTGATCTACCTCTGGTATTATGCATTTTTAGTCTCCCACAGTTGCCTGCTCTGGTTAAGTAAGATTTATATAATTATAGTTTTACTTAACTTAAGCCCTACACTAGTTGAGCGCCAATGTGTTATCTTGTCGTGTGCTCTTACTGTTGCGGGATTATCATTATTTCAGCCCCAACGTTGCCAGCATCTATTTGTTATGCCCCTCTGTGTACGATTTATATTAAGTCCCACGTTATGAGCGTCAATTTGTAATGTAACCTGTGCGTTCTGTTTAAGCCCCACTGTTGGGATCGTCAATTTGTTATGCACCTCTTACGTATCCTTTCTATCTTTCCTCTCCTTGATTATTTTAATATGTCAATTTCTTATATATCTGGGTTTACTAGATATAGTAATATAGTTAATTATGACTACCTTATCTCTCTATTTAATCTAAAAGTGTTGGTGTGAATGAAACTTATGTATGTAGGGTGTTATTCAAAAATTCCGCTCAAGCCTAGTCTGCCTTGCAGAGAATTATAGAAAATTCATGTGTAATTCTCTTCTCTTTGGTATCGGAGAATTCCGAAACAAGTGCTGCAGTTCCAAAAAACAAACGGAATTTAGAGGTTAACCCACCTCATACGGTGATTAGTTGTTATACACTCTGTCTGTTTAATTCTTATTCCCACTTCATTAAATTATACATAAATGATAAGATCTTGAAATTATACAGTGTTTCTTTATTAGTTCAAATATTTTAACATTCAATAAGATTGTTTTTACTTGATATACGAAAGGCTATACGTTTGAGTTAATCGATTATTGATCGGTACAATATTTTATTTTAAATTCAGTTATAGTTTTTTTTATAATTAATTTAGATTCAGGGTGTGAAGGTTCTTTCAACTGCGGGGAAGATTAAAAATACATAAATAGGAATGCAAGATATTACAAAATTAAAGTGTTATTTTGTTTAATATTATTTATATAATTGAAAATTACCGTTCGAAGTACCATGCGACTCAGGAAGGCTGTTGCTTCTAACCTTGTTAGTTGTCTCCCCGTATCAAACACAGATGAGATGATGTTCTCTATTCTTGTCTTCAAAGTTGTAATAAAGTGGAATCCTTGGTCCGGGTTGATGCAGAAATACCGCTCCCTTTGTTCACCAATGGCCAAACTTGTGATTACGTGCTTCGGCAAACTCAGGATCCAAATACGTTTTTCAATTGTATGATGTAAACTGCGATGTCCAATGTGTTTTGATGGTTATTCTATTTTCGTTTGGTTGTAGGATTAACTCTTTACAAGGTAGTTCTTTATCTGGTTTTATTACTTCATTAAATTAACATCCGTTTCATGATCGGATATGGGGCAATCCAAGTCATTATTTTGAATTCAATTACTTATTATCGTTTGTATTATACAATTATACAATTTGGTTAATGTTTACTGGCCCAAATTCTGACAATTAGTCTTTCATATATTGTGACTGTTACTAGATTTAATAATTTAGATTAAATTAGTTTTTATTGATCATCTCTCTTGGTTTAATCTCGTCTCGTTCATGTCATAAATTGCAATAATCAAAATCAACAAATTATATTAATTTTTGTCGTCCCTAGCAACAAATTTTTTTATTCTTATTCAATGTTTTGTTATATAGTGATAATTTCATATATTATTCTTCCACTCATCAAAATAATTCCTTATTAAACTTCCATTATATTAAAATGTAATCTTATTTATAGCTTGTTTACTAATTTCTATATATTCTGCTGGGTTTTCACTCTTAGTCTGTTTCTTTTAATAATTATTATTTTTCCGATATCAAACGTTATCAATCGATATCATTGCACTATGGCATTATCATAATTTGTTTATATTTGAGTTTGTTTATTATTTATTATTAAATATTATTGGTTTTTTCTAACTCACTGAATTATATTTATTAATTATTATTAACTTCTTTACCTAACCTTTCTATTCTGAGTTGTTATATAGTGTTATTGGCTGTTAGGCCTTTTATTATATTTGGATCTACTTTTGAATTTAACTTGTTAACAACTATAGCCTTTTTATACAAGTTTACAAACATAATCAACCTTTAACTACGTATATGTACACAAATAATTATCTTTATGATATCTAACAACAACTTTATCTTGACCTATGGATCACACATAAGAAAAATTGAAATTAATTAATACTAATTAACTGATTTCCATCACATTTCTACAACAGTAAACAAATAATACATATTGCTTCATTATTTGATATTACATCAACAAGTGATAACACAAACTTTAACATAATATTTATGATAACAACCTTACTTACTTCTTCTTACTTCTTCCTGCAGGCGTCCAGCTTCAACTGTAGCCGATAGCCCGATGTCCATGGTAGATCATAGAAGCGATAGCCCAGTACTTCTTATTGTTCATGATTTCTTGCCATCCCGACACTTGCATCCTTAAGATATCCCTTGCGGCAATCGGGTAATGACATTTTATGAGTATATGTTCAAGGTTCTCCTCTCCGTCTTCACACAATAAGCATTGTGGCGTATCCGTGAGATTGAACCTAAAGAGATATTCTTGGGTAACGATATGGCCGGTACGTGCCCTCGCAGCAAAAGCAGCTATCGGACGCGCTACTCCCTTGTAGATGTCTTCCTTGGCCGGCACAGGTTGTATTTGGTATAAGCTGCGACCTGTGGTTGCTGATTTCCAACTGTCCTCCCAAGAGCTCCTGAAGTGTCGGTCACCCGAGCTTCTGCACTGCAGCAGGGAGAACTTCTTTAGGTTAGTTGGATACATTGTGCACGCTTCCCTTGCGATCCCATCTGCTATTTCATTTCCGGGGACTCCACAGTGGGATGGAACCCATTGAAGGGTGATCATTTTTCCTTCGTTGTGTAGCTGGAGGAATAGTTTCCTTATTTCATTAATACGAAAGAAGTACGCACTCGTGCCAGATTTTGATAGCGCTTCTAATGATGATTTGGAGTCAGTCAAGATACAGATGAGCTTTTGCTCAATGGAAAGACAGCAGGTTAATGCCGCGTTTATAGCCAATAATTCGGCATCCATACTGGACTGTGCGTTAGCTGGAATATAGTACCGTTCGCCATTACTCTGGTTAAAATACCCTGCACCTGACTTCCCGCTTTCGATGTCCACCGATCCATCTGTGAAGATCTTCGTATGATTTTTATACTGCTCGTCAATCATCTCTAGTGTTTCTGCTCTAAGTATATCTGGATGACTCATTTTGCCGAATTTGTGTGGAAGATCCACAATCGCTTTTATTCCCGGCCAGCTACGTGGCGGTTCATCATACACAGGTGGAATTTGCTCCGGCACATTATATGATAACGTTGTCGACAGTATGTTCATTTGATAGTTGAACGAATTTTTAATGCTTATCTGATTGGCACACAAGTTGTATAATGGGTGAGTTATTGGTAATGTATTGACTTTCAAAAGTTTTGTCCACATTTGTCTTCTAATGTACATTTCGATCGGCTCAACACCTAAGTCAACTTGCATAGCAGCTATCGCGGTGGTTTTTGTACAACCCAGGCAAAGACGTAGTGCCGCTGATTGGATCGCCTGAATTTTGTTTATGTGGGTTTTTGCAGCTGAACCCCAAACTTCACAACAGTAAACAGCCTTCGACCTCACGAATGCAAGATAAAACATTTTCAGCGTTGAAGTGTCAGCGCCCCAGTTGCGACTGGCTACCGCTTTCAATGCGTTCAATCTTGGGGTACATGCCTTTATTACATATTCCACGTGTGCTGACCACCGAAGTTTTGGATCAAGAACCAACCCCAACAGTTTTGGATTTCTGTTATGCTGAAGTATTTCGTCTTGAAGGGTAAGGAGAGGCACATAGTTTGCGAGTTTATTACGTCTGGTGAAAAATGCGCATTCAGTTTTCTGGGTTGAAATCTTTAAAGACCATTTTTGACACCACCTGCTTATAACATTGAGGGCTAGCTGAATGGATTCCGTTGCTTTCTCGTGGTTTGTATCCGTCGCCCAAATGGTTTTATCATCCGCAAAAGTAACACTGTGTACATCAGGTGGAAGTTCATTTGAGATATCTTGTAAGGCAATGTTGAAAAGCGACGGACAGATTATTCCGCCCTGTGGTATTCCATTCTCTATTCTGTGGCTCGAAGAGTTTGTGTCATTTACTACAGTTTCTATTTGGCGGTTTTCAAGAAATTTTACTATGAACTGCAATAATCTTCCCCTAATCCCAATTTTCATACACTGTAGGATGACTGTGGCATGTGGTATTTTGTCGAACGCGGCTTCAAAGTCAATCATGACCGCAACCGTGGACTTCTTGCATTCAAAGCCTTCGTAAACTTTATTTGTGAAGTATAGCAGGGCGTCCGTGGTACTTCGTTGAGGCCGAAATCCAAACTGATATTTGTCCAAAAGGTTTTGAGACTCCAACCTCCAAGTCAACCTTTTGTTGACTAGGCACTCCATTAATTTCCCAAAACAAGAAGTTAATGAGATGGGTCTGTAGGAGGCCAATTTCGATTCGTCCTTTCCAGGTTTTAATAAGGGAATAACACTGGCCGTTTTCCATTTTTGAGGGATTTCGCCTGTCTTCCAGATATCGTTAAATAGGTCCAAGATCTTCGTCAACATTTTGGGGGAACAGTTACTCAACATTTAGTTGTGGATGTTGTCCGAACCTGGAGCTGAGCATTTAAGCTTTCCCACACTATCTGTTAGCTCCGCCAGTGTGAAAGGGGCGTCATCGGGGTCCGCGCACCTATAGAGATGTTCCATTCGGCAAGACAGGAATTGTTCATCTCGGCTTAACTGTTTTGGCCATGAAATCTTGCGACCCGACCTATCCGAGAGGAATTTGCTGAAGGCTTCCGCTTTTAAGCCATCGTCCAGGAGGAGATTCCCGTTTGGTTGACTAATTGCATTTATCCTTTTTGAGGATTCTCCATTTGTTGCTCTGAACTTTTTCCATACTGTACTTGAAGGGGTGTTTGTGTTCATGGAGCTGACGAACTCCCTCCACGACCCTCGCTTAGCCTCAAGAATAGCTTTGCGGAGCATGGCATTGCATTTGTTGAACTGACTTCGGTTTAAAGCTATTCTTGTTTTCTTCCATTTTTTCCGAGCGTTATTACGCGCTCTTCTTAGCTCCTGAAGCTCGTTGTTCCACCAGCTATTCATGTACTTGTGCTTGGCTTTTCCTGACTGTTTTGGGATACTTTTGTCGGCTGCGTTAATAATAATTGTTTCTATTTCCTCCAACGTAGCTATGTCTTGAGTTGGAATTTTTGTTGTTTCATCTTTGAAGGAATCCCAGTCCGCTTTCTTCATTTTATACCTGCTGTGTACTGTGGTGTTATTCCTTATCTGAGTGTTTCCCGCGTCGAGTTCCAGGAAGACCGGGAAGTGGTCGCTACCAAGATCTTGTCCCACATGCCAGCCTACAACCTTCCCCCACATACCTGGAGTGACTATCGATAAATCCAGGGTACTGAGTGTACCTGTTGAGGCTGATTGGAACGTGGCTGTGTGATTTTTATTCA
Source organism: Magicicada septendecula (assembly GCA_034769895.1). Taxonomy (NCBI): domain Eukaryota; kingdom Metazoa; phylum Arthropoda; class Insecta; order Hemiptera; family Cicadidae; genus Magicicada; species Magicicada septendecula. Next base: position 478,647,684 of record CM068369.1, on the reverse strand, counting down.
ATAGAATTTGGTTGCTTCCTAACAGCCATTCATAGAGGATCTTTCCATTTCGATTTGATGAGCCACTGTTCCAAGTGTGATGTTTGCTGTTGAAGTCACCGACAATTACTGTTTTCTCTTCCGTCGGCAGCAACGTCAGTAGGTCTTCTTTCCGTAGTCCTTGCCCAGGTACATACACATTGTAGAGTGTAAAAGCCTCATTATTGCTAATTCTAATCCTCAGTTTTGCAACTTCCATTTCGGGGGTTATATCACCCTCAATACGCTCTACAGTCAGTGATTCATGGATTAGCGTCACTAAGCCTCCACCACTACGGTTTTCTCTCGATGCGTGATACATTTTGAAGCCACTAAATTTCGGGTGATAAGTTTCGATTTGTGGTAATGAAGCTTCTTGTATACACGCAATTTTCACTCTTTTCTCTTCCAAGATTTTTCTCAGCTCATCAGATTTATTTCGGAGCGACCTTGCATTCCAGTGCATGATAATAATACCATTCACTGTTTGTGATGTCATGTTGTTATTCCTCTTTAATTTCAGTTTCCTTTCTCTAAATGTTGTACCCAAAGATACATGCCCATTTTCATGTTTAGCTTTCATTTTAATTTCGCACATTAAAGTGTTTGCGAATGTTCTTGTCGGGCACCAAATTTCGTATCTTTTGAAAGCCCCCACACCTCTCTCTCTCATTATGAGATCTTTGTCAATTCTGTATTTCAGCCGCATTGCTCTAATGCTTTGTCCTTTTAAATTCCATAATAAAACCTTAAGTCGGTCAGGATGTTCTCGTCTCACCGATGGTGAGACACGTCGAGAATCCTGAAAAGGACTGTTTGAGAGGATCGTTTTGTTATTCGCTTCGTTCATGGGACTTTCACAAGGAAAGCAAATGCTGGTGTTCAGTTCACTGTAAACAGCTATCCAGGGGCAGGACGAGGACCAACCAGCTCACCCCCATGATAACAACCTAACATTATACAATTCAGAATCATTATTTTAGATTAACTTGTAACGTACATTATTGACTCATTTTTATCTATTTTCACCATCATTTACTTTAACATAGTCGATATTAGTTTCTTTCTTATAATTTTTATCAGTATTTTTTATTTATTTACCTCTCTCTGAACATTGAGATTTCTCACTATTGTCTATAGTACATGTTTATTTTTTATTACTATTACTACCTTGCATTCTTATTATTTTTATATAATGATAAATTTATTTATCTGACCCTTGTATTAATACGGGATATTGATATTTACTTCCCCATTCTATTTTTAATATTTTTTTTTATGTAACGTCGAGGACCGCATTTCTGTTGCGTTACAATATATGTACTACATTATCGGCAACAAAGAAGTAGTTTGTTGTCAAAATTCCTTCCCATCCTGTTTGGCCATAGACCAAAGTTTTCTGCAAAACCAGAGGTTTCGGCAGTGCCATCGACTTCCATCATCAGTGAAAATCGAGTGCGATAACGTGAGGTGGTATACGTTAGTGGCCACAGTACTGTGGTTAATACTGAAGCAGTAAGTAGAAAGAAGTAGTTTCTATGGAAATATTTCATTTCGAAAAATGATTATAAATATAAATCTTAGACCATGGAAGACATGTATGGTTCACTATACCCATATTTTTCTATGGCAAACGATAACATTCGCAAATTCAAACAGAATCAAATATTGTTTTGCATACAGCCCTGAATTGTAGAGTTCTCAAGACCTATTTTTTTTTTTTGTGAAGATCGGTTAAGGGAAAGGGGTAGTTTACCTGCAACATTTTATGTTTTAACAAGGGTAATTTTTTATGACGAAAGATAACTGCCGTAAATTCAAAGAGAATCAAAAATGTTTTTGCATACGTTCCTGAATTGTAGAGAACTCAAAGTCTGTAGATTTTGTTGAAGATCGGTTAAGGGAAAGGGGTAGTATACCCGCAACGTTTTATGTTTTAACAAGGGTATTGTCTATGGTAAACGATAACAGCCACAAATTCAAACAGAATCAATTAATTTTTTTGCATACAGCCCAGATTACAGACTTCTCAAGACCTGTTGTTTTTTTTGTGAAGATCGGTTAAGGGAAAGGGGTAGTTTACCAGCAACATTTTCTGTTTTAACAAGGGTATTTCATATGGCAAACGATAAGAGCCGCAAATTCAAACAGAATCAAATAATGTTTTGCATACAGCATTGATTTGTAGAGTACTCAAGACCTGTTGTTTTGGTGAAGATCGGTTAAGGTAATGGGGTAGTTTACCAGGAACATTTTATGTTTTGACAAGGGTACTTTTTATGGCAAACGAAAAGAGCCGCAAATTCAAACAGAATCAACTAATTTTTTGCATACAGCCCATAATTATAGAGTACTCAAGACCTGTTGTTTTTGGTGAAGATCGGTTAAGGGAAAGGGGTAGTTTACCAGCAACATTTTATGTTTTGACAAGGGTATTTTTTATGGCAAACGAAAAGAGCCGCAAATTCAAACAGAATCAACTAATTTTTTGCATACAGCCCATAATTGTAGAGTACTCAAGACCTGTTGTTTTTGGTGAAGATCGGTTAAGGGAAAGGGGTAGTTTATCAGCAACTTTTTTTTTGTCAACGGTAATTTTTACTTCCATGTTCCTTAAGGAAATGGAAGTATGGTGATGGCAAAATATCGGTATGGAGAACAATACATGACTTCCATGTTCTAAGATTTATATTTAAAATACTTTTTGAAATGAACTATTTCCATAGAAACTACTTCTTTCTTCAGCCTTAACCACAGTACTATGATCACTAACGTATACCACTTCATGATAGTGCACTCAATTTTCACTGACGATGGCAGTCGATAGCACTGCCAAAACGCCTGGTTTTGTAGAAAACATTGGATCAAGCCCAAACAGCCCAGGAAGGAATTTTAACAACAAACTACTTCTTTGTTGCTGATAACATAGTACACATGCCATATAAACTAGATTTGCATCAATTTTATATTATCTTTTGTCATTATAATAGTGATTTTTTACTGCTGGTTAGGTTATGTTGCTTTGTTTTTACTAGTTACTCTATTGACATTTGATTACTTAAGTATAGTATTATTTACTATTTATACTTTTGGTTATAATTATCCATTTTTTTCTTATCATTTTGATTATATTTTAGTTAACAATCAGTTCTTTCTGATATTCAATGATTTTCCATAACTGGTATTGTTACATAATAAAATACAAGGTTATTTTCTTATATTATATCTGTACGATAATATTTTAAAAGATTGAAAGTAAGACGGCTTTCTTACTGGATAATCTGATAGCCTCTGGTGAGCTCTCTAGCAGTGTAGCATGCAGAATTGCTAACAAGATATAAATAATATGAAACTGACTTACCGTAATCTCACGACTGGGTTGATCCTGACACTCAGGCAGGATAGACTGGTTAGGAAGAGGATGGGTTACATGCACGGATTTCTACCTGCCGAGGAGTCCCGACTCGTGGATGATGACACTAAAATGGCTGGCGTGCGACAAAAGCTTCAGGTCCAAATGCATGCATGGACCCTACAAAACCCATAGTGCCAACTTCGGAAAATGAAAATAATGACCGGTTCGATCCGAAATATCGAACACCGGCCCCCGTTGACCGCAATGGGTCAACCACCAACTACACCAAAAGACATGGCCAAAATACATTACAAAAATTTGGCTTTTGGTGAACAGGAACACTCTCTGAAAATTACCCTCCAACATAGGAGGGGGTCACACGCAAACACAAGAAAATACAAACATACAGAAAAACGTGCAAAACATGCAATTAATTAGAAAACCATGCCGAATAACTCCGCCGCGGGCGCATCGACCAGGCGAGCAATCCGAAAGGTTCGGGTAGAGCAGACAAAACCCAATAACATACAATAAACAATGGCCCAGCCAAACACAATGTAAAACTCAACAAATCAACTTAGTTAGTATTCCCTAGTTTTTTACATTTTTTCCTTTTTTATTTTTTTGTTCCCTTTTTTTATCATTTTTTTTTTTTACTTATTTTTGTTGTTGTTGATTTGTTGAGCATCCATAACTCCCAATAAACTGGCACAACGCCATGCCAGAAACCCTCTACAATGTAAACTTCACTGCGGACAACAGCTGGAAGGAATCACCTGGGAAATCCCAGAAAAGTGTCAAAGTAAGTCCACAACAATCATTGAAACTAATTCTGCTCACCCGAAAAACAAGACAAACCCAATCAAGAAGATATAGGCAACCGGTATAATTTAATAGCCAGTCGTTCAAAAGAACCTGTGGAGGTTTTAACTGAAGCGCGACGAACAACCCCGTCGCTCCCCGGAAACACAGCTGAAACTCGGCCAAGAGGCCACATCAGGGGGAGAGAATTCTGTTCCTCCATAACCACCAGGTCCCCAACCATTAAATTTCTTGACTTAGACGACCACTTCGATCTGGCATGAAGTGCCGTCAAGTATTCCAAACGCCACCTTTTCCAAAAAGCTTGGAGCAAAGCGGCAATTTGTTTGTAATGACGGACGGTCCCTTCATTTAATGAGACTTCAGCTTCCGGGGGCGCGGTAATGGGGCGGCCAACCAAAAAATGACCAGGTGTTAGAGCCTGGTAATCACTTGGATCTGAAGATAGGGCAGTCAACGGACGGGAATTTAAGATTCCCTCAATGCGAATGCATAAAGACGAAAATTCGGCTACGGTCAGTGACCTGGTCCCAATCATGCGTTTCATGTGAAACTTGGCCGACTGGACAGCCCGTTCCCACAAGCCACCCTGATGAGGGGCAGATGGAGGGATAAATTTAAATTCAATGTTATTGTCAACAGCAAAAGCTGTTATCTGAGCTGACAGGTCAGGATTGGAAAGAACATTTTTGAGCTCCCGTTTAAGTTCGGAGCGCGACCCCACAAAATTCCTACCACAATCCGAATACAGTGTTTTCGGAGCACCACGACGACTAATAAACCGCCTCAACACATCAATAAACTGGGGCGTTGAAAGATCCATAGCCACTTCAAGGTGAACTGCTTTAGTGGCTAAGCAGATGAAAATGCAGAGATACGCTTTGACTATAGGTGCCTTCCGAACAGCGTAAGCCCGTACCAAAAAGGGGCCAGCATAATCCATGCCGGAAGAATAAAATGGAGGTGCCGGATTAACCCTAGGGATTGGCAGATCCCCCATTAATGGGTTGGTGGGGCGAGGACGCGCCCTGAAACAAGGAAGACATTTCCAAATTATGGTTCTTATGACCTGATGTGCGGACAAAATCCAACAATTTTGGGCAAGCTGAAATTGAACTTGCAAGGGCCCAGCTTGACCTAACCACACAGTCACAAACACGTAATGCCCAATTTCACGTGGAAAGCAGACTTTGACAGGACGGAAACAAACTTCACCAGACTTGACCCAGTAATCTAACGATTACCCACAAAACAAGGTGCAAAATTTTGACACAATATTTGCCCACCTAGCCATGCACACACGACGACACTGCTGACCACAAGCAACAGCATTGAAACGCAAACTCGTAGTTCACATGCGTATTATACCAACGTGCTTTCGTGCAATAGCATGCAAATGACAAACATTAATGAAATTTAAAAAATTAACGGCATGCAAAACAACCACGAGCAGGCACAAAAAACGAAATGGCACGGCACGTTGGTAATTAAAATAAAAATCGCGCAGCCAAAACTGACTTATAACCCATTTACTGAAACTAAACCAGCCGCAACATGCACAAAATTACGAAACACGTGCTCCCAGTCATGACGGCAAGCAATTTAATTGAAAAGCTAGCAACCTCATGAGCCCTCTGGTAGTAAATAGATGTACGATATTTTAAAAGATTGAAAGTAAGACGGCTTTCTTACTGGATAATCTGATAGCCTCTGGTGAGCTCTCTAGCAGTGTAGCATGCAGAATTGCTAACAAGATATAAATAATATGAAACTGACTTACCGTAATCTCACGACTGGGTTGATCCTGACACTCAGGCAGGATAGACTGGTTAGGAAGAGGATGGGTTACATGCACGGATTTCTACCTGCCGAGGAGTCCTGACTCGTGGATGATAACACTAAGGTGGCTGGCGTGCGACAAAAGCTTCAGGTCCAAATGCATGCATGGACCCTACAAAACCCATAGTGCCAACTTCGGAAAATGAAAATAATGACCGGTTCGATCCGAAATATCGAACAATATCTCATCCTACTAATTACCATCATGCTGTTATTATCTCACTCTCCTAATCTAGTTGGGTATGTGTCAATTTAAGTCTAAGTCATTTTTACTGTCATTTTATTCAGTATGCCTAATTTGTTATTGGGTACTTATTTCCATCCCATTGAACTCATAGTCTTCTCTTTCTTTATTCTATATTTCACCTAATTCTTCATCATAGTGATTGAGTTGGTTTAAGGTATGCAAACAATTATTTAATTTTGTTTAAATTTACGGCAGTTATCGTTCGTCATAGGAAAAATTACCCTTGTTAAAACATAAAATGTTGCAGGTAAACTACCCCTCTCTCTGTTACCCGATCTTCACCAAAATCAATAGGCCTTCAGTCCTCTACAATTTATTCAGGGATGCATACAAAACAATATTTGATTCTGTTTGAGTGAGCAGCAGTTATCGTTCGTCATAGAAAAATTACCCTTGTTAAAACATAAAATGTTGCAGGTAAACTACCCCATTCCCTTAACCGATCTTCACCAAAAACAATAGGTCTTGAGAACTCTACAATTTAGGTTAGTATGCGAAACATTATTTGATTGTGTTTGAAATTGTGACTGTTATCGTTTGCCATAGAACAAAATTACCCTTGTTAAAACATAAAACGATGCAGGTAAACTACTTCTTTCCCTTAACCGATCTTCACCAAAATCAACAGGCCTTCAGAACTCTACAATTTAGGGCTGTAGCGACACATTATTTGATTGTGTTTGAAGTTGCGGCTGTTATCGCTTGCCATAGGAAAAAATTACCCTTGTTAAAACATAAAATGTTGCAGGTAAACTACTCCTTTTCCTTAACCGATCTTCACCAAAATCAACAGGCCTTCAGTCTTTTATAATTCATGAACGTATACAAAACAATATTTGATTCTGTTTTAATGTGTGGCAGTTATCATTCGTCATAAAAAATTACCCATGTTAAAACATAAAACGTTGCAGGTAAACTACCCCTTTCCCTAAACCGATCTTCAACAAAAACAATAGGTCTTGATTTTGAGAACAATCAGTTTTGAGAACTCGACTATTCAGAGTTGCATGCAAAAAATTATTTGATTATGTTTGAATTTGCGGCTTTTATCGTTTGCCATAGAAAATACCCTTGTTAAAACATAAAACGTTGCAGGTAAACTACCCCTTTCCCTTAACCGATCTTCACCAAAAACAATAGGTCTTGACAACTCTACAATATAGGGTTGTATGCAACACATTATTTGATTCTGTTTGAATTTGTGGCAGTTATCGTTTGCCATAGAAAATATCGCTATGGAGAACCCTATATGACTTCCATGTTCTAAGATTTATATTTAAAATCATTTACAAAATGAAATGTTTCCATAGAAACTACTTCTTTCCACTTATTGCTTGAGCCTTAACCACAGTACTGTGGTCACTAACGTATACCACCACACGTTATCGCTCTAGATTTTCACTGATGATGGGAGTCGACGGCACTGCCGAAATGTCTGGTTTTGCAGAAAACATTGGACTATGGCCAAACAGCCCTGGAAGGAATTTTAAGAACAAACTACAACAAAGTTGTTGTAATGTTGTAACATAACCAAATATGGCAGTTACATAAAATGAGCCTAAAGGACGGCAAGTAAGATAAAAAATATGAATGTAAATCTAGATAAGTAAATCCATGTATATAAAGTGTATATCTACAAATGTGTTAATATGAAAATCCAACTATGAATAAGATAATATCAATCTAGTGACATCAACTACGAAAAATAAGAAAGAAAATGAAGTGAGCCAAAACCAAATACCAATTATAGACCCAATAGGATCCAAAAGTGAGGGGAAACGACGAAATAAGAATTAACAAACTCCAAAAGTGAGGGGAAACGACGAAATAAGGATTTAACAAACTCCAAAAGTGAGGGGAAACGACTAAAGAATAATGACTACGATGAAAATAACAAGAAAGAAGAAAGAAGAAGGACAAGAAAGCTGACTCAGAAGAGAGAAGAAGATGAATAAATCATACCAGAAATCAACATCAACCACGTGCACCAAAGACTAATTAAGTGACAAGTGAAATAATGATTATCAGATGTGAGGATGAAAAACAGTGTGGCTTTAAGGAGAAATACAAGACAGCATAATAATATCTTATTATCCATCATCTATAACTTAACGTTATAGATTGGCGCCGAACGTCTGAGCACGAGTTATGAAAATATACAATAACCAATAACCTAAATATACTAGTTCGTGAGAAGACAGCAGGAACATTATCAGAAGATCAAGATGTATACAGACCGGTTGAAATCAAGATCAAAATCAAGGTCAACATCAAGAAAAAGGATGGCGCAAGCAGAGAAGGAAACCAGAAAAGAAGAGAAGGAAGCTATGTCAACAGAAGACGTGGAGGAGATAGTAGTGGAAGAAAAAGACAAACAAATTGAACCGGCGGAGGAGGTTCAACAACCTATGGAGGAACCGGAAGTAATGATTCAAGAAACTCCACAGGAACCTAGCCAACCCGAAAAAACAATGTCAACAGGAGAGTCCATATTCCAAGAGTGGATGAGACAATGATGGAGTCGTTGAAAGAAGACAATCAAAATTTGAGAGCAGACCTAAATAGCAAGATAGAGGAGAGCCAGAAATCCACCAAGGAGGACTTAAATAGAATCGAGGAAGGTCAGAGATCCACCAAAGAGGATTTAAGCAAGAAAATAGAGGAAGGCCAGAGGGAGAACAAGAAACATATGGAATTATTAAAGGAAGAGTTCAATAACCAGATACAGGAGACGAACAGGAGGATGGAAGATGGACAAAAGAAAACTGAGGAATTACTGGAGAAGAAAATGGCCATCATGAAAGAGGAGTTATCGGCAGAGTTGGGAGTCAGAATGGATCAGGCCAACCAGAAAATGGATGAAATCACGGCTAAATTCAATAGAGACGTCGAAACTATACAATCCGACCATGAAGGGATGTGGCAGCAAATAAGTATCAACAGTAACAAGATGAAGGAAGCCGCCAAGGATACAGAAGAGAAGGTAGAAAAAAGACTGAAGGAAAATGTTGATGAAATCGAGAAGCGCATGGCCATCCTATCAACTGAAGTTAATGTCGAGATGGAGGAAGTACGAAAGGAGGGAGAAGGTACCAGCCTGAGACTAATACAAACAGAGTTGGACATCAATCAACGCATTAACGAAATGGAGAGGACGCACGGTACACAGATAAATGTGATAACACAAGAACAAACCAACATGAAAATAGCACAATCAACACTAACCGACAAGTGTGAAGAAGTATCTGGAAGAGTGGATGCAATTAAGCAGCAGGTACATGATGATAGAACCCTACTAACCGAGCGTCAACGAAGAGAGCTAGATGACCTCCGCGACGAGATGCATCGTATACAAACGATACCAAATTTACTATCCGGATTGACTCATCTAGACAACAGAGACCAGATTGAATTCAGGACTTATTATAAAAATCCGCTAGAATTTTTAGAACGGATGGAAGAGATCCTACGAAAAAACAGAGAAAGTAGATGGACTACCATTAAGGGAATGTTAGACGAAGCTTTCAAAAGCACGTTCGACAATTGGTGGACGGCAACCCGTAACGAAGTGGGGAATTATGACAACTTCAAAGTGGCGTTTAAACAAAAATATTGGTCAGAAGCCACCCAGAACATCGTTAGGGATGATATCACAAACGGGAGATTCGATATACATGGAAGGCAGTCAATGACAACGTATTTCTTGGGAAAGATTTGCCTAGCCAGGAATCTTGAACCCGCCATTCCAGAAGAATGCCTAGTGACGAAATTAGCCTACCACTTCAATCAAGGCATATCACAAGGGAGGCTAAATGCACAAATAAAGACAGTCCAAGGGATGTGCGAACTGTTGGAGAACCATGAAAGAGAACGCTACTACCAACGCAGTCGACAAGGACCAAACCAGACGTATGATCGAGGAGGACCTGGGAATAATAACCCCAACATATCCAACGAAAGGAATAGCCCGGGAAGAAATCACAATTACCCACCAAGATACCAGAATCACCCTATACCATGTCAAGACGGAGGGGGCAACAACGTCAATAATAGAGGGAATAATAATAATCAGCATTCAGGTGGATATCAGCGAGAGCCAGCTTACCAAAGAGGTAACAATTATTACCGGCCGTACCAGAATCAAGCTCCCAATCATCACCCAAGACAAAACAATGGCAACCAACATAATAATCACTTTCGTAGAGTGCATTATGCTCAAGCCAGTCGAGGGGGAAATCGTCGAAACTACTACCAAGGAAGGAGGAGTTTACCTAATCAACATAGTCACTCCAGCAACAGCGATAGAGAGGAGCGGGAATCTGGATACCGATCTAACGGAAGCGACAGTAATGGAAGTCAAGGAACAACAACGCAAAATACAGCAATCTACAATAATGGACATGGAAATGGGAATCAAGAACCCATAGCTTCGACATCGCAAGACAGGCACGGGAATAGTGACCTGCCTTTAAACGCCAACCGGCAGTGAAAAACCAAGTAGTACCCTCACTGAACCGGACTATTGGGTCTAGAGTTTTGGCAAACCATTAGAATCTTTGCAAAACTTACACCAATAATTATTTGAAAAATATTAGAAGAGACTTAATGGAAGAAAAAGAGAATACTATCAGCGATACAAGTAATAGTGAAATTGCATACATAGCGGTAAAGGTCAACAATATAAAAGCAACGGCAATGATAGATACCGGAGCAAATGTATCATTGATTGATAAAGTGGAGTTAGATAGAATCCAATCTGAAAATAAAGCGACAATACCCACTTTACCTATTAATAACATTGTACTCATTGGAGCTACCGGACGTCAAAACAAGACGATTAGACAACAAGTGCAACTTGAAGTATCCAGCAACGGCAACACGATACAGATGATATTCCTCGTAGCCAGTGGGTTACCATTTACCCTGCTCATTGGGTGTGATATACTCAGGAAATACACTGCGATAATTAACATGGACACAAATACAGTAAGAATGAAGGCAGGAGAAGTTGAGTGGACAGCCAAGCTAACAGAATATCAAAAGGCACCCGCAGAACATGTAATCTATTACATTAGGGAAGGCCACCAACATCAGGAAGGCGCCATCAACAAGAAGCTTCACAATAACCCAGAGGAAGATTTATGGTTGACCAAGATTAATGAGATACGAGAATTCAAGACCAACCAAAATAACCAAGAGCTGACATGGGAACAAAAGGACCATCTGATAAACATATATTGCCAGTATCGTCACATATTTTCCGATACACCCGGAAAAATTAAAAATTTCCAATGCGAGTTAAGATTCAAAGACCAAACCAAATTTAAACGAAAATCTTATCCTATCGCCTTTTCGCTGAAGGAAGCAGTAAGGGAAGAAATCCAGCGTTTGATAGCAAATGACATTATCAAAGTAAGCAATTCACCATACACCAACCCTATTGTCGCCGTACCGAAGAAAAATGGTGCGGTACGAATTTGTTTAGATGCTAGGGAATTAAATAAAACCATAATTAACGACAGGACATCACCTGGAGAAATTGATGAGATCTTAAAGAAGTTTTATGGTTCAAAATTCTACAGTATATGGGATACGGTATGCGGATATTGGCAAGTTGAACTGCATCCGAATAGTAGAAAATATACTGCCTTTATTTTCGAAGGTAGAAATTACCATTTCAAAAGACTACCGTTTGGCTTAGTAAATTCGGTAGCGATATTCGTCAAATGTATGGACGAAATACTGGGCCACAATACACTGCAATTTACAACAGTCTATGTTGACGATCTCTTAATCGCCTCCAACAATTGGGAGGAACATTGTGAAAGGGTGGCACAGGTCTTACAGAAACTAGAAGATAATCACATTACATTGAAGTTAGATAAGTCTCAATTAATAGCAAAAGAAGTCCAATTTTTGGGGTTTAACCTATCTGAACATGGAATTACACCGTCCCAGGAAAAGATGGAGGCAATACAGCGTTTCCCCGTCCCACAGAACAAGAAACAACTGCAATCGTTCCTCGGGATCTGCAACTACTATCGTAAATTTCAAGAGAATTATTCCGATTTAACAGCTCGATTTTCAAAACAGCTTTCATCAAAAGAAAAGTGGAAATGGGAAGCAGAACAAGAATCTACGTTTAAGTTAATTAAAGAAAAGTTCCTAGAAACCGTTATGTTACATCACCCTAACTTTGAAAAACAATTTTTCATGAACTGCGACGCCAGCGATTTGAGTCTCGGATCCGTGCTATATCAAGAAGACCAAGACGGGAACCATGAAGTAATCAGTTTTGCGAGTCGCACGTTGAACAAGTGTGAACGCAACTATCACACCACAGAAAAAGAATTGTTAAGTATCGTATTCGCTTGCGAAAAGTTTAGAACCTTTATCTTGGGATATAAAGTGACAGTAAGAACGGATCATAAATCCATTTCATTCCTCAAGAACTGTAAATTGAAACACGGGAGATTGACAAGATGGACTCTCACCCTCCAAGAGTATAATATACAGTGGGAGTACATACCGGGAAAAAGCAACACAGCTGCAGACGTATTGTCCCGGATTAACATCGACGCCCAAACATTTCAAGGAGAGAGAGAAACCATCGCGAAGGTCTACCATTTGCTAAAGAATAAATCTGAGCTTACTAAAATACTGTCAGATATAGCTACACAGCAACAACAAGATCCTAAAATATTGATGATTATTAAAAAACTAGCAGATAACGATGCAAACATTAAACAGTATTTCTGTATTCATAATCAGCTAGTGTTCACCAAAAGCAATAAAAATGGTGAAGACTGGAAAATCGTTGTCCCAAAGGTTCTAGAGAGAGATTTGACCATCGACTATCACATACGATATGGTCATATGGGCGCAGTGAAGGTGGTAAAAGCACTGCAAGAACATGTGTATTTCACTGATATGAATAGGAAGGTAAGAAAATATATACAGAATTGCCATATTTGTCAGCTAGTCAAATGCAGTAACGAAAAGAAAGAAGGAGTGATGATACCGATAACATCTGTGACAAAATTAGAAAAAATCTTCCTGGACATTTGTGGGCCGTTTCCACGGAGTGGTGGAAGACATCAGTATAAATATATCATTATTATCTTTGACCACTATACAAAATATACGAAGCTGTATCCACTTAATCGAGCCACAACAAACAAGATACTAGAAGTAGTTATAAACAAATACATACCCGAAGTGGGCCGACCAGCATCAATAGTTACAGATCACGGAACGCAGTTTCGAGGACGGAAATGGCGGGAAACACTGCTCCATCTGGGCATCAAAACGTATAAGACATCGGTGTACCACCCCAACAGCAACCCTGCTGAGAGAGTATTGAGAGAAGTAGGAAGGATTTTAAGAACCTACTGTCACAGCCAGCAGAGGAAGTGGGAGGAGTATTTGTCCCCAGCTGAAGACTTCTTAAACCTCGCATACCATCAGTCAACTGAGGAGACACCATACATGGCAATGCATGAAAAAAGACCACCCCGAGAGATCACAGAAATAATTAACTTTCCAATAAGTGCAGAGATCAAGTTTGACCAAACCAAGTTCTATAATAATGCTGTTGAAAGAGCCCAGAAACTGAGAATTAAATACAAAAAATTGCAGCCCAAAATTATAAAATACAAAGTGGGAGACCAAGTATTAATCAAAAATCGAGAACTCCCAAGCACTGTCGAGGGCATTGCAAAGAAATTACTACTATTATATACCGGACCATATACTGTAACAAAAGACAATCTAAACAACACTTATGAATTGCAAAACCCTATTACAAAAAAGATAAAGGGTACATATAATCAGACTTCGATAAAAAAGTATATTGACAATTAAGATATGAAATTACAAGTGAAAAGTGAGCGATAAGGATTATTTTATGATTGATACTATGTAAAGGATGAAAATGTTTATTGTGTAAAATGAAAAGATAATTATGAATATAACTGTTGACTATATCAAGATGAAAAATGAAATGTGGCCATGAAGATTATTGTCATTTACAAAGTGAAAAGTGAAAATATGATTATAAAAATAGATATTGACTGAAGAAAAAAGGGTGAATTATTATCATGAAGATTATTATATGTTTATATTAAATGAAAAGTAACTATGTAATTATGTATTAAACATTGAATGTATATTGTCATTTTATGATGTGGGAAAAAATGATCCCAGAGAATTTATGTAAAGGAATCAGAACATTGTATTCATCAATATCAACTACTACTACTATAAGAGAAAGATGTCAATACGAGAAAGACACACTACAACCTTGGCACAAACTAATTCCAAGAGCCACGTCAACCAGTAGAAGAACAACATCTCACCCGTACTACTATAAGAAAAAGAAGAGTTGGAAGAATAAACCAAGTGAACATTATTACTGTAGAGAAACGACCACACACGACAAATTTGTATTTGAATAAAGAAAAGCCAGCACTACATGAAGTACAAATACCAACTAAAACCTGGAAAAGGAAAGAAAAAATAAATGTACTAATACATAGTATCTAGAAGAATGAATTTGGAACGAAGATTATGACGAAATAATGTTCAAGGTAACACAGAATGAAGAGATTAATCTATGATGAAGAAGAATAAAAAAGAATATACTAACGAAGAAAATCATGAGAGTATACCAGTGAGGAAATGTAAAACAAAATATCCCGATGATATGTGAAGAATTAGTTAAGTTGAATCAAGAAAAGAGAGAATCACAATGTACAAACCGCAGATGCGAGAATTAATCCCAAGAATATTTATTATTTGTCGGAAAAATGACCACTATTATTATTATTATTAATGATTTGAGATGAATTGACTGAAGAGTAATGCCAGCAATCATTTATTATTATTAAAGGAGATGATTTGCCTCCATATTTATTGAAATTAGTATGGCCAGTAGAGTCGAATAGCCAAAGTGAGCCGCTCTAAACTGCCCCAGCTAAATGTATATTAGGGAACTAAATAAACGAGGGAAGTAATTACATAGAGAAGAAATAAATATGATTCAAAGAGCAGAAAGCGAAAGGATATATGGAAAAAACATGTAAATCAATATGGAATGTACAATAATTGATAAATTCTTCATAGAAAAATATAGTATAATCATAACTCAGAATTAATCAATTCTTAAAGGAAGGCATATGTAACATAACCAAATATGGCAGTTACATAAAATGAGCCTAAAGGACAGCAAGTAAGATAAAAAATATGAATGTAAATCTAGATAAGTAAATCCATGTATATAAAGTGTGTATCTACAAATGTGTTAATATGAAAATCCAACTATGAATAAGATAATATCAATCTAGTGACATCAACTACGAAAAATAAGAAAGAAAATGAAGTGAGCCAAAACCAAATACCAATTATAGACCCAATAGGATCCAAAAGTGAGGGGAAACGACGAAATAAGAATTAACAAACTCCAAAAGTGAGGGGAAACGACGAAATAAGGATTTAACAAACTCCAAAAGTGAGGGGAAACGACTAAAGAATAATGACTACGATGAAAATAACAAGAAAGAAGAAAGAAGAAGGACAAGAAAGCTGACTCAGAAGAGAGAAGAAGATGAATAAATCATATCAGAAATCAACATCAACCACGTGCACCAAAGACTAATTAAGTGACAAGTGAAATAATGATTATCAGATGTGAGGATGAAAAACAGTGTGGCTTTAAGGAGAAATACAAGACAGCATAATAATATCTTATTATCCATCATCTATAACTTAACGTTATAATGTATTGCAGAAAACATTGGACTATGGCCAAACAGCCCTGGAAGGAAGTTTAACAACAAACTACAACTTTGTTGCTGATAACGTAGTACACATTAAAAATTATCCCCTCCCCCTTCAACTATAATTTTCATTTATAGAAAATTACCCCCACTCCGTTCAACTAGCCTCTTCATTTATAGATATTTCATCTAAGTTTCTACAGTGGATTATTAAGATCTTCTTATCACAATACTTTATTTATCAAAATGAAGATCTTTACTCTTGTTAAAACATAAAATGTTGTTGGTAAACTACCCTGTTCTCTTAACCGTCTTCACCAAAATCAATAGGCCTTGAGTATTCTACAACTCAGGCACATATGTAAAAAATTATTTGATTCTGTTTGAATTTACGGCAGTTATCGTTCGTCATGAAAAAATTTCTCTTGCTACAACATAAAATGTTGCTGGTAAACTACCCCTTTCCCTTAACCGATCTTCACCAAAATCAACAGGCCTTGAGTACTCTACAATTTAGGGATGCATGCAAAACATTATTTGATTCTGTTTCAATGTGAGGCAGATATCGTTCGTCATAGAAACAATTACTCCTGTTAAAACATTAAAAGTGGCCAGTAAACTACCCCTTTCCCTTAACTGATATTCACCAAAACCAATAGGCCACGAGTCCTCTACAACATAGGCAAATATGTAAAAAATTATTTGATTCAGTTTGAACTTAAGGCAGTTATCTTTCTTCTTAGAAAACGTTCTCTTGTTACAACATAAAATGTTGCAGGTAAACTACCCCTTTCCCTTAACCGATCTTCACCAAAATCAACAGGCCTTCAGTCTTTTACAATTATTGATGAACGTATGCAAAAAAATATATTTGATTCTGTTTGAATGTGCGGCAGTTATCGTTCGTCATAGAAACAATTACTCTTGTTAAAACATTAAATGTTGCCGGTAAACTACCCCTTTCCCTTAACCGATCTTCACCAAAGTCAACAGGCCTTCAGTCTTTTAGAAATGATGAACGTATGCAAAAAAATATATTTGATTCTGTTTGAATGTGCGGCTGTTATCGTTTGCCATAGGAAAAATTACCCTTAATAAAAACAAACGTTGCTGGTAAACTACCCGTTTTCCTTAACCGATCTTCACCAAAAACAATAGGTCTTGAGTACTCTACAAATCAATGCTGTGTGCAAAACATTATTTGATTCTGTTTGAATTTGCGGCTCTTATCGTTTGCCATAGAAAATACCCATGTGAAAACATAAAACGTTGCCGGTAAACTACCCCTTTCCCTTAACCGATCTTCACCAAAAACAATAGGTCTTGAGTACTCTACAAATCAGGGCTGTATGCAAAAAAATATTTTATTCTGTTTGAAGTTGCGGCTGTTATCTTTTGCCATATAAAATACCCTTGTTAAAACATAAAACTTTGCCGGTAAACTACCCCTTTCCCTTAACCGATCTTCACCAAAAACAATAGATCTTGAGAACTCTACAATTCAGGGCTGTATGCAAAACATTATTTGATTCTGTTTGAATTTGCAGCTCTTATCGTTTGCCATAGAAAATACCCATGTGAAAACATAAAACGTTGCCGGTAAACTACCCCTTCCCCTTAACCGATCTTCACCAAAAACAATAGGTCTTGAGTACTCTACAAATCAGGGCTGTATGCAAAAAAATATTTTATTCTGTTTGAAGTTGCAGCTGTTATCGTTTGCCATAGAAAAAAAATCTACAGACACAAAGACAGACACACACACACACACACATACACACACTTTTCGAAAACAACTTTTTTCATGTTTTGAGGGTAGTACAATCAGAATCTGCAATAATCTCGAACACGATTTTTTCACTTCCATGTTCCCTAAGGAAATGGAAGTATGGTGATGGCAAAAAAAATCGTGTTCGAGATTATTGCAGATTCTGATTGTACTACACTCAAAACATGAAAAAAATGTAATTTTTCGAATTGTTTATTTTTAACTGACGATATCCACAGCACTTGTCTCAGAATTAAAAATGGTGTACAAATTTAATTTTTACAGAATACAATTTATGAACAATTTAACAAAGTCATTACTTGGGAAACAAAACAACTGTATTTTTTATTTCAATGTTTACCATTTTTTAGCAATTTCCTTGAAAGTACCAGAGGTACCAATCCAGGAACCTTATCTTTTGTTTCTTTGACTTTGTTGTCCATGACGTGTCCATTAATTAACTAAATAATATATCACTACTGACTCGAAACACAAAGTTTTTTATTGTTAAGAACATAAAAGTTTTACCTGATAGCCTGTAACAGTTTTCGCTTATTATAAGCTTCGTCAGAGGTTGATTAAATGCTGTACAGCATTAAGAGGCTGATTAAGAGTGTATGGACAAAACATGTACAGATTAATAATACAGACAAAATTTTTACCTGGTTGTAAGTCAAGAACAAAACATTTCAGGACCTGTGTATATACAACACTTTTTATTTTTAACTCTAAAATCATATTCCAAAAGTGTCCTTCCTTCTTACTGGAACACCCCATGTGTTTGTTAACACTGAAGTTGACAGTTTCTGGCAGTTATAATCAGTGGCATAGCTAGGCTTTTTGGCGCCCGGGGCAAGGAGATCGTCGGCCCCCTTACCTTTAGAATTAAAAGGGGACAAAAGAGAAAAAATGAAGGCCTATCCAGTGAACAAAGTACTTAATAAATGCAAATGTGTAAATTTTTGTAAGAAAGCACGTCCAGCAAATGTCTCAAGAATATTTGTTAAGTCAAAATTAAGAAATTACATATTATAATATTACCGGTATTCAGTTTGTGTACATTTATTGGTAACAAATGTAGACTATACAAATGTAATAACATAAAAAAGTTGTAACATAAAAATGTTCTAACAAACATGCAAATTCCTTGTAGGTCTAAAGCGCATCCTCAAAACAATATCCTAAAGCAACATAAAGTTAAACACAGAACAACATTAAAAATAATAAAATTAATAACTTACCATTACAGGTTAATGGTTCTGTCTTCTATTAATTAACATTTAATAATTATTTTTAATATTTAATAAATATTTAAAACGAGACATTTTAAAATGTAACTTTCCTGGTCTTAATTGCTGCAAAGTCGGTTATTAAACCACTATAATCTAAAGACGAAGCACTGTCGTTTTCAATTAAAAGTATCGCTAGATTTGATACCCTGTCTTGAGATATTGTTGATCGTAGGTACAATTTAATCAATTTAACTTTACTAAACAATATAAAACAAGAAGCCACTGACACTGGTAAAGTAAGAAAATTTTTTAAAGCTATTGTGTATTGTAGCATGTCCTGAAGGGTAGAGTCCATTTGTTCTCCGTTAACTTTTGCCATTTTTAATAAACGTATGATGTCTTTCAAGTTACTGAACAATTCTACACTGCTTAGGTCATGTGGATACAGTTTTGCAAGCACTATGCATTTAATATTGATCTGGGAAAGCTGTTCCTTAAAATGTATATCCCCTTCATTTACGTACGCCTCAAATTTACAGAGGAACCCAACACGTTTTTCTAACTCTTTTATGTTAGAGACGTAATTTAAAAATTTTAATTGACAGTTTGTCCAAACTTTCTATTAGAGAACGTTGGATTTCTTGCAGAATCGTCTGCATACTCCCCTGGCACTGTACGCACTGTAGGATTCTGGTACAATAAATATTTTTTCAAATTACAGATTCATCTGCAAGTAGAATGTTTTTATTTTTATCACTTTATTTCATTTGCAGATGCAATGGAATTAATTTAGAAACTCTAATGATGCAGACGTATTCTGTGAAGCATGCGTCAGGTTGAAATAAAAAGATAAAAATAAGAACATTCTACTTGCAGAGAAATTATAATTTGACAATATATATACTTATAATGCATACACACACTGTTGTATAAGTATGAACATAAATTTACCATAGTTTCAACAACTTCTGTAGTAGAGATAAGTTTATTCAGAATGAAAAACTGGCTAAATACAAGTACTCCAAACATGATGGAATGGTTACTAATATTTCCGTGACACGTGTGGAAATATAAAAGTATAGTTTTTACCTTGAGACAACAATATTATTTACCATTTTAATGACCAAAACAGATAAAACATTTGTTTTCTGTTGCACGAGTTATTTTATGGATAACTATATTTTGTTAAAATAAAAATGTATGCTGTTATTTATTTGTTATGCAAAATTTGTTATGTTAGTAATCCAAGCAGAGCAAAAGTACAATAGAAATTACTCTGTGTGTGTGTGTGTGTGTGTGTGCACGCATTTAGGTAATATTTTTTTCTTAACACAATCCATTTATTCATGTGGCGACTCTTCTTGCTCCTCCTCACTGCACAATGGTTCATAACGATGTATCCATTCCACTTTTCCAACTTTGTTGTGGTTACTTGCCAAACTGCTGGACGAGACCTTTCATTGTCTCCACCACTGTCACAACCTAGGACTTAGGCTCATCCAGAGTGTGACGTGTAGCAGTTTGGCAAGTAAGCACGACAAAGTTGGATTTACAGAGACTGCTAATTCAAATAACAAGATAAACATTCCACTTCTATAATTGTTTCTATACAGACTACGTCTCTGTTCAGTGATGTAATCGTTAGGCCTGCAATTGTTTACAAATGGGTATAAACCATTAACTTAAGTAAAACCAAATTTCCCTGTATGTATTTACACCCAAAACAAATACATTAATTTTTTTACTGTTATTTACCAGTACCTAACAGTACCTAATGATGTACATTGAGAGTATAAAGTATTTGGTTAACTGGACAACAGAGTGGTGATTCCAGGTAAGAATGTACCGAGGCCAGCAGAATTCAGCAGAGCAAACATTCTCCAAGCTGAAATTGATTAAGAATTTTCTGCATAGCACAATTTCTCAAAAAAGGTTGAGAGTAGACTTAGTGTACTAAGTGTAGTAAATGAAACTGCTAGGTGAATTAATATTAATCAAATAATAAAACACTTTTGCATCTCACAATGCAGCAAAATCATGAAAGTTTCAAATGAAAAAACTAAGTTAATATTAACTGAATTCTGAGGCTTTCATTGCCGGCATCAACGTTATTAGAAGACTGGGTTGCCAGGTTCCAAGGCCTTGTTCCAGAGTTATTGATTGCAGATGTTTTGGGCACACCTACAATGACCATCTTCAGTGCATAAAGATTGGAAGGTTAAAACACTGGCCAAGTAGTGTTAATATTACTTGAACTTCATATTATTTTTCTTAATATAATAATGACTGGAGCCTGGATTTCTAAGTAAAAAGCTTATTTTTTCAATGCTTCTATACATAACAGAAATGTTATTCTTTGCAGTACACATCCTGACAAGCAATTTTAACTATTTCCGATGGTGTTTATAAATGCTTAAAATTCTGTTCTTAGTGTGTGTGTGTGTGTGTGTGTGTGTTTTGATAGTGTTCTGTTTTGTTTGTAGTTTTGTTTCAAAGAACAAAACACATTTGATCTCCTAGTGTTTACAAACTAAATTGCTCAGATTGCAACAAATTCTACATAGACCAGACAGGACGTTGCTTCAAACAGATACATTGAACACACAAAGGCACTACACTCCACTACCGAATCCACCTTTGCAAACCACCTCATTGAAGCAAACCACACATCAGTTGCGTAGCTAGGTTTCTTGGCGCCCGGGGCAAGGAGATCATCGGCCGCCTCGCTTTACAATTAAAAGAGGACAAAAGAGGAAAAATGAAGGCCAATCCAGTGAACAAAGTACTCAATAAATGCAAATGTGTAGATTTTGTATAAAAGCATGTCCAGCAAACGTCTTAAGAATATTTGTTGTCAAAATTATACATTTATTAGTAACAAATAGTAGACTATAAAAAACATAGTAAAATAAAAAATGTTTAACATAAAAATGTTTTAATAAACATTCACATTCTTTGTAGGTCTAAAGCGCATCGTCAAAACAATATCCTAAAGCAACATAAAGTTAAACAAAAAACTACACTAAAAATAATAAATTGAATAACTTACCATTACAGGTTAATGGTTCCGTCTTCTATTAATAAACACTTAATATTTGTTTTTAATATTTAATAAATATTTAAAAAGAGATATTTTAAAATGTAACTTTCTTGGTCTTAATTGTTGCAAAGTCGGTTATAAAATCACTATAATCTAAAGACAAAGCAATGTCGTTTTCAATTGAAGGTATCGCTAGATTTGATACCCTGTGTTGAGATATTGTTGACTGTAGGTACAATTTAATCAATTTAAGTTTACTAAACGATCTTTTGCAAGAAGGCACAGACACTGGTAAAGTAATAAAAATTTTTAAACTGTTGCTTCTAATCTCGTTGAAGAAATGTATTGTAGCATGCCCTGAGCTGTAAAGTCCATTCGTTCTCCGTCAACTTTTGCCTTTTTAATTAATGATGACGTCTTTTAATTCACTCAAAAATTCTAGTTTTGCAAGCACTGTGCACTTAATATTGATTTGGAAAAGCTGTTACTTAAAATGTATATCCCCATAATTTACATACGCCTCAAATTTACAGAGGAACCCAAAGCATTTTCTTAACTATTTTATGTTAGAGAAACGGTTTGAAATTTCAACTGACAGTTTGACTAAAATTTCTATTAGAGAACGTCTCATTTCTTGCCGAACAGTTAATGAAGAATCGTCTGCATACTCCCCTGGCATCCTGCACTCACTTCTTATCCTTTTTGTGATACTGACACCCGATTCATTACATACCTGGTCTGCCTTAATAATGACATTGTCATGCAGCTCATTCCTACAAACTTTTAATTTGTCCGAAGTGTCAGTGCTTGAATAAAGCTTATTCCTTTGGTCTGCAAGATTTTCTGGATTTTGTCCACAGAAGAAAGAATATTGAGAAAAATGTATAGAATATGGAGGAATAATACAGAGGAAAAGAGCATGGTCACAAAATTAAAGTTTTCTATCGCATTAATTATTAATGCTGCATCTTTCCTTGTATCAATTGTTTCAGTCGGTGTATCCCTCAGTTTCTCTAGTGCAGCGGTCACTTCATCCAGCTGAATGGATATTGCTTTCACCGCATCTGCTTTTGAACTCCACCTGGTATCACAATGTCCTTTTAGAGTAATATTTACGAAGTCTTTAAGAACACTCCATCTATGAGCGGAACAGGAAAAGAAAGTGAATTGTCCTACTGTCCCAAAAAATGTCACTGCCTGAACATTTACATGAGCTGCAGTGAATGATTTACATGAACTCCAACCAAGTTAAGTGAATGATTGTCTCACGTAACAAACAGAACAAACACAGCTAGTAGATTGAAATCTAATATTCTCTTCTGAACTCCTGAATGGATACCAGCTATTGTTGCTTGACCTTGCAATCACTATGATTCAATCCATCTCTCTCAAGCTTACTTGTAATAACTTCTGTGATCCCCTCCGCTGTTTTCACTTCTAAAGGAATAAAATTTATGAAGGTTTCCTTGATATGAACAGAATTGCGGTTATTTTCAACAAATGTCATAATCTGAGACATTTATTCTATATGTGCAGCATCTGGTGTTGTGGCAAATATAATACTAAAGTACTCCACCTTTTTACATTCAGCAATAATATATTTGCACACTCTTTCTCCTAAGAGGCTTATTATTTCATTTTGAATGGTTGGCAAAAGATACGACATACACCCAGATTTACGAGAGACTGAATCGAAATGAGATCTCATGACAGGATCAAATTTAGCCAAGTATTTAACAAAGCCAGAAAGTTTTCAGGATCTGGATCGTTTAGTAACTGACTCTCTCTGTGCCAGATTTTGTTATGCAAGATTTTGTACTGTGGCAATGACCCGTTTGAGGATTTGTTTCCTTGACTTACCTTCTTTACTCATTTGTTCCTGAAGTAGATCATCAATAAATCCCCCTTTGTTTAAAGAACATTCCAATTCCTTCCATTCCAAAAACGCAGAGCGAATAGCAAGACTATTTTCATGATACTGAATACGAGGATTTAACTTTTGTCGCGACAGAAACCTACTTTTACTATTGACGTGGCTCCTTTGATAGTTTTCTCATGGAAATAAAGTGCAACAAAATCAAAATAGAGTTTGGAGAAAAACACATCCAAGTGCGATTTATTTTGGTAAATAAATCCCTGTATATATCCAAGAGCAATCACAAACTGTTGGTAATGGTTACAGCACAAAACAAAAAGCACATATTTACCAAAAGTGTGATCCTATATCATGTACAGTGAAAGTATTACAAAAATTAAAATAGTTTTCTGGAAGTGGTTCGCTTCACATGACAGTGGTTACTGACCAATAATGAACCGTAATTCCGTAGAAATAGACTAATACTGTTTATCACGGGAGGTTTATGATAATGGACAAGCTGGCTGGTTATGCTTCTTTTATGAAAGGGATAGTCATATCAAAGAAACAAGTTGCTTGTTGTTTTATAAACTGATAACAATTTGTCAAGTCTATGCTCACTTTGCCGTTCTCCTGGGTATGTCGCCCAGGGGGGCTGCCTCCTTGGCCACCCCCTAGCTACACCTCTGGTTATAATAGCTGCTGTTGAAGGTACAGGGCACGTTCATATTGAGTGCACATCTAGCAGTATAATTTTAAAATATGCAAAAGAAAGAAATTATTTGTATAACCATTACATGTGCACAAAACATTCACACACAGATACATGCAAAACCAAACTCAATAATCATCTCAAGCATGTATGCTTACCATCGTAATGCTGCCGTTCTGAAGTATTTGTGACTGAACCGTACTCAGTATTGGAAATGTACTGAACCACTGAGCAGAGCACCCAAAGATTCCAGTCAGAGAAAATAATAATAATCTTACGTTATGCATTCTTAGTTAGTAATAACTGACAGTGTACCAACAACGTCTCTATTTTGATATCACAAAAATCTGACACGATCCTACTTATGTTGAACACTGTGTACACCCACAGGAGACTTAAGGAACAAAACAAAAGTCTTTATATACAGAAGAAAACTAGAATAATTAGGTGAAACTGTACTGGCTTTAATTCTTCTGTTATCAATGTTGTTATCTAAAACTGTAAATTATAGGTGACACTGTACTGGCTTTAATTCTTCTGTTATCAACGTTGTTATCTAAAACTGTAAATTTACAAATGTTCAGCATTTTATGATACTATTGTAATTTTTGTTCTTTGTTATTTATTCCATTTTCTTCACAAAGAATTTATCATAATTTACATACACTTTACAAGCACACACATTTTATCGAACTATTTTGGTTATTAATGCTATGAGACAATAAAAGGTACCTATAACTGCACTATGAGTGTAAAGTCATACCACACCTGGTTTTAACATAGACTATTGCTCAATACATATATTCTTTATTTGTAATATGTAAGCTGTAATTACTTTGTAAGCTGCGAAAAACACCTTTCAAATTCACTGGAAGGTATTGCTATTGATTCAATAGGATATTTAAAGGTAGGAAGACTCTCCAGAAAAATTCTGGAGTGGATAGATAAACGTTGGTCGTCACTTCATGTTGACACCACTAACTGAAAATGTCATCTTCGAGCGAGCCTTGTTGAAATTTTCTAAAATACGTTCTACTTACAAGAGAAGTTCAGGTTATAACGCCAAAATCAGAAATTTTAAAAAAATTTCTTATTTTGAGTAGAGATGTATCTTTAAGCGCCGTAACAGGGAATATTTGTGAGAAACGCAGAGGTGACTGACAGGCAATAAAATCATATAACAGCCCCAATACGCTCACGGCAAGCAGGCAGGGTTCATCGCTCTCCATACTAAGAAACGTTAAACTTTGACAGCTACATCAAATCCTTAGAAAAAATTGTACAAATGTAAACGAACTCATTTGAAGAGCAGCTGTATGTATTAACAATAGACCAAAATACGTATACACGCCAGCTGCATATAGCGAAACAAAAAAGGGTATATATATTGAAAGACTCAAACGGTCAGCGACAGGGCTTTGACCTTACTGAGAAGAGAGAAATCTCGGAGTAACGTCCGAACTCAAGGAATATGTATTGATGGAAACAGAGACAAAGAAACGGACATACAAAGGAAGTTTGGTGAGGCCTTTAAGTAACAATAGTTGATGCCATTAGAACAACCAAGTGCACGAAAACAATACTTTGACGAGAAAGTTAAGGGTTGCTTTGTATACTCCAAAAAAGTGACAGGCAAGAATTTATTGCTACAGTATCTAGCAGCAACAACGACCTCAGTGTAGTGACCTAGGGAAGGAATCTGGTGGGAATCCAAAAGCCTATCAGAGAGGTTCTTTCGGAAAAATAGGTGGTCTCTAGATCTGAAGAGTCGTAAAGTAGAACCAATTAGAAAACAGCGTAAGAAAAATCAGAATTAAGTGGGAGAAATACGGAATTCGATATAGGGACGCGAGAAAGGCGTGCTCAAGGAGTTTTAACTAAAAATTTTGACGGAAACGGGAGTGTAAGTCTGCGACCGAGATTCCATAATTATTGGACTTAGAGAAATTCAGTACGATGGTTAGAAAAGTAAGTTTGTACTAAAACAATTTCGGTAAAAGAACTGTAATTTTATTAGTGACATACAAGTGAATTAGTACAACACGAATGATAATTAAATAACGCTGTAATTTAGTTTTGCAAATACGCAACAATAACTTTATCATCGAGTAACATTATGAGACGAACTAAACTCGTAAATAACAGTAGTTCAAACCATAACGCAGTTGATAAATAATAATCAATAATGCCTCTGGAAGCGAATAACTATAATAACAATTAACGCGAACTAATTCCGAGTGAGTGAAGTTGGTGCTGTGCTGTGTCGTGTGTGACTCCACGGGAGACCACGTTACAATCTGCTAATCCAGAGGGAATGATCGCAGTTACGCCAGACGATCAACATGCGAACCACACCATATGAACCTCTACCAGATTTGGATACATACCACAAGTAAAATTCTCATGCCATAATTAGTATTAGGTCCACTGTCTGTTCACTTAAAGAACTCATAAGAATTAATTATAGGATTAAGATAAAATTTTACTTAAAAACAAAATTAAATAATATTAGGAAACTATGGAAATTAAATTTATTTATGAGCACCGGTTTTAAATGAATCCAGATCAGTAATTAACTATGTCATAGTATTTAAAATTTAAGAGAATTATTATCAACAGTTTTTGTCTTTGAATAAGAATTACAATATTTAAATTATTAGAGCTATAAACATGAGTAATGAAATAAGATTTATGAAAATGAATATGTTTATATTTTGATAAGAAATTGCATAATTCATGTGTCAATGATAAATTATGATAATCAATCATAACTAATTGTAATAAATCGAAGAACTATTTATAAGAAGAAGTGAGCATTTATTTTTTTACCCTGAGATAAAGAGCGAAAGTAAATACTTATATTGGCGCTCCAGAACTTGGGCACAGCATAAAGTAACTTATATTGGCGCTGCACCGCACAGCTTAATTACAGAAATTAGGCTAGGGCAGTGACAGACAGTGGTTAGAGATAAGTTAAATAAGTGAATGTTAGTACTGTAGAATAAGAACGTTATTATTGTTATTTGTCGATAAGTATCTGAATGATAACACGACGAAAGGCAAAAATGGCAACAGGGGAAGAAAATTCCGAGGTATTCGAAATTAACAATCAGATGGGGATGGAGCAGTCTGAGGATAGAAATGTGGTGAATGAAGCGAGCTCTACAACGTGTGAAGAGAATGGCGCCCGGGGACCACAGTCATCTGAAGTCAATTTCCAAATGTTAATGTCATTCATAAAACAAAAGTTTGAAGAATCGGGAAAGAAGAATGAAGTAAGAGATGAAAAACAAAGACAACAGATGAAGAAAGAGACGAAAAACAAAGACAACAGAATGAAGAAATGAAAAGGCTACATGAAGAAACCAGAAAACACATAGACGAAAAGATTGAAGAAACGAAAAAACAGAATGAAGAAATAGGTAAGAAACTCGTCGAGAAATTAGACAAAAATATAGAGTTAATGAGAAGAGATTTACAAGGACAAATCCACCAGGTGGGTACTGATTTACAGAAACAATCAGAAAAATGGAAGAAAACGAATTAGGTGGAAATACTATGGATCAAATTGACATCGAGTATCAATCTTTAACAACTAAAGCATTGTCTGAACATCATGTCTCAAGATCAAAAGAAAGATCTACAATTATTAATGGTAGATATGAAGGTGATAAAGACACTTGTACTGTGTTTGTTGGCAACTTACCAAACACAATTACAAAAAAGAAAATTATCCAATATTTCAGAAAGTTTGGTACAGTTGCAAATACGAGATTGCAATATGCTGCAGTATCTGACCCACGATTTCCCAAAAGACGTAATGTCATTAAGAAAGAGTTTCATAAAGACAGAACAAATATCCATGCATATGTACGTTTTACTGATGAGATAGTGCATATCGTGCTTTGGAAGCAAATGGTAATGTGTATGAGGGTTACCACCTGAGAATTGATTTAGCTAACACAGAGGCTGAAGAAAAGCAGAGAATTAAAAAAGAAAAAATTGAGTACTACAGTTAATATTACCAGTACTGAGAGAAAAATTAGAAGTAGGACTGGGGAGGTACGTAAAAATTTTGGAACCAAACCTGAGATTAAGAAGATGAAAAACAGTTCTGATGATTATCAAAGGCGAACTCCATTAGCACGAAAGAGAAAAAGGATGAAATTTGCTGGACCATTCAAGAATATTGTGAAGAGTGGTACGAGAACGAAAGAAAGATTTCAAGCGATGAAGATGAGATTTCTTAGAAGTCTTGAAAATAAAACATTATTACGTGAGTACGCGGACAGGAAAACGAAATAATTAACGCGTCGCAAGCAGTCAAAGAACATAAAAGTAAATAAATGTAACGGATTAAGGAAAACAATCGTAAGAACGTCCGAAAATTTAATAATTAAGTTAGATAATATTGGGTGAAATACCTTAGATAAGATTGGTTATGTAAAAATACATTAACCGAAGAAGATAAATAGATATGAATATAATATGAATAAAATAAAGTAAATGGTAAATGAAAACCAATGCCAGTAAAATGAAACGGCATAGAGAAGAATGTAAAGAAAGGAAAAGAAAACGGAGTCCTGACGTTTGCTATCCTGGTATGATCGGTAAAGAGGTATCATTCAGATTCTTAGTTGACGCCAGTGAAAAGTTATAAATTATAAAGCAATTATAAGATGCAATAGAATACTAAATGAAATGTAGCAATTTTAACATTAATTAAACTAAAATAATAATTGTATAATCGATGAAGTAAAGTACTAACGAAGTGTAGTAGTAACTATAATCTTTTTGATAACAAAATGTGAACTAAAAATTAGCGATAATCATATTGGCATGAGTGCATAGACAATATATATATATGTTAAATGAATGAAAATGTAAGGACAATTAATATGGTTAGAATATGATTGTTTAATATATGTGTTTAATATAACAATTGAATGCGAACAATCAACAAAAGTAGAATAGTGATATGTACATATATATGTGATACAAGGACTCTTAAAATTCAATTAAATAGTGAAATGATTGAGAAGTGACAATAAGTAAAAGATGGACTATCAAGGGACATTAATAGCGAATTAGTGTAGAAAACATTAATTTATGTCATTGAAATCTATAATATTATTAGAATAGCAAGATGTAATTGGTGAATAAAAAAAAAAACTTATATAATAAAATACTGCAAAGTACTATAGAGTAAATTAATGTTAATATGATAACAAATAGTTAAATTAAAGGTTAACATAATGATTAACATGTATTAAAATTGTACAAGGAAAAGAGAGAATTCTAAAAATTATTTTACAGAAATATAAAATTTATTGATATGATAAATGATACTAGTATTGAATAAAACTTGCTAAATTAATTTTGTAAATATTATAGGTCCTGTAAGGGATAGATAAGGAGTTGTATTAAATTAATGCTGAATGACGAATTTACATTTAATATCTAAAGGTTAGTTTGTAAGTATAATTATATGTTAAATAAGGGTTGTAAGAAAAGAAAGTTAAAATATATGTGTAATGGATTCATTTAAAAACGGAAAGCGAAATTAGCTTGAAAATGGTCCTAGGGTAGTGTTTACATTACATAATGAACCGCCCGCAGTGGGTCAATACAGGTAACAAATCCACTACACTAAGTCCAACAGATGATGAGCCAATACTAGGAATATAAAATGTATGTATTTCGTCATGTTAAACCTCGATGACAGGGCGCAGAATTTTGAATCTCTTTTAGATGTATGAAATCCATCCAAAGCGACAAAATTCGGGGACGATATAACGCAAAAATCAGAAATTTTAAAAAAATTTCTTATTTTGAGTAGAGATGTATCTTTAAGCGCCGTAACAGGGAATATTTGTGAGAAATGCAGAGGTGACTGACAGGCAATAAAATCATATAACAGCCCCAATACGCTCACGGCAAGCAGGCAGGGTTCATCGCTCTCCATACTAAGAAACGTTAAACTTTGACAGCTACATCAAATCCTTAGAAAAAATTGTACAAATGTAAACGAACTCATTTGAAGAGCAGCTGTATGTATTAACAATAGACCAAAATACGTATACACGCCAGCTGCATATAGCGAAACAAAAAAGGGTATATATATTGAAAGACTCAAACGGTCAGCGACAGGGCTTTGACCTTACTGAGAAGAGAGAAATCTCGGAGTAATGTCCGAACTCAAGGAATATGTATTGATGGAAACAGAGACAAAGAAACGGACATACAAAGGAAGTTTGGTGAGGCCTTTAAGTAACAATAGTTGATGCCATTAGAACAACCAAGTGCACGAAAACAATACTTTGACGAGAAAGTTAAGGGTTGCTTTGTATACTCCAAAAAAGTGACAGGCAAGAATTTATTGCTACAGTATCTAGCAGCAACAACGACCTCAGTGTAGTGACCTAGGGAAGGAATCTGGTGGGAATCCAAAAGCCTATCAGAGAGGTTCTTTCAGAAAAATAGGTGGTCTCTAGATCTGAAGAGTCATAAAGTAGAACCAATTAGAAAACAGCGTAAGAAAAATCAGAATTAAGTGGGAGAAATACGGAATTCGATATAGGGACGCGAGAAAGGCGTGCTCAAGGAGTTTTAACTAAAAATTTTGACGGAAACGGGAGTGTAAGTCCGCGACCGAGATTCCATAATTATTGGACTTAGAGAAATTCGGTACGATGGTTAGAAAAGTAAGTTCGTACTAAAACAATTTCGGTAAAAGAACTGTAATTTTATTAGTGACATACAAGTGAATTAGTACAACATGAACGATAATTAAATAACGCTGTAATTTAGTTTTGCAAATACGCAACAATAACTTTATCTTCGAGTAACATTACGAGACGAACTAAACTCGTAAATAACAGTAGTTCAAACCACAACGCAGTTGATAAATAATAATCAATAATGCCTGTGGAAGCGAATAACTATAATAACAATTAACGCGAACTAATTCCGAGTGAGTGAAGTTTGGTGCTGTGCTGTGTCGTGTGTGACTCCACGGAAGACCACGTTACAATCTGCTAATCCAGAGGGAATTATCGCAGTTATGCCAGACGATCAACATGCGAACCACACCATATGAACCTCTACCAGATTTGGATACATGCCACAAGTAAAATTTTCATGCCATAATTAGTATTAGGTCCACTGTCTGTTCACTTAAAGAACTCATAAGAATTAATTAAAGGATTAAGATAAAATTTTACTTAAAAACAAAATTAAATAATATTAGGAAACTATGGAAATTAAATTTATTTATGAGCACCGGTTTTAAATGAATCCAGATAAGTAATTAACTATGTCATAGTATTTAAAATTTAAGAGAATTATTATCAACAGTTTTTGTCTTTGAATAAGAATTACAATATTTAAATTATTAGAGCTATAAATATGAGTAATGAAATAAGATTTATGAAAATGTATATGTTTATATTTTGATTAGAAATTGCATAATTCATGTGTCAATGATAAATTATGATAATCAATCATAACTAATTGTAATAAATCGAAGAACTATTTATAAGAAGAAGTGAGCATTTATTTTTTTACCCTGAGATAAAGAGCAAAAGTAAATACTTATATTGGCACTCCAGAACTTGGGGCACAGCATAAAGTAACTTATAAGGTAGAACATATTAAACAAAACAGAACGATAGTAGTTAAGGTGCTGGTGCTGGTTAAGGTGGATTAGTGCTGGTGTTGATTTTGACAAATGTTTGATTTTGTAGTGGGGCTCATAAGGGGCACAATTTAAAAAGTAGTAGTAAATATTTGTAATAATTAGGTTTTTCTTTTTATATATTTTTTCGGTAATTTATTTTTGGATCCAAGAGGTTCTGGAATGCCGTTCCAGCGCGTTCCCCCGTAAATCAAGCCCTGTATATATCCAAGAGCAATCACAAACTGTTGGTAATGGTTACAGCACAAAACAAAAAGCACATATTTACCAAAAGTGTGATCCTATAACATGTACAGTGAAAGAATTACCAAAATTAAAATAGTTTTCTGGAAGTGGTTCGCTTCACATGACAGTGGTTACTGACCAAATGGTTATCACTTGGCACATTATACAAATATTTTGTAACAATAACTACACTTATAACTATTACAAAACTTATAAATCTCACAGAAATCAGACTATTTAAATTTTTTAAAGAGAATACTGACTTTTCTTTTGTTTCTTTAATAATTTTTAATTTTGTTATATTAAAAAAATGTTTACAAAGGGAAAAAGATATGTACATTAATTTTAAAAATTTAGACAACAAATTTCACAGAGGTAGCATAGAAGGTATTTGGATTACTATGGAGGATACTATGGAAGTTAACACTTAGATGCTAATAGACATCAATAGACATCCTACAGTTTCCGTCTGTTTCTGGGGTACTGGGTTTATAAATACATATTTTGAACTGTTTTAAATCATGTTTTTATAATATTTAAACCATCTGGTGGACTACATTGGCATTCATTTTCATAACAACAACTGGTGAAAACTCAAACATCTTTTATGTGTAAAATTCCATTGGGTTTAGATTTCCATGTTTTAAATTATTTCACTAAGAAAACTAGCAAAACGTAAATTTATAAAACTAATTATAGTAAAAACGCTATGTAACAATATGTTTAATATGTTTATAGCATTGTGAGCTTTTAGTAACTACTTGTCTCTGCGAATTTTGTATTTTTCCAAAACACTGATTTTTTTTGAAAAGTAATTACAGGCAACATAGACAGCTTAATCATATTCAGCACATAACATTTTAAACAGGACATTTAGATCTTTATTAAGATATACATAATATGTATTTTACTTCCATATTCCTTAAGGAAATGGAAGTATGGTGATGGCAAAAAAAATCGTGTTCGAAATTATTGCAGATTCTGATTGTACTACACTCAAAACATGAAAAAAAGTTGTTTTCCGAAAAGTGTCTGTGTGTGTGTCTGTCTGTCTGTGTGTCTGTCTGTGTAGATTTTTTTTATGGCAAACGATAACTGCCGCAAATTCAAACAGAACCAAATATTTTTTTGCATACAGCTCTGATTTGTAGAGTACTCATGACCTATTGTTTTTGGTGAAGATCGGTTGAGGGAAAGGGGTAGTTTACCTGCAATGGTTTTTTTTATCAAGGGAAATTTTTTTTTTTTTGCAAACGATAACAGCCGCAAATTCAAACAGAATCAAATAATGTTTTGTGTACAGCCCTGAATTTTAGAGTTCTCAAGACCTATTGTTTTTGGTGAAGATCGGTTAAGGGAAAGGGGTAGTTTACCTGTAACGTTTTATGTTTTAACAAGGGTATTTCCTATGGCAAATGATAACAGCCGCAAATTCAAACAGAATCAAAAGATTATTTGCATACAGCCCTAAATTGTAGAGTTCTCAAGACCTATTGTTTTTGGTGAAGATCGGTTAAGAGAAAGGGGTAGTTTACAAGCAACATTTTTTTAACAAGCGTATTTTATATGGCAAATGATAACAGCCGCAAATTCAAACAGAATCAAATAATTTTTTGCATACGTCCCTGAATTATAGAGGTCTCAAGGACTTTCGATTTTGGTGAAGATCGGTTAAGGGGAAGGGGTAGTTTACCAGCAACCTTTTACGTTTTAACAACAGTAAAGTACTTGAAAATTCATTTAAACTTTTTCAAACAATGGTAATTGTTAAAAAATATCGGTATGGAGAACCATATATGACTTCCATATTCTAAGATTTATAATTAAAATAATTTTCGAAATGAAATATTACCATAGAAACTACTTCTTTCTACTTACTGCTTCAGCCTTAACCACAGTACTGTGGTCACTAACGTATACCACCTCACGTTATCGCACTCGATTTTCACTGATGATGGAAGTCGATGGCATTGCCGAAACGTCTGGTTTTGTAGAAAACATTGGACTACGGCCAAATATCCCGGGAAGGAATTTTAACAAAAACTACTTCTTTGTTGCCGATAACGTTGTACACATATATATAAAAAATATGCATAAAATTAATGGCTTGTATAAGTTAATGATTGATCTCCATTAAGTAGTGCTCAAGTTTCCAAAGTTTTAATATTATGATGTCCGTAATTAAAACATCAGAGCAGGTTTAGTGTGTATGAGGGTACACCATGGACAAAAATTTTCAACATTTCCTATTGAGCGTTGCTTAGAATAAATCTGCGAATCTACAGTGTACGTTTCACAGAACAAACACGCGGAAAAGAAGGAGCGCTCCGAAGTCACTCATGGACCCTCAGCATCTTGCAGAGGGTTCATTCCCTAAAGACGAAAAGTCTGTCTATGAATCGTTCCTCTGTAAACACATGCAGTTACACTGCCCAGCAATCCACAGGAAGCAAATCGCTATCCACGCTGGACACTTTTTCGGCTTGCATGCGTTATGTAGGTATGGGTTCAGCACTTTCCATTTAAAAAGCGTGCAAATGTAAAAAAAGAAACATGAATGAGGCCAGAAATAACGCGAATTTTGTGTGTGTGTGTTTTCCCTGCCTTTTTACTGCGGTAGTCATAACAATAAAATGGAAACGTAAACAGTACATAACTGAGATATGCTTGCCTGCCAAGCACGATATATTTTCTCTTATACATGATTTACACTAAAATGAAAAAATTATAATTTTATTGCCTGGCAACAAAGTTATTTTATTTTCAACAATTACCATTGTTTGAAAAAGTTTAAATGAATTTTCAAGTACTTTACTCTTGTTAAAACGTAAAAGATTGCTGGTAAACTACCCCTTCCCCTTAACCGATCTTCACCAAAATCAAAAGACCTTGAGTCCTCTACAATTCACTGATGTATGCAAAACATTATTTGATTCTGTTTGAATTTGCGGCAGTTATCGTTTGCCATAGAAAATACGCTTGATAAAAAACGTTGCAGGTAAACTACCCCTTCCAC
Source organism: Magicicada septendecula (assembly GCA_034769895.1). NCBI lineage: Eukaryota > Metazoa > Arthropoda > Insecta > Hemiptera > Cicadidae > Magicicada > Magicicada septendecula. The sequence continues at coordinate 478,612,083 of CM068369.1, read as the reverse complement.
TCAACCGATCTTTACCAAAAGCAATAGGTCTTGAGTACTCTACAAATCAGGGCTGTATGCAAAAAATTATTTGATTCTGTTTGAATTTGCGGCTGTTATCGTTTGCCATAGAAAATACCCTTGTTAAAAAAACGTTGCAGGTAAACTACCCCTTTCCCTTAACCGATCTTCACCAAAAACAGTAGGTCTTGAGAACTCTATAATTTAGGGCTGTATGCAAATAATCTTTTGATTCTGTTTGAATTTGCGGCTGTTATCGTTTGCCATAGGAAATACCCTTGTTAAAACATAAAACGTTACAGGTAAACTACCCCTTTCCCTTAACCGATCTTCACCAAAAACAATAGGTCTTGAGAACTCTAAAATTCAGGGCTGTATGCGAAACATTATTTGATTCTGTTTAAATTTGCGGCTATTATCGTTTGCCAAAAAAAAACAAAAATTCCCTTGATAAAAAAAACCGTTGCAGGTAAACTACCCCTTTCCCTCAACCGATCTTCACCAAAAACAATAGGTCGTGAGTACTCTACAAATCAGGGATGTATGCAAAAAATTATTTGATTCTGTTTCAATTTGCGGCAGTTATCATTTGCCATAGAAAAAAAAAATCTACACACAGACAGATAGACACACAGACAATTTTCGGAAAACGACTTTTTTCATGTTTTGAGTGTAGTACAATCAGAATCTGCAATAATCTCGAACACGATTTTTTTTGCCATCACCATACTTCCATTTCCTTAAGGAATATGGAAGTAAATAAAATAATTTTGTTGCCAGGCAATAAAATTATAATTTTTTCATTTTAATGTAAATTATGTATGAGTTAATATCTTTATATATATAATTCTTCTGTACGTGTGTATGTCACTGAACTCCTCCATGTATAAAATAATATATCGTTCGTGGCAGGTAAGCATATCTCAGTTATGTAATGTTTACGTTTCCATTTTATTATTATGCCTACAGCAATAAAAAGGCAGGTAAGACACACACACACAATTCACGTTATTTCTGGCCTCACTCATGTTTATTTTCTTACATTTGCATGCTTTTTAAATGGAAAGTGCCGAAACCCACACCAACATAACGCGTGCAAGCCGAAAAAATGGACATCAATTTGCTTCCTGTGGATCGCTGGGCAATGTAACTGCACGTGTTTACAGAGGAACGATTCATAGACAGACTTTTCGTCTTTAGGGAATGAACCCTCTGCAAGATGCTGAGGGTCCATGAGTGACTTCGGAGCGCTCCTTCTTTTTCGCGTGTTTGTTCTGTGAAACATACACTGTAGATTCGCAGCTTTACTCTAAGCAACGCTCAATAGGAAATGTTGAAAATTTTTGTCCACAGTGTACCCTCATTCACACTAAACCTACTCTGATGTTTTAATTACGGACATCATAATATTAAAACTTTGGAAACTTGAGCACTACTTAATGGAGATCAATCATTAACTTATACAAGCCATTAATTTTATGCATATATTTTATATATATGTGTACAACGTTATCGGCAACAAAGAAGTAGTTTTTGTTAAAATTCCTTCCCGGGATATTTGGCCATAGTCCAATGTTTTCTACAAAACCAGATGTTTCGGCAATGCCATCGACTTCCATCATCAGTGAAAATCGAGTGCGATAACGTGAGGTGGTATACGTTAGTGACCACAGTACTGTGGTTAAGGCTGAAGCAGTAAGTAGAAAGAAGTAGTTTCTATGGTAATATTTCATTTCGAAAATGATTTTAAATATAAATCTTAGAATATGGAAGTCATACATGGTTCTCCATACCGATATTTTATTGCATGGTGTAGAAGCTACAACATTTTGTCGTGTTTTCTACGATTTAATTAATTACAAAATGATCGTAAACTCCCACCTTCTATTTGTCACTCTCTGGCCAGATCGTCTAGTGGTGTAACCCTATTTCGTATAGCGAATTTACCAGCACAGCACAGCATGCCCTCCAAATACCAATGCCAATACACACCCGTCTCGATGCTACAGTCTCTTCACCGTAATTTCTTAGTTGCAAATAATATTGAAAAGATTTCATTTCCAAAGCCCTATAGGTCTGTACCGTTACAATTTTAAGTGAATGGAAAAGTGCTCGACTTGTGTGAAAGACAGCCACTTTAAAGTCCTATCAAAGTGTTAAACTGATAAAATGAGTACCAACCATACACAATAAGTTCAAGAATTACATAAGAACAAAATGTGATATGTCTCTACTGGCTAAATGAAAAGAAAAGTAAGACCAAATCTTATTGAGTTGCACATTGAGTCTTTTAGATGTTTTATCTGGTTCTGAATAATCCAACAAAAGTTGTTGACAGGAGTCATGGATTTTGTTGTCCATGACATTTCCATTGATTAACCAGCATAAGTATATCGCTACTGACTCGGAACACAACGTTTTTTATTGGTAAAAACGTAAAAGTTTTACCTTTTAGCCTGAACCAGTTTTTGCTAATTATAAGCTTCATCAGAGGCTGCTACTGGGAGCGCTGTCCGTCTTGTTCTTGGTGACGGTGTTGACTTTTGAAGGATCAATGTTGTGTGTGTGTGGTGTGATATGTTAGAATAATGCGTGTGATTTAAATTGTATCTGTTTATTTAGGATGTAGTTTTTGTGTGTTTGTAAATTTCCAATTGTTCAAACATGTCTAGTTCTTGGCCTTTTGTGTGTACATGTAGAATATCCATGTTGTTGTTGTCGATGTTTGTGTACGTGTGGTTTTTACCAATAAAAACTTTGTGTTCCGAGTTGGTAGTGTTATACTAATATTTTTAATCAAAATCTTTGGAAATTTTTAAAAAAGCGTTTCAGTTAGATTAAACTGAAGAAGAGATAAACTATAGAAAAGGTCCACACCATCCAGTAATGACTATATTTATCTGTTTGCTGTTATGTGCAACTGCAAATTACTTTTTTATATTTAACTATTGTTATTCCCACCTACTACAATCCGCCATGTTATGTTTAATTATAATTGTCATTTCCATCCCAATCAGATACCTTCCACATTATAATCTCTAGAACTACCTTCCATTCTCTCTCTCTCTCTCTCTCTCTCTCTCTCTCTCTCTCTCTCTCTCTCTCTCTCTCTCTCTCTCTCTCTCTCTCTCTCTCTCTCTCTCTCTCTCACACACACACACACACACACACACACCTAAGGATTATTCAGTGCTTCTCTAACATAAAAATTTCAGCATTTGCTGAAAACAAGAATTTACCTGACAACTCATAGGGCGGTCTGAAAAGTTCTCGGTCTAACAATGAAAAAAACATATTTATAATTTCAAAAAAAATGTTTTTATGTTTTAACATAACCTTATTTTAGCATAACTCATTTATTTCAGCAATGTTCCAATGCCACTATCCTGTCCCTGAAGTGGGTTTCTGTAACGTCTCCAAAATATCCATCTGCAGCTGAAATCACATGTTAATCAGATGAAAAATGCTAACCAGCAAGAAAGAGTTTGAATTTTGGGAAAAGATGGAAGTCTAAGGAAGCCAAATACAGGAAACAGGGAGGATGTTCCAACAATTCATACCGGAGATCTTTTAATTTTCCCATTGCCAAAATACTTTTGTCAGCAGGTGCAATGTCTTTGTCAAAAATGATTTTTTTCTCCTACAAACTGGGTCTTTTTCATGAATTTTTTCATCTAGCTTTGACAAAAGATTGGATTAATATTTCCCAGTTATTGTTGCACTCTTTTCAAAGGTAATTGATATACAATACACTTTTAGCATCCTAAGACACTGATGCCATGACTTTTCCTGCTGATGGAATTGACTTTGCTTTCTTTGGTGCTGAACAATCAGCTTCTGTCCATTGCTTTGGCTGTTGTTTGGACTCTGGCATGTATGGTGGATCCAAGTTTCATCCTTAGTAATAAACTGATGGACAAAATCTGCTTTGTTTTTATTAAAATGCTCCAAGCACTATTAAGATATTTTCATGCACATGCGTTTTGCTGTGAGCAAGCGCATAACCCACCTAGCACAAAACTTTTTCATTTGCAATTCCTCAAGTAAATATCGGTATGGAGAACCATACATGACTTCCATATTCTAAGATTTATTTTTAAAATCATTTTCGAAATGGAATATTACCATAGAAACTACTTCTTTCTACTTACTGCTTCAGCCTTAACCACAGTACTGTGGTCACTAACATATACCACCTCACGTTATCGCACTCGATTTTCACTGATGATGGAAGTCAATGGCATTGCCGAAACGTCTGGTTTTGTAGAAAACATTGGACTACGGCCTAATATCCCGGGAAGCAATTTTAACAAAAACTACTTCTTTGTTGCCGATAACGTTGTACACATATATATAAAAAATATGCATAAAATTAATGGCTTGTATAAGTTAATGATTGATCTCCATTAAGTAGTGCTCAAGTTTCCAAAGTTTTAATATTATGATGTCCGTAATTAAAACATCAGAGCAGGTTTAGTGTGTATGAGGGTTCACCATGGACAAAAATTTTCAACATTTCCTATTGAGCGTTGCTTAGAATAAATCTGCGAATCTACAGTGTACGTTTCACAGAACAAACACGCGGAAAAGAAGGAGCGCTCCGAAGTCACTCATGGACCCTCAGCATCTTGCAGAGGGTTCATTCCCTAAAGACGAAAAGTCTGTCTATGAATCGTTCCTCTGTAAACACGTGCAGTTACACTGCCCAGCGATCCACAGGAAGCAAATCGCTATCCACGCTGGACACTTTTTCGGCTTGCATGCGTTATGTTGGTATGGGTTCGGCACTTTCCATTTAAAAACCGTGCAAATGTAAGAAAATAAACATGAATGAGGCCAGAAATAACGCGAATTGTGTGTGTGTGTGTGTGTGTGTGTGTGTGTGTGTGTGTGTCTTCCCTGCCTTTTTATTTCGGTAGTGATAATAATAAAATGGAAACGTAAACAGTACATAACTGAGATATGCTTGCCTGCCACGCACGATATATTTTCTCTTATACATGACTAGCAGAATACCCGTGCTTCGCTACAGAGTTTCACGTTGTACGTAATGAAAATGTTAGTTTAATTAATAATAAAGTTTAATTAAAGTAGGCTTCTTAAAAATAAATAGCTGTTGCCCACAACTTCGTTCGCGTGGTCTTCAATTTAATGCGATAATATATTTAGAACAGAATCTGTTCTATTGGGTTGCCATAGTAACCAGATCTAATAGTTTTTTAAGACCGCAAAGGACCCCCCAGAGGATCGTATCGAAAAAAACACCTGTCCTATGTTGGTTCTCCCGTTGCGTAAAATATTTGTGCCAAGTTTGGTTGAAATCGGTCCAATGGTTTAGGTGGAGACGTGGAAGACCCCAAAGGACCCCCCAAAGGATCGTATCGAAAAAAAACACTTGTCCTATGTTGGTTCTCCCTTTGCGTAAAATATTTGTGCCAAGTTTGGTTGAAATCGGTCCAGTGGTTTAGGAGGCGATGTGGAAGACCCCAAAGAACCCCAAAAGGACCCCATCGAAAAAACACCTATCCTATGTTGGTTCTCCCGTTGCGTAAAATATTTGTGCCAAGTTTGGTTGAAATCGGTCCAGTGGTTTAGGAGGCGATGTGGAAGACCCCAAAGAACCCCAAAAGGACCCCATCGAAAAAACACCTATCCTATGTTGGTTCTCCCGTTGCGTAAAATATTTGTGCCAAGTTTGGATGAAATCGATACAGTGGTTTAGGAGGAGATGTGGAAGAAACCTTCGCGGACATGCGCACAACTCACCGAAGTTTCATCGCAATCGGATGAATGGTATAGGAACGCATACGGGACAAACAAAGAAACATTCTTTTATATATAAGATGTAAACTATACCACTTACTTGACATAAACCGTGATAGCTAAGCTAATGTACAACATATATGTATTAATTATACACACAAATGTTCCTCGATAGACACTCTATCTATTGGCGAAAACTTGAATAAAATCCGTTCATAAACAACCTTTTATGAATTTGCTAACTGCTATAATTTTTTATTGTTCGACTAAGCTTTTCGTCATTACTGACATCTTCAGGTCTTAAACAACCATGGTCTTAGCATTAAGGATGGCTGCTAATTAAAACAATACGAAGAAAATCCGTTCAGTACTTCCTGAGATTAGCGATTTCAAACACAGAGAGAAAACGGACCGACGTTACTTTATACTATGTATAGATTTACATTAAAATGAAAAAATTATAATTTTATTGCCTGGCAACAAAATTATTTTATTTTTAACATTTACCATTGTTTCAAAAAGTTTAAATGAATTTTCAAGTACTTTACTCTTGTTAAAACGTAAAAGGTTGCAGGTAAACTACCCCTTCCCCTTAACCGATCTTCACCAAAATCGAAAGTCCTTGAGACCTCTACAATTCAGGGATGTATGCAAAAAATTATTTGATTCTGTTTGAACTTGCGGCTGTTATCGTTTGCCATAGAAAATACGCTTGATAAAAAAACGTTGCAGGTAAACTACCCCTTCCCCTTAACCGATCTTCACCAAAAACAATAGATCTTAAGTACTCTACAAATCACGGCTGTATGCAAAAAATTATTTGATTCTGATTGAATTTGTGGCTGTTATCGTTTGCCATAGAAAAGACCCTTGTTAAAAAAACGTTGCAGGTAAACTACCCCTTTCCCTTAACCGATCTTCACCAAAAACAATAGGCCTTGAGAACTCTACAATTCAGGGCTGTATACGAAACATTATTTGATTCTGTTTGAATTTGCGGCTGTTATCGTTTGCAAAAAAAAAAAATTTCCCTTGATAAAAAAAAACCGTTGCAGGTAAACTACCCCTTTCCCTCAACCGATCTTCACCAAAAACAATAGGTCGCGAGTACTCTACAAATCAGGGCTGTATGCAAAAAATTATTTGATTCTGTTTGAATTTGCGGCAGTTATCGTTTGCCATAGAAAAAAAATCTACACACAGACACACAGATAGACAGATAGACACACAGACAGACATACACACAGACACTTTTCGGAAAACGACTTTTTTTCATGTTTTGAGTGTAGTAGAATCAGAATCTGCAATAATCTCGAACACGATTTTTTTTGCCATCACCATACTTCCATTCCTTAAGCAATATGGAAGTAAAAAATATGTCCAACACATTCTTTCAAAATGCCTATAGTCTCAGCAATTCCTGCACTTTTATTTGGAGATCATCCAAAACCACATTATGCACTTTTTTGGCAGATTCCGGAGTTGTTGAATGTCCTTCACGTGGACCATCTTCCAGGCTGGTACAACCACATTCAAACTTGGCAGCCTATTTTTTAATGGTTGAAAATGAAGTAGAAGAGTCCCCATACCCTTTAATAAACCTTGAATAAATTTTGCTTGGTTTTAAACTTTCTTCCACAAAGAACTTTATGACAGCACGATACCCAATTTTCTCCATTTTAAGGAATATGGACAACACTTCTGTGTAATATGGACATGGAAATGGCTGTATAATACAAATTATTTGGTAGAATGACCAGAAATTGCACACACATGCTAACAATAAATGTAGTACCAACATAATAACAAAAATTCCCAATAGTGCTGCCGCCTATGGTCGAGGCCAAGAACTTTTCAGCCTGCCCTCATACCTGACATATTTTAATTAACAAATGAATGTACTATGTGCTAGTACAAAACATAACATGATACTGTATTTACTTGGTAGTACCATTTGGGCTTTATGGTATGCAACAGTTGTTGAAGTCCCTGCAGGAAAGTTTTGGAATATTTCACCCTGGGCAGTCTGAAAATCAAAACCATTCAATTACAGTGGCGCCGGGTTTTGAAAATCAGTGAGGGTGCTTGAACTCACAGTCCACAACCAGGGGGGGGGAGTCCAGTTGAATTTTGAAAAATTGACCCTCCTGAAAATGCAGTTTTAGGTCTTTTTGAATGAACAACACTTGATGGTATACATAAACTATCGTTTTATTAGGTGCTTTTCCCCCAATAATATGAATGAGTACAAAAGCTAATCCACATAAAAGGTACAGTTGTTTTCTTTTTTAAATCATAGAAATAGTGAAAGTAATGATAAAAAAGTAAGAAATATTATATTTTACATATATGTGAATTAAAAGGAGAGAAGCTAAACAAATAAAAATTGTGTAGCCTCTATTTGGTCTTAAGTTGAAAAACATAATAGTCTTTACAAGAATGTCCTTTCTTCTCTCTTGGAATGATGTCAAACTGAGTAAAAAGGAAAAAATAGTTCATTTAAACTATCAAATTTGGTGCTTATTGTTAGTTTAAAAATAAAAGATAAACTGAAAGTCTTTAGTTCAAAAATTAAAGTCTTTTTGGAATTTATAATTCTCACTCATAAAGAAAGTGTTCCTACGAACAGTCGATCCTTTGATGAAAATGTTCGCCACAGTTTCGAGGTTCAATTTATTTTTCACTTCTTGCTTATGGACATGCATGATTGCGCTGTCGTTCAAATTTCCTTGCGTCATGGTGTTGCGCAGGTAAGTTTTTAATCTTCTCAGGGCGGAGAAAAAACATTCTGCTGTACATATAGAAACGGGTATAGTTAAAGTGATCTTTATCAACTTAACCACCTCTGGAATCAATTCATTGGCGTGTTTATTTGAGGAAAAGAAGCGCACTAAGTCTTCTGTACTTTCAACGACAAAATTTTTAGATTCACACACATCTAACATCATATTTCTGTGCAAAATTAATCTTTCAGGGTCAAAGTCATCCTTATAAAATTCTACCACAGAACTGCAATCTTTAGTTTTGGAAAGAAGAAATGTTTCAATTTCTTTGAAGTGAGTTATAGCAGCTTTAGAAAATCGATCATCGAAACAGTTTATCACAATATCTAAAACCTCAAAATAAAATTTCCGGTAATAATCACAGGGGCTGGCAAAAGCAAAGGGTTGAGCGCCGTCATCAAGCCTTCAAGGAATTTTTCAAATTTTTGGAAGTTTCGGCTCTTCGACATCAAATTGTTTGGTCAATCCCAAGCAGGAGCTCCAAACTGCATCGAAACGTTCATCAGTTCGAGATAACTTCAAAACCTCTCGGACACTATGAATATTATCCATGGGTTTTTGCAGCTGTAAGAAGGAATTTTGCAGAAAGGCATTCAAAATTTCAACTGGCTCTAAAATTTGCGTAAAAAGTGTAGTGACAAATATAAAGTCAAAAGAGCACAGAAATTTTAAGTAACCTTTAGCTTTAGCACTGGCATCAGATTTCTTGAGCTCGATTTCCTGAAAGAACAATATTAAATCTTCGTAATTCTGCAAAATCATTTTCAACTAACTTATTCTGCAACATCACCTGGTAGAGCAAAAAGGCCGAAGAGCTACAGGGTGAATGGACCTACCATCTTGGGCAGCTTGCAAAGACTCAAATATTGCTAGTCGGTTGGGGGACCCGCGCACAAAATTGATAATTTCTTTAACATTTGCAAGATAGTCTCTCACCACGGTCTCATTTTGCATTGCCTCTTGGGTCACAAGGTTCAAAGAATGTGCCAAACAGTGAACATACATAACTCGCGGCTCAATTTCTCTGATTTTGCTTGCAACCCTGAAAAAGCACCGGTCATATTTGTCGCTCCGTCAGTAGCAATACTTCTGCATGACTTGATATCCAGAGAAAAACGAATGAGAACATCCATTAACATTTTCATCAAGACTTCAGCTGTAGTAGATTCAGTTTTATAGAAACCAAAAAATAATTCATTAATTTGAAAATCCTCACCACTGACAAATCGAAAACAAATTGAAACTTGCTCGTGTTGATGTGCGTCGCTAGTTTCATCCATAATTATCGAATAGTACTGGGAGTCTTTTAGAAATTTTATCAAATTTTGTAAGACTTCGTTAGCCATAATAGAACCTAGTTCATTTGTTATATCGTGTGAAAGTCACTGTACTTTGTACATTGAACCCAAGAGGACAAATCGGAGTTATCTTCAGTAACTAACTCTAACAATGCATGATAATTAGAATTTTCATCTGTGTGACGTCGTAGCCATATCACTTTTTTTTCATTGACAAGCAAACAATGAATTTATCCATTATAATAAAACGAATAGAGCAAACAAAGAATTAAACTAACTTACATTTTTCCGTATATTTAAACATATATGTGATATGTGAGGAGCGGTAGTTTCTGGAGGGGAGGAGTCGCGAGACTGTGCTTGCATGGGCCGACACGAGAGCGTGCCATCAAAATTAGCATAATCCTTTTTAACCCTTTGAAGAGTATGGAAAAATACGAAAAAGGAGTAAGGCCGTACCGGTACGTCATATGTAATGTTTTGCAACAGCTGTTGTTTTTTTAATATATTTGCTCTGCGATCTCATTCACCTGTTTATGATGATGGACAAGTGTTGTGGAGAGGATGGTCAGAGCCTGGAATGGCTTTATGGGCAGAGCGACCTGCCACAGCTGTCTTATCACAGGAAACGCAAGTCCCGCGTAAACGGAAATACCCTGGTAAAGTCTCTGCCCAAACCAAACTTTATATCCCCCCTCTCTGCTCTATGAAAAAATCAGGCCCTACGAAAAAATCATTTAAGAAATATGACGAAAGATTAGAATTTTCCCTCATTTCTTCTTTCTTTCTTTTTCTTTTCTTATTTTCTTTTTTTATTTTTCTTCTACCTTTTATATGTGGGTGCTAAGCACCCCCACAAAAATTCTGGGGGGTGCTCATGCACCGGAGCACCCCCGGAGTCAGCACCCCTGTTCAATTAGTTTATATTTGGTTAAAATATCCTGTAAGTGTGTTGAAAACTGTATTAACAGAACTTAATCTAAGAGGGGATAAGCCTCCAAATACCTTAAACCAATATAATTAAGTTTTCAATCAATATTTTGTAAACCAAAACACTAGGCCTTGTTTGTAAAAAAAAAAAGAAAAAATAGAACATATTGGGGGAAAGTCTCCCAAATGGCATCAAAACAGGAGAGTACTCCTATACCCCTCTACTACAAACCTCTTCACATTAAGCTCCCAAAACCCCATAACAAAGAATTGCCCATGAGCATACACATGCACATAAAAACACACAACTTTTATAATACGTTTTTTGGACAAGGAGTGCAAAGATGATATGCTACTACTTTACTACTACTACTACTACTACTACTACTACTACTGGTAGCGAGATGTGGGGCAGCCAAAAAGTGTTGAAGTGACCAGCTCTAGTCTATCTGCTTGGGACCAGAACAAACCATTTTATCACACATCTTACCTTAATTTATCAAAACAATACACCTTAATTCAGTATATTCCTGAATAAACATATTTTCATTTCCATCATGGGAATGCGTGTGGCTATATGTCAAACAAGCTCATTACATATCTAGTACAAAAGTCTATATTACTATACACTACATATTGCAATGTACAAGGGTCACGTAGAATAAATAATTGGTTATTAAATTTTGGAATGCTTCTAATAGTTGATAATATGGTTTGATAATGCTTCTAAATTTTATTACTAATTTTATATACTAAAATTTTATTAGCTATAAATACTAATTTTATTAATTTTCTTTAGTCATAAAACTTTCCTTATAAAAAAACTCATAATTGTAGTCCTTGAATTAATGAACAAATGTTACCACTCAATATGTCTTTTATTTATGCACATTCTGGTGTAAGTCTCATGTCAGAATGTTTATTTTCATGAAAGTTATTAATTTAATGTGTTTTTTATTATTATCCCATAATGTAGTTATACATACCCATACACACACACACACACAATCGCCATATACCTATGCATATTTTCACATAACTTCACAACACTATTTTTTTTACTGTCAAAAATAAACTGAAACTAACAAATTTTACATGTATCTTATTGTCTATAATACAATGTCTGACTTGCAACTTTACTTGGACAAATTTTCATTCCAACATGCTACCAAACACTAAGAGTTAAATTACTACTTTATATGCAAATTCCATCTATTGCAACACGCACGCACGCACGCACGCACGCACACACACACACACACACACACACACACACACACACACACACACACACACACACACACACACACACACAATATTGATACAAACAATATTGTGTGTGTGTGTGTGTGTGTGAAAATATCCAGTAATATGTGAACAATAGTAAGAGCAATAATTATGTAATTGTAATTGTTCATATGTAATTCTGTTTATCTGAATATTTTAAGGGTTTCAAAACATTGTGAAACAGTACTCGTCCCAAAAATCTCAAATCATCAACCAAATAAATATGAGATTACACTATTGTTTCTGTACGTATACATAGCATTTACATGGAATACATACATACATACAAAACTGTAGCCACTCCAGTCATAACCCACAAAAGGCTTGTACAACAGCTGCACAGATGGTGGTGAAAATACTGTTCTCTGCACACCAGACATCAAGACCCAGTCTGACATCATCGTCTGAGAAAATTTCATAGGCACCTAGTAAGGGAAGAATATCCTGCAAACAATTGCATATCACTTTGCTATGTCAATTATATAAAAGTAAATTAAAATGCTTTTTTTTATAATTAAATAAAGTAAGTTAGTACAGAGATACAAAAATATTTTAAGGAAGGATCAATCCTTCAAAACGGTCTTTCAGACTGAGTACTGGTATACAAAAAATAAGCCTATAGCCAATAAAAAAATTGATGACAATAAATAAAAAAGGCAAAACATGGTCTTAGTAATTAAAAATTATGATGTTTTAACTCCAAAAATCAGGAGTTATCTTTTGATAATATTGGTGCACACATAAAAATACAGGGACAAAAACTATAAAGAAATTCAACTGAAACCCTGTTTTCTTTTTTCAAAAAGAGGCTGTACGTAATAAACCAATCTGTTAACATTACAATCTGTTAGGTAGTATGAAAAATATAAAAGATTAATCCATCACATATAATTATGGCAGAACTAATGATAGTATTACCACCTTCAAATCCAGTTCTTCTGATGCATGATATGCCACATCTACTAGTGGAGCTGATTTTGTAATGTCACAATTTTCAATTAAAGTTACAAACATTTACTAGGTTGAATATGATTTTTTGTAAATGATAGTTGTGTATAATTTCCATGTCAGTAGCACTTATAGTATAATAAAGGTATATCATGAGCATCTGTGTGGTACATCAGAGCAGTGTTTCACAAAATAAGAGATATGACTATGAGGTCTGCTCAGAAAGTATCCAACTACAGGTCAGGTGAAAAAATAATTTACCTTGTGGAGCCTTTGAAGTGGTCCCTATGTGACTTAACCTAATAGGTCATCAGTTGGTGGAAACATTTTTCAAGGTCATCAATTGACTATCAGCTGGTATGGCTACCAGCTGTGTTATTGTATTCACATATACTGTGTCACTGTGTTCTTCCATCTGTCAAATTAACACCCTTTCAAGGCACTTGCAGCTGGGAAAGCAACAAGAAATCATTAGGAGCCAGGTTTGGTAAGTAAGGAGCTACTAAATTCCATGCTTGAGCAAGAAATCCTGGGTCACTTGTGATGAACTCAGAGGATATATTATTATTGTGATGCAACTGCGTTTTGCATGGTTCACACATTCTAGTCTCTTGTGTCTAACTGCATCACAAAGACATCACAGAATCTACAGATAGAATTTTCATCTACACAATACACAAGTTGTGTTTGTTGATAGTTTCCAGGGCTTGATTTCAAGGGGAATGCACTGGAATGGTGTTCCATAAACTCTTGGATTCAAAAATAAATTACCAAAAAAAATATGAAAAGAAAAACCTAACTATTACAAACATTTACTACTACTTTTTAAGTAATGCGCCTCATCAGCCCCACTACAAAACTAAACATTTGTCAAAATCAAACACCAGTACTAATCTTTATCTTAACTACTATCATTCAAAAAATGTCCCAATAACCTATGAAGAAAACGAAATAAAACAACTTGCTTCAAAATTGAAACTACATGAAAGGCAACTGATTGGGAGCTTCCGAGAATATATGCATTCCAGAATTTTTCTGGACAGTCTTTCTACCTTGAAATATGCTATTGAACCAATAGTAATATCTTCACGTAAATGTGAGAGGGCCGATTTCTTGCCATCATACATCACTGGACATAAAGAGTAAGCAAAGGCCAAGAAACAAACATTATGATGACACAATGACGATACTAAGGAAACTTTTTAAAATATCCAACCCACCGAAACCATCACTTAGTTTGATTGAGGCTCTGAGATTACGCCATGATGAGTGACAGGTTTTTGATTATTGTGTGGCTAACCTGACAATGAAGCTCTTTAGGAATATCAGTAATCCTTATTACCTTTCTAGATATAAGTTTACACGTATGTTACATATTTTATAAGCAGTGCAGATTTATGCATAGGCAAAGTAGGCAATTTTCAAAGCGGCAAAATTTGAGGGGTGGTAAATTTTGGAAAGGTGAAATTTAATGACCACTATGTTGGTTTTATACCTAAGAGATGTTTCAAATGCTGCTCCATTTTGTCCCAATATGAAATTTTTAAAATATGTATTGTTTAGTAACTAGGCTTATTACATAAAGAGAATAGTTCGTCATTTACTTCTGATAATATTGTAACGTTTCGCCGCGTTACAAATCCAGGGAACCCATCATAATTAAGCTCCGTCAATTAGATGGGCTGCCTACGTTGTAACAAAATGTATCCACAAATAATTAACTTAACAAATTTACTTACTAACTGTGTAAGGAAACAAGGGAAGGTATACTATTGATTTACACACTCATTATATGTGTGTGACAAGACGACTTCTCTTTATTTAACATTTAAAAACATTTACTGATAGATCCCATGACATTACGAATTAAACTAAAGTTATTTGAATGCTTTCTTTAAACTCTGGGATCAAAATTGATTCTATTTAGCTATACCTCGGATCCGGGTAACCTTCGGTATCTAGTCATTAAAACTTTTAGTTATACTCAATTCATGATATTAGCTTGCAAGACCTTTTGTTTTAACCATTTGAAGAATGGTATTATAACTTGAATTATACTACTATACATTAACATATAAACTGTTACAACGTATGATGTTTGAATAGTTACATTAAAATTCTTAGATTTAATCTTTTAATCTTTACAAAGTTAATAGTCTCTGAAAAGTCTCTTTTAAGGTGTATTGTGTAACAAATATTAGTAACCCTCGATAGACAGGCTATCGAGTCACCTTTAAATTGGTATGCAGAAACCTCGTCCTGGGGTGTCCGTCTTGGGAATCCTTAATAGCGCCGTCATCATCTCGGTCTGGTCTTCGTCATTAAAGGGCTCAAAAGTCCGCAGGGTAGATTGAACCTTCTACAATGGTACTTGTAGATTCTCGGATGTCCTGATCTGCATATTCTGTCGGGTCTACTAGAGTTTGTAAGTTCTGGTAGTTCACATCTCCAGGTATGATGTTGGAAGTGTTGTTAGTTCTTGAAGTTAGCAGTCATCTTGTTTTACACCATTTTTATATTTCGAGTTATAAGTTAAGTCTCTTGTTTTTTACATAACTATACTGATTAATACATAACATATGCTTTCAGCAGCAATTTCTTGTATACAACATTAAAGTAAAACAAAAGTATCGGCAACATAGTGTAAGAGCTTTTGCTCGTACGTCTGTACTGCATGAAGTCAACATAGCGAGAGAGCGATTTCTGCTCCCTTCGACTGGTACCTAACAAAATGGTAGAGGGGCAATTACTGCGCGAGAATATAGTCCCTGTCTCTCTTTAAGTAAACACTTTTTATTTATACAAACTATCCCTAAATAAATATACATAATTTAAATAAGTTGTTTTAGCGACTATCTGTGTCTTCAGATTTTTAATTATTAACATTATGTTTTTATATCTTAATCTAAACTCCAGACGACTCGGGAGACATGTCGAGTCCGGAATTAACAGGTCAGCGCCTGATAACACCAAAGGGTTAAGTACAACAATAATAACTATTTACAATTTGTCTTTTTATTAAAGTTTCTTTGGGCTTATTAATTACTTCTTCCTCTCATACTGAGTACATACAGGTTTTTTTATGTTATTATAGTGAGATTTAAATGGCTTAATAGCTCGCAACCTTAATTATTTAAAATTTTTTATTTTTTGATTATTGTTACAATTTAAATCGTCACAATATGTATATGAAGTACATCGTTTTTCATGATTACATTTACATGAATTATCTATATGATACTTCCATTATATTAAATAGTTATTTAACTATTAATTCGTTTACATTCAAATTTTGAACATCCTTCACCAACTCTGTAATAAGACGTGAGCGAATGTCAACAAATGCCACTATCTGCTAACAGCCATAGACTGTGAGCGTAGCATAATTTTGTATTGAACCCTGATCGGCACTGTGTAAATTTTTGGCATGGTGTGTACTTCTGTGTAAAGTATGAGTCATCTGATCACTTTTTCTTTACCCCACCACCGTGCCCTCTTGTGTTTGTTTACTTAATACATTTTTCTTCAACTATTATTTTTTAATTCATTGATTCAGATTGCAGATGAAACAGAAGTAACATTAACAGTTGCTTTTGTGCACGTGGTTTATCACTAGTTGGTATTTATACTAATATTGATTGTAAAAAGTATAATATTTAAACATCCTTCAACACAACACGGTGTAGTGGACACAATTTTGAGGTTACTTGATGGTACTTATTTTCATTTTTATGAAATGCAGAAAATAACGCTAAATAATTTATGTGTAATTTTGTTACTCTACCATACCATCATAACCCATGTGTGTCTGTCATTGATGTTCATCTATCAAATTGATCTTAGAAAAGGTAAAAGTTTTCAAACTTAATTTGAATTAAAATTTAAGACACAAACAAAGTTTCTCTCTTTATAATATCCGTCTAGATATTGAAGAGTTTTAAAAATATTATAAATAGTGTTTTCAGTGTGAATATTTAGAAAATGGCTGACGGAAGAAAGTGACTAAGTGGCAGACAATATTTAAAATTAAAAAAAGAAAATGAAGCTAAAGTGGAAACGATTATTAGTAAAACCTGTAAAATTGATAGTTTGTTCAAACTAAAATATAAAATGTTCAAATATAAAATGTAAGTATATTTGTGTCTGCACAACTTTTGAATTGATATATTCCAGCATCTAGAATTTTAGAAATCAACCACTGGTTTCTGGTGACCTTCCAGCCACCATGATTCATGATGCACAACTCAATGGTACTGGTTATTAATATTACTTTCACTTTAACCCTTCACTTGTCATACTTTATTCAGCCTTGGGGATGACGGTGACCTCCACTGTGTATGATGAATGAACTTTGTTTTGCGGCTCATTCCCATACATGTAAGACTCATCAATTGTTACCAAAGTGTTAAAGAAATTACTTACTTACTTACTAGCCAACGGCCACCCTTGGCTGTTGGGCCATTAGGCGGCGCGCTAATTAAGACAAAAACAGAGTCTAATGAAGCCGAGCTTCGTCAAGCAGCCTTACACACTGTACAAAAACGTTTTCCCGCTGAGCAGTGGATACGAATCTACACAGACGGATCCTCTATACCATCTACAGGGGCAACAGGGGCTGGTTTCTACAGCTCTCTATTTGAAGGCCACCTCGGTGTAGGAGGCCGTCTAAGCAACTATGACGGAGAGGAAGCCATAAAGGCAGCATCTATTGAGCTTGCCAAGATCTCACCACCTAACAAAGCCGTCTTCTTCATAGACTCAACTGCAGCAATTCAAAACGTGACCTCAAATGGTGACACAAACTGCTCCCTGACAATTGAGTGTAGGCGAGAACTGTAGAACCTTGTACAATTAGGCTGGCAGATTGAACTGCAATGGGTACCCACCCATGTCAACATCATGGGAAATGTAAAAGCCGACATCCTCGCCAAAATGGGCGCAGCACTACCTCAGCCGGAGACCCCCAGCTCATATGTATCTGCGAGAGCAAGAATAAACTGCTCAATAAACCTATGGCTAAAAGAAAAACAATTAAGACCCTGTGTGGGAAAAAGATGGGCAACATTGGTTACGGACGGCCCCATCAACAGAACTCTACCCCGAGCAACTAGTGTTGCTCTTTTTAGAACTACAACCGGTCATGACTACCTGGCCTCCCACCTGCACCGCATTGGCGTGTTGCTGTCTCCTGAGTGTTAAAGAAATTAGTATTCCTGTTGATGAACTCCAGCATCAACTTAGTTTTGTGCTAAAGCAAATAAATCTAATTCTGTCCCAAAAAAAAAAAAAAAAAAAAAAAAAAACACCGTTGGCAAAAATATTATAGCCACTCTATAAATTTTCAAATCTTCAAAATGTTCAAAACTAAAAAATTTATTAAAACAAAGGAAATTCAAAAAAATCTAACCAAATTAATCAAATTATATTATTACCTTAATATCCGGTGTATCCAGTATTTAGTATGCACAACAATTTTATTTTTTCCATTAAATCCTCACTTCTCATTCTCTATTTACATTTTGTTTAAAAAAAAAAATACGTTTAAACTAAATAAAACAATGAATACCAGTTATCTACCTATAGCAATATCTAAGTACATATTGACCTAATATCTTCACCATAACAGTAAACAATTTAATTTTGTTGTCCATGATGTGTCTGTTGATTAACTAATTATAAGTATAACAATACTGACTTGGAACACAAAGTATCATATTGGTAAAAATGAATAATTTTTACCTTACAGCCTGAACCAGTTTTTGCTTATTATAAGCTTCATCAGAGGCTGCCACTGGGAGCACTGATCATTATTTTCTTGGCGATGGCACAGACCTTTAAAGGATCGATGGTGTGTGTGTGTGTGTGTGTGTGTGTGTGTGTGTGCGTGTGCGTGTGCGTGTGCGTGCAGTATGATATGTTCAAATAATATGTGTGATTTGAATTGTGTTTGTTTGTTTAGGATGTTGTTTTTATGTGTTTGTATATTTCCAGTTGTTTAAGAGTGTCTAGTTTTCGGCCTTTTGTGTGTACGTGTAGAATATCCATGATGTTGTTGATGATTGTGTATATGTGGTTTGCAAAGGTAGATTCGGTAGTGGAGTGTAGTGCCTTTGTGTGTTTAATGTATCTTTGTTTGAAGCAACGTCCTGTCTGGCCTATGTAGAATTTATTGCAATCTGAGTAATTTAGTTTGTAAACACCAGGTAGATCAAATTTGTTTTGTTCTTTGTGCATGTGTTTTGATAATGTGTGTTCTGTTTTGTTTATAGTTTTGTATGTGATTCTGTATTCTGCTTTTCTAAATTTGTGGGCTACTTTTTCAGTGTGGTTATTGATGTATGTTAGCGTTATGAATTTGTTGTTTTCTGTCTTTGCCTGTTGTTTGTTTTGTGTTTTGTGTAGCAGTTTATTGACTATTGTTCTGTTGTATCCGTTGGATTCTGCTAAATGTTTTATTGTGTTTAGTTTGTCTTTGTAGTCTTTTTCATCTTGTGGGACTCTAGGTGTTTTCAGTCGAGACAAATGATCAACCACTACAGAAACATATTACATAATGAAGTAAGAGATAAACCGAACACATGAAAACTGTCATTGTTAGGCTTTTTCATTTTTCTGTTTACATGCAAAGGTGAGTGAGGTATGATCTGTCTAATCTGTAAAATATTGTCTCCCAAGAATGTACCTGAAATGCCTTATGACAAGAAGGTAAGTACTAACAACTTGCTCTTATAAATGGAATACTTTTTCTGGATGGTTGAGAACTTTTTAGAAAATAAGCCTATCAGCAGCACCAACAGCAGAGTTTAAAGCATCAACAAACAATATGGTTTCACTGCTTTGGTAGATTAAGAATGCTATGCTGCAATGGGCTTGCTTGCATTTCCAACGTAAGCAATTGTTGCTTCTGTTCAATCGACTGACTTCTTCTCATTCTAAAGAAGATATCTGGCAAGTAAGGCTTGATCTTGTATGCAGGGGCGCAGTGGCGTCGCCAGATGTAGTGGCACCCGGGGCGGGCCGTCCTCATTACACCCCCTCCCACACACTTAACTATAAAAAGCTGAAAATACTGTAATTAGCTAACATGTTGTAAAGAATGAATTTGAATTAAATTAAATAAAACATTTATAACTTATAGAACTGTTTATTTTTAGGCTAAATACATTTTACAAACTAAATAGGTAATTAGGCCTACTAATTCAAAAGAATTAGCACATCAATATCTTAAAACCTGCTTTTACGTGCTTTATATGAAGCAAATTTTGAAATTACACTATCAAAATCAATACTTTTTGCCACTTCATGTTCAATGGATAACATAGCTAGGTTCGTCAATCTAACCTGACTCATTGTGGATCTGAGGTAACTTTTGATTAATTTTAGTTTCGAAAAACTTCTCTCGCATGAAGTAACTGATACACATATTGTGAGAAAAAACCTTAAAGCTAATGTTACATTTGGTACAGAATCTGAAAAGTCATATTTGGTAATAAATTCTAAGAAGTTCAAACTGGTCCACTTCTTCGTTTTTTCATTTGAAATGCCTGCTGCGTGAAGATGCCTTCTCAACCGCAGGATTTCTTTGGGGACGTCTACGTCTTATTGAGAAAATTCATCATATGTCTTAGTCAAACTTTTGAGAAGAGTCCGAAGGTCTGGTTCGTTTGCATTCATCAAATTATTAGGCTGCAAAATAGCGAAGTGGGAGAGGACTTGTTCCATACCCTCACAGCGTGTCACCATCTCCTGGTAAAACGTATCTATGCATTCGAGCATTGCCCGTTGTAGCTCTTGCGCCCAAGTGAGTCCTTCATTCCTGGAATTTCCACCAGGTAGCATCTTTTTCACTCTTCTTCTTTTTTCTGTGGGGATGTCCAATTTTTGACACATATTTTTTGCAAACTGAAGAGCACCTTCAACAATATCTCTACGTTTGTCCTTCAAGAACAGCTCAAGATCATTCATTTTAACTACACATTTTTCGAGGTTGATTCCTTCCAATTGCAAATATTTTTGTGTGTGGTTTACTTCCTCTAACACTTGCCCCCACAATGAAAGGTAGCATAAAAATAAGAACGCTGATTGCAGGCAGTAGGATATGTGCAGCTCCCCTAGTTTCGACTGTCACGTCGGGCTGGCATAGTTCTTCAACAGCTTCGATTAGCTTTTCAAAGTTACCCATGACGGGTTTTATTGCTTCGTGATGGGCACTCCATCTAGTCTCAGACAGACGTTTTACAGAAATGCCAACATGTTGCATGAGAATTTCCCATCTGCGGGTCGATGCGGAAAAGAAGCTGTACACACTTTCTAATGTCCCAAAAAAAGTCACACATGAGGGGACAGTCCCAAATGCATGTACTCGACAGAGGTTAAGTGTGTGATTGGAACAAGGAACAAACATTGCTTTAGAGTTAACTTCTTTTATCCTTGCTTGCACTCCAGAGTGAATTCCCGCCATTGTCGAGGCATTGTCGTATCCCTGACTTCGACACATATTTATATCTAACCGGTCTTTCTCGAGGATCTTAAAAATTTCTTCCGTAATGTCAACAGCCTTTTTACCAGTCAATTGAAAATATCCTAGGAATGATTCCCTAACTTCCACTTTTCCAGATTCAATATGCACATAGTGTGTAACCTCACACATTTGTTCAATGTGCGAAACATCTCTTGTACTATCAAATAGAAGCCCGTAGTGTCTAGCGTTTTTTATGTCAGACAAAATCTTTTCTTTTACACATTCACCCAATATCGTGATAAACTCATTCTGCGTAGAAGGAGACAAGTAGCTGACTAAAACTTTTCCTAACTTTACAGCCTGCTGATCTACTTGACACAAATGCTCTTTTAGTATGGGATCATACTTTGAAAGGAGATGAACACGCTCTAAATAGTTGCCTTTATTTGCAGCCATTGCGTCCTCTCTATGACCCCGGAAAGGAAGATTTTGTTTAGCCAAAAATAAAGTAACATCCAATAATCTATGTAAAATGTTTGTCCACTTTTTTCTTTCTTGTTCTTCCTTAGTCTGATTAATGTTGTCGATTGTTCTATTTGCATTAAGGCTTGCTTGTAATGTTTTCCATTTTTCTAAGCATGTTAGATGCTGCTCAGAGTTTTCATGATCTGATATCTCTGGATTGAGCTTCCACCAAGATTGAAATCCAGTAAAGAATTTTGATGAGGTGGTAGTATTTACATTGGTGGTGAAAAGTTTGCAACAAAAACAAAATAAGCTTTGTTTTGCTAGTGAATAGGCCATCCAAGTTCTCAATATTTTTTCACCATTTGCCAAACTCTTGTAGAACCAATCAGTAGTTAACTGACGATTTGTTCCTTTGGATTTATCACCTGATCTTTGAATAGTAACGAACGGCCCATTCTTATTTTGAAATTCACTACTTCCTCTTTTAATCAAATCAGTTCTTAGATCATGTGGAACAATTAAAGGCCAATCACCAATATCAGAATATAGAGACAAGTTTTCATGTATTTCTTCATCTTCTCTAATTTTATCATCGATGTTTTCTTTAACAG
This sequence comes from Magicicada septendecula, assembly GCA_034769895.1. NCBI lineage: Eukaryota > Metazoa > Arthropoda > Insecta > Hemiptera > Cicadidae > Magicicada > Magicicada septendecula. Next base: position 478,589,534 of record CM068369.1, on the reverse strand, counting down.
CTTCGTCTTCTTCTTGTATTGCAATTTCTTCATTTTGTCTTAATCTTAAATCATTGTTGGTTTCTTCAATGATAATCTCTTGTTTCCTAACAGAAAACGAGCATTCATCTTCAACATTCGATTCTGTCTGATTTTGAATCTCTTGAGATTTTTTTGTTATTCCTTCCTCGTCCTCTAATAATACGGGTTTACTTTGGTTTTCTTTGGAAATCGTCTGGATTTCTTCCCCGTGTTCATCAAAAACATTCACTCCTTGAGTGCTTTTTGAAGATGAAGGCTCAATGAATTTTAGCATAGATCCAGTCATTGACTGCAACTCCATACATTTCACTTTTTGCTTTTTTCTCTGTTGTGCTCCACTTGATCGATTCCTTTTCATGATAGTGTATCTGAAAATAATGACACTGATAGATATTGCTAATGACATGATAGTATTAATTTTATTTCATAATTTACTGGGCGTAGTTTAAATTAGCGGTGTTAATTGAGGGAATGGATTATGCATTAATTCAATATAATAATTTCTAAAAATACTACCAAAAACTATGAAGAAAAAACGGTAAATAAACATTCATTAAATGCTTGTAATTGGTGAAAATGGTTGAAATCAATGAAGGTCAGCAAGATAGAGTTAAGTTTTTTTATTGAATTAGTTGTGCACTATTATACTAGTTGTTTTGTTTGTTCATCATCTTCTTTCACAGCACTACACTTTATATAATATTGAAACTTTCTCATGTGAAAACTTACTTGTCTTTTCCGTCGAACGCGTTTCGGCGTCGTATTCGCCTTCGTCAGCTTAGAACAGAACATAGAATGAGTCTGTTCTAAGCTGACAAGGCGAATACGACGCCGAAACGCGTTCGACGAAAAAGACAAGTAGGTTTTCACATGAGAAAGTTTCAATATTATATAAAGACTATTATACTGGCGAAATGTACAACTGCAATAACATTAGGCCTACAATTAATGAAAAATAGCACTGGTGAAATGTAAAACTGCAATAACATTACACTTAAGGAAAATAAAACTGCTTTTAAACTATATGCTTTTAAATTATATGTTTATAACAAGAATTTTAGAAATATTTATGAGCAAATGTTAATTTCAATTGTGATACTCCATTTAATAAAATCTAAAGTACATAGAATTTTGTACATCGAAACATAAAAATGGTTATTTTAAACAAAATTTATAGTAGGCAAATTAATATAAAATTAGGAAACATTAGAATTTATAATAGAATAACATATTTTTATGAATAATTAAAATAATTCGGTGTCTTTAAGTCACTGATGACAGCTCTGGTACATAAAAACAACATTTTATTATGCACAAACATTTATAATTTTGATCACCGTGTTGTATTCTACGCGTAATTTTATTGAAGAATGAGTCTAAACACACATGACACAATTACGGTGTAGATAATTAATATTATGGAAAAAATATATCTGCAGAATGCCTGTGTACAATCCCTATTTAAAAACTAAAAGAATATCACAACGTTTTTTAGTGTAAATTCCACCAATTTTAATATTTAAAAATTTCATCTTATTTTCACTATTTCAAATCATTTGGGCTTCATAATTATTAATTTAATAATTATGTTATTTTAACATTTGTTTATTTACTTTTACAATAGACCAATGAGCTTTCTGCGTTTCAAGCTTGAAAGGCTCGTTTCGTACTTTTGAAACTGCCGAAGGCCGCATTAAAAGTTATTTGGTCGATAACACCTTCGTCACTGTTTATATAAAAGGCCTACATACGGTATTTACAAAACCATTTACAATATTTAAAAATATTGGATTTTTATCCGAGTTTTTTTGTATTGCTAAGCGTGTTTGCTTGCTTGTGTTACATTATTTTGCATATAACCTTCTTGAGTCAAGAAAAGGGCCTCCTCCTCGAAATAATACATCACATAAAGAAATAATAAATACATCACAATATTGTCCTAGCTTGAGTGTGTAAAAATGTGGTGGTATTTGCAGAATTCATATTTAAATATTCATTTACGAAAACAAGTTCGTGGGGCAGATAAACAAACCTGCATACGTTCTATAGCCATATCATATAACCTTTGAACAGTATTTCTCGTCAGATTCGTACCGTGTTTGCTCTAATTTTGTTTGGAATTCAACGCAGAATCAAAAAATGTTACGTTAAATGCTATTAAATTGTAAACCATAAGAAAAGTCGGTCCGAGTAACGGACTGTCCAATAGTGTCCAGTAGGTATTAAACGCCGAATGAGGGTACCATCGGGTCGGCTGCATGTGTGTGTTTGTGTTAAGTGAGCCATCACAGGTAATTCAACCGCCTTCCCTGACTGAACAAAGTATAGAGACCTGTTTAACCCCATGCCGCAGAAAAAATTTAAATTCGCAGGCCTGTGTATCGGTACTCGCTTTTCAAGTCAAGTACTTACCTTCAGTAAATGAATGGTGCACATACAGAAACTCAAAATAATTAAAGGATCACTCTGCACCATGCCACTATAGACAGCAAAAAATTGAATTTCTGTTGAACTGAACTGAAACTGTACAACACGCATCACATTCACAACACTGGGCTGAAACAAAGAGTGAGCGGTTCTCCGGCGCAGGAGTCTGGTGCGCCTGCGCAGAATTGGCCAAATCAGGAAACGCAACTATCAAAACACCCTTCAGCTTACGGACGACCGAGCGGTGCGCGAGCTGAACGAGCCATAAGCGAAGAGAGTGTAGGATGATTGGACGCTAACGCACACGATTATATAAGCGTATTGAGGGTTTGTGAGCGGGTCGAGTTTTTGTAGCAAGTGCCGTCGAAAACGTGGATCGGCATATAAGTCTAACCTATAACAGGGAAACAACGCGACCAAACAAAAATCTAAACTTCAAATGGACAGGACGTTATGCTAGCGAAAGTCTAACCTTTGGAAGTGCAGATAGGCGAGCTAGCGATTCTATCTAAAATGCCAAAAAAGGCATTTTTTTAAAATAAATTATTAATTTAAAAAATGCTCAATTCTTTTAAAAAGCAACTTCTACAAAAACAAGGATAGGTTAGGAGTGCTTACAAAAAATCTCATAATTGATTTTTTTATATACACTGAGAAAAATTTTCACTCAAAAATTACTCGGTCGTTTTATAATCGAAGTACAAGCAATCAAACTTACTATAATTAAAAGACTGCAATACAAATTTAACTGAACAAAAATTACGTATTTACCGAAACGTTTTAAACTCGTATTACTCTAGTGATACCCACATAATACGCCCCTCTTCCTGGGATTGCACACTTCAATCGAAATGTTGATGTGATTAATTTGTTGATCTAGTAATGCTTTTTTATTTCTAAATTTTTTTTTGCCCTAATTTTGTCACCCCCCTGAGTGTGGCACCCGGGGCGGACCGCCCTCCTGACGACGCCAGTGCAGGGGCGGCCCTACCATACGTGCAAGTGGTGCACGGCACCAGGGCGCCGGGCCCAGGGGGGCGCCGAAGCCTTAAGTAGGAAATATACTCTAATTAATTTAGGTTAATTTTTGTTTAGTATGACTTAGATACGTATAACACATCAGGCATGATAATTATTCAGATTTCAACTTAAATTCAATTTTTATTCAATTAAATTTTGATTAAATCGAATTAGAAAATCGGTGCATATTTGCTAAAGTTATTTATCGAAGAGTTTCCCGACACCCACTGTTGCAGGTGTAAAATCATAAAATTTATTGTGGGAAACTACACGGAATGCGATTTGTTCACTCAGAGCGACCACTGTGGAGATCTCGTACCAACTATGGAAAGTCGTTCAAAACACCAGAGCTGTTATTTTCGTAGCGCCAAAACGGTGTTGTTTACATACCACACTCAAAGCACTACAAATGAACTACCGTGAGCAAAATTTGTTCGTAGCGCTTCGAGTGTGGAATGTAAACAACATATACTTTCTTCTAGATCTCCACAGACGTCGCTCTGAGCTCTGAGCGAAGAAGTCGGATATCGCCATTATTCAACCAGATCAATTATTATTTATTTGAAACCTGCTGAAAAGTAAGTAAATTTTATCGATTCTACTTATTTTATCAATCTTATTTATATAGTTGAAGTTAACCCGAACTAAAAATATATGGCAGTGGAAACACGGGCTAGTGGCGAGAAATACAGATTATTTGCATTAACTTTAATGTTTGCAGATGGCTGATGTGGATGTGAAAAAAAAACTTTCCGGTGCACAGAATCGAAAAAGAAAAGTTGAAAAAGAAGTAAATGCGAAGAAATTTACAGGTTCCATCAAAAAATTTCTTCAATCCAGTAAGTTGCGGTAATTGTTCTAATTTATTAACCCTGTAAGGAGCGGTGGGAGGTAAACATTCCACCTTTATGTTTTTAGTTTTTAAAGAATTATTTAACTATTTCATTAATAAATTAACGCTTTTTTGAGAAAATGCACTTTGTCCCCTCTTGCCCCATATGAAGGGCAAGATGGGACGACCTATTCTTAATATCAGTTTTAAGGGATATTATTAATTGTTTGTTACATTCTTTCCCAAAATATACACACGTGATGACGTGAACGTCTACCTCATCACTATCAACACCCGCGCACTTATTGAGACCCCATTTGTGACATAATAGTTTTTTGAAGTCGAACATAGACTATTCCCTTAACTCGTCAAAGGGTTAAGATCTAAAGAAGAAATAGCTTTTAATCAAAACAAAAGAGGCCAATTTTCATATATATTTATAGCTGATTAGATATAATTTGATCTGTACATTTATAATCAGATCTGATTAGATTTGACAATATTTTGCCGAGATGTCATTCATAAAATATAAATGATTTTTTATAAACAGACAAATTACGATTTTATTTTTTCAAATAATGTCTACCAAAAATGCTTTGGTTTTATCTCAAATTAAAGCAAACCTTTTTTGATAAATTTATTTACAAAAATAATAAATGACTAATTGTGTGTTTTAATTTAATGATTTTCTCATTTAATTTGAAGTTTGATGGATTATTACTAACTAATGCTATTAATGGCGTATATTGTTTATTTCTAAAAATTTTTTTAAACAAATTATATAATTCAAAGGTTTTCTTAAATAAACACTGGGTAAGTTTCCCAGTTTTTATTTTAATTCTGACAGCTGGTTCGACTAATTAGGTCACCGTCAAAGATATGATGAAAAAAGATTAATCGAAATATTTTGATACCCTGATCTGGCTCATTGCCCTCATTGGAATAAAATTCTTTTAAAATAATTTTCTTCTTTTTTTAAAAATTAAAGAGTCTAATATATAATTTATTTTTTAATAATATTTAGAACTGTATTCATTATAATATATAGAATAAATGTATAATAACAATAATTTTTTTGTTAAGAAACAATATATTCTATAAAAAAATCATGTTTTTGAAATAAAATGTACACTTCTTAGGGTTAATTTACGTACTTTTTGTTACCTTTTCTTTAACAGGCCCATCTTCAGCTTTCGAAAATCTAGTTACAGAAGAAAATCAAGAAGATATCGAAGATTCTAGTCCTATTTTTGCAGTTCTGTCTGCAGAGTCTTCCCCTCTACCAGTTATTGAATGTAACCCAGTAGAATGCGCCAATTCCTTTTCAGAAATGGAAATAGGATTAATTCCTAAAGATGCAATGAATGATCTTGCCTTATGGCCTGAAGTAATATCAGATAACCTAAGGATATGTTTAGTAAATCACGGACCAGTACAATTAAACAATTTTATTTTTCCGAAAGATAATAAAAACAGGTCATTTTCAAATGTATATTTTATAAAGAAGTTATGAAATAATGAAACTGTTGAAAGAGACTGGCTCATCTACTCAAAATCAAATGATTCTGTTTATTGTTTTTACTGTAAACTTTTTAATGTTAATGCCACTACTTTTAATGATAAAATGGGATATAAAGATTGGCAACATTTGTCTAGAAGCATAGATCTACATGAAAAAAGTTATAACCATTTAATGTGTCTTGATTTAAAAAATTGTATTTTAAAAGGAAACACTGTAGACTCCATAAACCTAGCTGAGATTGAGCGCGAAAAAAAAGGTGGATAGCTGTAATAGAAAGAATAATTTATCTCATCCAATTTTTAGCGAAGCAATGTGGAAAGACTGAAACAATATTTAAATCCGATAATGGAAATTTTTTGAAATTGGTTGAATGTATTTCTAATTTTGATAATGTATTAGAGGAACACATTGTTTGCATCCAAAAAACTCAACATCGTATGCCTCATTATCTTGGTCATAAAATTCAGAATGAAATAATCTATACAATGGGCGAAAAAATTAAAACAACTATAATTAATGACCTAAAACTTTCAAAATACTATTCAGTTATTTTAGATTGCACTCCTGATATCCCACATGAGGAGCAAATTTCAGTCGTTGTTAGATTTGTATTTTTAAACCCATCTACAAAATATGCTGAAGTGAAGGAACATTTTTTGGGTTTTTTCCCTATCACTGATACTACTGGCCAAGGGCTGTCGACATTTCTTTTAGAATTTTTGACATCCTTGAATATTGACTTAAAGGATATGCGCGGTCAAGGGTATGATAATGGCGCAAATATGAAAGGCAAAAATATCGGCCTTCAGAAAAAAATTCTAGAATTAAACCCACGAGCTTTTTATGTTCCTTGTGCGGGACACAGTCTTAATTTAGTCGTTAATGATGCAGCTAAGTGTTCACTAGAAATAACAAATTTCTTTTCTATTGTTCAAGAAATTTATATATTTTTTTCAGCATCAACTTCGCGTTGGCAGACACTTATGAGCACGGTTCCTACTTTAACTTTAAAACCATTATCTACTACTAGATGGGAGAGCAGAGTCGAAGCATTAAAGACACTGGGAAGCATTCGTTTTAACCTAGGAAAAATTTATGATGCTTTATATTCAATTTATTCTGATGACAAAAGAGACACTGACTCAAAAAACTTAGCTAGTTCGTTAATATCAAAACTAAAGTCATTTAAATTAATTTGCTCTCTTGTTATTTGGTACGATATATTGTCAAAAATTAATATTATTAGTAAAGCTTTGCAAAAATCTGACGTTGCTCTTTCAGAGGCAGTCAAAATGATATATCAAATAAAAGATGATTTAGTCAAAACTCGTACCGAGTCTGCATTCAAGGAAATGATAAGTAACGCAAAAACTGTTGCCGAAGAAGTTGATGCAGAAATTGAATTTCCCTTAGCTACCCATCCCCGTCCCAGAAAAAGATTTTTTAATTACGAGGTTGTGGATGAACCCATCTCTGATCTAGAAAGCAATTTCAAAATAAATTTCTACTATTATTTGCTGGATGCCATGATATCAAAATTAGATGAACGATTCGAACTTTTAAATGAAAACAACATGTCTTTTTCCTTTTTACAAAATATTAACAATTGGAAAAATTTAAATTCTGAGAAAAAAAGAATGCTGTGTTTAAATTTACAGCAGAAATTGAGCAATGGTTCAGAATCGGACATTGATGGAGAGGACTTATTCAATGAACTCAAAATTTTACCAACGTTCAATGACGATTACACAACCCAATTAAATATTTTGAATTACTTGCTTTCAAACAGTTTAGTTTCAGCATTTCCGAATTTGTCAACCACACTACGAATTTATTTGACATTACCAGTCACAGTGGGCCACAGTGAAAGATCTTTTTCAAAATTAAAATTAGTTAAAAATTATCTTAGGTCAGCAATATCTCAAACTAGATTAACTAATTTATCAATAATTAGTATCGAACATGAAACTTGTATAGAATTAAGTGACATTGTTAGGGATTTGCTAATGCAAAGGCTCGAAAAGTAAATTTTTGTAACTTTGTAAGTTATATTAGTTGTTTATAATAAATAAACATTACTTACTAATTCAATTTTTAATTGTGTTTCATTATACTTTGTATAAATGGCGCAATAAACTATTTAACATAAATAAAACAAAAGTTGGTTTCTATAAGACCCCAGATATCCTCAATAACGGCTTACTCCTATTTTCCCATCCAATTTTGTAAGTAATTTGTGTGATGTGGGATGGTGTTTGTAGTAAACTGATAGGTTTCAAATGTAACGACTGGATAAAGGTTGGGGGGGGCACGTTAGTTCTTGCACCAGGGCGCCGGATAGGCTAGGGCCGCCACTGCTTGTATGGCATGTTCCAGTTGTATGTGGTAGAAGTTCAGGATTTGAAAGAAAGAACAGAGAACTTGCAGTCTTTGGTAGCTTGTGATTAGCAATGACCGACATATGTTCTGGTCAGGCTTGGTAACCCATTCTGAAGTGTTAAGGTAATGGAAAAAGTCAACTTGCTTCAGCTCAAAACTGAATTCAGTGATCTTTAGTCTAAAACTATAATTATTAGTTGCCACAGAATTGCAAGATGGACTACATGTTCTTCGACTGATGCCACCAAGATGTTATTGAGACAGGGGAAATGAAATCTACAAAAAAAGTCACACAAAACATCACTGATAAATCACTGAAATGTACAGAATATGTCTGCGGAATGTACGATATCAAATGGTATAAAACTGAATTTTAAAAGGCCAAAAGGAGTATTACCTCATGTTTTTTTAATTTTTTTTATTTTTCTGCTATGTGGATATGATAAACATCCTGATGAAACTCAAGTTTGAAAAGTATCTTCTTTCCTTGAAGGATATGATTCAAGTGACTTGGTAACAATGAGAGAGGGTTCCATCATTAAGATGCTGATAATAATCACAAACACACCACACCACATCTCTTCAATGTCAACTACACCAGATCACATGACTTTGAAGATCGTACAATATAATGGTGCAGCATGAATTGGAATTCTCTCTTTGCAGCATTGAGTTAATTTAAGTCAAGCTCTATCATATATCTTGTGCTCTTAAAATGATAACAGTGTGTTGACGTGTATGCTGTGCCCAAAGTAAATATGTAAATTGTTGTTCTCAGGTTCTAAAATAAGAACAATTTCATATACCTGCATAATTAAACATTACTATCATTCTTATCATTATTTTTCCTTGAAATATAGTACGTGTCTTTTGTGGTATTATGTGGTTTTGTATTTTCAGCTTGTTATATAACAACTGTTATGCATAATGCAGATTGCAGACCTGACTATTTAAAATTTGTTCTTTTACCCTTCCAACCAACCAGCAATAATCACAGGCTACTGCAACTACCAAAATTTGGAATGACCAACAGCCACAAACTACTCTGAATTAAGACTTGCATCCATACTTACCACCCATTTAAGTATGTTAAAAAATACATTAAAGTTGAAGAGAATGTTATCTATAAGCTGAATATATTGTACAGTTTTGGAAATTTAAAATTTTTGGCACACCATAGCCTAGAAACAGTATCCAAATTTAGGAAAAATTATAAAAATTCATACAATTTTTAAAGTTTGGGTATGATACAATTCATAGATGTATTAATAAGTTCAGGTATGAGACTTACGGGTATTTTAACCCAACGTGAAAGTAGTGTTAAAACTTTAGTAGTGTACACTAAACATCTTTTAACTTTAGGTGTACCACAGATCAAAAATGGAAGTAAAAATTTTGAAAATCATGGGGCATTCAAATTATGAGGAGTTATATTTAAAGTTATTTTGAATGTTCATCCTCTTCATTCACAGCACTTAATGAATATTAATTGCTAAACTTTCACTTGTGAAAACTTACTTTGTTTTTTCACACCGAACATCACGCCGAAACGCATACGGGAAAAAACAAAGTAAGTTTTCACAAGTGAAAGTTTAGCAATTAATATTTATTATATTTAAAATATACACTCAATATCTTTAGTAATCTGACAAAATGAATATCTGTTAACACGTCTTGCAAATTTTGGCCAACAGTCAAAATGATTGTTAAGGTATGTTTGCAAAAAAGTGTTACATACTGATATCACTTGCATACATTTCTAAAAAGTATTACATATAGGCTTTTAGGTATCTGTGGAAATATACGTAAGCGTAAAAGCTAGCCCTAAATTATTTTTTTGGACTTTGTTGTCCATGACATGTCCGTTATAGTTAAGTATAATACTACTGACTACGTTTTTTATTGGTAAAAATGTAAAAGTTTTACCTTATAGCATGAACCAGTTTCGCTTATTATAAGCTTTGCCATAGGCTGCCACTAGGAGTGCTGTCCGTCTTGTTCTTGGTGTCAGCGTCATCCTAAATTATTTGTCATTTAGGCATTATAGTTACAAATTGAATTAAAAAAAAATAATCAATGCATCATTCAGGAGTTTTAGTGTTCATTGTTGTTGTTGTTCCTATAGCTATATGGAAAGTTATTCCATCTTGCTCCTAGTGTGCCAATAAAGTCCAGATAGATTGGCTTTTTGTCGAGAGGCAGGGTTGAGTCCAGCCAAGTGTAGAACACCGCCAGCATCCATGGTAGAATTTGCTTGGAGTGTGGCGAATAGTTCATTTGCTTGACTGGTAGATGTGCTTGCTGTAAGACAGTCATGGGCGATCGTTAATCTCACAGTTGCCACACCTTCAGCGATTTCAATTCCCTGGGCCCCTACATGGCTCCTACATGATCTATTGAAGCATGGTAGTTTTGTTAAGAGATTTTAGATGTTTTAGAATTTGATGACTCTGTATTTTCGATGACTATTGTTGTTTGTCTGATGATATTGCTTGAATGGCAGCATGGAAATCCACCATAAGGACTGCTTTTTGAAAAGTATTGGGATGGTAAGTTAGTTGTTATAGAGCCCAATGTATTGCTACAAATTCTTTGTCAAAATTAATTTTATATGTCTGCCCATTGGCACATAATAGGAAAATGAGACTATGTTTTACTCTCCTCTGCTTACTGTGAACGAACTTGATGTGTTCGCATTCAATGCATACACTTATGTAATAAAACCTGTATCAGCTGAATTGGTGGGAACATCTTTGCCGATTGGATGACTGCTGCATCCCCAAACAACTATGGAACTATAAACCGAGGGGACGGAGAGGGTGGGACATCTGAGGAAGCACTGGAGTGACCAGCTGTAATTTTTACCGTTTTGAGACCGGAACAAACCATCGTTGGTTTAATCCTTGAAGATGATGATGACGATTTATTAATTTGTCAGTAAGTCACCAGATGAGCAGTACCAAGTCCCATTACCGAGTTAAAAAAACTAACACTGGCTGTTGAAAGTCTTAATATTTTGATATTTAGGATACCATTAATGTATGCTTTTTTAAATACAGAACATTATTTTTTTAATAAATAGAAAAATCATTCTTTTCTTTTTCGATTAAAATAAATAAAACTCATATAACTGATTGCTCATTAAACATAAAGCATGTATATTAGATAAATAAATCCACTGGTTAAATAGTGACCTCTCTATGACCTTGTTTTAACATTACAAGCCTTCCTATACACGATATATATACAATTCATGAGAGATCAATGTATCATATCGAAGTGCTGAGAAATTAGATGAGAAGATCACTGAAAGTGTTTTTGTACATAGATAAGTTTACACGGTCAGGAACAAAATGATTATTTTCTAATGATAATTTACTGACATTCAGTTGATATGGTTGACTGTATGGAGAGCCACATAGATACCAGCTCAGATGAAGGTCTGCCACCCTACAACTTAAAAGGCTAATTTAAAGTGGAATCCATATACAGTAAAGCCCCGATTATCCGCGGAATTGGGTGGCAAGGACACCGCGGATAGTGAAAATCGCGGATAACCTGAAAAAAGACTAAAAATGAGGTGTAAACCCGAAAAAAAAATATTTCAGCATAAAAACTATGTTTTGTTGTACAAAAAACATAATATGTAAAACTTTTAAAATACAGTATGTACAGTACAGCAGAAACCTTTGCTCTACGTCTAAATCACTAAAATAAAGAACAGTAAACAAAAAATAATACTGTACTGTTAACAAAAAGTGTTCAGTTACGCCTTTTTAAAAAAATCAGTCACTCGTTTTTGCTTCTTGTTTTGGAAACACCTTTTCTTTATTCTAGATTGTACTTTCCTTAACATGAGTTTTTCTGCCAGATGTGCGTCGTCGTCTTGTTCCTCTAAATATTGAAGCAATCCGTCTACGTGCTGCAAAGCAGTTTCGTGTGTCATCCGCGCAGGCGCCTCGTCTTCTTCACTTTCACTTTGTTCTTCTTCGTTCTCGTTCACTCCCATTGCTTTGTTTGTTATATCTACGTCAGTCAGTCGTTCAAACCCCGGCTCACTTGCGTCGCATTCCAGCCACTCTTCTATGTTCTCTTCGTCGACATTCTCACCTCCCGGAACGGATGTCACTAGGTCAACAAGTGTAGCGGTCGGCATGACTTCATTCTCTTCTTCACAAATGTTTTGGTTGACATTTGTTTCGATACTCGGAAAGAGTTTTCTCCATGATTTAACAAGGGTTGAGGGTTTGATGTAATCCCATGCAGACGCAATATCGTAAATGCTATCCAAAATTCTTTGAGATCGCAGCCTTCTTCGATTTTGACAGTAACAACTTTGTTCTGTATGTTCTCTTCATGGTTGCAATGACTCCCTGGTCCATAGGTTGTATCAGCGCAGTAACATTTGGGGGCAAAAACTTTGCGAAGATTTGCCCGTCAGAAGATTTAAGCACACATGTAGCTGGGTGTGAAGGCGCGTTGTCAATTAACAAAACAGCCTTCTTTGGCAAATTTTTTGAGTCAAGATGTTTACGTACTTGAGGCACAAAAATGTTTTCAAACCATTCTTGAAAAATCTACTGGTTCATCCAACCTTTTTTTTGGTTGAAATAATCAACTGGTAAATTTTTCTGCTCTTGTCCCTTAAAAGACCTCGGTTTCTTAGATTTACCGATTACAATAAGCTTAAGTTTGTGACTACCCGCAGCGTTGCTGCATGACAAGATTGTAATTCTTTCCTTGCTACTTTTGTGACCTGCCGCTTGATGTTCACTTTCAAATGCTAAAGTACGAGTGGAAGACACTTCCAAAAATGCCCTGATTCATCAGCGTTATAAATTTGTTCATATGACAGATCTTCAGACAACACAAACTCTTCAAAATCACGTTGAAAATCATCAACTGCTTGTTGATCACCACTCAGCTTCTCTCCGTGTAGACCAATCTCTCTAATTCCATGAAGTTTCTTAAAACGATGTAACCAACCGGACAACGCATCAAAATTTCCTTCCAGGCCTAACAAATCAAAAAAGATTTTTGCTTTAGCTGCAATGGTAGGACCAGACACGGGGGTGCCCTCACGTCGCACCTGAGCTAACCATTCCGCTAATGCCGAGTCAAGTTCATTATAGGTGGATTTCTTCATTGTTTTTCGTTTTTTCATGCCAGGAGCACTGTCCGACACTGATGCAAAGGCTAACAGTTTGTCTTTTTGCTTTATAATGTCTCGCACTGTTGTTTCCCCGATCCCGTAATTCAAACACATCTGCTTCCTTGAAGCGCCATTTTCTATTTTAGAAATCATTTCAAGTTTTTGTGCAATCGTTAACACAACCTTCTTTCGTTTTTCAGCCATTATTAATTTCAGGAACTAACGAACTGATCACGACTGATCACTAAGCACGCTTACTGACAACTGACACCACTGGCAGACCGAGAGAATATGTACGTAGAGGGGGAAGGTTAGTGAACTTGACCAAAACAAAAGAGAAAGAGCCAAAACAAAATTCCGAGTAGGCCTATAGGATTACGGTGCACAATAAACCTGTCAGAAATTTTCGACCTTCGCACTGTAGGGCCTATTGTATTTTCCCTGTTGTTGGCTTGGATTAAAATTGGTTTTTTTGAGGTTCGTAATTAAAAAAATTTTTCGCGGCACGGCACTCGCGGATAATCCGCACCCAAATTCATTCATCTATTGTTAGTGTAAAAGTCGAATTGAGCGCTAGAGTCGACCCGACCCATATTTGTTTTCGACACAAGTCGACTGTTCGTTTCTCTGAACAACTTTAATGAAAATAAATATTGTTATTTGGAATCAAAGGAGTTGTCATTGTAGATAATTTGAAGGTTTACAGGACAATTACAGGTAATTCAACAGGAGAGTGAGCAGCGAACGGACTGAAGCATTTGGAAAAAGAACAGGGCGTTCGAGGACAATCGATTGCGGCAGCCGATCCGTGTTTGACATAAGAGGAGGGAATTTACACTAAATAAAACTCTTCAAAACTCAAAACACGTAAATAAAACCCACAATACTCTGTTACATAACAGATGGCGCTTACAACAGTGAGGCGTAATTAAATAAGACGAGCACACAATTGCTCACATACTAATCTACACTCGTAAATAAACTGATATATTACAGATGACGTCAACAACGTGGGGCTGAACAAAATAAACCCACAACCGTATTACACTCGTACAAATACACTGTTATATTACAATATATATATATATATATATATATATATATATATATATATATATATTGTTACAACACAAATAAGCCACCCCAATACCAGGGATGAAAAAAGATGAATCTGAATGTAAATAAGTAGTTCATAAAATAAAACGTTTAATATAAAGAAAATAAAAAGACAATTACACGACAAACGACGACATGACCTAACCCAAGTGATTGACCAAACAAAAAGAACCAAAAGAAGAAGGGAACAACAAAAAACAAACAAGAATAAAACCAAAGAAGAAAGTGATTGACCCAACAAGAGGGAACAAAACAAGAAGGAAAGAAACAAACCAATTGAATGACCCAATGCAACAAAATAAAATAAAACCAAAGGAGAAGGTGGAGAACCAAGATATAAATCAAATACACTGAAGGTGAAGAAGGAGGAAAATGAAAAAGAAACGAACCAACGATAAAGGAAAATAAAAAGGAAATCCAATGATAAGACACAAACAAGTAATAAAGAATAAAAGCAGGAGAAATGGTACACTCAATGTAATGTTGAAAAAGAAACCAATAAATAACCTAAGTAATAAATAAATATTATTATCAATTAACTGATAAAGGTAAATGATATTTAATGATACTCAATTAAAGAATATTAAAAATAAAAGCAAACTAACCCACAAATGAGAGTTAGATGTAATGATGAAATCAATAGAGACTTAAACTTGTTAATATTATTAATTATATTTGTAATGAAAGAGATAGTACGGTAGTGAGAAAGTAATTATAGGGATTACCCATTTAGAAACACTTAAAACAAAAACATTTAAGAAGTGCAAAAGTGGAAGTGAAAAAACCCCAAAGTAAAGTGATAATGAAAAAACGCTAAATAAATTATAATAAACAATAGATAATTTAAAAGTGAAGGTGATGATTAAATAAGAATAATGTATTATAAAGAATGTCAGTATTGTGAAAAATAGTGAAGGATAAAAAATAAACACTTAATAAATCAAAAAGAAACACTAAATGATTAACAGTGAAAAATATTAGTAATTAAGAAAGTTGTTAAGAATAGTATTAAGTGTAAACGATTAATCAAGATGTAATGAACACTGAAGAATGATGATAACCGTAGTAATTAAAAAAGAATATTATTGTTAAGTTTAATTGAATACAATTGTAATTAAAAGAGAGAATCCCATGAAAGAGGGAACAGATAGTGTTACCATGGAGTGAAAGTGAAGATTAGTTAAAAAATAAGAAGTTAAAACAAATCAATAAACAACCCATGTTATAAGGGATAATTAAGTAAGTAAGTTCAAAAAGTCTGATGTTGGTTATCACCCAAAAAATAATATAAAATGAAATGAACTGTTAACAAATGTTATCAAATAATTGTTAAATAATTGTTTAAGCAAATTTATGAATAGGATATGGCTGGAGGAATAATACAGACCATAGGCCTAGATGTTGTATTTTATGTGATCAAAAATAGTAAATAATAGCCACATTGTTATTATTGGCAAATTAAATAAGTAAGCAATATATGACTTAGAAAACGAGAAAACCAGTTAGTAAATAATTAGCAACCCATGATGTATAAAATAATAGTAACATACTAATAACGCCAAAACAGATCCAAAACACATTAACAAATAACACGACCAATTATAATAACAAAGCTAAGCTCATTAAGATAAATGAAATGTAATTTGTACGAAATAAGTAAAAACCAATAATGGCTACTTAAACCTATGATATGCCTAACTGTCAAAAACAAACAACTACAAATTGTAACAAATTAACAAAGAAAGTAGCAAATCCAAGGCGAATAACTAACCAAGGATAATTTGTAAATTATATTAAAAGCAAACTATTAGAATAAGGATTTAAATTAAAAGAGAAATGTAATTAGCAAATATTAAAATAATTGTAAAACATAAAATAACCCAATATTATGGGGTATCAAAATAATCTTTGAAAGGAAATACAAATAACAGTGATAATAATTAATACTTAGGGAGGAAGATAAAGGAATAACAGCAATCAGAAGATATGCAAGGATTTTGAAAAGAATTCAAATATGATAACAATGGTTTTTTGTCAATCTAAGCCAATCAGATTTAATTAGTAACTACAGCAACTACCGTTAGTTACAAAATTTCGGTTAGATTTCTTTACTCGTAAAGTGACGCTCTTGCCGAACAGAAGCCAGATTGTAAACGGCCAAGTTTTTAATTAAATATGTTAAAAAAGTAAACAAAATTCAAAACGATGAACCATTAAGAAGCAGACGAGCGACCAGAACATTTAACTGATGCCAAGGACCATTTTACCAGGAAATTAAATGAAAATATGACTAAATCCAATATGAAAAGGACGCAAGACATACCTAAGCCCCAAGATTACTGAAAATCGATGCCTAATGCAGCCCAAATCCAATTTTGACTGACTACTGTTTATACCAAGTCGCCTGATTTGATAAGTATAATTGAATTTCCCAAATTCCAAAAAATAAACTCATATTAAATATTTCTAAAATAATTTAAACTCTCACTGTCAACCGAATATCCGCTTTCAAAGATTAAATAAGAAAAAACAAAACACTGAAAATTGTTAAATTAGAATATAACCTGTTGATATAATACAAACTTTATAAACACACTTAATTACACTACAGAACCAATTATAACCAAATACATTATTAATTAAGTACAAAATGATATAAGGTAATGTATTTTTTATTGTAACCATAAGGAATCGTTTTCTTATAATCAAAAGAACTCCAAATTTGAACGAGTACATTTGTTAACCAACTAAACGGCAGCCATGCTGGAATGAAAAACTTGTTACAAAATCGATTTTGTCAAACCCAGAGAGAGACGTCTCAAAATTAATGTCGGTGCAAATCTATTAATCAACAAGAATAATTTTAATTGTCAAACTGAAATATTACAAATCAACCATTAAAATAACTAGTACAAAGAGTAACCATTGTTTTTATTTCATAGGGAGTATATTGTATTAAATGTGTTTGTTAACGAAAGCTAGATTTGACGACCAGCGCTCACGTTGCAATTCGAACAACTACCTACTCGATTCAGGAGGCTGAGCGAGCGGGAATTATTTGAATGCCCCGGCCGTCATCGCTGAGAACACCCTTTTTAAAATATTATTTGATAAGTTTAATTGTTTTAATAAATAATTTGGCGCCACCCGGGATTCACAAACCCCTATTTAAGCACAGGTTAGGTTACTACTGTGTTGTACTGTTAATTATAGCTTCGCTACGGACTTCGTTAGCGCAAGGATTGATGTAACGACTCCAGTGCGAGACGAACGCACACTACATACACAATATACTCGTCGTTATCAGAGACGACACACGTCTATTCGTTACAGATTGGCTTCCATCGCGGGGCTTAGACGAGACGGACGCTCTCGACTAACGTTACAGATTGGCGACCAACTGGTGAGGCTAAAAAAGAAGAAGACTAGCGGCGATTATGAGACATTCCATGGTTACGAGATATCAAACAAAGAAAGGAACACAAGGTACCGACCAAGAAGAGATGGAAGAAATTGAAGAAATGATCGGGGAAATGATCGAAGAGGATCCCCAAGAAGACCAACCGGAAAATCCAACACTACCTGAACCGGAAGTAGAAGTAACGGTCGGAGACCAACCAGACAAACCGACCCAATCAATGGAGAACATGATGAGGATGATGATGGAACAATTGAACAAGAACCAGGAGAAAACTAATGAAAATTTTAAGAAGCAAAAGGAAGAAACCAAAGAACAAAGAAGGGAAGACAGGGAATTCTTAAAGGAGAACATAAAACTTCTAAATAATAAGATGGAAAGCAACCATGAATCCCTGAAAAGAAACCAAGAAACGTTAGAAAAGAAGAGTGAGGAGTTGAAGAGGCAGATCAAGAAAGATCTTGAAATATTAAACAACAAGATTGAGAACAATAATGAGACACTTCAACGACAATTGAAGGAAGACAGTGAGAAGAATAGAGAAGAATTAAGATACATACTAATAGGGTATCGTGAAGAAATCAAGCAGACAAAAACGGGGATGAACAAGAGATGGGAAGAAACAAATTATCCAGCAGATCAACTTAAGGAAACATTAGATAGTGATTTCAAACCATTGAATGAAACACTAGACATCACTTCCGAAGGTAGTAAGGAGTTGGAAATTGTAGAAGAATCAAGTGTATGGTTTTCTGAAAATAAAGGTAACAATAACACCGAGAAAATCAAGCGCATAAAAACCAACCGTAGAAGAATAAAGAAGAATCGAATAATTAAGAAGATGAAGAAAACAAGGGAAATAGGAAAAATATATAAAAAGAAACTAATACAAACATGAGAAGAAGTGGAGATGACGAAGCATGGACTAATTGATGCGTTTAATTTACCCATTACTGACCAAAGCAAATACATGAAATATAAAGATTGTAGGAGGACCTCAAAAGCAATTATAGAGGGAATTCACAACAAACTAGGGGAGGAAAACTTCAGCAAATCGATATGTAAATGGAAGATACAAGAAATAGAAAGGACCCACAACAAAATAGTGTGTCACAAATTACGAAGGTCTCTAAAACACTTGAGTACACCCGAATTGGAAATGCAGAATAAAAAATCAATGATAGCATTAACGAGGGAGGTACCATTAACTCCTTTGACTAATAAACCACATCATAAAGTGAACGATGTAGGCATGGATACAAGGGAACACATGGTATTAGAAGAATTGCTGTACAAAGTAGCAGAGAAATATTTCATAAGGACGGAGACAATAATACATACAAGAGCGGTCCGAATACAAAGGGAAGAGAATGCTGAAAATATAGAACAGGTCAATAATGTTGAAGGAGTGAGATCCGGAAGCGGTAACCAGAGAAGGGACGCACCATCCAGAAGTAACCAACCAGAAGAAGAGAATTATGACTGGTACCTTTCAGCAGCAATCCAGCAGAGTTTCCGAATAGCGTATAATAAACGCAACCCACCAGAACTTTGGATTCCATCAAGAAGTAATGGAAACCAATCAAACACACCTCAGGGAGGAAGACAAGTCATTGATGAAGAAGAGGAAACGGCCGACCGATGGAATGCTTAATAAACCATAATAATGTAAGAAAAATAAATACCAAAATTCAAAAATTATGTGAGCACAACTTACAACAATATTTCGATGACTTATGAGGCCTAATATAAAATATTAAAAGAAGGAATAAGTTACAAAAATTCCTACGAAGTAAGATCAACTTACAATCAAATAAAGTTGGCATATGAAGTATTATAACTTGACAAGTTGTATATTATTATAAGTTGACAATTATAAGCAAACACTGTTAACATAAAAATGTAAACTAATTTTTGTGTATTTATTTATTATACGAATCTTACAATAATTATGGTACTTACCATAATTATCAGAGCACATGTCAGCGTGACTATTTTGTTTCTTGCTGGGTCCAGAGTTCGTATTAAGCGTAAATAGATACAGTTTGGTGATTGAAATGAAGGTATTGGCTAATCCCGGCCCAAGTGGGCCGAAACAGTTTAAGAAAAGTAACGTCCCGCAAGTGCGGACCGGAAGTTAATTTGTTCAGTCCGAGCGGGCGAAAATTTATGTATCTTGCATTAAATATTTGTCTGCTGGTCTTCCATTATGATTGAAGATGTTGTGTAGGATGTATTAAATTACATTAAGAAATAAGAGAAGTGGACTGTATACGAATAGTTTTAATAATTTGAATGATCACATTACAGCTGTAATAAATTGAAAGAAGGCTGGCTAATGCTGCATATTGAATCAATAATTAATAAATTTAGTTAAGAATGAAGTTGTGGCGCTAGTTGGCCATGATAGAAAATAGTAAGGCCTAAGGCCTACATCTAATGTCGACACTAACTTGACGGAAAGGTCCGGCGAACCGAACGCCGAGATTACTGAATGTGCACTGGTCAAAGTACGATTACGCGAACGTTGATGAGATATAAATCAGATTAGCCAACCTAGTAAAATAAAATCATCGCGCTACCGTCCATAAGCTGCCCGTCAAAATCAAAAAGATTTTTTAATACATTCTTTAATAAATTATAATACATTTACAATTCAATTTGAAATAGTGGAGTTTTAATAATTAGAATCAGCTTCAAGGCTGAGTTGAACCTTGAGTTGAGATTAGATAACGGCAATCGGCCGCTAATTTGAGATAAGCACGCAGATAGGCGACTGTAGGCCAAGGTTTGGCAAACAGCTGTTTCATGTACCACTAAGTCTGGTTAACCAATATTACTGACACAAGTGCGCAGTACGTAACATTACAAAACATGAACGAAAAATACATAATATGCAAGTCATAGAGTTAGCTTAATGCTAGCTAAGGTCCGTAGACCTGTACAGAAGTTCATTACATGATTAAAATTGTTGTTGAACATGTTACAGTTGCATGTTTCATTGTATATTCAGGAGGGCGACATGTATCGACCTAAATACGCTATTCCTGAAGTTTCAGGAATTTACAATGTATGCCAACGTGTGAGCAAGCTAGATGCTGAATGTAGCCCAGATATGACGTGTATGTCATAATTTAAATAAAGAATTGTGCATGCTTACTTACAAAAATGAATAAAATATAAGTACAATATAAATAAATTAGACAAGGCAGTTACACACGGTAGACGCTTACAATAGTTTACATCGACACAATTTATGTGAATACAACAATAATAATTTGCATAATTACAAGATAAATAATTGTAATGTCAGCCAACAATACAATACTGAAATTACAGAAACAATTTAACAATTTAAGACATTCACAAAATAGTACATATTTATCAGCAACAATATAAAGAAATGAATGCATGGTTACTTGACAGCAAACATGCGAATATTTTGTAATAACATTAATAAATAAGACCACCCAAAGACATGCAGTACACCCCATGAGATCAATGAAAGTGTGACATAG
The DNA here is from genome assembly GCA_034769895.1 of Magicicada septendecula. Taxonomy (NCBI): domain Eukaryota; kingdom Metazoa; phylum Arthropoda; class Insecta; order Hemiptera; family Cicadidae; genus Magicicada; species Magicicada septendecula. The sequence continues at coordinate 478,568,129 of CM068369.1, read as the reverse complement.
TATGCCACAAAAATTAACATACAATACAAATATTAAGATATCACCAGAACTGTGATATTCAGAAGCGTGCCATGACGCAAAATTGACAAAAATATTGTGACAATCCATCACAATCATGTTGACCAAATGGTCGTAATAAATAATAAGTCAATGGCGGAATAAAGCCGCATTGTGCTGTAACCATAGTGTCACATCTCGTCTCGCGCTGGCAATAGACATAATTTATGTATTGGTCTCCGCAGAACACCCGTAGGCGTGCGAATGTCCACGACGCGAACCAAATTATCTGGGCCGGGAAATGTGGCGATGATCACGCCAAATTTCCAGGCTAATGGAGGCAAGTTGTCCTCAATGAGCAAGGGTAAGTCACCAATGGAAACATTATCTTTGCCAAACTTCCACTTGTGACGCTGTTGCAGCTGGTGCAAATAATCGCGAGACCACGCCTTCCAAATGCCCTGGACAAACCTCTGAAGTAATTGCCAACGACCAAGGCGAGAAACAGGAACGTGAGAAAGGTCTGGGTCAGGAATCGCAGTTAGGGGCGCGCAGATCAAAAAATGGCCAGGTGTAAGTGGCACCGGGTCATTAACATCCGAAGAAATAGCAAATAAAGGTCGAGAGTTCAGACATGCCTCTATCTGAGACAAAACGGTTGTGAACTCTTCGAAGTTTAGTATAGATTTGCCTACCACGCGCCGCAAATGAAATTTCAAACTCTTGATGCCGCTCTCCCAAAGGCCACCGAAATGAGGTGAGGAGGGCGGAATAAATGACCATGATATCCCCTGAGAGGATGTGAATGACTTGATCGAGGTGATGGCATCCTTATCGTGCCAAAAGTTGTAAATGTCATATAAGATGGTGCGGGCCTTCCTGAAGTTCGTGCCGTTGTCGGAGTACAGTTGACTAGGTATACCCCGACGTGCCATAAAACGACGTAAAGCAGCTATAAATGCGCTGGCAGTAAGGTCGGACACCAATTCCAGGTGAATAGCCCTAGTTGCTAAGCAAACAAACAGAGACACGTACGCCTTAGTAAGAGTTCTAGACTTCTGCCCGCCATGACGAATCATGAAGGGACCACCATAATCAACCGCGCAAAATAGAAACGGCCTTGAAGGAGTGACTCTAGGGGATGGCAAGATGCCAAGCCTCTGAACCTGCTGTGTGGCGCTAAACCTGATGCACTTGAGACACTTACGAATAATGGAACGGATGACTAGCCGGGCATTAACAATCCACCAACGTTGACGCAGTGAATGATGCACGAGCTGCGCACCAGCATGAAGCAAACGAATGTGTTCGCGTTCGATTATAAGGCGTGTGACATGCGCCGATGGGGGTAGTACGATAGGATGTTTCGAGTCGTAAGATAACTGGGAATGCTGCAATCGCCCGCCCACGCGTATCACTCCAGTGTCGTCAAGAAACGGGTCGAGAGAGGCTAACTTGCTTCTGATGGAAACAGAAGATCCGTTCCGAAGACAACTAATTTCGCCTGGGAAGTGGGTCGATTGAGATTGCCTTATAAAGAAATTAAGAGACTGATGAATTTCCGCAGGGGTCAGATCGCCCGAAAGCCTGTCCGCAGATGAGTGCCTAATATTTCTGATGAAACGAAAACAGTAAGCGTATACACGTGTCAGCCGGTGTAACGAGGAAAAGTCCAACGATAAGTCAACAGCCAGGGTAGACATTAGCGAACGGTTATGTGTAGTTTTCTCTTCCGCGATGACTTCCGAAGATGATGGAGTGCCCGGTACGAAAGATGGGAAAGGATTAGACTCTGACGATTGAGACAGACAGCCAGGACCGTGCCACCAAAGCGAGCAATCGCGCAAAACGTCCGGGAGACACCCCCTAGAAATAATATCAGCAGGATTGCGTCGCGAATCAATGTGATGCCAGGTACAAGTTTGCGTGCGACGCTGAATTTCAGCAACCCTATTAGCGACGTATGTTTTCCAACGCGAAGACTGCGCATGAATCCAGTAAAGAGCCACCATAGAATCGGAATACAAATGTACATCCTCAATGAATGAATGAAGAGCAGGAATAATTTTAGACACAAGTCGCGATAATAATAAACAAGCGCAGAGCTCGATACGAGGTAATGACACTTGGCGCAAGGGAGCCACGCGAGATTTTGAACACAAAAGACGACAGGAAGCAGTAGCATCTTGATAAATGACTCGGACATACACACAACAGCCGAACCCTCTCTCGGAAGCATCCGAAAAACCATGCAACTGAACTGTAACCGCCTGATGGTTGCAACGAATAGATCGCGGGACCACTATTTTACCAATCAGACTTAATTTGTTACACAAAGAATGCCAATCCGACAGTGACTGACCGGAAAGCGGTTCATCCCAACTAAGCTTACAAAGCCAGAGTCGCTGCATGAAGTGTTTATACAAAAAGACAACTGGTCCGATTAAACCCAGTGGATCATATATTCCGGCGATTATTGAAAGAATTTGCCTCTTGGATATGCTATGAAGAACCGGAGATAGGTTGACATCAAACAAAAATGAATCAGCAGTGTTGTTCCAAAGAATGCCCAGGGTACGCACATTGTCCTGTTTATTTAGGGGTCGTGAAAGGTTGTGATGACTTGCGACCGCTGTGGGTTCATTTGATGCCCATTTGTGCAACGTGAAACCATATTGAGCAAGTAACGCACCTAGGTCGGATTTCAGATTAGTCAGATCGGGGATAGTGTCAGAACCGGTAAGTAGATCGTCTACATAAAAATCGTTAGTGATGGCTAAAGCCGCTTGGGGAAAGGAAGTTTGATTGTCTCTAGCAATTTGTAAAAGGCACCGTGTGGCCAAAAAGGAGGCGCTAGCCGTGCCGTAAGTTACTGTTCGCAGCGCGAAATGCTTAAGCGGTTCGAGGGGAGAGTCACGCCACAAAATACGCTGATAGTGACAGTCCTCTTCAGCAACGCGAATCTGACGATACATTTTTTCGATGTCAGCAATCAGGACATACTTATGTGTGCGAAACCGCAACAGAATAGAGAAGAGATCTTGCTGAACATTGGGGCCTACCAATAATAGGTCATTTAATGAAAGGCCATTTGTAGTCTTGGAGGAACCATCTAAGACAACGCGCAATTTTGTGGTCAAGCTAGAATGTTTAAACACGGCATGGTGAGGCAAGTAATAAATATTTGACGATCCTAAATTGATAGCGCCATGATCAATGGGTGTCATGTGCCCAAGCTTCATGTATTCCCCGATAAAGTCTGCGTAGTCGCGAGCGAGCTTGGGATCGCGCCTGAATCGACGCTCCAAGTTTAAAAACCTTGATTCGGCACTTGTGTAGGATTCCCCTAAGTGAGGATTATCAGACTTGAATGGGAGCGACACTATAAATCTACCCTCGTGGTTGCGCTGAGTGTAGCGCATAAAATGCTCTTCGCAAGCCGACTCGCCATTAGGGGTATCGCCGGGGATCGTTTCTGCCTCCCAAAATCTCTCAAGAGATTGCAGGATTTGGCTGTCATTGTTCCTTGCCAAGAACGAAACAGCAGGACCCTGGGTGTGGCAGTGCTTGGGCAGATTGCCGGCCAAAATGTAACCCAGTTTTGTCTCCTGAATGATAGGGAAGTTGGGTCCGCGTGTATACTTATTAGCTAATATTAAATCTAGATAAAATTGAGCCCCCAATAGTATGTCGATCTGTGAAGATATATTAAAATCTGGGTCGGCGAGAAAAATTTTATTTGGAATGTGGAACCGGTTGATGTCAAACGATATTGAAGGCAGATTATGAGTTAAGTTAGATAAGACGGCAAATTTGGCCTCGAAACTATGTCTCTGATAGCGAGACATAATACGCATAGAAACAATGTCAGTAGCGCAACACGCTGTGTTGCTTATTCCTGTAATCGGAATATTAGATCGGGTTAGTTTGAGGTGCAATCTTTTCGCAAATGATTTCGTACAAAAATTGATCTGAGACCCGGCGTCAAGAAGTGCGCGCGCCTTATGCCTATTGCCAGCCTGATAAATGACATATACAACTGCAGTGGATAAAAGTACATTGTTTTTACACTGTAATTTAAATGAGCAGTAGTTACTGCTGGCAGCTGCTGATTTCGGCACGTAATTAGCGTGCAGCAAGATGTGGTGACCCTTTGAACAAATTTTACAAACCTGTTTACTTTTACAATTTGTTATCAAATGACCTGCTCTAAGGCAGTTAATACAACATTTATGGTTTGCCACCAATTGCCCCCGCTCAGCGGCACTTAATATGCGAAAATTATTACACATGTAAAGCGGGTGATCAGATTTACAGCACACACATGAATAATGCCTTGCCGTAGCATGATAACTCTTAAAGGTACTGCTGCCAGCAGTATTTCTTAAACTACATTTCTCAAACTTATTGTTTGGTTTTACACTAGGTTTATTGAATTGCTGTCCGGGTTCAATTGGCATAGTATTTTCTAAAAGCTGTCGGCGCAAATTCAAAAAATGAGTAAAATCTTGAAAACTAGGCAAGTTGTCAGGGTCTATAGACTCCTTCCAACGTTTTAAAGTGATAGGGTCAAGTTTAGTGGAAAGCAATTGTATAGTAATAAACTCAAATAGGTTTACAGACAGCTTCATTGCCGCCAGCGAATTAACAGAAGACGTTATAGTATTCGTAAACTCAGCCAAGCTTTGGACTGAGTCCTTTATTGTGGACTTAACCTGAAGTAGGTTCTGTACATAATATTTTGCTAATATAAATGGATTATTGTACCTATCGGACAGCAAGTTCAACGCTATTACATAATTCTCTTGACAAATTGGTAATGATTTAATTAAGTCTAATGGTTCACACTTCACTGATGAATGCAAGTAATGCAGTTTCTGTACTGGTGTTAAATCTGATCTTGAATGCACCAGATCATTAAAAATTGAATAGAAATGTTGCCACTCAAGTATGTTGCCTGAGAAGCAGGGCAAACTTATCGGTTTTAAATGCACAGGCGTCGATAGTACAGGAGGCACAGTCTGAGTATTAACAGTGTCAAGAAGTTGTAAAATGTTTGCCTCAGTTGAGTATATCATTTCCTCAACCTCGACTCGGTCTGCCTGAGCAGTGCTCACGTCTTTACTTATAAGCTCTATCTCAGACTGTACTTCGTCGTACTTCGAGGCTAAGCTCTTAAGACTTTCTAATCTCACAGTCAAAAAATGTTTTGTGGTTAAATTAATGTCAAATGAATTTACCGCGGATTGTATCCGCACTATCGCGGACTTTAATCCGCCTCTCTTTCTGGTCAGCACCTTGAGGCCTTCCTCAGACATTCTTTTACGCACCTTATTACTGTTGCTGGTGGTACCTGGTCAGCGACGTCCCGCAGCGTCGGCTCCTTGATGATGATGGTGAACAGCTGGCAAGATGACCACCTTGAGGCACTGCAGCCGGCAGGAACTTGCTATCACGTTGCCTGAAGACGACGAGCGAAGTGGCGACGCAAATCACGCCACGGTCGCATTAGCTGACGTGCTAACCCGCCCGTGATGGCCAGAAAAAGATACAAAAGACATTAAGTGGAAATCCAGGTCCGGAGTGACCAAAAATATGGCTGATCCCGGCCCAAGTGGGCCGAAACAGTTTAAGAAAAGTAACGTCCCGCAAGTGCGGACCGGAAGTTAATTTGTTCAGCCCGAGCGGGCGAAAATTTATGTATCTTGCATTAAATATTTGTCTGCTGGTCTTCCATTATGATTGAAGATGTTGTGTAGGATGTATTAAATTACATTAAGAAATAAGAGAAGTGGACTGTATACGAATAGTTTTAATAATTTGAATGATCACATTACAGCTGTAATAAATTGAAAGAAGGCTGGCTAATGCTGCATATTGAATCAATAATTAATAAATTTAGTTAAGAATGAAGTTGTGGCGCTAGTTGGCCATGATAGAAAATAGTAAGGCCTAAGGCCTACATCTAATGTCGACACTAACTTGACGGAAAGGTCCGGCGAACCGAACGCCGAGATTACTGAATGTGCACTGGTCAAAGTACGATTACGCGAACGTTGATGAGATATAAATCAGATTAGCCAACCTAGTAAAATAAAATCATCGCGCTACCGTCCAGGTATCAACATCAATATTATGGAAAATCAATTTAGTTTTATTATTTCGAATTTGCAAAATTAAATCATCATACATTACAATGGCTTTTTTATCGTGACCAAAACAAAATGGCGGTCATATGCTTACTCTTATATTCGTTAGTCATGACTTTAAGTACTTCGTTATATTCTTTGAATAACTAGAAAATTTCATTACCCTGCAGAGAGTAATATACTTAAGTGGTTCCATTTGATTTATTCTGATCTAATACTAAACACAAACCAATGCTTCAGTTTTGTTGCCGGCATTGTTTTATACACTCTTTCTCTTTCACTCTCTCTCTCTCTCTCTCTCTCTCTCTCTCTCTCTCTCTCTCTCTCTCTCTCTCTCTCTCTCTCTCTCTCTCTCTCTCTCTCTCATCCCAATATTATTTAAGGTACATTTTATGATATGAATAGTTTTGAGCTCAAGTATTTAAAAGAAATCTGACTGCAATTTTGACTTTCCTGAATATTAGTGTTTTCCTATGTGAACGTTCCTCATCGTTCGGCCAGGTGTTCTGCGTATTTTCCAAGTTTTCTGGTCGTTCTTTCCACTGAATGTACATTGTTTACTACATTACTATTGTCAAGCACTGATTCTGTTGAATTACATCTTGTCACTGACTTTAAAAACTCATTTCGCTGGCTAAACTTTTGCCAGCAAAATTGACAACGTCTTCACACTACAATGGTGTACAGCAGAATGGGACGGATGATACGCACATTTTGCGTAAGTGTGTGTGCATTGACGTCATTGTCTTTGTCTCGAAGTAGGAAACGCCCTGGTTTTGTGTCATTGTTGTTACGTCCTTTATATTTTTTAATGACGTTTCGTATTGTTGGCCAATGACAATTATATAACGCTGTGTGTCGCCCGTCATGTACGCTTGACCTTGGAATCGTCCCGCACCGATGTAATTGCGTTGTTTCGTTATACAAAGGGAAAATTGCCCTACCCATTTACAGGTGTGCAAAATACAATAAAATAATTCCTTTTATACCATAAATATGAAAACAGGCTTTTGTCCTGTTACAAAACCCCCTCAATGAAAGGTTTTATGCCGAAGCATAAAAACTTTCATTGACCATTCACACTTCCTAAAGGGATCAGCCCAGATATGTTGCCACAACCCCCTGTAGTGTTAATATAAAAAGAAATACAATCACTTACCCTTGGTCTGATGATGATGATCGTACCTGTCCGACCCTACCGGACTTCTCTAACGAGATCCCAACACCATAAGGCCGGTCAGGCACTGAACGCTCCTGCTCTGACGCACCGGTCAGATCATATCCATTCTGAGCGACAAGGTTAACAACCAACTGCCTACCCGAGTTGCTTCGTTCTAGTCTGGTAAATAATAATTGTATAAATCATATTAACAACACAACACTTCAAATTTGTAATATCTTGCATTCTTATCTATGTATTTTTAATCTTCCCCACAGTTACAAGAACCTTCACACCCTGAACTAAATTAATTATTAAAAACAAATTATATAACTGAATATAAAATAAAGTATTGGACCGAACAATAATCGATTCACGCAACATATAGCCTTTTGTATGCCAATTAGAACCAATCCTATTTAATGTTAACGGAGTGAATAAATAAAGAAACCTTGTATAATTTCAAAATCTTATTATTTGGGGTATTATTTAATGAGTTGGGAATAAAAAGTAACTGATTAAGTGTATAATAATTGGTTACCGTAAACAGTGAATTAACCTATAAGTTTCGTTGTCCCGGAACTACAGCGCTTGTTGCGGAATTCTCCGACACCAAAGAGAAGAGCATTAAATACAAAATTTACATAATTCTCGGCAAGGTGTACTAGGGCTGAGCAAGATTATAAAATAAAACACTAATTATTTAAGTTACAGTCACACTAACGTTGGTATTTTAATTAGAGAGATATGTTAATATTAGTTAACTAGATTCACATATTCCCCAACTACAGATATCTCAGAAATTGAATTAAATTAACACAATCAAAGAGAGGAGAGACAGAGAAGCATACGCGTTCTTATTAACAAATTGGCTTACATTGCGTGATACGAACAAGACGTACGTACGCGTCTATTCACAATATATATATTGCGACAGTACAAATAAGTGATGTACTGAGCATTAAATATAAAAATTTAAATTTACCTAATAAACTGTAAATAATTAATAATATATTAGAAATAAGCATGTCAGGGATTGCAAGCTTGGCTCAGACAAAAATATGAACAGGTGTTTCGACCTGAATCGACGTGCACACACACACACAAATGTAACTGAAAGTGTGTACACCAGTATTTTGCTAGTGTGTGTAAACGCAGGTCTATGCAGGCGAGTTTGCCACCCCAAGATGAATAATTGCACAATTACTGTTTTTCCGTAATTATTCATAAAATATAATTAAGAATTAAAATCCAAAACCACAATAAAATGTAATAAAATTTACTATATACTGTGTACGAAAACCACGCGAAAGTGACACACCATACGAGTGTAATAGTGAAATAACTGTGTACAAATCGAAAGGGTTAAGTTGCAATGTCCAAAATTACAGTGAACATGTGTTGTAAAAATAGTTATAAGATAAGTATAAGAATATACTTACAGGACTCTGCAATTCGCAGAAATATAAGAAATAGCGAATTTGACAAAGAGTGGGGGAACTGAATCCAGAGACAATTTCTGACATGTCGATTTCGTACCACTGCAGGTGTCGACCAAGACATGGGTATAAATAGGACACGCAAGCTACAGTGGTTCTCTTTCTTAAATCATACACGGTGCAGCGGGAGCTTATGCCCGTCCGCAAGGCGTATTAATTTTTTTGTAAATAATTTAAATTTTCCAGTTACATACAACTATGTAACTAAGTTATAAATACAATCATTTTTAAATAATAACAGCAGTACATAAGAAGAATTACATAAGAAGATCCATTGACGTCAGAAACAGCACGAGGAGAGTTCCAGAGAGTGATTCGACGCTGGACAAGAGGAGAGTTCCAGAGAGTGATACGACGCTGGACAAGAGAGAGTGATACGACGCTGAAGAAGAGGAGAGTTCCAGAGAGTGATACGACGCTGGACAAGAGGAGAGTTCCAGAGAGTGATTCGACGCTGGACAAGAGAGAGAGATACGACGCTGGACAAGAGGAGAAGAGAGACAGCCGACGCTGGACAAGAGAAGAAGAGAGACAGCCGACGCTGGAGTGCGAGACGAGGACGACTACAGATGTATCAAAATGATCGAGTATGATTGACGACAATAAGGTGATTAACAACTTATTTATATCTTAATCGTACAATGAACTCAAAGACAATTAAAGACATTTCTATTTTATTTTAAAGTAAGAGCCAATGTTCTTGTAAAGTAGAATTAAAAACATAGATGTTTTAGAAATACGATTAACGTAACAAGATCTCAAATTAATATGAAATAAAATGAATACAAAGCATTTAAATGAAAACAATTAATATTTGAGATAAAACAGTACTGAGAAACAAAAGGTAACTTCAATAACTATTAATATTTTGAGTACATTACAATATATAAAAAGAGATTTAAATATTGATATTTTGAAAAACATTAATTGACTGAGTAGTATGAAAATGAGATTTTGCTTTAACACAATAATTAGTAGAATAGAATATTTAGTCAGTAAGGATGTATGTAGCATAAGCCTTACGGCATAATAACAATTAATAACGAATGTTTTAAATCGAAGTCAGTGCCATGTGCACAAATTTTTAATAATATCAAATAAATTTGAAATATCAAAAAAAGTTACATAGAGTTCTTATTGCATATACACCTGAAACCCAATTTAAATGTTATATTGTTACATAATTTGTCAATCTTGAACGGGAGACCGGTCACGCTAAATTTGTGTATATGTATATGTGTTTATGTATATATATTTGGCTCCCAAAGAACGTGGGGCTATACAAATTAAAGTACATATAAAAATCCACACACATAAATACGTTGCATATATGTTTGGCGCTCCAAGATCGTGGGGCTCCGCAAACACAAATAGAAGTGTATTTGTATTCGAAATTAAATGTAACAACGTTTAATAACGTTGCATATATTTGTCGCCCTGGACGTGGGGCATGACATGCCTAAATTTAAGTACAAAAATTTGTTACATAAATTGTAGCCCATGAACGTATGACCCGATCCCCATCATTTAACTATTAAAATTTTTTATGTAGCTAAATGGTTGCTCTAAAATATAAAGAGTGTGTTAAATGAAAAATGTATAATATGTAATTATTATTTATATTAAACAGTAACTGAATGTAATGTTAATTGTTGTGTAATCACACAGCTGGCGCCCACGAAGAATATTATTTGTCTATGTAACAGGTGTAACTGTAATGAGTATTAATAATAACTATTAATAAAAATAAATAAATAAATAAATAAGTAGGGAACGGTTATCAATAATAATTGTTAAAGAATTTCTACTAAATAAATATTTGAATAATAATTCACCATGGAAATATCAGGAAGTTTAAGGATGGGAGAAGCACTTCAAGCTATGATGCAAGCCGTATTTGGTGAAGTAGAGAACAAATAAACAGAAGAAGTAAAAGAAAATAATATTAGAACGCAAATAGAAGAGTTAACAGAATTTTTTACAAAACAGACCGAAAAATTAAGAGAAGAAAGGAAAGCAAAAGAGGAATTAGTAGAAAGACTTGACGATTCTAATACGCAAATTGCAGCAGTAGAATATAAGCAAACCATAAGAATTAAAAATAAAAGAGAAAATGCGTGTGTAATTACTAACGATATATATAAAAAAGTAATTAACATAAGGAGGAGAAGCAAATAAAGATTAATAAAACATACCTTATTAATGGCGATATCCCTATTGTGAGACACACACACACTAGTAAGTCACATAAGATGACACACTTAAGACACCACACTTACGGAGATAAATATCACTGTAGGCCTAACAATAAACGTTGTAAATTATCTATACACAACACTACGCAAAATTGTGGTAAGTATGATGTTAGATATACTCACGATAATTATAGTAACGATAATTATATCTGCAAGTATGAGAACTACGGTGAGTATTATCATAAACGTCGAATGAAAAACCCGTCGACAGCTGTTCAGGTAGGTGCACTAAGCCAAACTAATGAGAGAGAGAGAAACGTTTGTAAAGAGAGACGAAAGAGAGGGAAAACGTTGCCCTATGAACAGGTGACTTCTACGATAAAAACAAACGTCGCAGTAATACAATGGAACGCGGACGTTGTTTACAGGAGGGAGAGAACAATGGTAAGCACGGCGACTACGCTACAAAGGAACAATATACGTCCGGTAGACGACGGACAATGCAATTGTTATAATGAGGGGTGTAAGATCGAACGACACACTGAACTCAGAACTCAATACCCGAATGGAATGAATAATTATTTTTGAAATAAAATAATATAACTATTAATTATTAATAATAAAAAATAATATGTGTAATAATATAAGAGAGTACGGTATAATTAAGAAATGTTAGTTAATAAGGTTATGATAGCAAATAAAAAAAAAAGAATATTATTTGAAAGGGTTAATTAAGAAATGTATTATTGATGGTAAGGAATGCTATTGTAGAGATATATTTAAGAAAGTAATGGTAAAAGATGTTATTGTTGTTATTAATATGAAGAAAGGGTTAGGAATGGAAATAATTGCCATAATTGTTAGAACGGCTGATCAAGCGAACACTTAATGAAGATACAAGGACACAGAAGAAAGCGAGAGTGAAAAGTCAAAAGGGCAGAGACTACTTAGGATTAAGGACTTCGAGAAAAATATCGTTGTTTTCCAAGACAGTTCCTCTGTAACCGATCATGCGACACACTACAAAGCTAAAAGAGTATTCTGTTACGGAAGTGTATTTCAGGAAAGTAGTAGCGATCAGTAAGGTAATGTTAAGGAAATGTATTAAAAGGTAATGAATGTTAATGTATTGTATAAGTAATGTATTAGATAAAGTAATGTCATGTTAAGAAAAAAGTTAAGGAAGATTAGAAGCGAAGGTAAGAATGTATGAGTAAGATAATGTAAAATTAAGGACCGAATTTACACACATATGTAGGAATGCAGAGTATACAGAAGGAGAACAAAGGAGAGCTAATTGCAGTGGATTTTCTGGGACCATTACCACGATCAAGTCGAGGTGTGAAGCACATATTGGTATGTATCGATGTGTTTTCCAAGGCAGTCCGACTGTACCCAATTATGCGACCCACAACCAAAGTTGTTCTAAAGATACTACTGCAGAAATATATTCCGTTATATGGAAAAATGAAGAAGGTACTCAATGATCAAGGTGTAAAACTCCAAAGTGAAAAATGGGAGAGGACGTTAAGGGAAAATGGAATACAACCTGTACTCACATCCATAAGACATCCTCAAGGAAACCTTGCTGAGAGAGTTACCAAAGAATTAGGTAAATATTTACGAATATATTGCCATGATCAACACAATAAATGGGCAGAATATTTACCATTTCTTGAAAAATCCATCAACAAAAATTATAGTGAAGCAACAGGATACACTCCAATGGAATTAGAAGAAGATAAGAAGCCAAACAGATTTTGGACTAAGTATGTAAACAAACATAATAACCAAAACGTACCTGTACCAATAAGTGTGAAAATTGAATACGCAAAGCAACGGATAAGAGAAGAGGTAACAAGAGAATAGAGAGATTTAATCTAACTCACAAGCTACAACAATTCAACGTGGGAGAAAGTATACTACTCAAAGCAAATCCAGTGGGAAAACGGAGTGATAATACGGCGAAGAAATTCTTCAGACTTTATAATGGTCCGTATATGTTAAGACAGCGAGTAGGACAACACACTTTCATCGTATATGATGAGATACAGAAGAAAGAAATAGGTAAATTCCACGCAACGTCATTTAGGAAGTTCTACACTTGAAAACGACGAGGTCAATGAAACCAGTCAAATCAGCTGTTTGTTAAAGCCACCCTACTACAAGGTCATGAGCAGTGAGCGTGTGAAGAGGGGAGGTACGAATACACTCCAATTAAGGGTGGAATGACGAATATTATTCTTTATTATTTGTTACATTTTTTGCAAATATAATAATAATAAATAAAAAAAAATTATAATAAATAAATTTATTAAATTTTTTTTTGTTACCAAGCAGAGGGATAATGCGACAGTACAAATAAGTGATGTACTGAGCATTAAATATAAAAATTTAAATTTACCTAATAAACTGTAAATAATTAATAATATATTAGAAATAAGCATGTCAGGGATTGCAAGCTTGGCTCAGACAAAAATATGAACAGGTGTTTCGACCTGAATCGACGTGCACACACACACAAATGTAACTGAAAGTGTGTACACCAGTATTTTGCTAGTGTGTGTGAACGCAGGTCTATGCAGGCGAGTTTGCCACCCCAAGATGAATAATTGCACAATTACAGTTTTTCCGTAATTATTCATAAATTATAATTAAGAATTAAAATCCAAAACCACAATAAAATGTAATAAAATTTACTAAATACTGTGTACGAAAACCACGCGAAAGTGACACACCATACGGGTGTAATAGTGAAATAACTGTGTACAAATCGAAAGGGTTAAGTTCCAATGTCCAAAATTACAGTGAACATGTGTTGTAAAAATAGTTATAAGATAAGTATAAGAGTATACTTACAGGACTCTGCAATTCGCAGAAATATAAGAAATAGCGAATTTGACAAAGAGTGGGGGAACTGAATCCAGAGACAGTTTCTGACATGTCGATTTCGTACCACTGCAGGTGTCGACCAAGACATGGGTATAAATAGGACATGCAAGCTACAGTGGTTCTCTTTCTTAAATCATCCACGGTGCAGCGGGAGCTTATGCCCGTCCGCAAGGCGTAATTATTTTTTTGTAAATAATTTAAATTTTCCAGTTACATACAACTATGTAACTAAGTTATAAATACAATCATTTTGAAATAATAACAGCAGTACATAAGAAGAATTACATAAGAAGATCCATTGACGTCAGAAACAGCACGAGGAGAGTTCCAGAGAGTGATTCGACGCTGGACAAGAGGAGAGTTCCAGAGAGTGATACGACGCTGGACAAGAGAGAGTGATACGACGCTGACGAAGAGGAGAGTTCCAGAGATTGATACGACGCTGGACAAGAGGAGAGTTCCAGAGAGTGATTCGACGCTGGACAAGAGAGAGAGATACGACGCTGGACAAGAGGAGAAGAGAGACAGCCGACGCTGGACAAGAGAAGAAGAGAGACAGCCGACGCTGGAGTGCGAGACGAGGACGACTACAGATGTATCAAAATGATCGAGTATGATTGACGACAATAAGGTGATTAACAACTTATTTATATCTTAATCGTACAATGAACTCAAAGACAATTAAATACATTTCTATTTTATTTTAAAGTAAGAGCCAATGTTCTTGTAAAGTAGAATTAAAAACATAGATGTTTTAGAAATACGATTAACGTAACAAGAGCTCAAATTAATATGAAATAAAATGAATACAAAGCATTTAAATGAAAACAATTAATATTTGAGATAAAACAGTACTGAGAAACAAAAGGTAACTTCAATAACTATTAATATTTTGAGTATATAACAATATATAAAAAGAGATTTAAATATTGATATTTTGAAAAACATTAATTGACTGAGTAGTATGAAAATGAGATTTTGCTTTAATACAATAATTAGTAGAATAGAATATTTAGTCAGTAAGGATGTATGTAGCATAAGCCTTATGGCATAATAACAATTAATAACGAATGTTTTAAATCGAAGTCAGTGCCATGTGCACAAATTTTTAATAATATCAAATAAATGAAATACCGTTACAAGTTACATAGAGTTCTTATTGCATATACACCTGAAACCCAATTTAAATATTATATTGTTACATAATTTGTCAATCTTGAACGTGAGACCGGTCACGCTAAATTTGTGTATATGTATATGTGTTTATGTATATATATTTGGCTCCCAAAGAACGTGGGGCTATACAAATTAAAGTACATATAAAAATCCACACACATAAATACGTTGCATATATTTGGCGCTCCAAGATCGTGGGGCTCCGCAAACACAAATAGAAGTGTATTTGTATTCGAAATTAAATTAACAACGTTTAAAAACGTAGCATATATTTGTCGCCCTGGACGTGGGGCATAACATGCCTAAATTTAAGTACAAAAATTTGTTACATAAATTGTAGCTCATGAACGTATGGCCCGATCCCCATCATTTAACTATTAAAATTTTTTATGTAGCTAAATGGTTGCTCTAAAATATAAAGAGTGTGTTAAAAGAAAAATGTATAATATGTAATTATTATTTATATTAAACAGTAACTGAATGTCATGTTAACTGTTGTGTAATCACACAGCTGGCGCCCACGAAGAATATTATTTGTCTATGTAACAGGTGTAACTGTAATGAGTATTAATAATAACTATTAATAAAAATAAATAAATAAATAAATAAGTAGGGAACGGTTATCAATAATAATTGTTAAAGAATTACTACTAAATAAATATTTTAATAATAATTCACCATGGAAATATCAGGAAGTTTAAGGATGGGAGAAGCACTTCAAGCTATGATGCAAGCCGTATTTGGTGAAGTAGAGAACAAACAAACAGAAAAAGTAAAAGAAAATAATACTAGAACGCAAATAGATGAGTTAACAGAATTTTTTACGAAACAGACCGAAAAATTAAGAGAAGAAAGGAAAGCAAAAGAGGAATTAGTAGAAAGAATTGACGATTCTATTACGCAAATTGCGGCAGTAGAATATAAGCAAATCATAAGAATTAAAAATAAAAGAGAAATGCGTGTGTAATTAATAACGATAAATATAAAAAAGTAATTAACATTAAGGAAGAGAAGCAAATAAAGATTAATAAAACATACCTTATTAATGGCGATATCCCTATTGTGAGACACACACACACTAGTAAGTCACATAAGATGACACACTTAAGACACCACACTTACGGAGATAAATATCACTGTAGGCCTAACAATAAACGTAGTAAATTATCTATACAAAGCACTACGCAAAATTGTGATAAGTATGATGTTAGATATACTCACGATAATTATAGTAACGATAATTATATCTGCAAGTATGAGAACTACGGTGAGTATTATCATAAACGTCGAATGAAAAACCCGTCGACAGCTGTTCAGGTAGGTGCACTAAGCCAAACTAATGAGAGAGAGAGAAACGTTTGTAAAGAGAGACGAAAGAGAGGGAAAACGTTGCCCTATGAACAGGTGACTTCTACGATAAAAACAAACATCGCAGTAATACAATGGAACGCGGACGTTGTTTACAGGAGGGAGAGAACAGTGGTAAGCACGGCGACTACGCTACAAAGGAACAATATACGTCCGGTAGACGACGGACAATGCAATTGTTATAATGAGGGGTGTAAGATCGAACGACACACTGAACTCAGAACTCAATACCCGAATGGAATGAATAATTATTTTTAAAATAAAATAATATAACTATTAATTATTAATAATAAAAATAATATGTGTAATAATATAAGAGAGTACGGTATAATTAAGAAATGTTAGTTAATAAGGTTATGATAGCAAATAAAAAAAAAAAGAATATTATTTGAAAGGGTTAATTAAGAAATGTATTATTGATGGTAAGGAATGCTATTGTAGAGAAATATTTAAGAAAGTAATGGTAAAAGATGTTATTGTTGTTATTAATATGAAGAAAGGGTTAGGAATGGAAATAATTGCCATAATTGTTAAAACGGCTGATCAAGCGAACACTTAATGAAGATACAAGGACACAGAAGAAAGCGAGAGTGAAAAGTCAAAAGGGCAGAGACTACTTAGGATTAAGGACTTCGAGAAAAATATCGTTGTTTTCCAAGACAGTTCCTCTGTAACCGATCATGCGACACACTACAAAGCTAAAAGAGTATTCTGTTACGGAAGTGTATTTCAGGAAAGTAGTAGCGATCAGTAAGGTAATGTTAAGGAAATGTAATAAAAGGTAATGAATGTTAATGTATTGTATAAGTAATGTATTAGATAAAGTAATGTCATGTTAAGAAAAAGTTAAGGAAGATTAGAAGCGAAGGTAAGAATGTATGAGTAAGATAATGTAAAATTAAGGACCGAATTTACACACATATGTAGGAATGCAGAGTATACAGAAGGAGAACAAAGGAGAGCTAATTGCAGTGGATTTTCTGGGACCATTACCACGATCAAGTCGAGGTGTGAAGCACATATTGGTATGTATCGATGTGTTTTCCAAGGCAGTCCGACTGTACCCAATTATGCGACCCACAACCAAAGTTGTTCTAAAGATACTACTGCAGAAATAAATTCCATTATATGGAAAAATGAAGAAGGTACTCAGTGATCAAGGTGTAAAATTCCAAAGTGAAAAATGGGAGAGGACGTTAAGGGAAAATGGAATACAACCTGTACTCACATCCATAAGACATCCTCAAGGAAACCTTGCTGAGAGAGTTAACAAAGAATTAGGTAAATATTTACGAATATATTGCCATGATCAACACAATAAATGGGCAGAATATTTACCATTTCTTGAAAAATCCATCAACGAAAATTATAGTGAAGCAACAGGATACACTCCAATGGAATTAGAAGAAGATAAGAAGCCAAACAGATTTTGGACTAAGTATGTAAACAAACATATTAACCAAAATGTACCTGTACCAATAAGTGTGAAAATTGAATACGCAAAGCAACGGATAAGAGAAAGAGGTAACAAGAGAATAGAGAGATTTAATCTAACTCACAAGCTACAACAATTCAACATGGGAGAAAGTATACTACTCAAAGCAAATCCAGTGGGAAACGGAGTGATAATACGGCGAAGAAATTCTTCAGACTTTATAATGGTCCGTATATGTTAAGACAGCGAGTAGGACAACACACTTTCATCGTATATGATGAGATACAGAAGAAAGAAATAGGTAAATTCCACGCAACGTCATTTAGGAAGTTCTAAACATGAAAGCGTCGAGGTCAATGAAACCAGTCAAATCAGCTGTTTGTTAAAGCCACCCTACTACAAGGTCATGAGCAGTGAGCGTGTGAAGAGGGGAGGTATGACATTTGTATACACTCCAATTAAGGGTGAAATGACGAATATTATTCTTTATTATTTGTTACATTTTTTTGCAAATATAATAATAATAAATAAAAAAAAATATAATAAATAAATTTATTAAATTTTTTTTTGTTACCAAGCAGAGGGATAATGCGACAGTACAAATAAGTGATGTACTGAGCATTAAATATAAAAATTTAAATTTACCTAATAAACTGTAAATAATTAATAATATATTAGAAATAAGCATGTCAGGGATTGCAAGCTTGGCTCAGACAAAAATATGAACAGGTGTTTCGACCTGAATCGACGTGCACACACACACAAATGTAACTGAAAGTGTGTACACCAGTATTTTGCTAGTGTGTGTGAACGCAGGTCTATGCAGGCGAGTTTGCCACCCCAAGAAGAATAATTGCACAATTACAGTTTTTCCGTAATTATTCATAAACTATAATTAAGAATTAAAATCCAAAACCACAATAAAATATAATAAAATGTACTAAATACTGTGTACGAAAACCACGCGAAAGTGACACACCATACGAGTGTAATAGTGAAATAACTGTGTACAAATCGAAAGGGTTAAGTTGCAATGTCCAAACTTACAGTGAACATGTGTTGTAAAAATAGTTATAAGATAAGTATAAGAGTATACTTACAGGACTCTGCAATTCGCAGAAATATAAGAAATAGCGAATTTGATAAAGAGTGGGGGAACTGAATCCAGAGACAGTTTCTGACATGTCGATTTCGTACCACTGCAGGTGTCGACCAAGACATGGGTATAAATAGGACACGCAAGCTACAGTGGTTCTCTTTCTTAAATCATCCATGGTGCAGCGGGAGCTTATACCCGTCCGCAAGGCGTATTTATTTTTTTGTAAATAATTTAAATTTTCCAGTTACATACAACTATGTAACTAAGTTATAAATACAATCATTTTTAAATAATAACAGCAGTACATAAGAAGAATTACGTAAGAAGATCCATTGACGTCAGAAACAGCACGAGGAGAGTTCCAGAGAGTGATTCGACGCTGGACAAGAGGAGAGTTCCAGAGAGTGATACGACGCTGGACAAGAGAGAGTGATATGACGCTGACGAAGAGGAGAGTTCCAGAGATTGATATGACGCTGGACAAGAGGAGAGTTCCAGAGAGTGATTCGACGCTGGACAAGAGAGAGAGATACGACGCTGGACAAGAGGAGAAGAGAGACAGCCGACGCTGGACAAGAGAAGAAGAGAGACAGCCGACGCTGGAGTGTGAGACGAGGACGACTACAGATGTATCAAAATGATCGAGTATGATTGACGACAATAAGGTGATTAACAACTTATTTATATCTTAATCGTACAATGAACTCAAAGACAATTAAAGACATTTCTATTTTATTTTAAAGTAAGAGCCAATGTTCTTGTAAAGTAGAATTAAAAACATAGATGTTTTAGAAATACGATTAACGTAACAAGAGCTCAAATTAATATGAAATAAAATGAATACAAAGCATTTAAATGAAAACAATTAATATTTGAGATAAAACAGTACTGAGAAACAAAAGGTAACTTCAATAACTATTAATATTTTGAGTATATTACAATATATAAAAAGAGATTTAAATATTGATATTTTGAAAAACATTAATTGACTGAGTAGTATGAAAATGAGATTTTGCTTTAATACAATAATTAGTAGAATAGAATATTTAGTCAGTAAGGATGTATGTAGCATAAGCCTTACGGCATAATAACAATTAATAACGAATGTTTTAAATCGAAGTCAGTGCCATGTGCACAAATTTTTAATAATATCAAATAAATTTGAAATACCGTTACAAGTTACATAGAGTTCTTATTGCATATACACCTGAAACCCAATTTAAATATTATATTGTTACATAATTTGTCAATCTTGAACGTGAGACCGGTCACGCTAAATTTGTGTATATGTATATGTGTTTATGTATATATATTTGGCTCCCAAAGAACGTGGGGCTATACAAATTAAAGTACATATAAAAATCCACACACATAAATACGTTGCATATATTTGGCGCTCCAAGATCGTGGGGCTCCGCAAACACAAATAGAAGTGTATTTGTATTCGAAATTAAATTTAACAACGTTTAAAAACGTAGCATATATTTGTCGCCCTGGACGTGGGGCATGACATGCCTAAATTTAAGTACAAAAATTTGTTACATAAATTGTAGCTCATGAGCGTATGGCCCGATCCCCATCATTTAACTATTAAAATTTTTTATGTAGCTAAATGGTTGCTCTAAAATATAAAGAGTGTGTTAAAAGAAAAATGTATAATATGTAATTATTATTTATATTAAACAGTAACTGAATGTCATGTTAACTGTTGTGTAATCACACAGCTGGCGCCCACGAAGAATATTATTTGTCTATGTAACAGGTGTAACTGTAATGAGTATTAATAATAACTATTAATAAAAATAAATAAATAAATCAATAAGTAGGGAACGGTTATCAATAATAATTGTTAAAGAATTACTACTAAATAAATATTTTAATAATAATTCACCATGGTAATATCAGGAAGTTTAAGGATGGGAGAAGCACTTCAAGCTATGATGCAAGCCGTATTTGGTGAAGTAGAGAACAAACAAACAGAAGAAGTAAAAGAAAATAATATTAGAACGCAAATAGAAAAGTTAACAGAATTTTTTACAAAACAGTCCGAAAAATTAAGAGAAGAAAGGAAAGCAAAAGAGGAATTAGTAGAAAGAATTGACGATTCTAATACGCAAATTGCGGCAGTAGAATATAAGCAAACCATAAGAATTAAAAATAAAAGAGAAAATGCGTGTGTAATTAATAACGATAAATATAAAAAAGTAATTAACATTAAGGAAGAGAAGCAAATAAAGATTAATAAAACATACCTTATTAATGGCGATATCCCTATTGTGAGACACACACACACTAGTAAGTCACATAAGATGACACACTTAAGACACCACACTTACGGAGATAAATATCACTGTAGGCCTAACAATAAACGTAGTAAATTATCTATACAAAGCACTATGCAAAATTGTGATAAGTATGATGTTAGATATACTCACGATAATTATAGTAACGATAATTATATCTGCAAGTATGAGAACTACGGTGAGTATTATCATAAACGTCGAATGAAAAACCCGTCGACAGCTGTTCAGGTAGGTGCACTAAGCCAAACTAATGAGAGAGAGAGAAACGTTTGTAAAGAGAGACGAAAGAGAGGGAAAACGTTGCCCTATGAACAGGTGACTTCTACGATAAAAACAAACGTCGCAGTAATACAATGGAACGCGGACGTTGTTTACAGGAGGGAGAGAACAATGGTAAGCACGGCGACTACGCTACAAAGGAACAATATACGTCCGGTAGACGACGGACAATGCAATTGTTATAATGAGGGGTGTAAGATCGAACGACACACTGAACTCAGAACTCAATACCCGAATGGAATGAATAATTATTTTTAAAATAAAATAATATAACTATTAATTATTAATAATAAAAAATAATATGTGTAATAATATAAGAGAGTATAATTAAGAAATGTTAGTTAATAAGGTTATGATAACAAATAAAAAAAAAAGAATATTAACTGAAAGGGTTAATTAAGAAATGTATTATTGATGGTAAGGAATGCTATTGTAGAGATATATTTAAGAAAGTAATGGTAAAAGATGTTATTGTTGTTATTAATATGAAGAAAGGGTTAGGAATGGAAATAATTGCCATAATTGTTAGAACGGCTGATCAAGCGAACACTTAATGAAGATACAAGGACACAGAAGAAAGCGAGAGTGAAAAGTCAAAAGGGCAGAGACTACTTAGGATTAAGGACTTCGAGAAAAATATCGTTGTTTTCCAAGACAGTTCCTCTGTAACCGATCATGCGACACACTACAAAGCTAAAAGAGTATTCTGTTACGGAAGTGTATTTCAGGAAAGTAGTAGCGATCAGTAAGGTAATGTTGAGGAAATGTAATAAAAGGTAATGAATGTTAATGTATTGTATAAGTAATGTATTAGATAAAGTAATGTCATGTTAAGAAAAAGTTAAGGAAGATTAGAAGCGAAGGTAAGAATGTATGAGTAAGATAATGTAAAATTAAGGACCGAATTTACACACATATGTAGGAATGCAGAGTATACAGAAGGAGAACAAAGGAGAGCTAATTGCAGTGGATTTTCTGGGACCATTACCACGATCAAGTTGAGGTGTGAAGCACATATTGGTATGTATCGATGTGTTTTCCAAGGCAGTCCGACTGTACCCAATTATGCGACCCACAACCAAAGTTGTTCTAAAGATACTACTGCAGAAATAAATTCCGTTATATGGAAAAATGAAGAAGGTACTCAGTGATCAAGGTGTAAAATTCCAAAGTGAAAAATGGGAGAGGACGTTAAGGGAAAATGGAATACAACCTGTACTCACATCCATAAGACATCCTCAAGGAAACCTTGCTGAGAGAGTTAACAAAGAATTAGGTAAATATTTACGAATATATTGCCATGATCAACACAATAAATGGGCAGAATATTTACCATTTCTTGAAAAATCCATCAACGAAAATTATAGTGAAGCAACAGGATACACTCCAATGGAATTAGAAGAAGATAAGAAGCCAAACAGATTTTGGACTAAGTATGTAAACAAACATAATAACCAAAATGTACCTGTACCAATAAGTGTGAAAATTGAATACGCAAAGCAACGGATAAGAGAAAGAGGTAACAAGAGAATAGAGAGATTTAATCTAACTCACAAGCTACAACAATTCAACGTGGGAGAAAGTATACTACTCAAAGCAAATCCAGTGGGAAAACGGAGTGATAATACGGCGAAGAAATTCTTCAGACTTTATAATGGACCGTATATGTTAAGACAGCGAGTAGGACAACACACTTTCATCGTATATGATGAGATACAGAAGAAAGAAATAGGTAAATTCCACGCAACGTCATTTAGGAAGCTCTACACATGAAAACGACGAGGTCAATGAAACCAGTCAAATCAGCTGTTTGTTAAAGCCACCCTACTACAAGGTCACGAGCAGTGAGCGTGTGAAGAGGGGAGGTACGACATTTGTATACACTCCAATTAAGGGTGAAATGGCAAATATTATTCTTTATTATTTGTTACATTTTTTGCAAGTATAATAATAATAAATAAAAAAAAATATAATAAATAAATTTATTAAATTTTTTTTTGTTACCAAGCAGAGGGATAATGCGACAGTACAAATAAGTGATGTACTGAGCATTAAATATAAAAATTTAAATTTACCTAATAAACTGTAAATAATTAATAATATATTAGAAATAAGCATGTCAGGGATTGCAAGCTTGGCTCAGACAAAAATATGAACAGGTGTTTCGACCTGAATCGACGTGCACACACACACAAATGTAACTGAAAGTGTGTACACCAGTATTTTGCTAGTGTGTGTGAACGCAGGTCTATGCAGGCGAGTTTGCCACCCCAAGATGAATAATAGCACAATTACGGTTTTTCCGTAATTATTCATAAACTATAATTAAGAATTAAAATCCAAAACCACAATAAAATGTAATAAAATTTACTAAATACTGTGTACGAAAACCACGCGAAAGTGACACACCATACGAGTGTAATAGTGAAATAACTGTGTACCAATCGAAAGGGTTAAGTTGCAATGTCCAAACTTACAGTGAACATGTGTTGTAAAAATAGTTATAAGATAAGTATAAGAGTATACTTACAGGACTCTGCAATTCGCAGAAATATAAGAAATAGCGAATTTGACAAAGAGTGGGGGAACTGAATCCAGAGACAGTTTCTGACATGTCGATTTCGTACCACTGCAGGTGTCGACCAAGACATGGGTATAAATAGGACACGCAAGCTACAGTGGTTCTCTTTCTTAAATCATCCATGGTGCAGCGGGAGCTTATGCCCGTCCGCAAGGCGTATTTATTTTTTTGTAAATAATTTAAATTTTCCAGTTACATACAACTATGTAACTAAGTTATAAATACAATCATTTTTAAATAATAACAGCAGTACATAAGAAGAATTACATAAGAAGATCCATTGACGTCAGAAACAGCACGAGGAGAGTTCCAGAGAGTGATTCGACGCTGGACAAGAGGAGAGTTCCAGAGAGTGATACGACGCTGGACAAGAGAGAGTGATACGACGCTGACGAAGAGGAGAGTTCCAGAGATTGATACGACGCTGGACAAGAGGAGAGTTCCAGAGAGTGATTCGACGCTGGACAAGAGAGAGAGATACGACGCTGGACAAGAGGAGAAGAGAGACAGCCGACGCTGGACAAGAGAAGAAGAGAGACAGCCGACGCTGGAGTGCGAGACGAGGACGACTACAGATGTATCAAAATGATCGAGTATGATTGACGACAATAAGGTGATTAACAACTTATTTATATCTTAATCGTACAATGAACTCAAAGACAATTAAAGACATTTCTATTTTATTTTAAAGTAAGAGCCAATGTTCTTGTAAAGTAGAATTAAAAACATAGATGTTTTAGAAATACGATTAACGTAACAAGAGCTCAAATTAATATGAAATAAAATGAATACAAAGCATTTAAATGAAAACAATTAATATTTGAGATAAAACAGTACTGAGAAACAAAAGGTAACTTCAATAACTATTAATATTTTGAGTATATTACAATATATAAAAAGAGATTTAAATATTGATATTTTGAAAAACATTAATTGACTGAGTAGTATGAAAATGAGATTTTGCTTTAATACAATAATTAGTAGAATAGAATATTTAGTCAGTAAGGATGTATGTAGCATAAGCCTTACGGCATAATAACAATTAATAACGAATGTTTTAAATCGAAGTCAGTGCCATGTGCACAAATTTTTAATAATATCAAATAAATTTGAAATACCGTTACAAGTTACATAGAGTTCTTATTGCATATACACCTGAAACCCAATTTAAATATTATATTGTTACATAATTTGTCAATCTTGAACGTGAGACCGGTCACGCTAAATTTGTGTATATGTATATGTGTTTATGTATATATATTTGGCTCCCAAAGAACGTGGGGCTATACAAATTAAAGTACATATAAAAATCCACACACATAAATACGTTGCATATATTTGGCGCTCCAAGATCGTGGGGCTCCGCAAACACAAATAGAAGTGTATTTGTATTCGAAATTAAATTTAACAACGTTTAAAAACGTAGCATATATTTGTCGCCCTGGACGTGGGGCATGACATGCCTAAATTTAAGTACAAAAATTTGTTACATAAATTGTAGCTCATGAACGTATGGCCCGATCCCCATCATTTAACTATTAAAATTTTTTATGTAGCTAAATGGTTGCTCTAAAATATAAAGAGTGTGTTAAAAGAAAAATGTATAATATGTAATTATTATTTATATTAAACAGTAACTGAATGTCATGTTAACTGTTGTGTAATCACACAGCTGGCGCCCACGAAGAATATTATTTGTCTATGTAACAGGTGTAACTGTAATGAGTATTAATAATAACTATTAATAAAAATAAATAAATAAATCAATAAGTAGGGAACGGTTATCAATAATAATTGTTAAAGAATTACTACTAAATAAATATTTTAATAATAATTCACCATGGTAATATCAGGAAGTTTAAGGATGGGAGAAGCACTTCAAGCTATGATGCAAGCCGTATTTGGTGAAGTAGAGAACAAACAAACAGAAGAAGTAAAAGAAAATAATATTAGAACGCAAATAGAAAAGTTAACAGAATTTTTTACAAAACAGTCCGAAAAATTAAGAGAAGAAAGGAAAGCAAAAGAGGAATTAGTAGAAAGAATTGACGATTCTAATACGCAAATTGCGGCAGTAGAATATAAGCAAACCATAAGAATTAAAAATAAAAGAGAAAATGCGTGTGTAATTAATAACGATAAATATAAAAAAGTAATTAACATTAAGGAAGAGAAGCAAATAAAGATTAATAAAACATACCTTATTAATGGCGATATCCCTATTGTGAGACACACACACACTAGTAAGTCACATAAGATGACACACTTAAGACACCACACTTACGGAGATAAATATCACTGTAGGCCTAACAATAAACGTAGTAAATTATCTATACAAAGCACTACGCAAAATTGTGATAAGTATGATGTTAGATATACTCACGATAATTATAGTAACGATAATTATATCTGCAAGTATGAGAACTATGGTGAGTATTATCATAAACGTCGAATGAAAAACCCGTCGACAGCTGTTCAGGTAGGTGCACTAAGCCAAACTAATGAGAGAGAGAGAAACGTTTGTAAAGAGAGACGAAAGAGAGGGAAAACGTTGCCCTATGAACAGGTGACTTCTACGATAAAAACAAACGTCGCAGTAATACAATGGAACGCGGACGTTGTTTACAGGAGGGAGAGAACAATGGTAAGCACGGCGACTACGCTACAAAGGAACAATATACGTCCGGTAGACGACGGACAATGCAATTGTTATAATGAGGGGTGTAAGATCGAACGACACACTGAACTCAGAACTCAATACCCGAATGGAATGAATAATTATTTTTAAAATAAAATAATATAACTATTAATTATTAATAATAAAAAATAATATGTGTAATAATATAAGAGAGTATAATTAAGAAATGTTAGTTAATAAGGTTATGATAACAAATAAAAAAAAAAGAATATTAATTGAAAGGGTTAATTAAGAAATGTATTATTGATGGTAAGGAATGCTATTGTAGAGATATATTTAAGAAAGTAATGGTAAAAGATGTTATTGTTGTTATTAATATGAAGAAAGGGTTAGGATGGAAATAATTGCCATAATTGTTAGAACGGCTGATCAAGCGAACACTTAATGAAGATACAAGGACACAGAAGAAAGCGAGAGTGAAAAGTCAAAAGGGCAGAGACTACTTAGGATTAAGGACTTCGAGAAAAATATCGTTGTTTTCCAAGACAGTTCCTCTGTAACCGATCATGCGACACACTACAAAGCTAAAAGAGTATTCTGTTACGGAAGTGTATTTCAGGAAAGTAGTAGCGATCAGTAAGGTAATGTTGAGGAAATGTAATAAAAGGTAATGAATGTTAATGTATTGTATAAGTAATGTATTAGATAAAGTAATGTCATGTTAAGAAAAAGTTAAGGAAGATTAGAAGCGAAGGTAAGAATGTATGAGTAAGATAATGTAAAATTAAGGACCGAATTTACACACATATGTAGGAATGCAGAGTATACAGAAGGAGAACAAAGGAGAGCTAATTGCAGTGGATTTTCTGGGACCATTACCACGATCAAGTCGAGGTGTGAAGCACATATTGGTATGTATCGATGTGTTTTCCAAGGCAGTCCGACTGTACCCAATTATGCGACCCACAACCAAAGTTGTTCTAAAGATACTACTGCAGAAATAAATTCCGTTATATGGAAAAATGAAGAAGGTACTCAGTGATCAAGGTGTAAAATTCCAAAGTGAAAAATGGGAGAGGACGTTAAGGGAAAATGGAATACAACCTGTACTCACATCCATAAGACATCCTCAAGGAAACCTTGCTGAGAGAGTTAACAAAGAATTAGGTAAATATTTACGAATATATTGCCATGATCAACACAATAAATGGGCAGAATATTTACCATTTCTTGAAAAATCCATCAACGAAAATTATAGTGAAGCAACAGGATACACTCCAATGGAATTAGAAGAAGATAAGAAGCCAAACAGATTTTGGACTAAGTATGTAAACAAACATAATAACCAAAATGTACCTGTACCAATAAGTGTGAAAATTGAATACGCAAAGCAACGGATAAGAGAAAGAGGTAACAAGAGAATAGAGAGATTTAATCTAACTCACAAGCTACAACAATTCAACGTGGGAGAAAGTATACTACTCAAAGCAAATCCAGTGGGAAAACGGAGTGATAATACGGCGAAGAAATTCTTCAGACTTTATAATGGACCGTATATGTTAAGACAGCGAGTAGGACAACACACTTTCATCGTATATGATGAGATACAGAAGAAAGAAATAGGTAAATTCCACGCAACGTCATTTAGGAAGCTCTACACATGAAAACGACGAGGTCAATGAAACCAGTCAAATCAGCTGTTTGTTAAAGCCACCCTACTACAAGGTCACGAGCAGTGAGCGTGTGAAGAGGGGAGGTACGACATTTGTATACACTCCAATTAAGGGTGAAATGGCAAATATTATTCTTTATTATTTGTTACATTTTTTGCAAGTATAATAATAATAAATAAAAAAAAATATAATAAATAAATTTATTAAATTTTTTTTTGTTACCAAGCAGAGGGATAATGCGACAGTACAAATAAGTGATGTACTGAGCATTAAATATAAAAATTTAAATTTACCTAATAAACTGTAAATAATTAATAATATATTAGAAATAAGCATGTCAGGGATTGCAAGCTTGGCTCAGACAAAAATATGAACAGGTGTTTCGACCTGAATCGACGTGCACACACACACAAATGTAACTGAAAGTGTGTACACCAGTATTTTGCTAGTGTGTGTGAACGCAGGTCTATGCAGGCGAGTTTGCCACCCCAAGATGAATAATAGCACAATTACGGTTTTTCCGTAATTATTCATAAACTATAATTAAGAATTAAAATCCAAAACCACAATAAAATGTAATAAAATTTACTAAATACTGTGTACGAAAACCACGCGAAAGTGACACACCATACGAGTGTAATAGTGAAATAACTGTGTACAAATCGAAAGGGTTAAGTTGCAATGTCCAAACTTACAGTGAACATGTGTTGTAAAAATAGTTATAAGATAAGTATAAGAGTATACTTACAGGACTCTGCAATTCGCAGAAATATAAGAAATAGCGAATTTGACAAAGAGTGGGGGAACTGAATCCAGAGACAGTTTCTGACATGTCGATTTTGTACCACTGCAGGTGTCGACCAAGACATGGGTATAAATAGGACACGCAAGCTACAGTGGTTCTCTTTCTTAAATCATCCATGGTGCAGCGGGAGCTTATGCCCGTCCGCAAGGCGTATTTATTTTTTTGTAAATAATTTAAATTTTCCAGTTACATACAACTATGTAACTAAGTTATAAATACAATCATTTTTAAATAATAACAGCAGTACATAAGAAGAATTACATAAGAAGATCCATTGACGTCAGAAACAGCACGAGGAGAGTTCCAGAGAGTGATTCGACGCTGGACAAGAGGAGAGTTCCAGAGAGTGATACGACGCTGGACAAGAGAGAGTGATACGACGCTGACGAAGAGGAGAGTTCCAGAGATTGATACGACGCTGGACAAGAGGAGAGTTCCAGAGAGTGATTCGACGCTGGACAAGAGAGAGAGATACGACGCTGGACAAGAGGAGAAGAGAGACAGCCGACGCTGGACAAGAGAAGAAGAGAGACAGCCGACGCTGGAGTGCGAGACGAGGACGACTACAGATGTATCAAAATGATCGAGTATGATTGACGACAATAAGGTGATTAACAACTTATTTATATCTTAATCGTACAATGAACTCAAAGACAATTAAAGACATTTCTATTTTATTTTAAAGTAAGAGCCAATGTTCTTGTAAAGTAGAATTAAAAACATAGATGTTTTAGAAATACGATTAACGTAACAAGAGCTCAAATTAATATGAAATAAAATGAATACAAAGCATTTAAATGAAAACAATTAATATTTGAGATAAAACAGTACTGAGAAACAAAAGGTAACTTCAATAACTATTAATATTTTGAGTATATTACAATATATAAAAAGAGATTTAAATATTGATATTTTGAAAAACATTAATTGACTGAGTAGTATGAAAATGAGATTTTGCTTTAATACAATAATTAGTAGAATAGAATATTTAGTCAGTAAGGAGGTATGTAGCATAAGCCTTACGGCATAATAACAATTAATAACGAATGTTTTAAATCGAAGTCAGTGCCATGTGCACAAATTTTTAATAATATCAAATAAATTTGAAATACCGTTACAAGTTACATAGAGTTCTTATTGCATATACACCTGAAACCCAATTTAAATATTATATTGTTACATAATTTGTCAATCTTGAACGTGAGACCGGTCACGCTAAATTTGTGTATATGTATATGTGTTTATGTATATATATTTGGCTCCCAAAGAACGTGGGGCTATACAAATTAAAGTACATATAAAAATCCACACACATAAATACGTTGCATATATTTGGCGCTCCAAGATCGTGGGGCTCCGCAAACACAAATAGAAGTGTATTTGTATTCGAAATTAAATTTAACAACGTTTAAAAACGTAGCATATATTTGTCGCCCTGGACGTGGGGCATGACATGCCTAAATTTAAGTACAAAAATTTGTTACATAAATTGTAGCTCATGAACGTATGGCCCGATCCCCATCATTTAACTATTAAAATTTTTTATGTAGCTAAATGGTTGCTCTAAAATATAAAGAGTGTGTTAAAAGAAAAATGTGTAATATGTAATTATTATTTATATTAAACAGTAACTGAATGTCATGTTAACTGTTGTGTAATCACACAGCTGGCACCCACGAAGAATATTATTTGTCTATGTAACAGGTGTAACTGCAATGAGTATTAATAATAACTATTAATAAAAATAAATAAATAAATCAATAAGTAGGGAACGGTTATCAATAATAATTGTTAAAGAATTACTACTAAATAAATATTTTAATAATAATTCACCATGGTAATATCAGGAAGTTTAAGGATGGGAGAAGCACTTCAAGCTATGATGCAAGCCGTATTTGGTGAAGTAGAGAACAAACAAACAGAAGAAGTAAAAGAAAATAATATTAGAACGCAAATAGAAAAGTTAACAGAATTTTTTACAAAACAGTCCGAAAAATTAAGAGAAGAAAGGAAAGCAAAAGAGGAATTAGTAGAAAGAATTGACGATTCTAATATGCAAATTGCGGCAGTAGAATATAAGCAAACCATAAGAATTAAAAATAAAAGAGAAAATGCGTGTGTAATTAATAACGATAAATATAAAAAAGTAATTAACATTAAGGAAGAGAAGCAAATAAAGATTAATAAAACATACCTTATTAATGGCGATATCCCTATTGTGAGACACACACACACTAGTAAGTCACATAAGATGACACACTTAAGACACCACACTTACGGAGATAAATATCACTGTAGGCCTAACAATAAACGTAGTAAATTATCTATACAAAGCACTACGCAAAATTGTGATAAGTATGATGTTAGATATACTCACGATAATTATAGTAACGATAATTATATCTGCAAGTATGAGAACTACGGTGAGTATTATCATAAACGTCGAATGAAAAACCCGTCGACAGCTGTTCAGGTAGGTGCACTAAGCCAAACTAATGAGAGAGAGAGAAACGTTTGTAAAGAGAGACGAAAGAGAGGGAAAACGTTGCCCTACGAACAGGTGACTTCTACGATAAAAACAAACGTCGCAGTAATACAATGGAACGCGGACGTTGTTTACAGGAGGGAGAGAACAATGGTAAGCACGGCGACTACGCTACAAAGGAACAATATACGTCCGGTAGACGACGGACAATGCAATTGTTATAATGAGGGGTGTAAGATCGAACGACACACTGAACTCAGAACTCAATACCCGAATGGAATGAATAATTATTTTTAAAATAAAATAATATAACTATTAATTATTAATAATAAAAAATAATATGTGTAATAATATAAGAGAGTATAATTAAGAAATGTTAGTTAATAAGGTTATGATAACAAATAAAAAAAAAAGAATATTAATTGAAAGGGTTAATTAAGAAATGTATTATTGATGGTAAGGAATGCTATTGTAGAGATATATTTAAGAAAGTAATGGTAAAAGATGTTATTGTTGTTATTAATATGAAGAAAGGGTTAGGAATGGAAATAATTGCCATAATTGTTAGAACGGCTGATCAAGCGAACACTTAATGAAGATACAAGGACACAGAAGAAAGCGAGAGTGAAAAGTCAAAAGGGCAGAGACTACTTAGGATTAAGGACTTCGAGAAAAATATCGTTGTTTTCCAAGACAGTTCCTCTGTAACCGATCATGCGACACACTACAAAGCTAAAAGAGTATTCTGTTACGGAAGTGTATTTCAGGAAAGTAGTAGCGATCAGTAAGGTAATGTTGAGGAAATGTAATAAAAGGTAATGAATGTTAATGTATTGTATAAGTAATGTATTAGATAAAGTAATGTCATGTTAAGAAAAAGTTAAGGAAGATTAGAAGCGAAGGTAAGAATGTATGAGTAAGATAATGTAAAATTAAGGACCGAATTTACACACATATGTAGGAATGCAGAGTATACAGAAGGAGAACAAAGGAGAGCTAATTGCAGTGGATTTTCTGGGACCATTACCACGATCAAGTCGAGGTGTGAAGCACATATTGGTATGTATCGATGTGTTTTCCAAGGCAGTCCGACTGTACCCAATTATGCGACCCACAACCAAAGTTGTTCTAAAGATACTACTGCAGAAATAAATTCCGTTATATGGAAAAATGAAGAAGGTACTCAGTGATCAAGGTGTAAAATTCCAAAGTGAAAAATGGGAGAGGACGTTAAGGGAAAATGGAATACAACCTGTACTCACATCCATAAGACATCCTCAAGGAAACCTTGCTGAGAGAGTTAACAAAGAATTAGGTAAATATTTACGAATATATTGCCATGATCAACACAATAAATGGGCAGAATATTTACCATTTCTTGAAAAATCCATCAACGAAAATTATAGTGAAGCAACAGGATACACTCCAATGGAATTAGAAGAAGATAAGAAGCCAAACAGATTTTGGACTAAGTATGTAAACAAACATAATAACCAAAATGTACCTGTACCAATAAGTGTGAAAATTGAATACGCAAAGCAACGGATAAGAGAAAGAGGTAACAAGAGAATAGAGAGATTTAATCTAACTCACAAGCTACAACAATTCAACGTGGGAGAAAGTATACTACTCAAAGCAAATCCAGTGGGAAAACGGAGTGATAATACGGCGAAGAAATTCTTCAGACTTTATAATGGTCCGTATATGTTAAGACAGCGAGTAGGACAACACACTTTCATCGTATATGATGAGATACAGAAGAAAGAAATAGGTAAATTCCACGCAACGTCATTTAGGAAGCTCTACACATGAAAACGACGAGGTCAATGAAACCAGTCAAATCAGCTGTTTGTTAAAGCCACCCTACTACAAGGTCACGAGCAGTGAGCGTGTGAAGAGGGGAGGTACGACATTTGTATACACTCCAATTAAGGGTGAAATGGCAAATATTATTCTTTATTATTTGTTACATTTTTTGCAAGTATAATAATAATAAATAAAAAAAAATATAATAAATAAATTTATTAAATTTTTTTTTGTTACCAAGCAGAGGGATAATGCGACAGTACAAATAAGTGATGTACTGAGCATTAAATATAAAAATTTAAATTTACCTAATAAACTGTAAATAATTAATAATATATTAGAAATAAGCATGTCAGGGATTGCAAGCTTGGCTCAGACAAAAATATGAACAGGTGTTTCGACCTGAATCGACGTGCACACACACACAAATGTAACTGAAAGTGTGTACACCAGTATTTTGCTAGTGTGTGTGAACGCAGGTCTATGCAGGCGAGTTTGCCACCCCAAGATGAATAATTGCACAATTACGGTTTTTCCGTAATTATTCATAAACTATAATTAAGAATTAAAATCCAAAACCACAATAAAATGTAATAAAATTTACTAAATACTGTGTACGAAAACCACGCGAAAGTGACACACCATACGAGTGTAATAGTGAAATAACTGTGTACAAATCGAAAGGGTTAAGTTGCAATGTCCAAACTTACAGTGAACATGTGTTGTAAAAATAGTTATAAGATAAGTATAAGAGTATACTTACAGGACTCTGCAATTCGCAGAAATATAAGAAATAGCGAATTTGACAAAGAGTGGGGGAACTGAATCCAGAGACAGTTTCTGACATGTCGATTTCGTACCACTGCAGGTGTCGACCAAGACATGGGTATAAATAGGACACGCAAGCTACAGTGGTTCTCTTTCTTAAATCATCCATGGTGCAGCGGGAGCTTATGCCCGTCCGCAAGGCGTATTTATTTTTTTGTAAATAATTTAAATTTTCCAGTTACATACAACTATGTAACTAAGTTATAAATACAATCATTTTTAAATAATAACAGCAGTACATAAGAAGAATTACATAAGAAGATCCATTGACGTCAGAAACAGCACGAGGAGAGTTCCAGAGAGTGATTCGACGCTGGACAAGAGGAGAGTTCCAGAGAGTGATACGACGCTGGACAAGAGAGAGTGATACGACGCTGACGAAGAGGAGAGTTCCAGAGATTGATACGACGCTGGACAAGAGGAGAGTTCCAGAGAGTGATTCGACGCTGGACAAGAGAGAGAGAGATACGACGCTGGACAAGAGGAGAAGAGAGACAGCCGACGCTGGACAAGAGAAGAAGAGAGACAGCCGACACTGGAGTGCGAGACGAGGACGACTACAGATGTATCAAAATGATCGAGTATGATTGACGACAATAAGGTGATTAACAACTTATTTATATCTTAATCGTACAATGAACTCAAAGACAATTAAAGACATTTCTATTTTATTTTAAAGTAAGAGCCAATGTTCTTGTAAAGTAGAATTAAAAACATAGATGTTTTAGAAATACGATTAACGTAACAAGAGCTCAAATTAATATGAAATAAAATGAATACAAAGCATTTAAATGAAAACAATTAATATTTGAGATAAAACAGTACTGAGAAACAAAAGGTAACTTCAATAACTATTAATATTTTGAGTATATTACAATATATAAAAAGAGATTTAAATATTGATATTTTGAAAAACATTAATTGACTGAGTAGTATGAAAATGAGATTTTGCTTTAATACAATAATTAGTAGAATAGAATATTTAGTCAGTAAGGATGTATGTAGCATAAGCCTTACGGCATAATAACAATTAATAACGAATGTTTTAAATCGAAGTCAGTGCCATGTGCACAAATTTTTAATAATATCAAATAAATTTGAAATACCGTTACAAGTTACATAGAGTTCTTATTGCATATACACCTGAAACCCAATTTAAATATTATATTGTTACATAATTTGTCAATCTTGAACGTGAGACCGGTCACGCTAAATTTGTGTATATGTATATGTGTTTATGTATATATATTTGGCTCCCAAAGAACGTGGGGCTATACAAATTAAAGTACATATAAAAATCCACACACATAAATACGTTGCATATATTTGGCGCTCCAAGATCGTGGGGCTCCGCAAACACAAATAGAAGTGTATTTGTATTCGAAATTAAATTTAACAACGTTTAAAAACGTAGCATATATTTGTCGCCCTGGACGTGGGGCATGACATGCCTAAATTTAAGTACAAAAATTTGTTACATAAATTGTAGCTCATGAACGTATGGCCCGATCCCCATCATTTAACTATTAAAATTTTTTATGTAGCTAAATGGTTGCTCTAAAATATAAAGAGTGTGTTAAAAGAAAAATGTATAATATGTAATTATTATTTATATTAAACAGTAACTGAATGTCATGTTAACTGTTGTGTAATCACACAGCTGGCGCCCACGAAGAATATTATTTGTCTATGTAACAGGTGTAACTGTAATGAGTATTAATAATAACTATTAATAAAAATAAATAAATAAATCAATAAGTAGGGAACGGTTATCAATAATAATTGTTAAAGAATTACTACTAAATAAATATTTTAATAATAATTCACCATGGTAATATCAGGAAGTTTAAGGATGGGAGAAGCACTTCAAGCTATGATGCAAGCCGTATTTGGTGAAGTAGAGAACAAACAAACAGAAGAAGTAAAAGAAAATAATATTAGAACGCAAATAGAAAAGTTAACAGAATTTTTTACAAAACAGTCCGAAAAATTAAGAGAAGAAAGGAAAGCAAAAGAGGAATTAGTAGAAAGAATTGACGATTCTAATACGCAAATTGCGGCAGTAGAATATAAGCAAACCATAAGAATTAAAAATAAAAGAGAAAATGCGTGTGTAATTAATAACGATAAATATAAAAAAGTAATTAACATTAAGGAAGAGAAGCAAATAAAGATTAATAAAACATACCTTATTAATGGCGATATCCCTATTGTGAGACACACACACACTAGTAAGTCACATAAGATGACACACTTAAGACACCACACTTACGGAGATAAATATCACTGTAGGCCTAACAATAAACGTAGTAAATTATCTATACAAAGCACTACGCAAAATTGTGATAAGTATGATGTTAGATATACTCACGATAATTATAGTAACGATAATTATATCTGCAAGTATGAGAACTACGGTGAGTATTATCATAAACGTCGAAT
Organism: Magicicada septendecula; assembly: GCA_034769895.1. Lineage (NCBI taxonomy): Eukaryota > Metazoa > Arthropoda > Insecta > Hemiptera > Cicadidae > Magicicada > Magicicada septendecula. Next base: position 478,531,320 of record CM068369.1, on the reverse strand, counting down.
GAAAAACCCGTCGACAGCTGTTCAGGTAGGTGCACTAAGCCAAACTAATGAGAGAGAGAGAAACGTTTGTAAAGAGAGACGAAAGAGAGGGAAAACGTTGCCCTACGAACAGGTGACTTCTACGATAAAAACAAACGTCGCAGTAATACAATGGAACGCGGACGTTGTTTACAGGAGGGAGAGAACAATGGTAAGCACGGCGACTACGCTACAAAGGAACAATATACGTCCGGTAGACGACGGACAATGCAATTGTTATAATGAGGGGTGTAAGATCGAACGACACACTGAACTCAGAACTCAATACCCGAATGGAATGAATAATTATTTTTAAAATAAAATAATATAACTATTAATTATTAATAATAAAAAATAATATGTGTAATAATATAAGAGAGTATAATTAAGAAATGTTAGTTAATAAGGTTATGATAACAAATAAAAAAAAAAGAATATTAATTGAAAGGGTTAATTAAGAAATGTATTATTGATGGTAAGGAATGCTATTGTAGAGATATATTTAAGAAAGTAATGGTAAAAGATGTTATTGTTGTTATTAATATGAAGAAAGGGTTAGGAATGGAAATAATTGCCATAATTGTTAGAACGGCTGATCAAGCGAACACTTAATGAAGATACAAGGACACAGAAGAAAGCGAGAGTGAAAAGTCAAAAGGGCAGAGACTACTTAGGATTAAGGACTTCGAGAAAAATATCGTTGTTTTCCAAGACAGTTCCTCTGTAACCGATCATGCGACACACTACAAAGCTAAAAGAGTATTCTGTTACGGAAGTGTATTTCAGGAAAGTAGTAGCGATCAGTAAGGTAATGTTGAGGAAATGTAATAAAAGGTAATGAATGTTAATGTATTGTATAAGTAATGTATTAGATAAAGTAATGTCATGTTAAGAAAAAGTTAAGGAAGATTAGAAGCGAAGGTAAGAATGTATGAGTAAGATAATGTAAAATTAAGGACCGAATTTACACACATATGTAGGAATGCAGAGTATACAGAAGGAGAACAAAGGAGAGCTAATTGCAGTGGATTTTCTGGGACCATTACCACGATCAAGTCGAGGTGTGAAGCACATATTGGTATGTATCGATGTGTTTTCCAAGGCAGTCCGACTGTACCCAATTATGCGACCCACAACCAAAGTTGTTCTAAAGATACTACTGCAGAAATAAATTCCGTTATATGGAAAAATGAAGAAGGTACTCAGTGATCAAGGTGTAAAATTCCAAAGTGAAAAATGGGAGAGGACGTTAAGGGAAAATGGAATACAACCTGTACTCACATCCATAAGACATCCTCAAGGAAACCTTGCTGAGAGAGTTAACAAAGAATTAGGTAAATATTTACGAATATATTGCCATGATCAACACAATAAATGGGCAGAATATTTACCATTTCTTGAAAAATCCATCAACGAAAATTATAGTGAAGCAACAGGATACACTCCAATGGAATTAGAAGAAGATAAGAAGCCAAACAGATTTTGGACTAAGTATGTAAACAAACATAATAACCAAAATGTACCTGTACCAATAAGTGTGAAAATTGAATACGCAAAGCAACGGATAAGAGAAAGAGGTAACAAGAGAATAGAGAGATTTAATCTAACTCACAAGCTACAACAATTCAACGTGGGAGAAAGTATACTACTCAAAGCAAATCCAGTGGGAAAACGGAGTGATAATACGGCGAAGAAATTCTTCAGACTTTATAATGGTCCGTATATGTTAAGACAGCGAGTAGGACAACACACTTTCATCGTATATGATGAGATACAGAAGAAAGAAATAGGTAAATTCCACGCAACGTCATTTAGGAAGCTCTACACATGAAAACGACGAGGTCAATGAAACCAGTCAAATCAGCTGTTTGTTAAAGCCACCCTACTACAAGGTCACGAGCAGTGAGCGTGTGAAGAGGGGAGGTACGACATTTGTATACACTCCAATTAAGGGTGAAATGGCAAATATTATTCTTTATTATTTGTTACATTTTTTGCAAGTATAATAATAATAAATAAAAAAAAATATAATAAATAAATTTATTAAATTTTTTTTTGTTACCAAGCAGAGGGATAATGCGACAGTACAAATAAGTGATGTACTGAGCATTAAATATAAAAATTTAAATTTACCTAATAAACTGTAAATAATTAATAATATATTAGAAATAAGCATGTCAGGGATTGCAAGCTTGGCTCAGACAAAAATATGAACAGGTGTTTCGACCTGAATCGACGTGCACACACACACAAATGTAACTGAAAGTGTGTACACCAGTATTTTGCTAGTGTGTGTGAACGCAGGTCTATGCAGGCGAGTTTGCCACCCCAAGATGAATAATTGCACAATTACGGTTTTTCCGTAATTATTCATAAACTATAATTAAGAATTAAAATCCAAAACCACAATAAAATGTAATAAAATTTACTAAATACTGTGTACGAAAACCACGCGAAAGTGACACACCATACGAGTGTAATAGTGAAATAACTGTGTACAAATCGAAAGGGTTAAGTTGCAATGTCCAAACTTACAGTGAACATGTGTTGTAAAAATAGTTATAAGATAAGTATAAGAGTATACTTACAGGACTCTGCAATTCGCAGAAATATAAGAAATAGCGAATTTGACAAAGAGTGGGGGAACTGAATCCAGAGACAGTTTCTGACATGTCGATTTCGTACCACTGCAGGTGTCGACCAAGACATGGGTATAAATAGGACACGCAAGCTACAGTGGTTCTCTTTCTTAAATCATCCATGGTGCAGCGGGAGCTTATGCCCGTCCGCAAGGCGTATTTATTTTTTTGTAAATAATTTAAATTTTCCAGTTACATACAACTATGTAACTAAGTTATAAATACAATCATTTTTAAATAATAACAGCAGTACATAAGAAGAATTACATAAGAAGATCCATTGACGTCAGAAACAGCACGAGGAGAGTTCCAGAGAGTGATTCGACGCTGGACAAGAGGAGAGTTCCAGAGAGTGATACGACGCTGGACAAGAGAGAGTGATACGACGCTGACGAAGAGGAGAGTTCCAGAGATTGATACGACGCTGGACAAGAGGAGAGTTCCAGAGAGTGATTCGACGCTGGACAAGAGAGAGAGATACGACGCTGGACAAGAGGAGAAGAGAGACAGCCGACGCTGGACAAGAGAAGAAGAGAGACAGCCGACACTGGAGTGCGAGACGAGGACGACTACAGATGTATCAAAATGATCGAGTATGATTGCCGACAATAAGGTGATTAACAACTTATTTATATCTTAATCGTACAATGAACTCAAAGACAATTAAAGACATTTCTATTTTATTTTAAAGTAAGAGCCAATGTTCTTGTAAAGTAGAATTAAAAACATAGATGTTTTAGAAATACGATTAACGTAACAAGAGCTCAAATTAATATGAAATAAAATGAATACAAAGCATTTAAATGAAAACAATTAATATTTGAGATAAAACAGTACTGAGAAACAAAAGGTAACTTCAATAACTATTAATATTTTGAGTATATTACAATATATAAAAAGAGATTTAAATATTGATATTTTGAAAAACATTAATTGACTGAGTAGTATGAAAATGAGATTTTGCTTTAATACAATAATTAGTAGAATAGAATATTTAGTCAGTAAGGATGTATGTAGCATAAGCCTTACGGCATAATAACAATTAATAACGAATGTTTTAAATCGAAGTCAGTGCCATGTGCACAAATTTTTAATAATATCAAATAAATTTGAAATACCGTTACAAGTTACATAGAGTTCTTATTGCATATACACCTGAAACCCAATTTAAATATTATATTGTTACATAATTTGTCAATCTTGAACGTGAGACCGGTCACGCTAAATTTGTGTATATGTATATGTGTTTATGTATATATATTTGGCTCCCAAAGAACGTGGGGCTATACAAATTAAAGTACATATAAAAATCCACACACATAAATACGTTGCATATATTTGGCGCTCCAAGATCGTGGGGCTCCGCAAACACAAATAGAAGTGTATTTGTATTCGAAATTAAATTTAACAACGTTTAAAAACGTAGCATATATTTGTCGCCCTGGACGTGGGGCATGACATGCCTAAATTTAAGTACAAAAATTTGTTACATAAATTGTAGCTCATGAACGTATGGCCCGATCCCCATCATTTAACTATTAAAATTTTTTATGTAGCTAAATGGTTGCTCTAAAATATAAAGAGTGTGTTAAAAGAAAAATGTATAATATGTAATTATTATTTATATTAAACAGTAACTGAATGTCATGTTAACTGTTGTGTAATCACACAGCTGGCGCCCACGAAGAATATTATTTGTCTATGTAACAGGTGTAACTGTAATGAGTATTAATAATAACTATTAATAAAAATAAATAAATAAATCAATAAGTAGGGAACGGTTATCAATAATAATTGTTAAAGAATTACTACTAAATAAATATTTTAATAATAATTCACCATGGTAATATCAGGAAGTTTAAGGATGGGAGAAGCACTTCAAGCTATGATGCAAGCCGTATTTGGTGAAGTAGAGAACAAACAAACAGAAGAAGTAAAAGAAAATAATATTAGAACGCAAATAGAAAAGTTAACAGAATTTTTTACAAAACAGTCCGAAAAATTAAGAGAAGAAAGGAAAGCAAAAGAGGAATTAGTAGAAAGAATTGACGATTCTAATACGCAAATTGCGGCAGTAGAATATAAGCAAACCATAAGAATTAAAAATAAAAGAGAAAATGCGTGTGTAATTAATAACGATAAATATAAAAAAGTAATTAACATTAAGGAAGAGAAGCAAATAAAGATTAATAAAACATACCTTATTAATGGCGATATCCCTATTGTGAGACACACACACACTAGTAAGTCACATAAGATGACACACTTAAGACACCACACTTACGGAGATAAATATCACTGTAGGCCTAACAATAAACGTAGTAAATTATCTATACAAAGCACTACGCAAAATTGTGATAAGTATGATGTTAGATATACTCACGATAATTATAGTAACGATAATTATATCTGCAAGTATGAGAACTACGGTGAGTATTATCATAAACGTCGAATGAAAAACCCGTCGACAGCTGTTCAGGTAGGTGCACTAAGCCAAACTAATGAGAGAGAGAGAAACGTTTGTAAAGAGAGACGAAAGAGAGGGAAAACGTTGCCCTATGAACAGGTGACTTCTACGATAAAAACAAACGTCGCAGTAATACAATGGAACGTGGACGTTGTTTACAGGAGGGAGAGAACAATGGTAAGCACGGCGACTACGCTACAAAGGAACAATATACGTCCGGTAGACGACGGACAATGCAATTGTTATAATGAGGGGTGTAAGATCGAACGACACACTGAACTCAGAACTCAATACCCGAATGGAATGAATAATTATTTTTAAAATAAAATAATATAACTATTAATTATTAATAATAAAAAATAATATGTGTAATAATATAAGAGAGTATAATTAAGAAATGTTAGTTAATAAGGTTATGATAACAAATAAAAAAAAAAGAATATTAATTGAAAGGGTTAATTAAGAAATGTATTATTGATGGTAAGGAATGCTATTGTAGAGATATATTTAAGAAAGTAATGGTAAAAGATGTTATTGTTGTTATTAATATGAAGAAAGGGTTAGGAATGGAAATAATTGCCATAATTGTTAGAACGGCTGATCAAGCGAACACTTAATGAAGATACAAGGACACAGAAGAAAGCGAGAGTGAAAAGTCAAAAGGGCAGAGACTACTTAGGATTAAGGACTTCGAGAAAAATATCGTTGTTTTCCAAGACAGTTCCTCTGTAACCGATCATGCGACACACTACAAAGCTAAAAGAGTATTCTGTTACGGAAGTGTATTTCAGGAAAGTAGTAGCGATCAGTAAGGTAATGTTGAGGAAATGTAATAAAAGGTAATGAATGTTAATGTATTGTATAAGTAATGTATTAGATAAAGTAATGTCATGTTAAGAAAAAGTTAAGGAAGATTAGAAGCGAAGGTAAGAATGTATGAGTAAGATAATGTAAAATTAAGGACCGAATTTACACACATATGTAGGAATGCAGAGTATACAGAAGGAGAACAAAGGAGAGCTAATTGCAGTGGATTTTCTGGGACCATTACCACGATCAAGTCGAGGTGTGAAGCACATATTGGTATGTATCGATGTGTTTTCCAAGGCAGTCCGACTGTACCCAATTATGCGACCCACAACCAAAGTTGTTCTAAAGATACTACTGCAGAAATAAATTCCGTTATATGGAAAAATGAAGAAGGTACTCAGTGATCAAGGTGTAAAATTCCAAAGTGAAAAATGGGAGAGGACGTTAAGGGAAAATGGAATACAACCTGTACTCACATCCATAAGACATCCTCAAGGAAACCTTGCTGAGAGAGTTAACAAAGAATTAGGTAAATATTTACGAATATATTGCCATGATCAACACAATAAATGGGCAGAATATTTACCATTTCTTGAAAAATCCATCAACGAAAATTATAGTGAAGCAACAGGATACACTCCAATGGAATTAGAAGAAGATAAGAAGCCAAACAGATTTTGGACTAAGTATGTAAACAAACATAATAACCAAAATGTACCTGTACCAATAAGTGTGAAAATTGAATACGCAAAGCAACGGATAAGAGAAAGAGGTAACAAGAGAATAGAGAGATTTAATCTAACTCACAAGCTACAACAATTCAACGTGGGAGAAAGTATACTACTCAAAGCAAATCCAGTGGGAAAACGGAGTGATAATACGGCGAAGAAATTCTTCAGACTTTATAATGGTCCGTATATGTTAAGACAGCGAGTAGGACAACACACTTTCATCGTATATGATGAGATACAGAAGAAAGAAATAGGTAAATTCCACGCAACGTCATTTAGGAAGCTCTACACATGAAAACGACGAGGTCAATGAAACCAGTCAAATCAGCTGTTTGTTAAAGCCACCCTACTACAAGGTCACGAGCAGTGAGCGTGTGAAGAGGGGAGGTACGACATTTGTATACACTCCAATTAAGGGTGAAATGGCAAATATTATTCTTTATTATTTGTTACATTTTTTGCAAGTATAATAATAATAAATAAAAAAAAATATAATAAATAAATTTATTAAATTTTTTTTTGTTACCAAGCAGAGGGATAATGCGACAGTACAAATAAGTGATGTACTGAGCATTAAATATAAAAATTTAAATTTACCTAATAAACTGTAAATAATTAATAATATATTAGAAATAAGCATGTCAGGGATTGCAAGCTTGGCTCAGACAAAAATATGAACAGGTGTTTCGACCTGAATCGACGTGCACACACACACAAATGTAACTGAAAGTGTGTACACCAGTATTTTGCTAGTGTGTGTGAACGCAGGTCTATGCAGGCGAGTTTGCCACCCCAAGATGAATAATTGCACAATTACGGTTTTTCCGTAATTATTCATAAACTATAATTAAGAATTAAAATCCAAAACCACAATAAAATGTAATAAAATTTACTAAATACTGTGTACGAAAACCACGCGAAAGTGACACACCATACGAGTGTAATAGTGAAATAACTGTGTACAAATCGAAAGGGTTAAGTTGCAATGTCCAAACTTACAGTGAACATGTGTTGTAAAAATAGTTATAAGATAAGTATAAGAGTATACTTACAGGACTCTGCAATTCGCAGAAATATAAGAAATAGCGAATTTGACAAAGAGTGGGGGAACTGAATCCAGAGACAGTTTCTGACATGTCGATTTCGTACCACTGCAGGTGTCGACCAAGACATGGGTATAAATAGGACACGCAAGCTACAGTGGTTCTCTTTCTTAAATCATCCATGGTGCAGCGGGAGCTTATGCCCGTCCGCAAGGCGTATTTATTTTTTTGTAAATAATTTAAATTTTCCAGTTACATACAACTATGTAACTAAGTTATAAATACAATCATTTTTAAATAATAACAGCAGTACATAAGAAGAATTACATAAGAAGATCCATTGACGTCAGAAACAGCACGAGGAGAGTTCCAGAGAGTGATTCGACGCTGGACAAGAGGAGAGTTCCAGAGAGTGATACGACGCTGGACAAGAGAGAGTGATACGACGCTGACGAAGAGGAGAGTTCCAGAGATTGATACGACGCTGGACAAGAGGAGAGTTCCAGAGAGTGATTCGACGCTGGACAAGAGAGAGAGATACGACGCTGGACAAGAGGAGAAGAGAGACAGCCGACGCTGGACAAGAGAAGAAGAGAGACAGCCGACACTGGAGTGCGAGACGAGGACGACTACAGATGTATCAAAATGATCGAGTATGATTGCCGACAATAAGGTGATTAACAACTTATTTATATCTTAATCGTACAATGAACTCAAAGACAATTAAAGACATTTCTATTTTATTTTAAAGTAAGAGCCAATGTTCTTGTAAAGTAGAATTAAAAACATAGATGTTTTAGAAATACGATTAACGTAACAAGAGCTCAAATTAATATGAAATAAAATGAATACAAAGCATTTAAATGAAAACAATTAATATTTGAGATAAAACAGTACTGAGAAACAAAAGGTAACTTCAATAACTATTAATATTTTGAGTATATTACAATATATAAAAAGAGATTTAAATATTGATATTTTGAAAAACATTAATTGACTGAGTAGTATGAAAATGAGATTTTGCTTTAATACAATAATTAGTAGAATAGAATATTTAGTCAGTAAGGATGTATGTAGCATAAGCCTTACGGCATAATAACAATTAATAACGAATGTTTTAAATCGAAGTCAGTGCCATGTGCACAAATTTTTAATAATATCAAATAAATTTGAAATACCGTTACAAGTTACATAGAGTTCTTATTGCATATACACCTGAAACCCAATTTAAATATTATATTGTTACATAATTTGTCAATCTTGAACGTGAGACCGGTCACGCTAAATTTGTGTATATGTATATGTGTTTATGTATATATATTTGGCTCCCAAAGAACGTGGGGCTATACAAATTAAAGTACATATAAAAATCCACACACATAAATACGTTGCATATATTTGGCGCTCCAAGATCGTGGGGCTCCGCAAACACAAATAGAAGTGTATTTGTATTCGAAATTAAATTTAACAACGTTTAAAAACGTAGCATATATTTGTCGCCCTGGACGTGGGGCATGACATGCCTAAATTTAAGTACAAAAATTTGTTACATAAATTGTAGCTCATGAACGTATGGCCCGATCCCCATCATTTAACTATTAAAATTTTTTATGTAGCTAAATGGTTGCTCTAAAATATAAAGAGTGTGTTAAAAGAAAAATGTATAATATGTAATTATTATTTATATTAAACAGTAACTGAATGTCATGTTAACTGTTGTGTAATCACACAGCTGGCGCCCACGAAGAATATTATTTGTCTATGTAACAGGTGTAACTGTAATGAGTATTAATAATAACTATTAATAAAAATAAATAAATAAATCAATAAGTAGGGAACGGTTATCAATAATAATTGTTAAAGAATTACTACTAAATAAATATTTTAATAATAATTCACCATGGTAATATCAGGAAGTTTAAGGATGGGAGAAGCACTTCAAGCTATGATGGAAGCCGTATTTGGTGAAGTAGAGAACAAACAAACAGAAGAAGTAAAAGAAAATAATATTAGAACGCAAATAGAAAAGTTAACAGAATTTTTTACAAAACAGTCCGAAAAATTAAGAGAAGAAAGGAAAGCAAAAGAGGAATTAGTAGAAAGAATTGACGATTCTAATACGCAAATTGCGGCAGTAGAATATAAGCAAACCATAAGAATTAAAAATAAAAGAGAAAATGCGTGTGTAATTAATAACGATAAATATAAAAAAGTAATTAACATTAAGGAAGAGAAGCAAATAAAGATTAATAAAACATACCTTATTAATGGCGATATCCCTATTGTGAGACACACACACACTAGTAAGTCACATAAGATGACACACTTAAGACACCACACTTACGGAGATAAATATCACTGTAGGCCTAACAATAAACGTAGTAAATTATCTATACAAAGCACTACGCAAAATTGTGATAAGTATGATGTTAGATATACTCACGATAATTATAGTAACGATAATTATATCTGCAAGTATGAGAACTACGGTGAGTATTATCATAAACGTCGAATGAAAAACCCGTCGACAGCTGTTCAGGTAGGTGCACTAAGCCAAACTAATGAGAGAGAGAGAAACGTTTGTAAAGAGAGACGAAAGAGAGGGAAAACGTTGCCCTATGAACAGGTGACTTCTACGATAAAAACAAACGTCGCAGTAATACAATGGAACGCGGACGTTGTTTACAGGAGGGAGAGAACAATGGTAAGCACGGCGACTACGCTACAAAGGAACAATATACGTCCGGTAGACGACGGACAATGCAATTGTTATAATGAGGGGTGTAAGATCGAACGACACACTGAACTCAGAACTCAATACCCGAATGGAATGAATAATTATTTTTAAAATAAAATAATATAACTATTAATTATTAGTAATAAAAAATAATATGTGTAATAATATAAGAGAGTATAATTAAGAAATGTTAGTTAATAAGGTTATGATAACAAATAAAAAAAAAAGAATATTAATTGAAAGGGTTAATTAAGAAATGTATTATTGATGGTAAGGAATGCTATTGTAGAGATATATTTAAGAAAGTAATGGTAAAAGATGTTATTGTTGTTATTAATATGAAGAAAGGGTTAGGAATGGAAATAATTGCCATAATTGTTAGAACGGCTGATCAAGCGAACACTTAATGAAGATACAAGGACACAGAAGAAAGCGAGAGTGAAAAGTCAAAAGGGCAGAGACTACTTAGGATTAAGGACTTCGAGAAAAATATCGTTGTTTTCCAAGACAGTTCCTCTGTAACCGATCATGCGACACACTACAAAGCTAAAAGAGTATTCTGTTACGGAAGTGTATTTCAGGAAAGTAGTAGCGATCAGTAAGGTAATGTTGAGGAAATGTAATAAAAGGTAATGAATGTTAATGTATTGTATAAGTAATGTATTAGATAAAGTAATGTCATGTTAAGAAAAAGTTAAGGAAGATTAGAAGCGAAGGTAAGAATGTATGAGTAAGATAATGTAAAATTAAGGACCGAATTTACACACATATGTAGGAATGCAGAGTATACAGAAGGAGAACAAAGGAGAGCTAATTGCAGTGGATTTTCTGGGACCATTACCACGATCAAGTCGAGGTGTGAAGCACATATTGGTATGTATCGATGTGTTTTCCAAGGCAGTCCGACTGTACCCAATTATGCGACCCACAACCAAAGTTGTTCTAAAGATACTACTGCAGAAATAAATTCCGTTATATGGAAAAATGAAGAAGGTACTCAGTGATCAAGGTGTAAAATTCCAAAGTGAAAAATGGGAGAGGACGTTAAGGGAAAATGGAATACAACCTGTACTCACATCCATAAGACATCCTCAAGGAAACCTTGCTGAGAGAGTTAACAAAGAATTAGGTAAATATTTACGAATATATTGCCATGATCAACACAATAAATGGGCAGAATATTTACCATTTCTTGAAAAATCCATCAACGAAAATTATAGTGAAGCAACAGGATACACTCCAATGGAATTAGAAGAAGATAAGAAGCCAAACAGATTTTGGACTAAGTATGTAAACAAACATAATAACCAAAATGTACCCGTACCAATAAGTGTGAAAATTGAATACGCAAAGCAACGGATAAGAGAAAGAGGTAACAAGAGAATAGAGAGATTTAATCTAACTCACAAGCTACAACAATTCAACATGGGAGAAAGTATACTACTCAAAGCAAATCCAGTGGGAAACGGAGTGATAATACGGCGAAGAAATTCTTCAGACTTTATAATGGTCCGTATATGTTAAGACAGCGAGTAGGACAACACACTTTCATCGTATATGATGAGATACAGAAGAAAGAAATAGGTAAATTCCACGCAACGTCATTTAGGAAGTTCTAAACATGAAAGCGTCGAGGTCAATGAAACCAGTCAAATCAGCTGTTTGTTAAAGCCACCCTACTACAAGGTCATGAGCAGTGAGCGTGTGAAGAGGGGAGGTATGACATTTGTATACACTCCAATTAAGGGTGAAATGACGAATATTATTCTTTATTATTTGTTACATTTTTTTGCAAATATAATAATAATAAATAAAAAAAAATATAATAAATAAATTTATTAAATTTTTTTTTGTTACCAAGCAGAGGGATAATGCGACAGTACAAATAAGTGATGTACTGAGCATTAAATATAAAAATTTAAATTTACCTAATAAACTGTAAATAATTAATAATATATTAGAAATAAGCATGTCAGGGATTGCAAGCTTGGCTCAGACAAAAATATGAACTGGTGTTTCGACCTGAATCGACGTGCACACACACACAAATGTAACTGAAAGTGTGTACACCAGTATTTTGCTAGTGTGTGTGAACGCAGGTCTATGCAGGCGAGTTTGCCACCCCAAGATGAATAATTGCACAATTACAGTTTTTCCGTAATTATTCATAAACTATAATTAAGAATTAAAATCCAAAACCACAATAAAATGTAATAAAATTTACTAAATACTGTGTACGAAAACCACGCGAAAGTGACACACCATACGAGGGTAATAGTGAAATAACTGTGTACAAATCGAAAGGGTTAAGTTCCAATGTCCAAAATTACAGTGAACATGTGTTGTAAAAATAGTTATAAGATAAGTATAAGAGTATACTTACAGGACTCTGCAATTCGCAGAAATATAAGAAATAGCGAATTTGACAAAGAGTGGGGGAACTGAATCCAGAGACAGTTTCTGACATGTCGATTTCGTACCACTGCAGGTGTCGACCAAGACATGGGTATAAATAGGACACGCAAGCTACAGTGGTTCTCTTTCTTAAATCATCCATGGTGCAGCGGGAGCTTATGCCCGTCCGCAAGGCGTATTTATTTTTTTGTAAATAATTTAAATTTTCCAGTTACATACAACTATGTAACTAAGTTATAAATACAATCATTTTTAAATAATAACAGCAGTACATAAGAAGAATTACATAAGAAGATCCATTGACGTCAGAAACAGCACGAGGAGAGTTCCAGAGAGTGATTCGACGCTGGACAAGAGGAGAGTTCCAGAGAGTGATACGACGCTGGACAAGAGAGAGTGATACGATGCTGACGAAGAGGAGAGTTCCAGAGATTGATACGACGCTGGACAAGAGGAGAGTTCCAGAGAGTGATTCGACGCTGGACAAGAGAGAGAGATACGACGCTGGACAAGAGGAGAAGAGAGACAGCCGACGCTGGACAAGAGAAGAAGAGAGACAGCCAACACTGGAGTGCGAGACGAGGACGACTACAGATGTATCAAAATGATCGAGTATGATTGACGACAATAAGGTGATTAACAACTTATTTATATCTTAATCGTACAATGAACTCAAAGACAATTAAAGACATTTCTATTTTATTTTAAAGTAAGAGCCAATGTTCTTGTAAAGTAGAATTAAAAACATAGATGTTTTAGAAATACGATTAACGTAACAAGAGCTCAAATTAATATGAAATAAAATGAATACAAAGCATTTAAATGAAAACAATTAATATTTGAGATAAAACAGTACTGAGAAACAAAAGGTAACTTCAATAACTATTAATATTTTGAGTATATTACAATATATAAAAAGAGATTTAAATATTGATATTTTGAAAAACATTAATTGACTGAGTAGTATGAAAATGAGATTTTGCTTTAATACAATAATTAGTAGAATAGAATATTTAGTCAGTAAGGATGTATGTAGCATAAGCCTTACGGCATAATAACAATTAATAACGAATGTTTTAAATCGAAGTCAGTGCCATGTGCACAAATTTTTAATAATATCAAATAAATTTGAAATACCGTTACAAGTTACATAGAGTTCTTATTGCATATACACCTGAAACCCAATTTAAATATTATATTGTTACATAATTTGTCAATCTTGAACGTGAGACCGGTCACGCTAAATTTGTGTATATGTATATGTGTTTATGTATATATATTTGGCTCCCAAAGAACGTGGGGCTATACAAATTAAAGTACATATAAAAATCCACACACATAAATACGTTGCATATATTTGGCGCTCCAAGATCGTGGGGCTCCGCAAACACAAATAGAAGTGTATTTGTATTCGAAATTAAATTTAACAACGTTTAAAAACGTAGCATATATTTGTCGCCCTGGACGTGGGGCATGACATGCCTAAATTTAAGTACAAAAATTTGTTACATAAATTGTAGCTCATGAACGTATGGCCCGATCCCCATCATTTAACTATTAAAATTTTTTATGTAGCTAAATGGTTGCTCTAAAATATAAAGAGTGTGTTAAAAGAAAAATGTATAATATGTAATTATTATTTATATTAAACAGTAACTGAATGTCATGTTAACTGTTGTGTAATCACACAGCTGGCGCCCACGAAGAATATTATTTGTCTATGTAACAGGTGTAACTGTAATGAGTATTAATAATAACTATTAATAAAAATAAATAAATAAATCAATAAGTAGGGAACGGTTATCAATAATAATTGTTAAAGAATTACTACTAAATAAATATTTTAATAATAATTCACCATGGTAATATCAGGAAGTTTAAGGATGGGAGAAGCACTTCAAGCTATGATGCAAGCCGTATTTGGTGAAGTAGAGAACAAACAAACAGAAGAAGTAAAAGAAAATAATATTAGAACGCAAATAGAAAAGTTAACAGAATTTTTTACAAAACAGTCCGAAAAATTAAGAGAAGAAAGGAAAGCAAAAGAGGAATTAGTAGAAAGAATTGACGATTCTAATACGCAAATTGCGGCAGTAGAATATAAGCAAACCATAAGAATTAAAAATAAAAGAGAAAATGCGTGTGTAATTAATAACGATAAATATAAAAAAGTAATTAACATTAAGGAAGAGAAGCAAATAAAGATTAATAAAACATACCTTATTAATGGCGATATCCCTATTGTGAGACACACACACACTAGTAAGTCACATAAGATGACACACTTAAGACACCACACTTACGGAGATAAATATCACTGTAGGCCTAACAATAAACGTAGTAAATTATCTATACAAAGCACTACGCAAAATTGTGATAAGTATGATGTTAGATATACTCACGATAATTATAGTAACGATAATTATATCTGCAAGTATGAGAACTACGGTGAGTATTATCATAAACGTCGAATGAAAAACCCGTCGACAGCTGTTCAGGTAGGTGCACTAAGCCAAACTAATGAGAGAGAGAGAAACGTTTGTAAAGAGAGACGAAAGAGAGGGAAAACGTTGCCCTATGAACAGGTGACTTCTACGATAAAAACAAACGTCGCAGTAATACAATGGAACGCGGACGTTGTTTACAGGAGGGAGAGAACAATGGTAAGCACGGCGACTACGCTACAAAGGAACAATATACGTCCGGTAGACGACGGACAATGCAATTGTTATAATGAGGGGTGTAAGATCGAACGACACACTGAACTCAGAACTCAATACCCGAATGGAATGAATAATTATTTTTAAAATAAAATATTATAACTATTAATTATTAATAATAAAAAATAATATGTGTAATAATATAAGAGAGTATAATTAAGAAATGTTAGTTAATAAGGTTATGATAACAAATAAAAAAAAAAGAATATTAATTGAAAGGGTTAATTAAGAAATGTATTATTGATGGTAAGGAATGCTATTGTAGAGATATATTTAAGAAAGTAATGGTAAAAGATGTTATTGTTGTTATTAATATGAAGAAAGGGTTAGGAATGGAAATAATTGCCATAATTGTTAGAACGGCTGATCAAGCGAACACTTAATGAAGATACAAGGACACAGAAGAAAGCGAGAGTGAAAAGTCAAAAGGGCAGAGACTACTTAGGATTAAGGACTTCGAGAAAAATATCGTTGTTTTCCAAGACAGTTCCTCTGTAACCGATCATGCGACACACTACAAAGCTAAAAGAGTATTCTGTTACGGAAGTGTATTTCAGGAAAGTAGTAGCAATCAGTAAGGTAATGTTAAGGAAATGTATTAAAAGGTAATGAATGTTAATGTATTGTATAAGTAATGTATTAGATAAAGTAATGTCATGTTAAGAAAAAAGTTAAGGAAGATTAGAAGCGAAGGTAAGAATGTATGAGTAAGATAATGTAAAATTAAGGACGGAATTTACACACATATGTAGGAATGCAGAGTATACAGAAGGAGAACAAAGGAGAGCTAATTGCAGTGGATTTTCTGGGACCATTACCACGATCAAGTCGAGGTGTGAAGCACATATTGGTATGTATCGATGTGTTTTCCAAGGCAGTCCGACTGTACCCAATTATGCGACCCACAACCAAAGTTGTTCTAAAGATACTACTGCAGAAATATATTCCGTTATATGGAAAAATGAAGAAGGTACTCAGTGATCAAGGTGTAAAATTCCAAAGTGAAAAATGGGAGAGGACGTTAAGGGAAAATGGAATACAACCTGTACTCACATCCATAAGACATCCTCAAGGAAACCTTGCTGAGAGAGTTAACAAAGAATTAGGTAAATATTTACGAATATATTGCCATGATCAACACAATAAATGGGCAGAATATTTACCATTTCTTGAAAAATCCATCAACGAAAATTATAGTGAAGCAACAGGATACACTCCAATGGAATTAGAAGAAGATAAGAAGCCAAACAGATTTTGGACTAAGTATGTAAACAAACATAATAACCAAAATGTACCTGTACCAATAAGTGTGAAAATTGAATACGCAAAGCAACGGATAAGAGAAAGAGGTAACAAGAGAATAGAGAGATTTAATCTAACTCACAAGCTACAACAATTCAACGTGGGAGAAAGTATACTACTCAAAGCAAATCCAGTGGGAAAACGGAGTGATAATACGGCGAAGAAATTCTTCAGACTTTATAATGGTCTGTATATGTTAAGACAGCGAGTAGGACAACACACTTTCATCGTATATGATGAGATACAGAAGAAAGAAATAGGTAAATTCCACGCAACGTCATTTAGGAAGCTCTACACATGAAAACGACGAGGTCAATGAAACCAGTCAAATCAGCTGTTTGTTAAAGCCACCCTACTACAAGGTCACGAGCAGTGAGCGTGTGAAGAGGGGAGGTACGACATTTGTATACACTCCAATTAAGGGTGAAATGGCGAATATTATTCTTTATTATTTGTTACATTTTTTGCAAATATAATAATAATAAATAAAAAAAAATATAATAAATAAATTTATTAAATTTTTTTTTGTTACCAAGCAGAGGGATAATGCGACAGTACAAATAAGTGATGTACTGAGCATTAAATATAAAAATTTAAATTTACCTAATAAACTGTAAATAATTAATAATATATTAGAAATAAGCATGTCAGGGATTGCAAGCTTGGCTCAGACAAAAATATGAACAGGTGTTTCGACCTGAATCGACGTGCACACACACACAAATGTAACTGAAAGTGTGTACACCAGTATTTTGCTAGTGTGTGTGAACGCAGGTCTATGCAGGCGAGTTTGCCACCCCAAGATGAATAATTGCACAATTACGGTTTTTCCGTAATTATTCATAAACTATAATTAAGAATTAAAATCCAAAACCACAATAAAATGTAATAAAATTTACTAAATACTGTGTACGAAAACCACGCGAAAGTGACACACCATACGAGTGTAATAGTGAAATAACTGTGTACAAATCGAAAGGGTTAAGTTGCAATGTCCAAAATTACAGTGAACATGTATTGTAAAAATAGTTATAAGATAAGTATGAGAGTATACTTACAGGACTCTGCAATTCGCAGAAATATAAGAAATAGCGAATTTGACAAAGAGTGGGGGAACTGAATCCAGAGACAGTTTCTGACATGTCGATTTCGTACCACTGCAGGTGTCGACCAAGACATGGGTATAAATAGGACACGCAAGCTACAGTGGTCCTCTTTCTTAAATCATCCATGGTGCAGCGGGAGCTTATGCCCGTCCGCAAGGCGTATTTATTTTTTTGTAAATAATTTAAATTTTCCAGTTACATACAACTATGTAACTAAGTTATAAATACAATCATTTTTAAATAATAACAGCAGTACATAAGAAGAATTACATAAGAAGATCCATTGACGTCAGAAACAGCACGAGGAGAGTTCCAGAGAGTGATTCGACGCTGGACAAGAGGAGAGTTCCAGAGAGTGATTCGACGCTGGACAAGAGAGAGAGATACGACGCTGGACAAGAGGAGAAGAGAGACAGCCGACGCTGGACAAGAGAAGAAGAGAGACAGCCGACGCTGGAGTGCGAGACGAGGACGACTACAGATGTATCAAAATGATCGAGTATGATTGACGACAATAAGGTGATTAACAACTTATTTATATCTTAATCGTACAATGAACTCAAAGACAATTAAAGACATTTCTATTTTATTTTAAAGTAAGAGCCAATGTTCTTGTAAAGTAGAATTAAAAACATAGATGTTTTAGAAATACGATTAACGTAACAAGAGCTCATATTAATATGAAATAAAATGAATACAAAGCATTTAAATGAAAACAATTAGTATTTGAGATAAAACAGTACTGAGAAACAAAAGGAAACTTCAATAACTATTAATATTTTGAGTACATACAATATAAAAAAAAGATTTAAATATTGATATTTTGAAAAACATTAATTGACTGAGTAGTATGAAAATGAGATTTTGCTTTAATACAATAATTAGTAGAATAGAATATTGAGTCAGTAAGGATGTATGTAGCATAATCCTTACGGCATAATAACAATTAATAACGAATGTTTTAAATCGAAGTCAGTGCCATGTGCACAAATTTTTAATAATATAAAATAAATTTGAAATACCGTTACAAGATACATAGAGTTCTTATTGCAGATACACCTGAAACCCAATTTAAATGTTATATTGTTACATAATTTGTCAATCTTGAACGTGAGACCGGTCACGCTAAATTTGTGTATATGTATATGTGTTTATGTATATATATTTGGCTCCCAAAGAACGTGGGGCTATACAAATTAAAGTACATATAAAAATCCACACACATAAATACGTTGCAGTATATTGTTACAACACAAATAAGCCACCCCAATACCAGGGATGAAAAAAGATGAATCTGAATGTAAATAAGTAGTTCATAAAATAAAACGTTTAATATAAAGGAAATAAAAAGACAATTACACGACAAACGACGACATGACCTAACCCAAGTGATTAACCAAACAAAAAGAACCAAAAGAAGAAGGGAACAACAAAAAACAAACAAGAATAAAACCAAAGAAGAAAGTGATTAACCCAACAAGAGGGAACAAAACAAGAAGGAAGAAACAAACCAATTGAATGACCCAATGCAACAAAATAAAATAAAACCAAAGGAGAAGGTGGAGAACCAAGATATAAATCAAATACACTGAAGGTGAAGAAGGAGGAAAATGAAAAAGAAACGAACCAACGATAAAGGAAAATAAAAAGGAAATCCAATGATAAGACACAAACAAGTAATAAAGAATAAAAGCAAGAGAAATGGTACACTCAATGTAATGTTGAAAAAGAAACCAATAAATAACCTAAGTAATAACTACATATTATTATCAATTAACTGATAAAGGTAAATGATATTTAATGATACTCAATTAAAGAATATTAAAAATAAAAGCAAACTAACCCACAAATGAGAGTTAGATGTAATGCTGAAATCAATAGAGACTTAAACTTGTTAATATTATTAACCAAATACACTGCACTCACTGTCTATGGCTTTTTTCCGTGATGTTTTGTCCAGTTTACATGTTTCAAGGCACTTGCCTCATCATCAGAACTTATAAAATCAATCTATGTCATAAAAAATGACATTTGTCAAAATATTAAAACACAATACGGTAATTAAACTATGTACATAAATTCGTTTTAAAAATGTTCGGTGTGCCTTGCAAGACAACACGCGCCGTACTGACGTAATCTAAGCCTTATCTCGACTATATCTCATAGCGGTATCGTACAGTATATTTGATTTATACTGTAATTGGTCGTTCAACACATGTGGCTTGGTACTGGCGTCGTTGTATGATTTGTAAATTTCATATTCTTCAAGGGCATTCAAATAACTCCCTTTACTGCAGAAATGAAGGGGTATTAAATTTGAGCTAAAATCCGTGTAACTGTGACTGTTGTCTATGAGGTGCTTGGCGAAATTTGACTTGATATTGTCAAAGTTGTAAACTCGTGTAGGGGGTCTATGTTCAGAAAATCTTTTCAAAAAACCTCGACCCGTCTGGCCCACATAAAAAGCCTCACAGTCGTTGCAGACTAGCTTATAAACACCCGTTTTATTTTCAAGACTGGTATGTTCACGGGTGCGGAGATTATTCAAGATGTTATTACTAGTCTTATAGGAAACGACTATGTTGTTAACTTTATTAATAGTTGACTTAAAAATCCCCGGCATGAAATGCGTATAAGGTGCCGCAATGTACTTGCGTGTCTTTGTTTCGAGGTTCTCATTTCTATTATTTACATCTTTAGTTTCATTTTTAATAGTGTTACTCTTCTTTTTCTTTTGTTTTTTTAAAATATTATCTACTATTCTTTCATTGTACCCGTTGTTAAACGCAATGACTTTAATGGTACTTAACTCTTCGATATAATCCTCGATGCTAAGGGGTATAGACAACAAGCGATGTATCATGCTATGGAATGCAGCTAATTTCTGTGAAATGGGGTGGAACGATGAGGCATGTATGACAGCGTCAGTCATCGTGGGCTTCCTAAATATATTAAAACACAGTTTTTTAGTAACAAAATTCTTAGTTACTGTCAAATCTAGAAAATGTAACCGACCTCCAACTTCATTCTCCAAAGTAAACTGTATCTTGTTGTTAATGCCATTCAAGTAATTGTGGAGCTTGTCAATTTGGCGATTTGTGCCTTTATACACCATAAAAGTGTCGTCGACATATCTACCATAGAACGCCACATTGTAATTATATGTAGGGTTTGCAAACAAGAAAGAATTTTCAAAGTAATTTAAGTATACCTCCGCTAGAATACTAGAGAGTGGGGAACCCATAGCTAACCCCTCCAGCTGTCTGAAAAACTGTTTGTTATGTGTGAAATAATTCTGGTCCAAAATCACTTCCAACAATTCTAATATTTCATTTATGCAATTAGCATCCAGTTTATTGGTGTTAACAAGGTTAGACCTTAATAGGCGTAAGGTTTCACTCACCGGTACATTTGTATACAAGTTCACAATGTCAAAAGAAATAAGTTTATAGTGGGGTTCAATCATCAGGTTTTTCACTTTTTCAACGAAATCACAACTATTAATCAAACTTCGATTATTAATCAAATGTAAATTATGTTTTAATATACTCACTAATTTTCTAGCTGCTTTGTAACCGGGTGCAGTGGTAAAATTTACTAGTGGTCTAATAGGAATCCCCTCCTTGTGAAGCTTTGGCAGACCTGATAAAACGGGCGCTTTAGAATTAATTGGTTTTAAGGAACGTCTAGTACGTTCATCAAAGAGATGTGTACACATGTTTAAGCTACGATTAAGACGTTTTACGTATAAATCCGTGGGGTCAGAGGTTAGCAGGGTGATATTATTATTTGCAATGAAATCGCGTATTTTATCGTCATAATCATTCTTATTTATAATAACCAGAGTATTACCCTTATCCGCTTTAGTGACAAGGGCTTGATCGTCAGATAGTTTTTTCTTTAATGTTTTTAAAATCCTACGTTCGGCATTATAATTAGTCATAGAAGGAATGGGAGAATGTACGTTATTAAGTTGGTTACGTATAATTTTGTTAAATTTGTTATTTATTATGAACCGTGCTTCATCTTGTTCTTTTTGTTCACTAATTGCTTTAATCACAGTTTCGGCACTAGCAACTTCAGTTAGAATGTGCCTTGTGTTGAAGTTCGGCTTATGTAATGGGAAATTGTATTTTAATCCTTTATTTAAAAGATTTTCTTCGTCAGTATTTAATTCAATCGAAGTCAAATTACATAGTCGTGTATGGAATACGTGTTTACAACTAGTATTACTGGTTTTAGGTATCTGAACGTCTATTAACCTTTGTAACTTGTTAAGCTGCGTCGTACGCATATTGTGAACAACACTTCCTATCGTACTGTTTATAAATTCCAGATAATGATCTAGTGCAGCTGGATGTATGTCATTAAGTAGTTGTAAGTGTGCTCCATACAATTTAGAATTAAGAAATGATTTCTTAATATATAACGACCTCAATTCCTCTTTAATTCTAAAAATCTCTGCGCGTTTTTTAGCTTTCATATCTGCAATAGACGTGCCTTTAAACTTTATAATAGCGTAATTCGGGATAACCTTATTTTTCAAGCATGCTTTATTAAATCTAATATGCAGAATGGTCTTATGCAATTGTGTTTTAATATTCTGAAATCTGCGTACTACGTTATCACGACTATTGTTATTCATTTTGAATTAAACGGAATAAATCCTATTGTAGTCCCAAGCCACGTGTTTGTTAACCAAATACACTGCACTCACCGTCTATGGCTTTTTTCCTAAAGCTAGTCTAAGCTAGTCTGCAACGACTGTGAGGCTTTTTATGTGGGCCAGACGGGTCGAGGTTTTTTGAAAAGATTTTCTGAACATAGACCCCCTACACGAGTTTACAACTTTGACAATATCAAGTCAAATTTCGCCAAGCACCTCATAGACAACAGTCACAGTTACACGGATTTTAGCTCAAATTTAATACCCCTTCATTTCTGCAGTAAAGGGAGTTATTTGAATGCCCTTGAAGAATATGAAATTTACAAATCATACAACGACGCCAGTACCAAGCCACATGTGTTGAACGACCAATTACAGTATAAATCAAATATACTGTACGATACCGCTATGAGATATAGTCGAGATAAGGCTTAGATTACGTCAGTACGGCGCGTGTTGTCTTGCAAGGTACACCGAACATTTTTAAAACGAATTTATGTACATAGTTTAATTACCGTATTGTGTTTTAATATTTTGACAAATGTCATTTTTTATGACATAGATTGATTTTATAAGTTCTGATGATGAGGCAAGTGCCTTGAAACATGTAAACTGGACAAAACATCACGGAAAAAAGCCATAGACGGTGAGTGCAGTGTATTTGGTTAACAAACACGTGGCTTGGGACTACAATAGGATTTATTCCGTTTAATTCAAAATAATATTATTAATTATATTTGTAATGAAAGAGATAGTACGGTAGTGAGAAAGTAATTATAGGGATTACCCATTTAGAAACACTTAAAACAAAAACATTTAAGAAGTGCAAAAGTGGAAGTGAAAACACCCCAAAGTAAAGTGATAATGAAAAAACGCTAAATAAATTATAATAAACAATAGATAATTTAAAAGTGAAGGTGATGATTAAATAAGAATAATGTATTATAAAGAATGTCAGTATTGTGAAAAATAGTGAAGGATAAAAAATAAACACTTAATAAATCAAAAAGAAACACTAAATGATTAACAGTGAAAAATATTAGTAATTAAGAAAGTTGTTAAGAATAGTATTAAGTGTAAACGATTAATCAAGATGTAATGAACACTGAAGAATGATGATAACCGTAGTAATTAAAAAAGAATATTATTGTTAAGTTTAATTGAATACAATTGTAATTAAAAGAGAGAATCCCATGAAAGAGGGAACAGATAGTGTTACCATGGAGTGAAAGTGAAGATTAGTTAAAAAATAAGAAGTTAAAACAAATCAATAAACAACCCATGTTATAAGGGATAATTAAGTAAGTAAGTTCAAAAAGTCTGATGTTGGTTATCACCCAAAAAATAATATAAAATGAAATGAACTGTTAACAAATGTTATCAAATAATTGTTAAATAATTGTTTAAGCAAATTTATGAATAGGATATGGCTGGAGGAATAATACAGACCATAGGCCTAGATGTTGTATTTTATGTGATCAAAAATAGTAAATAATAGCCACATTGTTATTATTGGCAAATTAAATAAGTAAGCAATATATGACTTAGAAAACGAGAAAACCAGTTAGTAAATAATTAGCAACCCATGATGTATAAAATAATAGTAACATACTAATAACGCCAAAACAGATCCAAAACACATTAACAAATAACACGACCAATTATAATAACAAAGCTAAGCTCATTAAGATAAAAGGAAATGTAATTTGTACGAAATAAGTAAAAACCAATACTGGCTACTTAAACCTTTGAGATGCCTAACTGTCAAAAACAAACAACTACAAATTGTAACAAATTAACAAAGAAAGTAGCAAATCCAAGGCGAATAACTAACCAAGGATAATTTGTAAATTATATTAAAAGCAAACTATTAGAATAAAGATTTAAATTAAAGAGATATGTAATTAGCAAATATTAAAATAATTGTAAAACATAAAATAACCCAATATTATGGGGTATCAAAATAATCTTTGAAAGGAAATACAAATAACAGTGATAATAATTAATACTTAGGGAGGAAGATAAAGGAATAACAGCAATCAGAAGATATGCAAGGATTTTGAAAAGAATTCAAATATGATAACAATGGTTTTTTGTCAATCTAAGCCAATCAGATTTAATTAATAACTATAGCAACCACCGTTAGTTACAAAATTTCGGTTAGATTTCTTTACTCGTAAAGTGATGCTCTTGCCGAACAGAAGCCAGATTGTAAACGGCCAAATTTTTAATTAAATATGTTAATATCGGTATGGAGAACCATACATGACATCCATATTCTAAGATTTATTTTTAAAATCATTTTCGAAATGAAATATTACCATAGAAACTACTTCTTTCTGCTTACTGCTTCAGCCTTAACCACAGTACTGTGGTCACTAACATATACCACCTCACGTTATCGCACTCGATTTTCACTGATGATGGAAGTCAATGGCATTCCCGAAACGTCTGGTTTTGTAGAAAACATTGGACTACGGCCAAATATCCCGGGAAGGAATTTTAACAAAAACTACTTCTTTGTTGCCGATAACGTTGTACACATATATATAAAAAATATGCATAAAATTAATGGCTTGTATAAGTTAATAATTGATCTCCATTTAGTAGTGCTCAAGTTTCCAAAGTTTTAATATTATGATGTCCGTAATTACAACATCAGAGCAGGTTTAGTGTGTAAGAGGGTTCACCGTGGACAAAAATTTTCAACATTTCCTATTGAGCGTTGGTTAGAATAAATCTGCGAATCTACAGTGTACGTTTCACAGAACAAACACGCGGAAAAGAAGGAGCGCTCCGAAGTCACTCATGGACCCTCAGCATCTTGCAGAGGGTTCATTCCCTAAAGACGAAAAGTCTGTCTATGAATCGTTCCTCTGTAAACACGTGCAGTTACACTGCCCAGCGATCCACAAGAAGCAAATCGCTATCCACGCTGGACACTTTTTCGGCTTGCATGCGTTATGTTGGTATGGGTTCGGCACTTTCCATTTAAAAACCGTGCAAATGTAAGAAAATAAACATGAATGAGGCAAGAAATAACGCGAATTGTGTGTGTGTGTGTGTGTGTGTGTGTGTGTGTGTGTGTGTGTGTCTCCCCTGCCTTTTTATTGCGGTAGTGATAATAATAAAATGGAAACGTAAACAGTACATAACTGAGATATGCTTGCCTGCCACGCACGACATATTTTCTCTTATACATGACTAGCAGAATACCCGTGCTTCGCTACGGAGTTTCACGTTGTACGTAATGAAAATGTTAGTTTAATTAATAAAGTTTAATTAAAGTAGGCTTCTTAAAAATAAATAGCTGTTGCCCACAACTTCGTTCGCGTGGTCTTCAATTTAATGCGATAATATATTTAGAACAGAATCTATTCTATTGGGTTGCCATAGTAACCAGATCTAATAGTTTTTTAAGACCGCAAAGGACCCCCCAGAGGATCGTATCGAAAAAACACCTGTCCTATGTTGGTTCTCCCGTTGCGTAAAATATTTGTGCCAAGTTTGGTTGAAATCGGTCCAATGGTTTAGGTGGAGACGTGGAAGACCCCAAAGGACCCCCCAAAGGATCGTATCGAAAAAAACACTTGTCCTATGTTGGTTCTCCCTTTGCGTAAAATATTTGTGCCAAGTTTGGTTGAAATCGGTCCAGTGGTTTAGAAGGCGATGTGGAAGACCCCAAAGAACCCCCAAAAGGACCCCATCGAAAAAACACCTATCCTATGTTGGTTCTCCCGTTGCGTAAAATATTTGTGCCAAGTTTGGTTGAAATCGGTACAGTGGTTTAGGAGGAGATATGGAAGAAACCTTCGCGGACGTGCGCACAACAACTCACCGAAGTTTCATCGCAATCGGATGAATGGTATAGGAACGCATACGGGACAAACAAAGAAACATTCATTTTTATATATAAGATGTAAACTATACCACTTACTTGACATAAACCGTGATAGCTAAGCTAATGTAGAATATATATGTATTAATTATACACATAAATGTTCCTCGATAGACACTCTATCTATTGGCGAAAACTTGAATAAAATCCGTTCAGTACTTCCTGAGATTAGCGATTTCAAACACAGAGAGAAAACGGACCGACTTTACTTTATACTATGTACAGATTTACATTAAAATGAAAAAATTATAATTTTATTGCCTGGCAACAAAATTATTTTATTTTTAACAATTACCATTGTTTGAAAAATTTTAAATGAATTTTCAAGTACTTTACTCTTGTTAAAACGTAAAAGGTTGCAGGTAAACTACCCCTTTCCCTTAACCGGTCTTCACCAAAAACAATAGGTGTTGAGAACTCTGCAATTTAGGGCTGCATGCACATAATCTTTTGATTATGTTTAAATTTGCGGCTGTTATCGTTTGCCATAGGAAATACCCTTGTTAAAACATAAAATGTTACAGGTAAACTACCCCTTTCCCTTAACCGATCTTCACCAAAAACAACAGGTCTTGAGAACTCTACAATTCAGGGCTGTATGCGAAACATTATTTGATTCTGTTTCAATTTGAGGCTGTTATCGTTTGCCAAAAAAAAAATTTCCCTTGATAAAAAAAACCGTTTCTGGTAAACTACCCCTTTCCCTCAACCGATCTTCACCAAAAACAATAGGTCGTGAGTACTCTACAAATCAGGGCAGTATGCAAAAAATTATTTGATTCTGTTTGAATTTGCGGCAGTTATCGTTTGCCATAGAAAAAAAATCTACACACAGACAGACAGACACACAGACAGACAGACAGACACACACAGAGACACTTTTCGGAAAACGACTTTTTTTCATGATGTTTTGAGTGTAGTACAATCAGAATCTGCAATAATCTCGAACACGATTTTTTTGCCATCACCATACTTCCATTTCCTTAAGGAATATGGAAGTAAAAAAAGTAAACAAAATTCAAAACGATGAACCATTAAGAAGCAGACGAGCGACCAGAACATTTAACTGATGCCAAGGACCATTTTACCAGGAAATTAAATGAAAATATGACTACATCCAATATGAAAAGGACGCAAGACATACCTAAGCCCCAAGATTACTGAAAATCGATGCCTAATGCAGCCCAAATCCAATTTTGACTGACTACTGTTTATACCAAGTCGCCTGATTTGATAAGTATAATTGAATTACCCAAATTCCAAAAAATAAACTCATATTATAAAAATATTTCTAAAAGTAATTTAAACTCTCACTGTCAACCGAATATTCTCTTTCAAAGATTAAATAAAAAAAAAAAAAACACTGAAAATTGTTAAACTAGAATATAACCTGTTGATATAATACGAACTTTATAAACACACTTAATTACACTACAGAACCAATTATAACCAAATACATTATTAATTAAGTACAAAATGATATAAGGTAATGTACTTTTTATTGTAACCATAAGGAATCGTTTTCTTATAATCAAAAGAACTCCAAATTTGAACGAGTACATTTGTTAACCAACTAAACGGCAGCCATGCTGGAATGAAAAACTCGTTACAAAATGGATTTTGTCAAACCCAGAGAGAGACGTCTCAAAATTAATGTCGGTGCAAATCTATTAATCAACAAGAATAATTTTAATTGTCAAACTGAAATATTACAAATCAACCATTAAAATAACTAGTTCAAAGAGTAACCATTGTTTTTATTTCATAGGGAGTTTATTGAATTACTTGTGTTTGTTAACGAAAGCTAGATTTGACGACTAGCGCTCACGTTGCAATTCGAACAACTACCTACTAGATTCAGGAGGCTGAACGAGCGGGAATTATTTGAATGCTCCGGCCGTCATCGCTGAGAACACCCTTTTTAAAATATTATTTGATAAGTTTAATTGTTTTAATAAATAATTTGGCGCCACCCGGGATTCACAAACCCCTATTTAAGCACAGGTTAGGTTACTACTGTGTTGTACTGTTAATTATAGCTTCGCTACGGACTTCGTTAGCGCAAGGATTGATGTAACGACTCCAGTGCGAGACGAACGCACACTACATACACGATATACTCGTCGTTATCAGAGACGACACACGTCTATTCGTTACAGATTGGCTTCCATCGCGGGGCTTAGACGAGACGGACGCTCTCGACTAACGTTACAGATTGGCGACCAACTGGTGAGGCTAGAAAAGAAGAAGACTAGCGGCGATTATGAGACATTCGATGGTTACGAGATATCAAACAAAGAAAGGAACACAAGGTACCGACCAAGAAGAGATGGAAGAAATTGAAGAAATGATCGGGGAAATGATCGAAGAGGATCCCCAAGAAGACCAACCGGAAAATCCAACACTACCTGAACCGGAAGTAGAAGTAACGGTCGGAGACCAACCAGACAAACCGACCCAATCAATGGAGAACATGATGAGGATGATGATGGAACAATTGAACAAGAACCAGGAGAAAACTAATGAAAATTTTAAGAAGCAAAAGGAAGAAACCAACGAACAAAGAAGGGAAGACAGGGAATTCTTAAAGGAGAACATAAAACTTCTAAATAATAAGATAGAAAGCAACCATGAATCCCTGAAAAGAAACCAAGAAACGTTAGAAAAGAAGAGTGAGGAGTTGAAGAGGCAGATCAAGAAAGATCTTGAAATATTAAACAACAAGATTGAGAACAATAATGAGACACTTCAACGACAATTGAAGGAAGACAGTGAGAAGAATAGAGAAGAATTAAGATACATACTAATAGGGTATCGTGAAGAAATCAAGCAGACAAAAACGGGGATGAACAAGAGATGGGAAGAAACAAATTATCCAGCAGATCAACTTAAGGAAACATTAGATAGTGATTTCAAACCATTGAATGAAACACTAGACATCACTTCCGAAGGTAGTAAGGAGATGAAATTGTAGAAGAATCAAGTGTATGGTTTTCTGAAAATAAAGGTAACAATAACACCGAGAAAATCAAGCGCATAAAAACCAACCGTAGAAGAATAAAGAAGAATCGAATAATTAAGAAGATGAAGAAAACAAGGGAAATAGGAAAAATATATAAAAAAAAACTAATACAAACATGAGAAGAAGTGGAGATGACGAAGCATGGACTAATTGATGTGTTTAATTTACCCATTACTGACTAAAGCAAATACATGAAATATAAAGATTGTAGGAGGACCTCAAAAGCAATTATAGAGGGAATTCACAACAAACTAGGGGAGGAAAACTTCAGCAAATCGATATGTAAATGGAAGATACAAGAAATAGAAAGGACCCACAACAAAATAGTGTGTCACAAATTACGAAGGTCTCTAAAACACTTGAGTACACCCGAATTGGAAATGCAGAATAAAAAATCAATGATAGCATTAACGAGGGAGGTACCATTAACTCCTTTGATTAATAAACCACATCAAAAAGTGAACGATGTAGGCATGGATACAAGGGAACACATGGTATTAGAAGAATTGCTGTACAAAGTAGCAGAGAAATATTTCATAAGGACGGAGACAATAATACATACAAGAGCGGTCCGAATACAAAGGGAAGAGAATGCTGAAAATATAGAACAGGTCAATAATGTTGAAGGAGTGAGATCCGGAAGCGGTAACCAGAGAAGGGACGCACCATCCAGAAATAACCAACCAGAAGAAGAGAATTATGACTGGTACCTTTCAGCAGCAATCCAGCAGAGTTTCCGAATAGCGTATAATAAACGCAACCCACCAGAACTTTCGATTCCATCAAGAAGTAATGGAAACCAATCAAACACACCTCAGGGAGGAAGACAAGTCATTGATGAAGAAGAGGAAACGGCCGACCAATGGAATGCTTAATAAACCATAATAATGTAAGAAAAATAAATACCAAAATTCAAAAATTATGTGAGCACAACTTACAACAATATTTCGATGACTTATGAGGCCTAATATAAAATATTAAAAGAAGGAATAAGTTACAAAAATTCCTACGAAGTAAGATCAACTTACAATCAAATAAAGTTGACATATGAAGTATTATAACTTGACAAGTTGTATATTATTATAAGGTGACAATTATAAGCAAACACTGTTAATATACAAATGTATACTAATTTTTGTGTATTTATTTATTATACGAATATTACAATAATTATGGTACTTACCATAATTATCAGAGCACATGTCTGCGTGACTATTTTGTTTCTTGCTGGGTCCAGAGTTCGTATTAAGCGTAAATAGATACAGTTTGGTGATTGAAATGAAGGTATCAACATCAATATTATGGAAAATCAATTTAGTTTTATTATTTCGAATTTGCAAAATTAAATCATCATACATTACAATGGCTTCTTTATCGTGACCAAAACAAAATTGCGGTCATATGCTTACTCTTATATTCGTTAGTCATGATTTTAAGTACTTCGTTATATTCTTTGAATAACTAGAAAATTTCATTGCCCTGCAGAAAGTAATATACTTAAGTGGTTCCATTTGATTTATTCTGATCTAATACTAAACACAAACCAATGCCTCAGTTTTGTTGCCGGCATTGTTTTATACACTCTTTCTCTTTCACTATCTCTCTCTCTCTCTCTCTCTCTCTCTCTCATCCCAATATTATTTAAGGTACATTTTATGATATGAATAGTTTTGAGCTCAAGTATTTAAAAGAAATCTGACTGCAATTTTGACTTTCCTGAATATTAGTGTTTTCCTATGTGAACGTTCCTCATCGTTCGGCCAGGTGTTCTGCGTATTTTCCAAGTTTTCTGGTCGTTCTTTCCACTGAATGTACATTGTTTACTACATTACTATTGTCAAGCACTGATTCTGTTGAATTACATCTTGTCACTGACTTTAAAAACTCATTTCGCTGGCTAAACTTTTGCCAGCAAAATTGACAACGTCTTCACACTACAATGGTGTACAGCAGAATGGGACTGGATGCTACGCACATTTTGCGTAAGTGTGTGTGCATTGACGTCATTGTCTTTGTCTCGAAGTAGGAAACGCCCTGGTTTTGCGTCATTGTTGTTACGTCCTTTATATTTTTTAATGACGTTTCGTATTGTTGGCCAATGACAATTATATAACGCTGTGTGTCGCCCATCATATACGCTTGACCTTGGAATCGTCCCGCACCGATGTAATTGCGTTGTTTCGTTATACAAAGGGAAAATTGCCCTACCCATTTACATGTGTGCAAAATACAATAAAATACAATAAAATAATTCCTTTTATACCATAAATATAAAAACAGGCTTTTGTCCTGTTACAACACATTATTAATTAAGTACAAAATGATATAAGGTAATGTACTTTTTATTGTAACCATAAGGAATCGTTTTCTTATAATCAAAAGAACTCCAAATTTGAACGAGTACATTTGTTAACCAACTAAACGGCAGCCATGCTGGAATGAAAAACTCGTTACAAAATCGATTTCGTCAAACCCAGAGAGAGACGTCTCAAAATTAATGTCGGTGCAAATCTATTAATCAACAAGAATAATTTTAATTGTCAAACTGAAATATTACAAATCAACCATTAAAATAACTAGTACAAAGAGTAACCAATGTTTTTATTTTATAGGGTGTGTATTGTATTACTTGTGTTTGTTAACGAAAGCTAGATTTGACGACCAGCGCTCACGTTGCAATTCGAACAACTACCTACTCGATTCAGGAGGCTGAACGAGCGGGAATTATTTGAATGCCCCGACCGTCATCGCTGAGAACACCCTTTTAAAATATTATTTGATAATTTTAAATGTTTTAATAAACAATTTGTTGCCACCCGGGATTCACAAACCACTATTTAAGCACAGGTAAGGTTACTACTGTGTTGTACTGGTAATTATAGCTTCGCTACGGACTTCGTTAGCGCAAGGATTGATGTAACGACTCCAGTGCGAGACGAACGCACACTACATACACGATATACTCGTCGATTACAGAGATGACCCACATATTCGCGTTACAATATATATGTTCTAAATTATAGAGAATCTCTTATCCTAAAACTTTAGAGAACTAAATTTAGAGATAAAAACATGAAAAATGAAGAAAATATCGGTATGGAGAACCATACATGACTTCCATGTTCTACGATTTATATTTAAAATTCTTTTTGAAATGAAATATTTCCATAGAAACTACTTCTCTCTTCAGCCTTAACCACAGTACTGTGATCACTAACGTATACCACCTCACGATAGTGCACTCAATTTTCACTGACGATGGCAGTCGATAGCACTGGCGAAACGTCTGGTTTTGTAGAAAACATTGGATCAAGCGCAAACAGCCCAGGAAGGAATTTTAACAACAAACTACTTCTTTGTTGCCGATGACGTAGTACACATGACATATAAACTAGATTTGCATCAATTTTATATTATCTTTTGTCATTATAATAGTGCTTTTTTACTGCTGGTTAGGTTATGTTGCTGTGTTTTTACTAGTTACTCTATTCACATTTGATTACTTAAGTATAGTATTATTTACTATTTATACTTTTGGTTATAATTATCCAATTTTTTCTTATTGTTTTGATTATATTTTAGTTAACAATCAGTTCTTTCTGATATTCAATGATTTTCCATAAATGGTATTGCTACATAATAAAATACAAGGTTATTTTCTTATATTATATCTCATCCTATTATTACCATCATGTTGTCATTATCTCACTCTCCTAATCTAGTTGGGTATGTGTCAATTTAAGTCTAAGTCATTTTAATGTCATTTTATTCAGTATGGCTAATTTGTTATTGGGTACTTATTTCCTTTACATTGAATTCATAGTCTTCTCTTTCTTTATTCTATATTTCACCTAATTCTTCATCATAGTGATTGAGTTGGTTTAAGGTACGCAATAATTATTTGATTTTGTTTGAATTTACGGCAGTTATCGTTCGTCATAGAAAAAATAACCCTTGTTAAAAAATAAAACGTTGCAGGTAAACTACCCCTTTCTCTTACCCGATCTGCACCAAAATCAATAGGCCTTCAGTCCTCTACAATTCAGGGATGGATGCAAAACATTATTTTATTCTGTTTGACGGAAGTTATCGTTCGTCATAGAAAAATTACCCTTGTTAAAACATAAAATGTTGCAGGTAAACTACCCCTTTCCCTTAACCGATCTTCACCAAAATCAACAGACATTGAGCTTTCTACAGATCAGGATGGTATGCAAAACATTATTTGATTCTGATTGAATTTGCGGCATTTATCATTCGTCATAGAAAAAATTACTCATGTTAAAACATAAAATGTTGCAGGTAAATTACCCCTTTCCCTAAACCGATCTTCAACAAAAACAATCGGTTTTGAGAACTCTACTATTCAGAGTTGCATGCAAAAAAATATTTGATTATGTTTGAATTTGCAGCTGTTATCGTTTGCCATAGAAAATACCCTTGTTAAAACATAAAATGTTACAGGTAAACTACCCCTTTCCCTTAACCGATCTCCACCAAAAACAATAGGTATTGAGAACTCTACAATTTAGGGTTGTATGCAAAACAATATTTGATTTTATTTGAATTTGCGGCTGTTATCGTTTGCCATAAAAAATATCGGTATGGAGAACCATACATGACTTTTCCATGTTCTAAGATTTATATTTAAAATCATTTACGAAATGAAATGTTTCCATAGAAACTACTTCTTTCCACTTATTGCTTCAGCCTTAACCACAGTACTGTGGTCACTAACGTATACCACCACATGTTATCGCTCTCGTGCTTCACTGATGATGGTAGTCGACGGCACTGCCGAAACGTCTGGATTTTTAGAAAACATTGGACTACGGCCAAACAGCCCGGGAAGGAATTTTAACAACAAACTACTACTTTGTTGCCGATAACGAAGTACACATAAAAATTATCCCCTCCCCCTTCAACTATAATTTTCATTTATAGAAAATTACCCCCACCCCGTTCAACTAGCCTCTTCAATTATAGATATTTCATCTACGTTTCTACAGTGGATTATTAAGATCTTCTTATCACGATACTTTCTTTATCAAAATTAAGTACTTTACTCTTGTTACAACCAAAAATGTTTCTGGTAAACTGCCCTTTCCCCGTTACCGATCTTCAACAAAATCAACAGGCCTTGAGTACTCTACAATTTAGGGATGCATGCAGTGGCGGCTCGTGAGTAATGAAATGGGAGGGGCACACAGTGGGGAGGATCTAAGGTGGGCCACCATTCGCGGTAATTAGTACTTAGGTAAAAAAATATAGAATGTCTTACCTGGTATTTCACTTTTTGTATAACAATTCCATTCTCCTGTTTTTAGATGTAGCGAATTCCTCTATCACTTGCTTGTTGACATCTTGAATTCCATGAATCATTTTTTTTTCTGTGGATAGCATAGCCAATGCATTCAGTCTATCAGTGCCCATGGAATTTCTTAAAAATGTTTTTATTCTTTTCAATGTAGAAAAGCACCTTTCACTTTCAACAGTTGTCATCGGTATGCTAACAATTATCTTTAAAATAGTCACACACTCTGAGAAGGTACGAAACATGTTATTATCAAGGAAAAACTGTAATAAGGGTGTTGCACCAGAAGCAATACGTAAATCTTCACGACTGTATAACACTTCTAGTTCGGTTCTCAGTTTCAGACCATTTATTGTTGGATAAAATTTAATTGTAGTCTGAAAATCATTTTCCGGAAACTCAACACAGTACTGTGGGAACTTTTCAACTAAAAACAATTTGGAAATACATAAATGATCTGAAAATTGAAATCTTTCATTAATATTGTTCACAATCATATCACATACTTCCAAAGCGGCCACACGGTTGCTCCTATTACTTAATTGTTCAACACACTGTCTCTTAGTCACAGGCTCACTTACAGACACTTCACTGTCTTCATAGGTCTTACGAATATTAACCACTGCACTCACAAAATGTTTAACAAATGTTCTCATTTTTATTGCATCAATGTTTCTTTGTTGAATGCAATCAAAGAAAATCGCCTCATGAGGCATAATTTTGTGGAAAAAAGTCAACCAGAAAATGAACTGAGGATCCCTCAAAGTTCGTACAAATCCTGCAGCCTGGCTAGAAGCACTTTTGTCAGAAATCTCTATGTCCCTAATGTGTTCAAAATATTTTATTAGATTATCTTTATGTTCAAACACAGTATTAACAGCCCTGTGTTGAAAGTACCATCTTGTAGTAGGTACAGACCCAATTTTTTTTTTTACAATTTCTACTAAATAATCCATCCTCTTTGGAGATCTTGAAAAATATGGTCCTATTCCTTGCAGGTCTTGAAAAAATATTCTACTCTGGGAGGCAGACGATGTTGAGTTTTGAAGAATCAGATTCCCTTGATGGGCATAACAATGAATAAAATTTGCATTTGGATACTTCTCTTTAACCAAACATTGGACCCCTCCTTTCTGACCACTCATAACAGATGCACCATCGTAAGTCTGACAAATTAGTTTTTCCGGGGACTTGTATATTCCTATTTCTTCCAACTGTCCTAAAATTGTCGAGGCTAAACTTCGAGCACTTTTATCAAAAGGGACTTCAAAAAAAACCCCAAAACCTTTCAATTATTCTCCCTTCAATGAGATATCTCAAAATCAGTGCCATCTGTGTTTTGCACGAACTGTCAGTTGTTTCATCAGCCTGAAGTGATATGAAGTCTATCGTAGAAATTTCAGTCACAATATTTTTTCGACACACTGACAAAATGGCATCTAAAAGTTCGTTCTGAATTGTTTTCGAGGTTCCTTTAAACACTGTTGAATTTTCTAAATGATCTTTCAAAATACTGTCAAGTGCTGCAGTATAATTGATTAGTCCTTTAAAAATCCCTGGGTTGTTGTCTGCTTCTCCCGTTTCATCGTGGCCACGTAAAGCTAATTCAAATTCCCCACAAAATTTAATCGCATCAATTATTCGAGACAAGATGTATCTGTTCTTGTCTACAAGTTCGTTATGTTTACGAACAGAAATTCTGTAACCATCATCGAGTTGCAATCTAATATTTACAATACCTAGCACGGCTAAACTCATTTCATTGTCTAAATGACATTTAGACAGCGAATGCTTCTTACTCTTTTCTGGTAAATGTTTCAGATCTTTAACGCCCGACTTAGACCACGTGTCTTCACCGCCAAACAGAAGACAAGCAAAGCAAAATAAAGCATTGATTGTGGGGCATCCGCACATCCATTCCCATTTTTCGTACATTGTGGTATTGAAAGTTCTATTATAGGTTCTGTTTTTGTCCTTAAACACTTGGTTGATAGACAACTGCGGTCTTGGTGGACCCAATTGCTTTGCTATTAACATATCTTCATAGCACAAAGTTTTACTCTGTAAATACTTGACATCATTCATTTTGTCTCAGAGATTTACACAAGCTCACAAAATACCGACACTTGAATATTTTCAACACCGTTATTTACACGCGTGCGTAACACTGATTACTGAAAACCACTTGTAAACTTGTAACACTATAATTTATACAATTACTATAAGCACTGCCACCACAACTATCGTGTAGCACATAACATAACCGCTCTAGGTACACGTTCTATTTTAATATTTCCTTCAATGAGAATATAATTTAAAATTATATAAAATCGCAAAAATTATTATAATCATATTCACGATAGAAACATTATAATAACATTATTTCGTAACAATATACACTAAGAAAGTAACAGTAATTATTAGTATTATAGAACAGCTCAGATGGCGGTAAAATGTAATAGTCTACTAAATAGCTCCGATTCATATCCGTTAGTTGCAGTAATGTGGCGCACCTACAGGATTCAGAGTTTACTACTTGAAGACTGTAAATGTATGGTCAATGGTCACATAGTCTAGTGTGACACAAAATCTATGGGATTTTAGCATTACGCTCTCCCACCACAAGAGAGTAGTGAAGAGGAAGGGAGTAGTAATATTGGGTCACAACGTCTCTGTGACCGTCGCTATGTTGCCACATTTCTCCAGACTTCGCACTGTTACAAACTATTGCTATCATTTTTAAAACGAGGACGTTTCTACAATATTTATTTATTTATTTCGTGTTTTTTTGGTGGGGCACGTGACCATCTGCCCTTATGAGTGAGCCGCCTCTGGATGCATGAAAAACATTATTTGATTCTGTTTCAATGTGCAGCAGTTATCATTCGTCATAGAAACAATTACTCTTGTTAAAACATTAAAAGTGGCAGGTAAACTACTCCTTTCCCTTAACCGATATTCACCAAAATCAATAGGCCACGAGTCCTCTACAACATAGGCACATATGTAAACAATTATTTGATTCTGTTTGAATTTACGGCAGTTATCGTTCTTGATGGAAAACGGTCTCTTGTTACAACATAAAATGTTGCAGGTAAACTACCCCTAAATCTTAACCGATCTTCAACAAAATCAACAGACATTGAGTTATCTACAATTGAGAAGGTGTGCACAAAATTATTTGATCCTGTCTAAATGTGCGGCAGTTATCGTTCATCATAGAAACAATTACTCTTGTTAGAACATAAAATGTTGCAGGTAAACTACCCCTTTCCCTTAACCGATCTTCACCAAAATCAACAGATATTGAGTTCTCAATAGGTTCACAAGGTGTGCAAAACATTATTTGTTTCTGATTGAATTTATAATGAATTCAGTTATCATTAGTTATAGAAAATACCCTTGTTAAAACATAAAACGTTGCAGGTAAACTACCCCTTTCCCTAAACCGAACTTCACCAAAAACAATAGGTCTTGAGAACTCTACAATTCAGGGCTGTATGCAAAACAATATTTGATTATGTTTGAATTAGCGGCTGTTATCGTTTCCCATAGAAAATACCCTTGTTAAAACATAAAATGTAGCAGGTAAACTACCCCTTTCCCTTAACCGATCTTCACCAAAAACAATAATTTTTAGTTTGGCGCCGGGTGGCGCCAAATTGTTTTAATTGAAAACAATTAAAATAGAAAATAGGACGATTGAGCGTTTGTGGCTATGACGGTATGGTGAATTCAATTATTCCCGCCGCGTGCGAATTGATTATGTAGTTCGCCGAGTTTCCGATGTCTAGCGTTTACCGCCACTGTCGCTCGTCCCTAGTATACACAAATCATATAACACAATTTCATATGGAATAAAGAACAGTGGTCACGACTCTGTACTAGTTTATTAAATTGTGATTAGTAATCATTTAGAATTATACAATAATTATATTTTGTTATTAAACAAATTTGCTCCGACAGTGAGACAATTATTCTCAAGGCTTGGCGAAATCGATTTTGAACGATGTTAGTTAGTCAGACATGGCGTCTACAGAAAATGTTTACAATTTTTCGTTCAATAAATCTGCATTCTTTTGGTTTACGAAAAAGGATCAGTTATGATTACAATAAAGTACACTACCTTACATTACTGGTACTTATATAGTATAAGGAGTAATTACAATTTGTTCTTGAAGTGTTATAAAGTGTGTTTCAAAAGTTCGTAATTTTTGTACAGGTTATTTTTCTCGTTCACAAAAGTTTAGTGTTTTGTTTTTCAATTAATCTTTGAAAGAAATAAGATCATTAGTTTATAGTGAGAGTTCAAAGTGTAGTGAAAAAAAATTAAAGAGAATTTTTAATTTGAATTCGGGTAATTCAGCAATACTTATCAATCAGTTGACTTAAGGTGTAGTGTCATTCAGTTGAATTAGGTTAAGTCATCGTTTGGTCTTCAATCTTCAATCATCTTGGGATTCAATCACGCCTTGCGTCTTTTTCGTATTAGTTGATCGAATTTAATTAATTTGGAATTAATTAATCTGGCCTAGGTTGAATGTATTTTAGTTCCTCATCAGGTAGTTTGGTTCTTCATTTTAATAAATTTGGTTACTTTTGGTTGTTTTAAATTAGAAATTGGGCCATTTATGGCTTGGCGTCTATTCCTCTTGAGCGTCACTTTGGAATGAACAGTTTCTAACGGAATATTCATAAATAACGTTCAGTTGTCATGGTAACCGATTGATTCTGATTGGCTATTCACGACTTAAGCCCATTGTTAGAATATTTGAATTTTTATTCAAAATGATTAGATATCTTCTGATTGCTATTATTCTTCGGTCTTCTTATTTAAGTATGAGATATTATCACAACTGTTCGTATTTTCTTTCAAAGATCATTTTGACATCCCACATAGCTGGGTTTGCTTATGTATTATGTTTTGACAGTTATGTTTATATTATTTAATTACATTTCTTTCTTATTTTATGTCCTTAATTTAACACTTATCTCGTAAAATGATTCACTAATTATCATTGACTAGTTACTTGCCTTGGATTTGCTAATATCATAGTTAATTTCTTACAATTTGTTGTTATTGGTTTCTTACAGTTAGGCATTTCATATGCCTATGTAGTAATTGGCTATATTTTCTTATTTTATACAAATTACATATTGTTTACCCTTATATACATGTTTTGTTTTGTGTTACAAATGATTTGTTTATTTGTTGAATTGTTTTGTGTCTGCTTTCTTATAATTGTATGTTTTCCTTAGTTTCCATATTATGGTTTGTCTATTATTTTCTAACTGCTTTTCTAGTATTATTATGTTTGCATGAATTTATCTGTTTTCTTATCTATATCGCCATGGTTTATAATTGGTTTATTATTTACTATTCTCTATAAAATATAAAATAACATGGTCTGTAACATGGCTTATGGTCTGTATAACTCTTTCAGCCATATTACTGTTCATAAACTTAATCAAACAATTCATTAACAGTTATTATGCTACTTTTGTTTACAATTTGTTACTTCTTATTTATTTTTTGGTGATAAACATCATCACGTCATTTACTTTAGTTAATTAACTGTCCCTTAGAACATAGGATATTTATTGTTTTTGCATTTCTATTCTTTACTATATTTTTCTATTCTAGTCTTTACTCTCTAACCAGGGTAACACTAACTTTTGACTCTTCCTGGGATTTTTTCCCTGAATATCCTTGTATTCCTCATCTACAATTAATCTTAATCTTAATAATAACAATATCCTCATTTACTAACACTGTTCACCATTAACCTTTAGTGTTTATCACTGGTTTTTGGGCGTCTATCCCTATCAAGAGGGTTTCTATCTATTTTGTGGGGTTTACACTTACACTTTGCACTTTTTATATTATTTAAGTGTTACTAGTGGGTATTCCCTAACATTAAATTCTTGTTCTCACTTACTCATGTTCACTATCTAATTATCTCTCACTTTACAATGGTTGGTTATACTGTTAACAAGTTCATATCATTATAGAGTGATTTATATTATTTACTCTCTATTTATTTGGTTAGTGTACTTTTATTTTGTCATTACTTTATTGGATTTCAATACTTATCATTTACATTGATTAATTAGTTGATACTAATAATTATTCTTTTACATTTATTATTTATTGGTTTCTTTTTTCATTACTTTATTTGAGTGCAACATTTCTCATTTTCAGTTCTATATTATTCGTTTGTGTCTTTTCATTTCTTCTCATTTTCTTTCATTTTATTTCATTTATATGTCCTATCACTGGGGTTGGGGCTTGTTCTACCTACTCACTTATATTATTTGTTTTTATATCTCCTATCACTTGTATTGGGGCTGGTTCTACCTTCTCACTTACCATCTATTGGATTATTATGGTTAAATTGCATTGTACTATCGTTTTTTCAAGTTTTGTTTTGTTGCTTGCTACATTTCTCTTATCAGAGGTTACTTTTATTAATACTTTTATTTTTTTGATCGCATTATTATGTTAATTACCCATTCCTTTATCTCTGACTCATCCCTTTTTATTCATAGTGTTAATCATTTAGTATTTTATTCTTATCATGTTGCTTCATAAATATATGTTGAAGATATGTACCCTTACATATTGCCCTAGCACTAAAATTGATTATTTCAGCAAATATCGCTCAGGTGTTTGAGTGAAATTATCAATCATATATTTAATTTATTTTATTGATCACCTGTTAGTTTTGAGCTGTCGGTTCTTAATGCTTTATTTAGTGTCAGTATTCTCCTTGATTTCCTGTATTATATTCTTGTTTAATGTTTTTATCCCTATAATATCTAATTCCCTAACATTTCTTCCCTAACATTATATTGATTCGGACCGGAGGAGGGTACTTTTGACTCCTTTGCTCCGCCGTCAATTATATCATCTGGGTACAGAGGAATGTATCGTCTGCCCAGGCATATGATTGCTGGATCATCTACAGTCAATCATTAACAAAATTATATAAGTAGTCTAAGTGCGACTATAAATAAATATCATTATGGGATTTTCCACATTATTGTTATTTAGATTATACAATACATTATTTCAA
Source organism: Magicicada septendecula (assembly GCA_034769895.1). Taxonomy (NCBI): domain Eukaryota; kingdom Metazoa; phylum Arthropoda; class Insecta; order Hemiptera; family Cicadidae; genus Magicicada; species Magicicada septendecula. The sequence goes on along the minus strand of CM068369.1, from coordinate 478,489,356 downwards.
ATTATAAAATTTTTTTTTTCTTACCCTGTACTCTTTAGCTCTTATTGATACGATATTACTGATGGGTATGATACACATGATTTTATTGTCATTAGTTTTTTATTACTTCTCTTTCAACACTAATTATTTATTAATTGGGTTCAGGATGCTTTTCTTGCATTTACATAATAATAATAACCATAATGGTGGAAATGATAACAACCAATCAAATAGAAATACCTATTATAATAACAGTGAAAACAACAGAAATAGTCAGAGAAATTCAAACCAAACTAATTATTACCCTAATCAAAATAACAATAGAAACTATCAACCAGGTGGTAATAATAATAACAGGCCGTATCGTCCTAGAGTGAATTATATAAGAGCAGGAGGAAGTGATCAGCGGAGGTACCAACACCAAAGGGAGAATTATAATAGGCATTTACAACGAAATAATAGCATCAAAGAACCCAGATCCGGAAGCGGGAACCAAAGAAGGGACGCACCATCCAGAAATGATCAAAGAGATGAGAATAGAAGGAATGGGAATGATGAAAAGAATCAAGTAAATGAAGATTATGATTGGATACCGTTCAGTGACAATCCCGCTAGGAATTTCCGAATCGCTTACAATCAACGGAACCCACCAGAACTCCAGATTCCCCTAAGAGGAAATGGCAACCAATCCAATGCACCTCAGGGCGAGAGACAAGAAGTCGATGAAGAAGAAACCACGGCTGACAGGTGGAATGCATAGAACATAAAAATTCTAAAATGGGAAAGACCATCTTACAGTTAATATCAGAGAAAATATGTTGAATCAAATAAGATAAACCATCTAAAGTCTAAGAATAAATAAGGACATCTTATAGTATATATCAAGGAAATTATTTTAAATAAAATAAGAAAAGAAAAGAAATAAATTATTAAAACCTGACATTATGCCATGAACAATAACATAATGGATTAAACAACAAATGGAAAAAAACTATATACATAAACATGTGCTACCCAAAAGGTAAACAAGGAACAGGCTGTACCAACAACTAACCAAAATAGCAGAATATCAAAAAGGAAGGCTGAAAGGGATATTATACCATATACCTAGTGACAAATAAGATAGAACGAGCGTTAAAATGTAAAGATAACCATATGGATAGAAATATTAAATAATCTGAATAATTATGAAGTGATGATTGTAAGTATATTTATTATTAGTCAAAATGGACTACTTTTATAATTTATATTTTAATAACTGGATGTAATAAATTCCACCAGTTTTTTATTATTGAGCAGAGATGATAATTCCTCTGAGCTCAAATGGGTAAAGTATGGTCAGCAGAGAATGTAGCCGAAATGTGCCACTCTGAACTGTTCCAGCTCACATGTTAGGGAGTAAATATCTCAAGGAAGAAACACTAAATAAGAAAGGAAAAATATATATATATTTAATAATAAAAAGATAAATCAGATTAAAAAGAACTATCTCATAAGAGTAAAATAAAAAGGAAAGACAGCAAAAATACATATCAACTTAGAGCTCAACCAAAAGAAGCAGGTATATCAGGGTAAACAAAGCCAAGAATATAACAAAGATGAATGACAGAAGCAATTAGTTCACCCACACTAAAAGTATGAGATGAACTAATAATCACTTTTACAGGGAAGCATTTGTAGCACAACGAAGTTTTTACCTTATTCTACAAATTAAGATCATATAGGAAAAGAAGGGAAGAAGTCATCTGGAAGGAGTAATATCAACTTAAATAAAAGTAACAGAAAAAATTAATTACAATCATAAATAAAATGACTTAACAGAACTAAAAAAATCGATTCAAAGAAATTACATATAGTCAATTTATAGCCAAAATGTGTTAAAAAACAAATAGTATGAGTATCATCTCAGTAAAATAATTAGTAGACCCAGTAAGATACGGAGTAGTAAGGAGTAACAGCCCAGAACAAATAAATTAAAATGAAATAATATCAAGATACCCAAAAACCTATTTAAAAGACAGAAACCTCTATAGCAGCAAATCACATAATTGAAAAGAAATTAAACAATATTAGCTATACCAACTTAGATAAATCCACTAGCCAAAAAAGAGAATCCAATACAAATAACTAGAGATGATGTAAAATTAATTATAGATAAAATAAGTGTGTAATTGAGGGGAATACCCCAAACCAGTTTTAAAAAAGGACAACAAAAAACAATCATTAGCATAAGTTGTTAATGTGTTTATTTATATAATTATTACCGTATGTGTTATTATTTTTTGTGTATACCATACAGAATATGTTGATAGTAGGAAATACTAGATGTTAGTATGTAAGAGTTTATTGTATTTGAATCATGTTAATTAATGTTGTATTTTTGTGAAGTAAGGAAAGGCAAAATAATAATTCAAACTACCCATAAATAATGAATCAGAAAATATAAAACTAATAAGGTGAATTAATAATAACATTGCTAGGAAAATTGAAAATTGATGACCAAGACAAATTCAACTTTGACCATATAAATCAAATCAGAGAATATAAATTAATAGAACCTAGACTAAATTGATATAAATTATCCCATTCAGAATACAAATACTTTATCATAATGATAACAACAACCTATAATAGTGGTTAAAAGAATCAGCATGTAAAATTGACTTAAATGGTGATTGTACCAGATTGTTAACTCATAGATTTAATTCTATTACAAAATATAATATTGAATAAACATAATACCTTACCTTGCACGGCTCCAGAGTCGTCACGTGAACTCGTTGTAAATAAGTGATTTAGGGTTGTATCAGTAACATACTCAGCTCTCATTTGCATGACACCATTCAAGCTTTATTTTATCATTCTAATTCTTCACATTTACTGATTTATTAATTATTCATCTCTGGTTTCAAAAGTAAAATATTTTTGTTTCTTTCATATATACGTAACACAAAACATTTATCTCTATCGGATATACTTATTCTACTTACATTTCTAAGTAAGGCGACCCAGCATTTGCTCATTCACACTCTCATAACTTTCCCCTTCTAATATAGCGCTTTTTATTTTTAACTTTTCATAATGATATATGTAATTTATACTGTTACTTGGTTGGGTGTCCTGGCCGACCACGTGTTGCACTCATTGTATTTAGTTCGTCCAATTTTAATTTCACTGCCAAACTGTTCACTGCCCGTTTTGTTTGATGTTACACTGTCTTTAGATCCATTTTGTTACGGTATAGTTTCAGTCACATTTTATTAAACTTTTGCTAGCGAGTCGATAAGTTTAACCGGCCGGTTAAGAAAAAATTCGTCGACTGGGCAGAGCGTTAACAAAAAACCTCCACTCAACGGCTGCTCAAAACGGAACACACAGCCTGCTTGCTACAAATTGTTCATCATTGTACAGGGAACATGGGTTGTTAATGTTCCCAAGGTGTTGACGATATTCCATTTCCACGAGGCCGTAGACTCAGGTGGGAGTAGATCACAGATTTCCGGCATCACCCAAACACGTGGCGAACAAAATCTTATAATTTAGCCATCTTGTTGGCGTCGTTTCTGCGCGCATGGTCAGGTTACGCGTATGAGCGCGTAACACAAAGCTTGACTTCCCGGAATCGTATTGCATTCTTACCACACCCGCTTGCAAAGCTATATCACTGTTTATTGTTTGACTGCTGCCGTATTTTACGTGGGCGTTACAATTGAAAATTAAATAAAATTGATGAAAAATAAAACCTCCGATTCTGCCCCATTACAAGACCCCCCCAATTGAAACCTGCTGAAACAGAAGAACTCTCATTGCTAAACCCCTAAGATGATCGGTGAGGATATGGGTATGGATATGGGATAACAACCCCCCGTTAATTTCTACACACATCATGGGTAAACTGCCCCCCTAGCTCGGCGACTATGGCTGCAACTGAACGAGATTACTGGACTTCTCTATCCGAGATCCCAACACCATAAAATCGGACAGATACTCACCATAGTACACCTAACCTTCTAACATTCCACCCCAAAATCATAACTCTGGCCTTATACCATACCCGATCCTCAACCGATATGTTTCCCCTTGACATGCATACTGGGTTGCGTTTAGCAAGTACTGGGTGTGTGCACATACTCATTATTACCTTCTAAACAATCTCCATACTTTTAACTCATAAAATATTTTATCTTTCAAATTTCAATTCCTTTTCGCAAATTAACGTTACGCCTTCAAATCAAAACACAGCAGCTAATTAAATTCAAATCATTTAAGTTTTGTTCAAAAATTAATCAAAGTTCAAAATCAAACTTTTACATTACCATTAATTTCATTAAAATTTCAAAATCTTTTACATGAATCTACATTCGATTAAGATGACGATCTGCTTTTTCTTCTTCTTACCAAATTCTGATTGGCGAGTAGAAGATCTGCAGGATATACTCGAGCAGCTACTATCTCCATTACTTCTTGCTGGGGACTTCAACGCCCATCTCCCACTTGGGGTTGTCATAGGATGAACAGCGCTGGATTATAACTAAAAAAATCTATTGTTTAACAATGCCGTTGTCATTTTAAACAAAGACGCGATCACACATTTCAATGTTGGACGTGGTATTTTCTTGGCTATCGACCTTTCGATCCATAGTCCGAGCCTTGCTCCATGTCTATCAAGGAAAGTGCTCCCAAACCTACATGAAAGCGACCACTGAATTTTTGGTAGGCCTGTGAGCCTGGGCGCTTTAAGCGATAACAACATTAAAGTTTTAAACTCTGATCCCGCTGACTCCTTTGTCAAAATTTTAAATAGCATGATTAATAAATGCGTTACCTTGTTTGATGAGCGTACACGCCGTTATTTAAAATCTATTAACGCTAAAGCGCCCAGGCTCACAGGCCTACCAAAAATTCACAAAGACAATGTCCCGATTAGACCTTTGGTTATTTTCACCACGGCACCAGGTTTAAAGACATCTAAAAAGCTTGTTAAATTAATAAAGGAAAATATACATTTAAAGAACAACCACAGCATTATAATTAATACAGATTTTATAAACAAGACTAGACATATAAAATTACTGCCGAATTATAAACTGGCGTCTTTTGATATAATAAATCTCTATACTAATATACCGGTGAAGGAAACAATTGATATTTTAAGAAACAATTTGTGCGATACCAAAAAACTAAGTACCCGGACCATAGATGAGTTAATCCTTTTACTTGAAATTGTTCTACAACAGAATTATTTTACCTTCAACGACCAGTATTTCATTCAAGGAGATGGTTTGGCCATGGGTTCTCCTCTGTCCAGGTTACTGGCGGATATTTATCTGAATTTTTATGAAAATTCCTATTTTCTCTCCAACAACAGTTACGCTAATAATATAATTTTCTATGGTCGATATGTAGATGACACATTTTTAAACTTTAATGGCACTTTACGCCAAATAAATAGTCTAAAAAACACCATGAATAACATAAACTGTAATATCCAATTCACTCTGGAGACCGAAACCGATAATAGGCTAAATTTCTTAGATTTAACCGTCATTAGACACATAGATAATCTGAAATTTAAAATATATAGAAAACCGACCACTACTGATGTAACCATACACGCCGACTTGCATCATCCCTTTTCACAAAAAATAGCAGCATACAATAGCTTCATACGCAGATTATTAACGATACCCCTTGACATTGAAGATTTCAATGATGAGCTCAATACAATCAAATATAGAGCAGTTAAAAATGGATACAACCCCGATTTGGTAAATAAAATACACAAACACATCCTACGCACAAAAAATAAAACACATCAGACCAACAACACACAACCCAGTAAGTACATAACACTTACATACTACAACTCCAATACACACAAAGTTGCTAACACATTTAGAAAACACAATTATAAAGTAGCCTACAGAACCAACAACACCATTAGAAAACATATAAATATTAACAAAGACACAGACACATACAGTAAAACAGGAGTTTATAAATTAAATTGTAATGATTGTAACCAATTCTACATCGGCCAGACGGGAAGATATTTTTATTCCAGATTTTCAGAACATGTAAAAGCCCTCACCACAAATTACATACATTCCACATTTGCCACACATTTACAAAATGAAAACCATAGTTACACAAACATAGAACACAACATGGAAATATTACACTACTTACCAAAAAGTAGAAAATAAACACAGCTGAACAATTTGAAATATACAGATATCACGCACTACAACCAAACAGCATATTAAATGAACAATTACATTACACATCACATACACTATTTGATACATTGATCCAAACACACAATTTGAACCTCAGCGCCAATTCCCTCCCACCATCAGTTCCCACCACAGACACCTATAGTCCATAATTGTTATGTTCCACCTGTCGGCCGTGGTTTCTTCTTCATCGACTTCTTGTCTCTCGCCCTGAGGTGCATTGGATTGGTTGCCATTTCCTCTTAGGGGAATCTGGAGTTCTGGTGGGTTCCGTTGATTGTAAGCGATTCGGAAATTCCTAGCGGGATTGTCACTGAACGGTATCCAATCATAATCTTCATTTACTTGATTGTTTTCATTATTCCCATTCCTTCTATTCTCATCTCTTTGATCATTTCCGGATGGTGCGTCCCTTCTTTGGTTCCCGCTTCCGGATCTGGGTTCTTCGATGCTATTATTTCGTTGTAAATGCCTATTATAATTCTCCCTTTGGTGTTGGTACCTCCGCTGATCACTTCCTCCTGCTCTTTATAATTCACTCTAGGACGATATGGCCTGTTATTATTATTACCACCTGGTTGATAGTTTCTATTGTTATTTTGATAAGGGTAATAATTAGTTTGGTTTAAATTTCTCTGACTATTTCTGTTGTTTTCACTGTTATTATAATAGGTATTTCTATTTGATTGGTTGTTATCATTTCCACCATTATGGTTATTATTATTATGTAAATGCAAGAAAAGCATCCTGAACCCAATTAATAAATAATTAGTGTTGAAAGAGAAGTAATAAAAAACTAATGACAATAAAATCATGTGTATCATACCCATCAGTAATATCGTATCAATAAGAGCTAAAGAGTACAGGGTAAGAAAAAAAAATTTTATAATTTGAAATAATGTATTGTATAATCTAAATAACAATAATGTGGAAAATCCCATAATGATATTTATTTATAGTCGCACTTAGACTACTTATATAATTTTGTTAATGATTGACTGTAGATGATCCAGCAATCATATGCCTGGGCAGACGATACGTTCCTCTGTACCCAGATGATATAATTGACGGCGGAGCAAAGGAGTCAAAAGTACCCTCCTCCGGTCCGAATCAATATAATGTTAGGGAAGAAATGTTAGGGAATTAGATATTATAGGGATAAAAACATTAAACAAGAATATAATACAGGAAATCAAGGAGAATACTGACACTAAATAAAGCATTAAGAACCGACAGCTCAAAACTAACAGGTGATCAATAAAATAAATTAAATATATGATTGATAATTTCACTCAAACACCTGAGCGATATTTGCTGAAATAATCAATTTTAGTGCCAGGGCAATATGTAAGGGTACATATCTTCAACATACATTTATGAAGCAACATGATAAGAATAAAATACTAAATGATTAACACTATGAATAAAAAGGGATGAGTCAGAGATAAAGGAATGGGTAATTAACATAATAATGCGATCAAACAAATAAACGTATTAATAAAAGTAACCTCTGATAAGAGAAATGTAGCAAGCAACAAAACAAAACTTGAAAAAACGATAGTACAATGCGATTTAACCATAATAACACAATAGACGGTAAGTGAGAAGGTAGAACCAGCCCCAATACAAGTGATAGGAGATATAAAGACAAATAAGATAAGTGAGTAGGTAGAACAAGCCCCAACCCCAGTGATAGAACATATAAATGAAAGAAAATGAGAAGAAATGAAAAGACACAAATGAATAATATAGAACAGAAAATGAGAAATGTTACACTCAAATAAAGTAATGAAAAAAGAAACCAAAAATAATAAATGTAAAAGAATAATTATAAGTATCAACTAATTAATCAATGTAAATGATAAGTATTAAAATCCAATAAAGTAATGACAAAATAAATGTACACTAACCAAATAAATAGAGAGTAAATATTATAAATCACTCTATATTGCTATGAACTTGTTAACAGTATAACCAACCATTGTAAAGTGAGAGATAATTAGATAGTGAACATGAGTAAGTGAGAACAAGAATTTAGTGTTAGGGAATACCCACTAGTAACACTTAAATAATATAAAAAGTGCAAAGTGTAAGTGTAAACCCCACAAAATAGATAGAAACCCTATTGATAGGGATAGACGCCCAAAAACCAGTGATAAACACTAAAGGTTAATGGTGAACAGTGTTAGTAAATGAGGATATTGTTATTATTAAGATTAAGATTAATTGTAGATGAGGAATACAAGGATATTCAGGGAAAAAACCCCAGGAAGAGTCAAAAGTTAGTGTTACCCTGGTTAGATAGTAAAGACTAGAATAGAAAAATAGAGTAAAGAATAGAAATGCAAAAACAATAAATATCCTATGTTCTAAGGGACAGTTAATTAACTAAAGTAAATGACGTGATGATGTTTATCACCAAAAAATAAATAAGAAGTAACAAATTGTAAACCAAAGTAACATAATAACGGTTAAAGAATTGTTTGATTAAGTTTATGAACAGTAAACTCTGAAAGAGTTATACAGACCATAAGCCTAAATGTTATGTTATATTTTATAGAGAATAGTAAATAATAAACCAATTATAAACCATGGCGATATAGATAAGAAAATAGATAAATTCATGCAAACATAATAATACTAGAAAAGCAGTTAGAAAATAATAGACAAACCATAATATGGAAACTAAGGAAAACATACAATTATAAGAAAGCAGACCCAAAACAATTCAACAAATAAACAAATCATTTGTAACACAAAACAAAACATGTATATAAGGGTAAAACAATATGTAATTTGTATAAAATAAGAAAATATAGCCAATTACTACATAGGCCTATGAAATGCCTAACTGTAAGAAACCAATAACAACAAATTGTAAGAAATTAACTATGATATTAGCAAATCCAAGGCAAGTAACTAGTCAATGATAATTAGTGAATCATTTTACGAGATAAGTGTTAAATTAAGGACATAAAATAAGAAAGAAATGTAATTAAATAATATAAACATTACTGTCAAAACATAATACATAAGCAAACCCAGCTTTGTGGGATGTCAAAATGATCTTTGAAAGAAAATACGAACAGTTGTGATAATATCTCATACTTAAATAAGAAGACCGAAGAATAATAGCAATCAGAAGATATCTAATCATTTTGAATAAAAATTCAAATATTCTAACAATGGGCTTAAGTCGTGAATAGCCAATCAGAATCAACGGTTACCATGACAACTGAACGTTATTTATGAATATTCCGTTAGAAACTGTGCATTCCAAAGTGACGCTCAAGAGGAATAGACGCCAAGCCATAAATGGCCCAATTTTTAATTTAAAACAACCAAAAGTAACCAAATTTATTAAAATGAAGAACCAAACTACCTGATGAGGAACTAAAATAAATTCAACCTAGGCCAGATTAATTAATTCCAAATTAATTAAGTTCGATCAACTAATACGAAAAAGACGCAAGGCGTGATTGAATCCCAAGATGATTGAAGACTGAAGACCAAACGATGACCTAACCTAATTCAACTGAATGACACTACACCTTAAGTCAACTGATTGATAAGTATTGCTGAATTACCCGAAATCAAATTAAAAATTTTCTTTAATTTTTTTCACTACACTTTGAACTCTCACTATAAACTAATGATCTTATTTCTTTCAAAGATTAATTGAAAAACAAAACACTAAACTTTTGTGAACGAGAAAAATAACCTGTACAAAAATTACGAACTTTTGAAACACACTTTATAACACTTCAAGAACAAATTGTAATTACTCCTTATACTATATAAGTACCAGTAATGTAAGGTAGTGTACTTTATTGTAATCATAACTGATCCTTTTTCGTAAACCAAAAGAATGCAGATTTATTGAACGAAAAATTGTAAACATTTTCTGTAGACGCCATGTCTGACTAACTAACATCGTTCAAAATCGATTTCGCCAAGCCTTGAGAATAATTGTCTCACTGTCGGAGCAAATTTGTTTAATAACAAAATATAATTATTGTATAATACTAAATGATTACTAATCACAATTTAATAAACTAGTACAGAGTCGTGACCACTGTTCATTAATCCATATGAAATTGTGTTATATGATTTGTGTATACTAGGGACAAACGACAGTGGCGGTAAACGCTAGACATCGGAAACTCGGCGAACTACATAATCAATTCGCACGCGGCGGGAATATTTGAATTCACCATACCGTCATAGCCACAAACGCTCAATCGTCCTATATTCTATTTTAATTGTTTTCAGTTAAAACAATTTGGCGCCACCCGGGAAATACAACACTTATAGAAGAACAGGTAAGGATTCCACTCGAGGGTACTGGTAATTCGAAGGATCGCTGTGGACATCGTCAGCGTGAACATTAAGTAACGACCACACGTGTAAGGAGAACGCACGATATACACATTTGGCAAAGGCGACAGAGATTCGTCGTTACAATGTGGCTTCCATCGCGGGGCTTAAAAGAGGCGGACGTCTCGTCGTTACAAAGTGGCGCACCAACTAGTGAGGCTAGATTTACAAGAAGAATAAGATCCAGCGGCGGTTACGAAAAAAGGAGAACAAGATGCATAAGAGGGCGTCATCACTGAGACGGACGAAGGAGGCCGAAAAAGAAATTAGAGTGGAAGAGATGGAGTCAACATCGGTTGAAGAAGTGGAGACGGGCGACAAGGCGGAAAGTAGAGGAGAACCAAATGTGCTAAAAATGTTGGAATCTAGAAAAGATGGACAGAAACGAGGAGAGTCTGAAACAAATTAAGGACGATATTAAACAAATGAACGAAAAATTGGACAAGAACAGGGAGGAAACCAATAAAAATATAAAGTCATTAAAAGGAGATAAACAAAAAATAAGCCAGCAAATGGCCAAAAATAGTAATAAAATGGACGAAAAACTGGAAAACTTAAAAGAAGAATTGAAACTGAACAACCAGAAAAACTGGAGGAGTTGAAAGAAGAATTAAGCAAAACTATCGAAAATAATAACGAACAGATAAATAAGAAGATTGAGGAGGAGATGACGGGGATCCGACAAGAGATTTCCGAAATAAACGGAAAATGGGAAAACACGAGTCAGGAATTACAACAAACGAAGGAAGACTTCGGCAACTGAATGACTAACCTAGAAGAAGACAGTCAGATTCGAATGGAGTCCATACGAACCGCAACCGAAGAAAACATAACCCAGGTGCGGACAGACTTCGGAAAGAGATGTCGGGAGATCGACACAGCCGTAAGCGAAGTTCGCGGGCAAGGTCAGCACAATCAGGATAAAATTGAAGAGATCCAGAAACGGGAAATCGCCAAAATCAGAGAGGAGTTGGAAATTATTAATAGCAGACCACCCATAATATCGCAATTCCAACACATGGACAACCGGGAGGTCATCAATTTTAAACAGTACAAGCGGAACCAGATGAAATTCCTTGAGAGAGTTGATGAACAACTGGTAAAGACTCGGGAGAATCGATGGACAATCATCCGAGGATACTTGGACGAATACTTCCGGGATATAAATGACAACTGGTGGACGGCAACGAGACACGACCTCACGAGTTACGAGGAATTCAAAGATGTGTTTAAGGGAAAATACTGGTCAGAAGCAACCCAGAACATCGTCCGAGATAACATATGTTTCGGCAGATATGAATGCCAGCAGAGGGACGACTTTCACCGCCTATTTTTTTGGGAAGGTCTGTCTAGCGAGGAACCTGGAGCCGAAAATTTCTGAAGAGAGCTTGGTCACAAATCTTGCTTTTCATTATGAAGAGGTTGTCTCCAGAGCGCGACTCGGCAGTCAGATCAAGACAATACAATCGATGGCATCCCTGTTAGAAGATTACGAAAGGGAGCGATACTATCTCAGAAGTCGACAACGGGACGACAGGGGTGACAACAAAAACTTCCAGAACGGTAACCACTTCAATAACTACAATTACCGCTCAAACTATAACAGCCGTAATAACAATAACAACCACACCAATCAGTCGTATAATAGACAAAATAGTAGCCATCCGGCCAATGAACAAAACAACGGTTATAATAGTAACAATCGGCCAAACAACCAAAATAATCAATACAACCGGCCAAATAATCCACAGCGTCAACACTATAGGCCGAATAACCCAAACTACAACCGGCCAAATATCAATAATAATAATAACGACCCTAGAAATCGAAATAACCAGGATCGTAACTACCGCCAAGTACACTATGTGAGGGCCGAAGATGACGGGAGAGGCAGGTCGTATTATCAAGGACGACAAAGTACCTACCGAAACGCATACGGACACCGGTACTGTAACAGCAACTACGGACGGGATACCAGAACCAATGAAGGCAGAAGTCGTAGTCAAGAAGTATACCGGCGTGACCACTATGAAGAAGATCGTAACCAGCCTGAACCCCGACCGTCAACAAGCGGAAGTCAGCCGACGAGTCAACAAGACAGGCGTGACGAACAGCCCGAGCCGGCTTTAAACTAAGAGTGGCAGTGAAAAATCTACTTGCACCCTTACTGAACCAATCTATTGGGTTAAATCGTAACGTTGCTCAAGCAAACAATGAACTAATAATTACAATCGTACGCAATAATTACCGGTACTTAAAGAATATAAGGGAAGAATTGCTCGAAGAAAAAGAGAACCAATCTGATAACAACCACAACAGTGAAATTGCTTATATCTCGACTAAAGTTAACGGAGTACCAACGCGAGTAATGATAGACACGGGATCCAACATTTCATTAATCGACACTATCGAACTGCATAGAATAAAGGAAGGGAATAAGATGACTATACTTACATTACCCATCAGCAACATTGTCCTTGTAGGAGCGACCGGGCGACAGAATAGAACCGTCCGAAAACAGGTACAATTCGAACTGACGAGCGACGGACAAACCATAACAATGACATTCCTAGTAGCCAGTGGATTACATTCCAGATGCTAATTGGTTGCGATATGCTGCGCCAGTACTCAGCTATAATTGACCTAAATAAATCCAAACTATTCTTGAAGAAGGGTGACTTGCAATGGACCACAGATTTGATCGGTAGTGACGACAAACAGTCGAACAGAACCACGTATCATATCCAGAAATACCGAAATACTGGGGAACAAACAACGAACAATGGAATTTGTGACGAGACCGACAATGAACAGCTATGGCACGAAAAGATCGAAGAGATCCGAACTTTCCAGAGAGAGAAGACGAACGCACAATTAACCGTTCAACAAGCGGAACAACTTATAGACGTGTATAATAGACACCGACACGTATTTTCAGATACACCTGGGAAGGTCAGAGATTATCAGTGCGAAATTGAATTCCGAGAGCCTGTCAACTTTAATAAAAAATCTTACCCGATCGCATTTTCATTGAAGGAAGCGGTGAGAAGAGAAATTACTTCATTAATCCAATTTCCCAATGGAGCAGAATACCAGTTCGATAACATGCAATTTCACAACAAGATACTCGAGAAGACGGACAAGATACGACAAAGATATAAGCAATTGCAACAAAAACCCATACAATATCAGATCGGAGAGCAAGTGTTACTTAAAGACAGAGAGTTACCAAGTACCATGGAGGGGATAGCCAAGAAGCTATTGCTACTTTACGCCGGACCTTATATAGTGAGTAAAGATAATCAAAATAGAACATATGAGATCGTAGACCCAAGTACACAAAGAAGAAAGGGAACATATAACCAATCTTCAATGAAAAAATATTATTAAATGCAAGAAAAGCATCCTGAACCCGATTAATAAATAATTAGTGTTGAAAGAGAAGTAATAAAAAACTAATGACAATAAAATCATGTGTATCATACCCATTAGTAATATCGTATCAATAAGAGCTAAAGAGTACAGGGTAAGAAAAAAAATTTTATAATTTGAAATAATGTATTGTATAACCTAAATAACAATAATGTGGAAAATCCCATAATGATATTTATTTATAGTCGCATTTAGACTACTTATATAATTTTGTTAATGATTGACTGTAGATGATCCAGCAATCATATGCCTGGGCAGACGATACGTTCTTCTGTAGCCAGATGGTATAAAGCCGTCAAAACCCAGACGGCGGAGCAAAGGAGTCAACAGTACGTTCCTCCGGTCCGAATCAATATAATGTTAGGGAAGAAATGTTAGGGAATTAGATATTATAGGGATAAAAAACATTAAACAAGAATATAATACAGGAGATCAAGGAGAATACTGACACTAAATAAAGCATTAAGAGCCGACAGCTCAAAACTAACAAGTGATCAATAAAATAAATTAAATATATGATTGATAATTTCACTCAAACACCTGAGCGATATTTGCTGAAATAATCAATTTTAGTGCCAGGGCAATATGTAAGGGTACTTATCTTCAACATACATTTATGAAGCAACATGATAAGAATAAAATACTAAATGATTAACACTATGAATAAAAAGGGATGAGTCAGAGATAAAGGAATGGGTAATTAACATAATAATGCGCTCAAACAAATATAAGTATTAATAAAAGTAACCTCTGATAAGAGAAATGTAGCAAGCAACAAAACAAAACTTGAAAAAACGATAGTACAATGTGATTTAACCATAATAACCCAATAGATGGTAAGTGAGAAGGTAGAACCAGCCCCAATACAAGTGATAGGAGATATAAAAACAAATAAGATAAGTGAGTAGGTAGAACAAGCCCCAGCCCCAGTGATAGGACATATAAATGAAATAAAATGAAAGAAAATGAGAAGAAATGGAAAGACACAAATGAATAATATAGAACAGAAAATGAGAAATGTTACACTCAAATAAAGTAATGGAAAAAGAAACCAAAAATAATAAATGTAAAAGAATAATTATTAGTATCAACTAATTAATCAATGTAAATGATAAGTATTAAAATCCAATAAAGTAATGACAAAATAAAAGTACACTAACCAAATAAATAGAGAGTAAATATTATAAATCACTCTATAATGATATGAACTTTTTAACAGTATAACCAACCATTGTAAAGTGAGAGATAATTAGATAGTGAACATGAGTAAGTGAGAACAAGAATTTAATGTTAGGAAATACCCACTAGTAACAATTAAATAATATAAAAAGTGCAAAGTGTAAGTGTAAACCCCACAAAATAGATAGAAACCCTATTGATAGGGATAGACGCCCAAAAACCAGTGATAAACACAAAAGGTTAATGGTGAACAGTGTTAGTAAATAAGAATATTGTTATTATTAAGATTAAGATTAATTGTAGATGAGGAATACAAGGATATTCAGAGAAAAAATCCCAGGAAGAGTCAAAAGTTAGTGTTACCCTGGTTAGAGAGTAAAGATTAGAATAGATAAATATAATAAAGAATAGAAATGCAAAAACAATAAATATCCTATGTTCTAAGGGACAGTTAATTAACTAAAGTAAATGACGTGATGATGTTTATCACCAAAAAATAAATAAGAAGTAACAAATTGTAAACAAAAGTATCATAATAACTGTTATAGGATTGTTTGATTAAATTTATGAACAGTAATATGGCTGAAAGAGTTATACAGACCATAAGCCTAAATGTTATGTTATATTTTATAGAGAATAGTAAATAATAAACCAATTATATACCATGGCGATATAGATAAGAAAATAGATAAATTCATGCAAACATAATAATACTAGAAAAGCAGTTAGAAAATAATAGACAAACCATAATATGGAAACTAAGGAAAACATACAATTATAAGAAAGCAGACACAAAACAATTCAACAAATAAACAAATCATTTGTAACACAAAACAAAACATGTATATAAGGGTAAAACAATATGTAATTTGTACAAAATAAGAAAATATAGCCAATTACTACATAGGCCTATGAAATGCCTAACTGTAAGAAACCAATAACAACAAATTGTAAGAAATTAACTACGATATTAGCAAATCCAAGGCAAGTAACTAGTCAATGATAATTAGTGAATCATTTTACGAGATAAGTGTTAAATTAAGGACATAAAATAAGAAAGAAATGTAATTAAATAATATAAACATAACTGTCAAAACATAATACATAAGCAAACCCAGCTTTGTGGGATGTCAAAATGATCTGTGAAAGAAAATGCGAACAGTTGTAATAATATCTCATACTTAAATAAGAAGACCGAAGAATAATAGCAATCAGAAGATATCTAATCATTTTGAATAAAAATTCAAATATTCTAACAATGGGCTTAAGTCGTGAATAGCCAATCAGAATCAATCGGTTACCATGACAACTGAACGTTATTTATGAATATTCCGTTAGAAACTGTTCATTCCAAAGTGACGCTCAAGAGGAATAGACGCCAAGCCGTAAATGGCCCAATTTTTAATTTAAAACAACCAAAAGTAACCAAATTTATTAAAATGAAGAACCAAACTACCTGATGAGGAACTAAAATACATTCAACCTAGGCCAGATTAATTAATTCCAAATTAATTAAGTTCGATCAACTAATACGAAAAAGACGCAAGGCGTGATTGAATCCCAAGATGATTGAAGATTGAAGACCAAACGATGACCTAACCTAATTCAACTGAATGACACTACACCTTAAGTCAACTGATTGATAAGTATTGCTGAATTACCCGAATTCAAATAAAAAATTCTCTTTAATTTTTTCACTACACTTTGAACTCTCACTATAAACTGATGATCTTATTTCTTTCAAAGATTAATTGAAAAACAAAACACTAAACTTATGTGAACGAGAAAAATAACCTGTACAAAAATTACGAACTTTTTAAACACACTTTATAACACTTCAAGAACAAATTGTAATTACTCCTTATACTATATAAGTACCAGTAATGTAAGGTAGTGTAATCATAACTGATCCTTTTTCGTAAACCAAAAGAATCCAGATTTATTGAACGAAACATTGTAAAAAGTAAACATTTTCTGTCTGACTAACTAACATCGTTCAAAATCGATTTCGCCAAGCCTTGAGAATAATTGTCTCACTGTCGGAGCAAATTTGTTTAATAACAAAATATAATTATTGTATAATACTAAATGATTACTAATCACAATTTAATAAACTAGTACAGAGTCGTGACCACTGTTCTTTAATCCATATGAAATTGTGTTATATGATTTGTGTATACTAGGGACGAGCGACAGTGGCGGTAAACGCTAGACATCGGAAACTCGGCGAACTACATAATCAATTCGCACGCTGCGGGAATATTTGAATTCACCATACCGTCATAGCCACAAACGCTCAATCGTCCTATATTCTATTTTAATTGTTTTCAGTTAAAACAATTTGGCGCCACCCGGGAAATACAACACTTATAGAAGAACAGGTAAGGATTCCACTCGAGGGTACTGGTAATTCGAAGGATCGCTGTGGACATCGTCAGCGTGAACATTAAGTAACGACCACACGTGTGAGGCGAACGCACGATATACACATTTGGCAAAGACGACAGAGATTCGTCGTTACAATGTGGCTTCCATCGCGGGGCTTAAAAGAGGCGGACGTCTCGTCGTTACAAAGTGGCGCACCAACTAGTGAGGCTAGATTTACAAGAAGAATAAGATCTAGCGGCGGTTACGAAAAAAGGAGAACAAGATGCATAAGAGGGCGTCATCACTGAGACGGACGAAGGAGGCCGAAAAAGAAATTAGAGTGGAAGAGATGGAGTCAACATCGGTTGAAGAAGTGGAGACGGGCGACAAGGCGGAAAGTAGAGGAGAACCAAATGTGCTAAAAATGTTGGAATCTAGAAAAGATGGACAGAAACGAGGAGAGTCTGAAACAAATTAAGGACGATATTAAACAAATGAACGAAAAATTGGACAAGAACAGGGAGGAAACCAATAAAAATATAAAGTCATTAAAAGGAGATAAACAAAAAATAAGCCAGCAAATGGCCAAAAATAGTAATAAAATGGACGAAAAACTGGAAAACTTAAAAGAAGAATTGAAACTGAACAACCAGAAAAACTGGAGGAGTTGAAAGAAGAATTAAGCAAAACTATCGAAAATAATAACGAACAGATAAATAAGAAGATTGAGGAGGAGATGACGGGGATCCGACAAGAGATTTCCGAAATAAACGGAAAATGGGAAAACACGAGTCAGGAATTACAACAAACGAAGGAAGACTTCGGCAACTGAATGACTAACCTAGAAGAAGACAGTCAGATTCGAATGGAGTCCATACGAACCGCAACCGAAGAAAACATAACCCAGGTGCGGACAGACTTCGGAAAGAGATGTCGGGAGATCGACACAGCCGTAAGCGAAGTTCGCGGGCAAGGTCAGCACAATCAGGATAAAATTGAAGAGATCCAGAAACGGGAAATCGAGAAAATCAGAGAGGAGTTGGAAATTATTAATAGCAGACCACCCATAATATCGCAATTCCAACACATGGACAACCGGGAGGTCATCAATTTTAAACAGTACAAGCGGAACCAGATGAAATTCCTTGAGAGAGTTGATGAACAACTGGTAAAGACTCGGGAGAATCGATGGACAATCATCCGAGGATACTTGGACGAATACTTCCGGGATATAAATGACAACTGGTGGACGGCAACGAGACACGACCTCACGAGTTACGAGGAATTCAAAGATGTGTTTAAGGGAAAATACTGGTCAGAAGCAACCCAGAACATCGTCCGAGATAACATATGTTTCGGCAGATATGAATGCCAGCAGAGGGACGACTTTCACCGCCTATTTTTTTGGGAAGGTCTGTCTAGCGAGGAACCTGGAGCCGAAAATTTCTGAAGAGAGCTTGGTCACAAATCTTGCTTTTCATTATGAAGAGGGTGTCTCCAGAGCGCGACTCGGCAGTCAGATCAAGACAATACAATCGATGGCATCCCTGTTAGAAGATTACGAAAGGGAGCGATACTATCTCAGAAGTCGACAACGGGACGACAGGGGTGACAACAAAAACTTCCAGAACGGTAACCACTTCAATAACTACAATTACCGCTCAAACTATAACAGCCGTAATAACAATAACAACCACACCAATCAGTCGTATAATAGACAAAATAGTAGCCATCCGGCCAATGAACAAAACAACGGTTATAATAGTAACAATCGGCCAAACAACCAAAATAATCAATACAACCGGCCAAATAATCCACAGCATCAACACTATAGGCCGAATAACCCAAACTACAACCGGCCAAATATCAATAATAATAATAACGACCCTAGAAATCGAAATAACCAGGATCGTAACTACCGCCAAGTACACTATGTGAGGGCCGAAGATGACGGGAGAGGCAGGTCGTATTATCAAGGACGACAAAGTACCTACCGAAACGCATACGGACACCGGTACTGTAACAGCAACTACGGACGGGATACCAGAACCAATGAAGGCAGAAGTCGTAGTCAAGAAGTATACCGGCGTGACCACTATGAAGAAGATCGTAACCAGCCTGAACCCCGACCGTCAACAAGCGGAAGTCAGCCGACGAGTCAACAAGACAGGCGTGACGAACAGCCCGAGCCGGCTTTAAACTAAGAGTGGCAGTGAAAAATCTACTTGCACCCTTACTGAACCAATCTATTGGGTTAAATCGTAACGTTGCTCAAGCAAACAATGAACTAATAATTACAATCGTACGCAATAATTACCGGTACTTAAAGAATATAAGGGAAGAATTGCTCGAAGAAAAAGACAACCAATCTGATAACAACCACAACAGTGAAATTGCTTATATCTCGACTAAAGTTAACGGAGTACCAACGCGAGTAATGATAGACACGGGATCCAACATTTCATTAATCGACACTATCGAACTGCATAGAATAAAGGAAGGGAATAAGATGACTATACTTACATTACCCATCAGCAACATTGTCCTTGTAGGAGCGACCGGGCGACAGAATAGAACCGTCCGAAAACAGGTACAATTCGAACTGACGAGCGACGGGCAAACCATAACAATGACATTCCTAGTAGCCAGTGGATTACATTCCAGATGCTAATTGGTTGCGATATGTTGCGCCAGTACTCAGCTATAATTGACCTAAATAAATCCAAACTATTCTTGAAGAAGGGTGACTTGCAATGGACCACAGATTTGATCGGTAGTGACGAAAAACAGTCGAACTGAACCACGTATCATATCCAGAAATACCGAAATACTGGGGAACAAACAACGAACAATGGAATTTGCGACGAGACCGACAATGAACAGCTATGGCACGAAAAGATCGAAGAGATCCGAACTTTCCAGAGAGAGAAAACGAACGCACAATTAACCGTTCAACAAGCGGAACAACTTATAGACGTGTATAATAGACACCGACACGTATTTTCAGATACACCTGGGAAGGTCAGAGATTATCAGTGCGAAATTGAATTCCGAGAGCCTGTCAACTTTAATAAAAAATCTTACCCGATCGCATTTTCATTGAAGGAAGCGGTGAGAAGAGAAATTACTTCATTAATCCAATTTCCCAATGGAGCAGAATACCAGTTCGATAACATGCAATTTCACAACAAGATACTCGAGAAGACGGACAAGATACGACAAAGATATAAGCAATTGCAACAAAAACCCATACAATATCAGATCGGAGAGCAAGTGTTACTTAAAAACAGAGAGTTACCAAGTACCATGGAGGGGATAGCCAAGAAGCTATTGCTACTTTACGCCGGATCTTATATAGTGAGTAAAGATAATCAAAATAGAACATATGAGATCGTAGACCCAAGTACACAAAGAAGAAAGGGAACATATAAACAATCTTCAATGAAAAAATATTATTAAATGCAAGAAAAGCATCCTGAACCCGATTAATAAATAATTAGTGTTGAAAGAGAAGTAATAAAAAACTAATGACAATAAAATCATGTGTATCATACCCATTAGTAATATCGTATCAATAAGAGCTAAAGAGTACAGGGTAAGAAAAAAAATTTTAAAATTTGAAATAATGTATTGTATAATCTAAATAACAATAATGTGGAAATTCCCATAATGATATTTATTTATAGTCGCATTTAGACTACTTATATAATTTTGTTAATGATTGACTGTAGATGATCCAGCAATCATATGCCTGGGCAGACGATACGTTCTTCTGTAGCCAGATGGTATAAAGCCGTCAAAACACAGACGGCGGAGCAAAGGAGTCAACAGTACGTTCCTCCGGTCCGAATCAATATAATGTTAGGGAAGAAATGTTAGGGAATTAGATATTATAGGGATAAAAAACATTAAACAAGAATATAATACAGGAGATCAAGGAGAATACTGACACTAAATAAAGCATTAAGAGCCGACAGCTCAAAACTAACAAGTGATCAATAAAATAAATTAAATATATGATTGATAATTTCACTCAAACACCTGAGCGATATTTGCTGAAATAATCAATTTTAGTGCCAGGGCAATATGTAAGGGTACTTATCTTCAACATACATTTATGAAGCAACATGATAAGAATAAAATACTAAATGATTAACACTATGAATAAAAAGGGATGAGTCAGAGATAAAGGAATGGGTAATTAACATAATAATGCGCTCAAACAAATATAAGTATTAATAAAAGTAACCTCTGATAAGAGAAATGTAGCAAGCAACAAAACAAAACTTGAAAAAACGATAGTACAATGCGATTTAGCCATAATAACCCAATAGACGGTAAGTGAGAAGGTAGAACCAGCCCCAATACAAGTGATAGGAGATATAAAAACAAATAAGATAAGTGAGTAGGTAGAACAAGCCCCAACCCCAGTGATAGAACATATAAATGAAATAAAATGAAAGAAAATGAGAAGAAATGAAAAGACACAAATGAATAATATAGAACAGAAAAGGATAAATGTTACACTCAAATAAAGTAATGAAAAAAGAAACCAAAAATAATAAATGTAAAAGAATAATTATTAGTATCAACTAATTAATCAATGTAAATGATAAGTATTAAAATCCAATAAAGTAATGACAAAATAAAAGTACACTAACCAAATAAATAGAGAGTAAATATTATAAATCACTCTATAATGATATGAACTTTTTAACAGTATAACCAACTATTGTAAAGTGAGAGATAATTAGATAGTGAACATGAGTAAGTGAGAACAAGAATTTAATGTTAGGAAATACCCACTAGTAACAATTAAATAATATAAAAAGTGCAAAGTGTAAGTGTAAACCCCACAAAATAGATAGAAACCCTATTGATAGGGATAGACGCCCAAAAACCAGTGATAAACACAATAGGTTAATGGTGAACAGTGTTAGTAAATAAGGATATTGTTATTATTAAGATTAAGATTAATTGTAGATGAGGAATACAACGATATTCAGGGAAAAAATCCCAGGAAGAGTCAATAGTTAGTGTTACCCTGGTTAAAGAGTAAAGATTAGAATAGAAAAATACAATAAAGAATAGAAATGCAAAAACAATAAATATCCTATGTTCTAAGGGACAGTTAATTAACTAAAGTAAATGACGTGATGATGTTTATCACCAAAAAATAAATAAGAAGTAACAAATTGTAAACAAAAGTATCATAATAACTGTTATAGGATTGTTTGATTAAATTTATGAACAGTAATATGGCTGAAAGAGTTATACAGACCATAAGCCTAAATGTTATGTTATATTTTATAGAGAATAGTAAATAATAAACCAATTATATACCATGGCGATATAGATAAGAAAATAGATAAATTCATGCAAACATAATAATACTAGAAAAGCAGTTAGAAAATAATAGACAAACCATAATATGGAAACTAAGGAAAACATACAATTATAAGAAAGCAGACCCAAAACAATTCAACAAATAAACAAATCATTTGTAACACAAAACAAAACATGTATATAAGGGTAAAACAATATGTAATTTGTATAAAATAAGAAAATATAGCCAATTACTACATAGGCCTATGAAATGCCTAACTGTAAGAAACCAATAACAACAAATTGTAAGAAATTAACTATGATATTAGCAAATCCAAGGCAAGTAACTAGTCAATGATAATTAGTGAATCATTTTACGAGATAAGTGTTAAATTAAGGACATAAAATAAGAAAGAAATGTAATTAAATAATATAAACATAACTGTCAAAACATAATACATAAGCAAACCCGGATTTTTGGGATGTCAAAATGATCTTTGAAAGAAATTACGAACAGTTGTGATAATATCTCATACTTAAATAAGAAGACCGAAGAATAATAGCAAGCAGAAGATATCTAATCATTTTGAATAAAAATTCAAATATTCTAACAATGGGCTTAAGTCGTGAATAGCCAATCAGAGTCAATCGGTTACCATGACAACTGAACGTTATTTATGAATATTCCGTTAGAAACTGTGCATTCCAAAGTGACGCTCAAGAGGAATAGACGCCAACCCGTAAATGGCCCAATTTTTAATTTAAAACAACCAAAAGTAACCAAATTTATTAAAATGAAGAACCAAACTACCTGATGAGGAACTAAAATACATTCAACCTTGGCCAGATTAATTAATTCCAAATTAATTAAGTTCGATCAACTAATACGAAAAAGACGCAAGGCGTGATTGAATCCCAAGATGATTGAAGATTGAAGACCAAACGATGACCTAACCTAATTCAACTGAATGACACTACACCTTAAGTCAACTGATTGATAAGTATTGCTGAATTACCCGAATTCAAATTAAAAATTCTCTTTAATTTTTTTTCACTACACTTTGAACTCTCACTATAAACTGATGATCTTATTTCTTTCAAAGATTAATTGAAAAACAAAACACTAAACTTATGTGAACGAGAAAAATAACCTGTACAAAAATTACGAACTTTTGAAACACACTTTATAACACTTCAAGAACAAATTGTAATTACTCCTTATACTATATAAGTACCAGTAATGTAAGGTAGTGTAATCATAACTGATCCTTTTTCGTAAACCAAAAGAATCCAGATTTATTGAACGAAACATTGTAAAAAGTAAACATTTTCTGTAGACGCCATATCTGACTAACTAACATCGTTCAAAATCGATTTCGCTAAGCCTTGAGAATAATTGTCTCACTGTCGGAGCGAATTTGTTTAATAACAAAATATAATTATTGTATAATACTAAATGATTACTAATCACAATTTAATAAACTAGTACAGAGTCGTGACCACTGTTCTTTAATCCATATGAAATTGTGTTATATGATTTGTGTATACTAGGGACGAGCGACAGTGGCGGTAAACGCTAGACATCGGAAACTCGGCGAACTACATAATCAATTCGCACGCGGCGGGAATAATTGAATTCACCATACCGTCATAGCCACAAACGCTCAATCGTCCTATTTTCTATTTTAATTGTTTTCAGTTAAAACAATTTGGCGCCCCCCGGGAAATACAACACTTATAGAAGAACAGGTAAGGATTCCACTCGAGGGTACTGGTAATTCGAAGGATCGCTGTGGACATCGTCAGCGTGAACATTAAGTAACGACCACACGTGTGAGGCGAACGCACGATATACACATTTGACAAAGACGAGTGTAACCCCTCTTTCCCTTTTATGCTTTATAAAAAAAAATAATCCTTTTTTGGTATTTTTTTTTGAAAGAGAGAGGCCACTCGTTATTTAAAACTAGGCAAGAGCCTAGAGAAGCCAAAAATGCTCTGGGTCCAGTATGACGGGACTTGCAATTAAACTCGGTAGTTAATCAACAATAACAATTTTTATTGTTGCCCCCATAATTCATTACATGGAAGTATCACAATCAGCAATAAATAACAAAATACATACTAAATAAGTAGTGTCCACAAGTTCCTTAAATTGTATATATATATAGAGCAACATCCCATAAATTATATAAATTCCCCCCCCTTTTAATAACACTTAACATTGACATCACATATAGAAACACAAAGACACATAGACTCATAATAGCATCACAATACTCATGTTCGACCTGGCCGACAGGCAGTATTTCTATAAAGCCCCAAAACCAGCAATCATAAATATTTAACTTCCAGCCACAATTGGAATTAATCCTTTAAGACCCATAATTCATTTACTCCATTAAATGAAACCAACAAAAATTTTTAAAACCCCAAAAAGATGATAATGACTAATAAAAGCATAATGATAGGCCGGACAGCCCATATGAATTGATAACATCTAATAAATTGCCAATTATGAGCATATGAAAATCTTTAAGTGTCTTGAACTGTATACAAGTGGGAAAAACCCTTATCACATAAGTTTAAGCAATCATAATTTTCTAAAATATTAATTCTTGTGTTACAAATACAGATTTATACATGTATCAGGAAATTGTTCCTTAATGAAAATGATTTAATTCAACAGACAATAATCAGTAGCATCAGTATGCTTTTACAATGTCAAAATTATCAGTATCTGCCCACAAAACATAAAATTTCTTTTCTCTTAAAGTCAGACATCTGTGTATAATTGGGTTTAAAATAACAGCCTGTTGTATCCTAGCAGATGTGGAAGCGCGCCAGCATGTGCCAGACTCTATGAGACAGGTATCAGACCTGCCTAAAACTGTATCGACATGTGCTTAACTTGAGGGAAAAAACTATGTCCATTTTACACCCGAAAACAGCCTGAAAAACGAAACCCCCAGCCCTTAAATGTTAAACCAAAATGAGAATAAAATATGAACCCCCTTCTGAACCAGCCGGAACAGAACCAATAACATGTGACTTAATTTTTATATCGAAAGTATAATGACACTAAGGCCCTTGTATATATATAAAGTATATATAAGAGTAAAAAAAACTCTGGCACGCTCCCCCAGTGCAGCACACAATTACAATCATAGTACTTTAGAGTTATGGAGTAATATTATAAAAGTCAAATAATATTCATAATGAATGTTCAGTTGACACACCCCAGATCGGACTGTCTAGCAGCGTGGGCACATGGTTTAAAAAGAAAACAAGTTGTAACTCAGATGAACGGCGGGCCAGGCCAACGAAAAATAAAAAGAGTTTATATCACCTTAATAGCAGGCGTAGGATGCATCTTATGGCTGGTCAACAAACTCCCTCCTCCGAACAGGTGCGTGTTGGATGGCTCATGGCTGGTGAAGGTGTCGGTACACCAGCAGAGACCAAAATCTCCGACTGGGAGCGAGAACCCGGGAAGTCTCGAAAATTTAGCTTGCCATTAGGTTGAGAAGAAACTACGCAATCACTGTCTGTCCGAGGTTGGGGAGCCTGTTGATTCCTTTAAAGACTGCGTGTGACTGAGAGCTACATCAGTAACACAACGAACGGCAACTGCGCCGAGAGATGCGCGGGCAGTCCCCCAGTGCCGTCCAGATATCGGCGTTGTAATCGACATTGGTACTCGCGTTTATATTAAAATAAAATTTATAATACCTTCAGTTGCCGGGTTATGCAAACACCGGCACACCCCCACCCCAAAAGGGCAACCTGGTTGCCCCACACTTGAACTCGGGAGGATACCCTGCAGTGTACCCCCTTCCAAAGCGAACCTAGTGGACTTGGTGGTCATGGCGACCCAGCGGCACTTGCTCTCAGGAGAACAGAGGCTCAGAAGGAAAACGAAAGAGATGAAAGGAGACGTGTAATGTATAAGTGTGCGGGTGCTGCGCGCTGACCTGATCAGGGCCAGCCCACAGCCAGAAGGGACAGAGAAGAAAAGACGAAAGAAAAGTTGGGGAGCTCCCTGAGTTCTGACCTCCTGAGGCTTGTCCACTCAAGCCTGAACACAAATGCCACCTTATCGGGGCCACTTGCCCTATATTCTTACGGGAGGGATTCCCCGATATGGAACTCATTTTCAACAATACCGTCACTGCACGGGGCAAGGGGGGAAAGGGGAAATGATGGTCTCCATGATACAATGCTCCCAACTCTTGACCGGACGCAAAGCAATGCTACTTGTCAATATGAGAATCACCCAATATACAAATAAGTTTTACATGTGTGCTCCAAGGGCATGCCGAAAACTTACCGCGTGGATGAAGTGCAGGACCGACCTCACCCACGCGACAAGTTTCGCTCCTCTCTCTAACTCCTTATTTTTTTTTAAGGGGAAGGTTAGGAAATCGGGAAGACGGAGAGGGCAAGGATGATTGAAAGGTCATGGGCTGGGACTAAAGGTAAGGACATGGCTCCCTCCGGAAATAAGGACGAATGGAGAAAACCAAGGCTCGCGCAGGCAAGGGCGCATCCCTGAAGTAGACGAACCCCACTGGGACTGTGAGAAACATCTACCCGCTACCCTAGCGTTCTCAACAACACCCCCGGAGCACACCCTTTCAAAATGACAAAATCTCTACTCACACAGAGACCACCAATTATTCCCCCACCCCGTCAGCGCGTTTACCCCTTTCTACATAACTTCAATTTCGAGATATGCGTGGTAATCTCCTTCGAATTACCACCCGGTTCTTCCAACCGAGCCGTCACCGGTGACGCGAACCCCAGGATACGATATGGCCCCGACCAACGATAGCATAACTTAGCGGCTCTTTTGTCCACAGCTGAGCTGATCGGATGGCTTTGACAGTAGACCCAGCCTCCGGTCTGGAAGGGGTTAGGAATTAGCCCCTGATTGTATCGTCGACGGACCCGCTCGTGCGCTCGCAGCAAATTCTTCCGAGACTCCCTCCACCTCTCTGCAGTTCCATTATCTGGCTCCCGTGGAAGAAGATCATCAATATTCCACAATTTAGTCAACGGGAGTGCGGGCGAGAATCCAAACATGATCTCAAAGGGAACGGCCTTATGACTGTCATGCAGGGCCGTATTAAAGGCTAGCTTTAACCACTTCAGATTCTGGTCCCAGGTGGTCTGTTACTCAGCGTGATAAGCAATGAGTGCGGACCTGAGATTCCTGTTGAATCTCTCCGCATGGGAAGGCTGTGGGTAATACGGAGAAGTGGTTACATGTCTGATTCCGCTGGCGAAACACATCCGCCGGAACTCACCCGAAATGAACTGGGGGCCATTGTCGGAGACAATGATGGTCGGAAGGCCGAAATGCTGAAAGATGTGGTTCTGGAGCGCGCTTATGGTCAAACGAGCCGTTGCCTGCCGTAAGGGCAGTAGCCAGGCAAACTTCGAAAAAGCATCCACACAGACAAGTAGGTAAGAATTACCTGACTTGCTACGCGGGAAGGGTCCCACGTTGTCGATGAATAACTTCTCCATCGGTCTGCTCGCCACGTCCGATGACAACAACCCTAACTTAGTGTTCTGGGCAGGTTTACTCAAGCCACACAGATAACAGCTCTTAAACCTCGTAGCGATGTCCCTATCCATGCCCTTCCAGATGAAATGGCTTCTAATACTGGAAACGGTCTTCGAAATTCCCTTGTGGCCTCCTACTGGGGAATTATGATAATAACTGAAGACCATGGGCACTAACTTGCTAGGCAGCACGATCTTAGGGGCACGTCCCTTTCTTTCTCTACAACACAGGACGCCCTTGGACAATAAGTAAGGGGCCTGTACGTTACCCTCCTTTATATTCTGGATGATAGGACCCAGCTCTTCATCGTTCAACTGATGGGGTAACACATCAGTGAAGGCTAGCGGAAAGTCTAGTAGAACAGAACAGGGTTGCTCAGATTGGACTTCACTGGGCTGGGAAAACATTCGTGACAAAGCATCTGCAACTACATTTTGAGTTCCCCTAATGTGTTGCACCTTGAACTTAAAGGATGAGATCTTGACCACCCATCTACCAATTTTACCCAGTTGCCGGGGATGAGCAAGAAGCCAAGAGAGAGCCTGATTGTCGGTCTCGAGCAGGAACTCAGCGTGTTCCAGAAAACGCCTGAACTTATCTAGAGCGTATACAACAGCTAAACACTCTAGCTCATACACTGAAGACTTTCTTTCCTGCTGGGTCAATGTTCGGGAAATAAAGGCCACAGGCTGCCTAGCACCATCAATGACTTGGGACAGAACCGCCCCGAGCGCCACCGAACTCGCGTCCGTCTGCAGGACGAATGGCTGAGAAAAATCCGGCATCCGTAGCACCGGTGGGGAGGTGATAGCTTCCTTCAAAGTTTCGAAGGCCTTCTGCTGGCTCTCACCCCACACAAATTTAGCTCCCTTCTTTCTCAATTCGTTTAAGGGTGCAGCTATCTCTGCTGCGTTAGGAATAAATCTTCTGTAAAAATTAACCATGCCCACGAACCTGGCGATGCCCTTGGCATCCCTAGGCGGGGGAAAATCCCGGATACCCTGTGTCCTTTCAGGGTCCACGGTAACACCTCGGTGCGAGACCAGATGCCCCAGAAATGATATACTCTCTTGCGCAATTCGCACTTTCTCCGGATTAACCGTGAGGCCCGCGTTTCTCAACCTGCACATCACCTCCCTTAGATGACATAGATGTTCATCATACGTTTTGCTGTATACTAGCAAATCGTCTAAATAATTGAAAATAAATTTAAATTTCACATCCTGAAACACCAGGTCAAGCAGACGCGTTAGGGTTTGGGCGCCCACTGCCAGACCCATAGGGACCCGCGTATACTGGTATAAATTCCACGGGACGCAGAACGCAGTGTAAGGTCTACTTTCCTTGGATAAAGGGATTTGGTGATATGCAGCATTGAGATCAATTACGGTGAAGTACTTGGCCTCACTAAACCAATCGAAAGCCGAGTGGAGATCCGGAAGGGGAACCGAATCCACCTCAATGTTAGCGTTCAATTTTCGGTAATCAATCACCACGCGGTGCTTACCCCCAGGCTTGGGTACCAGGAAGGCTGGACTGGCATAACTGGAATTGGAAGGTTCAATGACCCCTTGCTCTAACAGCTCTTGAACCTTCTCCCTTAGAACGGCCATTTTCGGAGGGGCGAATTTATATGGATGTGACCTCACTATCTTGGAATCAGTTAGGCGAATTTTGTATTCCAATAAGTGTGTGAGTCCCAAAGCAGGAGTTAACACTGAGGGAAATTCCTCACACAGTTGGTCTAAGGCCTTCTGCTGGGCGGGAGTGAGATGGTCTCGTGCAGAATCGGGACAAGCTACCTCTTGGATACCTCCCTTAGCTCCCTGGTATCCAAGGAAAGGAATAACAACTCCCCGATTAAATTTGAAATAACATTGGTGCCCATGGATGTCCAACACGAGACCACTTTTAGCGATGAAATCGGCACCAACGATACAATCAACTCCCAGAGCCGGAGAAACTAGAAAAGGCCACACCCAAGAAAAACCATCGATCTTGAATTTGAAGGAAATCACCCGGGAGATGGGCAGGATTTCCCGTGACGCAGTCCAGCATACTTCGGACGACCGATCCGACCGTTTTATTAAGCCCTGCTTTTCAAGGTCCGCACATACTCGAGATGAGATGATAGATCGGGCTGAACCGGAGTCAACTAACGCTCTGAGATGACCCTTTTTTACCTCGAGCGACAGGAAGGGGCATACAGAAGCCTTTTGCGGGACAGTAGCAAGGACCTTGATATCAGAAGAGTCAAGACCTATCCTTGGCCTGGAGGCACTTGAACACCGAAAAGTTTTAGGACGAGGGGAAGACAACCTCCGACTTGTCTTCCCCTGGTAACTTAGTTTTTTGAAGACCGGACCCTCGGGGAAAGCGTTGGACGCAGACCACCCTCCGTACAATCGCGAGCAACATGCCCCTGTCTTCGACAACGAAAACAAACCACGCCTCTCAACGGTCCACCTCGATCGCCGCTGGTTCCTTCCGGTCGGGGTTGGGACTGAACGACCCGTCGTTCCACCGCTCGAAACTCGCCCGGACTAGCCCTTACGGGCCCACGGGACTCATCAATCGCTTGTATGGCCTGGGATAACACACACATCTTATCGAGGTCTTCATAGCTGCGTGGTCGCTCGGCAAAAATTAAACGCGACCTCTCCTGGGGAGTGACCCCTTTGACAATCATCTGTACCACCTCCACCTCGGGCAGTCCCAACCCTAAAATTCGTGCAGCTTCACGGATACTACGCGCAAACTCAGCAAAATTCTCCCCGTGGGCTTGCACCCGATAACAATGCTTATGCTGCAGCTGCTCCCGCAATCGGCCAGGCACGCATGCGTCCAACACCCCCCGATGGAAAGACGTCACACTGCCGCCACATCGTATAGTTTGCGCGACCCGCTCAGCCATGGACCCCCGACAGTAGGGATACACGAGCTCGAGGAGGGTGCCATCCGACATCCCCGGGAAGTCGGACAGCTGGAACAAAATTTTAAAAAAAGCCATCAGCTTATCCACATCCAGACCATCAACGACCGGAAGCTGCTGGATAATGGAGGAAAGGGGGTTAGGTAACTTGTTATATGAAACTCTCGATCCGCCCGAGAACGTCGGCAATTGAGCCGGCGGATTCAGCGTCTGCCCCATGTCCAACTCAGGAGGCTGGGGAGAGTTCACGGGAGGGTGAGATTTCCCGGGCTCGAAATTCCGCAACGCTTTCGCCACCTGTTCCGAGATCAACTTCAGCGTGGCGCTGACCTCAGTGATCGTAGTTTGTGCGGACAAGTTCTTCAGTCGATGTTGCAGATGCTCCGCTCGTTGACGCACTCTCTGCCTCGCCCTGAGGCTGGACGGGGCCGACTCCAAATCTTCCATGACCTCCCGCAACTCTCCCCACTTCTCCTGGCACAGCTCGAGCTCCGCTGTCACATCGGTAATTTTCACAATCGACGTCGCCCCTCCAGAGGAGAGGGCGTCCCTTAACTGCTTCCTCAAGGAAGCGACATCCCCTTGGGGCCTCCCACCCCGGGACTTAATTTCAAACTCTAGCTCGTGTTTAAGAAACAGGTCGGGATTCATCCCACTCATGCCGCCAACCGATCTAATTATCACGCACGACACACACAACCATAAATAACATGAAAACACCAAAAACTGAACTGGAAAACCTTGAGTACTATCCTTCCATCAAGAGGACCCCAGGGTTCTCTAGCGCTGCAGAGACCTGGCCTACTTCTGAACCACCTACTAACACCACAGAAGGAGACAAGCAACAACCAACAATACTTAACATACATAACATCAAACATCAATCCGACACACACGTCTCACCAACACATAACTAACAGATACAAATTAGTAATCAGAATTCGCAACACAGGAATTTAGCCGGTGACGGTACCGACTTCCGATCGGGCCATACCGCATCCCGCTAATGCCACACGCTATACTCCGCCCTCGAATCAGCAACCTTCTATCACCCAGGCAACGCTTGAGACCCCCCGGCAGTTCAATTTTCCGAACACAAATACCCGCCCCAGTGGTGCGATCAGACTCACAAGTTATCCAACCCAACCTAGCATACATGGGCATATACCTAAAAAAAACAATAGCATAGTATTTCCGAGTTTGCAAGCCCCGTCACACCCAAGGACCCAAGGGTTCAACCCTAGAATGAACCACGCTCTCTGCTACCATTTGTAACCCCTCTTTCCCATTTATGCTTTATAAAAAAAAATAATCCCTTTTTTTGTATTTTTTTTTTGAAAGAGAGGCTGCTCGTTATTTAAAACTAGGCAGGAGCCTAGAGAAGCAAAAAATGCGCTGGGTCCAGTATGACGGGACTTGCAATTAAACTCGGTGGTTAATCAACAATAACAATTTTCATTGTTGCCCCCATAATTCATTACATGCAAGTATCACAATCAGCAATAAATAACAAAATACATAATAAATAAGTAGTGTCCACATGTTCCTTAAATTGTATAAATAGACAATATATATAGAGCAACATCCCATAAAATATATAAATTCCCCCCCCTTTTAATAACACTTAACATTGACATCACATATAGAAACACAAAGACACATAGACTCATAATAGCATCACAATACTCATGTTCGACCTGGCCGACAGGCAGTATTTCTCTAAAGCCCCAAAACCAGCAATCATAAATATTTAACTTCCAGCCACAATTGGAATTAATCCTTTAAAACCCATAATTCATTTACTCCATTAAATGAAACCAACAAAAATTTTTTAAAACCCAAAATGATGATAATGACTAATAAAAGCATAATGATAGGCCGGACAGCCCATATGAATTGATAACATCTAATAAATTGCCCATTATGAGCATATGAAAATCTTTAAGTTTCTTGAACTGTATACAAGTGGGAAAAACCCTTATCACATAAGTTTAAGCAATCGGCATAATTTTCTAAAATATTAATTCTTGTGTTACAAATACAGATTTATACATGTATCAGGAAATTGTTCCTTAATGAAAATGATTTAATTCAACAGACAATAATCAGTAGCATCAGTATGCTTTTACAATGTCAAAATTATCAGTATCTGCCCACAAAACATAAAATTTCTTTTCTCTTAAAGTCAGACATCTGTGTATAATTGGGTTTAAAATAACAGCCTGTTGTATCCTAGCAGATGTGGAAGCGCGCCAGCATGTGCCAGACTCTATGAGACAGGTATCAGACCTGCCTAAAACTGTATCGACATGTGCTTAACTTGAAGGAAAAAACTATGTCCATTTTACACCCGAAAACAGCCTGAAAAACGAAACCCCCAGCCCTTAAATGTTAAACCAAAATGAGAATAAAATATGAACCCCGTTCTGAACCAGCCGGAACAGAACCAATAACATATGACTTAATTTTTATATCGAAAGTATAATGACACTAAGGCCCTTGTATATATATAAAAAATATATATAAGAGTAAAAAAAACTCTGGCACGCTCCCCCAGTGCAGCACTCAATTACAATCATAGTACTTTAGAGTTATGGAGTAATATTATAAAAGTCAAATAATATTCATAATGAATGTTCAGTTGACACACCCCAGATCGGACTGTCTAGCAGCGTGGGCACATGGTTTAAAAAGAAAACAAGTTGTAACTCAGATGAACGGCGGGCCAGGCCAACGAAAAATAAAAAGAGTTTATATCACCTTAATAGCAGGCGTAGGATGCATCTTATGGCTGGTCAACAAACTCCCTCCTCCGAACAGGTGCGTGTTGGATGGCTCATGGCTGGTGAAGGTGTCGGTACACCAGCAGAGACCAAAATCTCCGACTGGGAGCGAGAACCCGGGAATTCTCGAAAATTTAGCTTGCCATTAGGTTGAGAAGAAACTACGCAATCACTGTCTGTACGAGGTTGGGGAGCCTGTTGATTCCTTTAAAGACTGCGTGTGACTGAGAGCTACATCAGTAACACAACGAACGGCAACTGCGCCGAGAGATGCGCGGGCAGTCCCCCAGTGCCGTCCAGATATCGGCGTTGTAATCGACATTGGTACTCGCGTTTATATTAAAATAAAATTTATAATACCTTCAATTGCCGGGTTATGCAAACACCGGCACACGAGAGAGATTCGTCGTTACAAAGTGGCTTCCATCGCGGGGCTTAAAAGAGGCGGACATCTCGTCGTTACAAAGTGGCGCACCAACTAGTGAGGCTAGATTTACAAGAAGAATAAGATCTAGCGGCGGTTACGAAAAAAGGAGAACAATATGCATAAGAGGGCGTCATCACTGAGAAGGCCGAAGGAGGCCGAAAAAGATATTAGAGTGGAAGAGATGGAGTCAACATCGGTTGAAGAAGTGGAGACGGGCGATAAGGCGGAAAATAGAGGAGAACCAAATGTGCAAAAAATGTTGGAAAGGAATCTAGAAAAGATGGACAGAAACGAGGAGAGTCTGAAACAAATTAAGGACGATAGTAAACAAATGAACGAAAAATTGGACAAGAACAGGGAGGAAACCAATAAAAATATAGAGTCATTAAAAGGAGATAACCAAAAAATAAGACAGCAAATGGCCGAAAATAGTAAGAAAATGGACGAAAACAGGGAAAACTTAAAAGAAGAATTGAAACAGAACAACCAGAAAAACTGGAGGAGTTGGAAGAAGAATTAAGCAAAACTATCGAAAATAATAACGAACAGATAAATAAGAAGATTGAGGAGGAGATGACGGGGATCCGACAAGAGATTTCCGAAATAAACGGAAAATGGGAAAACACGAGTCAGGAATTACAACAAACGAAGGAAGACTTCGGCAACCGAATGACTAACCTTGAAGAAGACAGTCAGATTCGAATGGAGTCCATACGAACCGCAACCGAAGAAAACATAACCCAGGTGCGGACAGACTTCGAAAAGAGATGTCGGGAGATCGACACCGCCGTAAGCGAAGTTCGCGGGCAAGGTCAGCACAATCAGGATAAAATTGAAGAGATCCAGAAACGGGAAATCGCCAAAATCAGAGAGGAGTTGGAAATTATTAATAGCAGACCACCC
The DNA here is from genome assembly GCA_034769895.1 of Magicicada septendecula. Classification (NCBI taxonomy): domain Eukaryota; kingdom Metazoa; phylum Arthropoda; class Insecta; order Hemiptera; family Cicadidae; genus Magicicada; species Magicicada septendecula. The sequence continues at coordinate 478,453,844 of CM068369.1, read as the reverse complement.
ATAATATCGCAATTCCAACACATGGACAACCGGGAGGTCATCAATTTTTAACAGTACAAGCGGAACCCGATGGAATTCCTTGAGGGAGTTGATGAACAGCTGGTAAAGACTCGGGAGAATCGATGGACAATCATCCGAGGATACTTGGACGAATACTTCCGGGATATAAATGACAACTGGTGGACGGCAACGAGACACGACCTCACGAGTTACGAGGAATTCAAAGATGTGTTTAAGGGAAAATACTGGTCAGAAGCAACCCAGAACATCGTCCGAGATAACATATGTTTCGGCAGGTATGATGCCAGCAGAGGGACGAATTTCAACGCCTATTTTTTTGGGAACGTCTGTCTAGCGAGGAACCTGGAGCCGAAAATTCCTGAAGAGAGCTTGGTCACAAAACTTGCTTTTCATTATGAAGAGGGTGTCTCCAGAGCGCGACTCGGCAGTCAGAACAAGACAATACAATCGATGGCAGCCCTGTCAGAAGATTACGAAAGGGAGCGATACTATCGCAGAAGTCGACAACGGGACGACAGGGGTGACAACAAAAACTTCCAGAACGGTAACCACTTCAATAACTACAATTACCGCTCAAACTATAACAGCCGTAATAACAATAACAACCACACCAATGAGTCGTATAATAGACAAAATAGTAGCCATCCGGCCAATGAACAAAACAACGGTTATAATAGTAACAATCGGCCAAACAACCAAAATAATCAATACAACCGGCCAAATAATCCACAGCATCAACACTATAGGCCGAATAACCCAAACTACAACCGGCCAAATATCAATAATAAGATTCATAATTTGTGATTTATGGTCTCCAAGTCGCGTTATTGAAATAAAACTTATAGTTTACCTTATTTCTTTTCCATCTTGTGACTTCGTTATATGTCATACACGACATGTCTCGGGTAACATGTTCCCATCTTCAGGTTTAAAAACCTGAATTATAATAATAATAACGACAATAGAAATCGAAATAACCAGGATCGTAACTACCGCCAAGTACACTATGTGAGGGCCGAAGATGACGGGAGAGGCAGGACGAATTATCAAGGACGACGAAGTACCGACCGAAACGCATACGGACACCGGTACAGTAACAGCAACTACGGACGGGATACCAGAACCAATATAGGCAGAAGTCGTAGTCAAGAAGTATACCGGCGTGACCACTATGAAGAAGATCGTAACCAGCCTGAACCCCGACCGTCAACAAGCGGAAGTCAGCCGACGAGTCAACAAGACAGGCGTGACGAACAGCCCGAGCCGGCTTTAAACTAAGAGCGGCAGTGAAAAATATACTTGTACCTTCACTGAACCAATCTATTGGGTTAAATCGTAACGTTGCTCAAGCAAACAATGAACTAACAATTACAATCGTACGCAATAATTACTTAAAGAATATAAGGGAAGAATTGCTGGAAGAAAAAGACAACCAATCTGATAACAACCACAACAGTGAAATTGCTTATATCTCGACTAAAGTTAACGGAGTACCAACGCGAGTAATGATAGACACGGGATCCAACATTTCATTAATCGACACTATCGAACTGCATAGAATACAGGAAGGGAGTAAGATGATTATACTTACATTACCCATCAGCAACACTGTCCTTGTAGGAGCGACCGGGCGACAGAATAGAACCGTCCGAAAACAGGTACAACTCGAACTGACGAGCGACGGACAAACCAAACAATGACATTCCTAGTAGCCAGTGGATTACCATTCCAGATGCTAATTGGTTGCGATATGCTGCGCCAGTACTCAGCTATAATTGACCTAAGTAAATCAAAAATATTCTTGAAGAAGGGTGACTTGCAATGGACCACAGATTTGATCGGTAGTGACGAAAAACAGTCGAACAGAACAACGTATCATATCCAGAAATACCGAAATACTGGGGAACAAACAATGAACAATGGAATTTGCGACGAGACCGACAATGAACAGCTATGGCACGAAAAGATCGAAGAGATCCGAACTTTCCAGAGGGAGAAGACGAACGCACAATTAACCGTTCAACAAGCGGAACAACTTATAGACGTGTATAATAGACACCGACACGTATTTTCAGATACACCTGGGAAGGTCAGAGATTATCAGTGCGAAATTGAATTCCGAGAGCCTGTCAACTTTAATAAAAAATCTTACCCGATCGCATTTTCATTGAAGGAAGCGGTGAGAAGAGAAATTACTTCATTAATCCAATTTCCCAATGGAGCAGAATACCAGTTCGATAACATGCAATTTCACAACAAGATACTCGAGAAGACGGACAAGATACGACAAAGATATAAGCAATTGCAACAAAAACCCATACAATATCAGATCGGAGAGCAAGTGTTACTTAAAAACAGAGAGTTACCAAGTACCATGGAGAGGATAGCCAAGAAGCTATTGCTACTTTACGCCGGACCTTATATAGTGAGTAAGATAATCAAAATAATACATATGAGATCGTAGACCCAAGTACACAAAGAAGAAAGGGAACATATAACCAATCTTCAATGAAAAAATATTATTAAATGCAAGAAAAGCATCCTGAACCCGATTAATAAATAATTAATGTTGAAAGAGAAGTAATAAAAAAATAATGACAATAAAATCATGTGTATCGTACCCAACAGTAATATCATATCAATAAAAGCTAAAGAGTACAGGGTAAGAAAAAAAAATTTTTATAATTTGAAATAATGTATTGTGTAATTTAAATAACAATAATGTGGAGAATCCCATAATGATATTTCTTTATAGTCGCGCTTAGTCTACTTATACAATTTTGTTAATGATTGACTGTAGATGATCCAGCAATCATATGCCTGGGGAGTCGATATGTTCCTCTGTACCCAGATGGTATAATTGACGGCGGAGCAAAGGAGTCAAAAGTACCCTCCTCCGGTCCGAATCAATATAATGTTAGGGAAGAAATGTTAGGGAATTAGATATTATAGGGATAAAAAACATTAAACAAGAATATAATACAGGAAATCAAGGAGAATACTGACACTAAATAAAGCATTAAGAACCGATAGCTCAAAACTAACAAGTAATCAATTAAACAAATTAAATATATGATTGATAATTTCACTCAAACACCTGAGCGATATTTGCTGAAATAATCAATTTTAGTGCCAGGGCAATATGTAAGGGTACATATCTTCAACATACATTTATAAAGCAACATGATAAGAATAAATTACTAAATGACTAACCATATGAATAAAAAGGGATGAGTCAGAGATAAAGGAATGGGTAATTAACATAATAATGTGATCACACAAATAAAAGTAACCTCTGATAAGAGAAATGTAGCAAGCAACAAATCAAAACTTGAGAAAACGATAGTACAATGCGATTTAACCATAATAACCCAATAGATGGTAAGTCAGAAGGTAGAACCAGCCCCAATACAAGTGAGAGGAGATATAAAAACAAATAAGATAAGTGAGTAGGTAGAACAAGCCCCAACCCCAATGATAAGTCATATAAATGAAATAAAATGAAAGAAAATGAGAAGAAATGAAAAGACACAAACGAATAATATAGAACAGAAAAGGAGAAATGTAACACTCAAATAAAGTAATGAAAAAATAAACAAATAAATTATAATTATAAAAGAATAATTATTAGTATCAACTAATTAATCAATATAAATGATAAGTATTAAAATCCAATAAAGTAATGACAAACTAAAAGTACACTAACCAAATAAACAGAGAGTAAATATTATAAAGCACTCTATAATGATATGAACTTGTTAACAGTATAACCAACCATTGTAAAGTGAGAGATAATTAGATAGTGAACATGAGTAAGTGAGAACAAGAATTTAATGTTAGGGAATACCCACTAGTAACACTTAAATAATATAAAAAGTGCAAAGTGTAAGTGTAAACACCACAAAATAGATAGAAACCCTATTGATAGGGATAGAAGCCCAAAAAACAGTGATAAACACTAAAGGTTAATGGTGAACAGTGTTAGTAAATAAGGATATTGTTATTATTAAGATTAAGATTAATTGTAGATGAGGAATACAACGATATTCAGGGAAAAAATCCCAGGAAGAGTCAAAAGTTAGTGTTACCCTGGTTAGAGAGTAAAGATTAGAATAGAAAAATATAGTAAAGGATAGAAATGCAAAAACAATAAATATCCTATGTTCTAAGGGACAGTTAATTAACTAATGTAAATGACGTGATGATGTTTATCACCAAAAAATAAATAAGAAGTAACAAATTGTAAACAAAAGTAACTTAATAACTGTTAAAGGATTGTTTGATTAAGTTTATGAATAGTAATATGGCTGAAAGAGTTATACAGACCATAAGCCTAAATGTTATGTTATATTTTATAGAGAATAGTAAATAATAAACCAATTATAAACCATGGCGATATAGATAAGAAAATAGATAAATTCATGCAAACATAATAATACTAGAAAAGCAGTTAGAAAATAATAGACAAACCATAATATGGAAACTAAGGAAAACATACAATTATAAGAAAGCAGACCCAAAACAATTCAACACATAAACAAATCATTTCTAACACAAAACAAAACGTGTTTAAGGGTAAAACTATATGTAATTTGTATAAAATAAGAAAATGTAGCCAATTACTACATAGGCATATGAAATGCCTAACTGTAAGAAACCAATAACAACAAATTGTAAGAAATTAACTATGATATTAGCAAATCCAAGGCAAGTAACTGGTCAATGATAATTAGTGAATCATTTTAAGAGATAAGTGTTAAATTAAGGACATAAAATAAGAAAGAAATGTAATTAAATAATATAAACATAACTGTCAAAACATAATACATAAGCAAAACCCAGCTTTGTGGGATGTCAAAATGATCTTTGAAAGAAAATACGAACAGTTGTGATAATATCTCATACTTAAATAAGAAGACCGAAGAATAATAGCAATCAGAAGATATCTAATCATTTTGAATAAAAATTCAAATATTCTAACAATGGGCTTAAGTCGTGAATAGCCAATCGGAATCAATCGGTTACCATGACAACTGAACGTTATTTATGAATATCCCGTTAGAAACTGTGCATTCCAAAGTGACGCTCAAGAGGAATAGACGCCAAGCCGTAAATGGCCCAATTTTTAATTTAAAACAACCAAAAGTAACCAAATTTATTAAAATGAAGAACCAAACTACCTGATGAGGAACTAAAATACATTCAACCTAGGCCAGATTAATTAATTCCAAATTAATTAAATTCGATCAACTAATACGAAAAAGACGCAAGGCGTGATTGAATCCCAAGATGATTGAAGATTGAAGACCAAACGATGACCTAACCTAATTCAGCTGAATGACACTACACCTTAAGTCAACTGATTGATAAGTATTGCTGAATTACCCGAATTCAAATTAAAAATTCTCTTTTATTTTTTTTCACTACACTTTGAACTCCCACTATAAACTGATGATCTTATTTCTTTCAAAGATTAATTGAAAAACAAAACACTAAACTTATGTGAACGAGAAAAATAACCTGTACAAAAATTACGAACTTTTGAAACACACTTTATAACACTTCAAGAACAAATTGTAATTACTCCTTATACTATATAAGTACCAGTAATATAAGGTAGTGTAATCATAACTGATCCTTTTTCGTAAACCAAAAGAATCCAGATTTATTGAACGAAAAATTGTAAACATTTTCTGTAGACGCCATGTCTGACTAACTAACATCGTTCAAAATCGATTTCGCCAAGCCTTGAGAATAATTGTCTCACTGTCGGAGCAAATTTGTTTAATAACAAAATATAATTATTGTATAATACTAAATGATTACTAATCACAATTTAATAAACTAGTACAGAGTCGTGACCACTGTTCTTTATTCCATATGAAATTGTGTTATATGATTTGTGTATACTAGGGACGAGCGACATGGCGGTAAACGCTAGACATCGGAAACTCGGCGAACTACATAATCAATTCTCACGCGGCGGGAATATTTGAATTCACCATACCGTCATAGCCACAAACGCTCAATCGTCCTATTTTCTATTTTAATTGTTTTCAGTTAAAACAATTTGGCGCCACCCGGCGCCAAACTAAAAATTATTGTTTTTGGTGAAGATCGGTTAAGGGAAAGGGGTAGTTTACCTGCTACATTTTATGTTTTAACAAGGGTATTTTCTATGGGAAACGATAACAGCCGCAAATTCAACCATAATCAAATATTGTTTTGCATACAGCCCTGAATTGTAGAGTTCTCAAGACCTATTGTTTTTGGTGAAGTTCGGTTTAGGGAAAGGGGTAGTTTACCTGCAACGTTTTACGTTTTAACAAGGGTATTTTCTATGACTAATGATAACTGAATTCATTATAAATTCAATCAGAATCAAATAATGTTTTGCACACCTTGCGAACCTATTGAGAACTCAATATCTGTTGATTTTGGTGAAGATCGGTTAAGGGAAAGGGGTAGTTTACCTGCAACATTTTATGTTCTAACAATGGTAATTTTTTCTATGACGAACGATAACTGCCGCACATTCAAACAGAATCAAATATTTTTTGCATACATTCATCAATTGTAAAAGACTGAAGGCCTGTTGATTTTGGTGAAGATCGGTTAAGGGAAAGGGGTAGTTTACCTGCCACATTTTATGTTTTAGCAAGAGTAATTGTTTCTATGATGAACGATAACTGCCGCACTTTTAGACAAAATCAAATAATTTTGTGCACACCTTCTCAATTGTAGATAACTCAATGTCTGTTGATTTTGTTGAAGATCGGTTAAGAGTTAGGGGTAGTTTACCGGCAACATTTTATGTTGTAACAAGAGACCGTTTTCCATGAAGAACGATAACTGCCGTAAATTCAAACAGACTCAAATAATTGTTTACATATGTGCCTATGTTGTAGAGGACTCATGGCCTATTGATTTTGGTGAATATCGGTTAAGGGAAAGGAGTAGTTTACCTGCCACTTTTAATGTTTTAACAAGAGTAATTGTTTCTATGACGAATGATAACTGCTGCACATTGAAACAGAATCAAATAATGTTTTTCATGCATCCCTAAATTGTAGAGTACTCAAGGCCTGTTGATTTTTTTGAAGATCGGTAACGGGGAAAGGGCAGTTTACCAGAAACATCTTTTGTTGTAACAAGAGTAAAGTACTTAATTTTGATAAAGAAAGTATCGTGATAAGAAGATCTTAATAATCCACTGTAGAAACGTAGATGAAATATCTATAATTGAAGAGGCTAGTTGAACGGGGTGGGGGTAATTTTCTATAAATGAAAATTATAGTTGAAGGGGGAGGGGATAATTTTTATGTGTACTTCGTTATCGGCAACAAAGTAGTAGTTTGTTGTTAAAATTCCTTCCCGGGCTGTTTGGCCGTAGTCCAATGTTTTCTGAAAATCCAGACGTTTCGGCAGTGCCGTCGACTACCATCATCAGTGAAGCACGAGAGCGATAACATGTGGTGGTATACGTTAGTGACCACAGTACTGTGGTTAAGGCTGAAGCAATAAGTGGAAAGAAGTAGTTTCTATGGAAACATTTCATTTCGTAAATGATTTTAAATATAAATCTTAGAACATGGAAAAGTCATGTATGGTTCTCCATACCGATATTTTTTATGGCAAACGATAACAGCCGCAAATTCAAACAAAATCAAATATTGTTTTGCATACAACCCTAAATTGTAGAGTTCTCAATACCTATTGTTTTTGGTGGAGATCGGTTAAGGGAAAGGGGTAGTTTACCTGTAACATTTTATGTTTTAACAAGGGTATTTTCTATGGCAAACGATAACAGCTGCAAATTCAAACATAATCAAATATTTTTTTGCATGCAACTCTGAATAGTAGAGTTCTCAAAACCGATTGTTTTTGTTGAAGATCGGTTTAGGGAAAGGGGTAATTTACCTGCAACATTTTATGTTTTAACATGAGTAATTTTTTCTATGACGAATGATAAATGCCGCAAATTCAATTAGAATCAAATAATGTTTTGCATACCATCCTGATCTGTAGAGAGCTCAATGTCTGTTGATTTTGGTGAAGATTGGTTTAGGGAAAGGGGTAGTTTACCTGCAACATTTTATGTTTTAACAAGGGTAATTTTTCTATGACGAACGATAACTGCCGCTCATTCAAACAGAATAAAATAATGTTTTGCATGCATCCCTGAATTGTAGAGGACTGAAGGCCTATTGATTTTGGTGAAGCTCGTATAAATCAGTAAATTTAAATTTTATTAAAAGTTTAAATTAATTTTGGTCATTATGGCGGATTTGGCAGAAATAAGGAATGCTTTAGCTGACTTATTAGCTAGTATGAAAACCATGGAAGCGAATATGCAGAGAAATTTGGAAGAACTTGACGCCAGTATGCAGAAATATTTAGAAGAGATGGCAACGGGTATACAGGAAATGCGGGAAGTAATGGAAGCTGATAGAGAGGAGATGATAGCGAATCTACAGGAAATTTCAGCTGCTACTGAATTAGAATTAGCTGTTGAAAATATTGTACATTGTGTTAAGTTTGGAGTACCAAATGTTCTTGTTGAACATACTCTCAACGAAAGTAATATGGAAGTTAACCAAGATGTTACATCTGAAGGATTAACGGAGAACAATAGCGTAGTAGATGAGATTGAAAGTGATTATACTGAAACAACCCAATTAGGGCCTAGTAACTCATCTCTTGGTGAAGTCAAGTATCTAGATGCTGCATCAAATGGTAGTGAAGATAACGAAAGTGAAGTTAGAGGTAACAACACTATTAGTCCAGAACATACTTCAGGTAATTGCTGTGACGAGGTGATTCTGTGAATGAGCGATAATCTAGTAAAGATAAGGAATGCAGTCGGTTGCACTTTGTGACCATGCGTAATTTGCTATCTGCTTGTCAAGAACATGTGTATGTGTAAAACAGCTGGCGTCCAACTAAACAATCCCCAAAGAGTTTTGTGACTGGTGTTCGTACAGCAGTAAAGTTATTGTCTATATTTGAAATTGTTGTGTATTTAAAATGGATATGGATAAAATACTTAAACAAATACAGCAAATGAACGCGGAAATGAAACGCGATTTAACGGAAAATATAAACGCGAAATTTGAACAGAGTGCAGCCAAAGCTGAGCTCAGTATAGCGGAATTAACTTCTAAAATCGAAGCGCAGAGAGTTAGTCTAACCGAGAAATTAGATCAAAGCAACGCTGACATAAACGCCGAGATTAAGCAAAGTAATAAAGAAAGTAGTAAAGAATTAACTGCGAAAATAGACGAAATCGCGGAAAGCAATGCAAAAATCGGTGAAAAAGTCATGGAAATCGGTGAGAGTAATAAACAATTAACGGAGAAAGTCGCGGAAATTGGTGAAAGAGTAAATACGGTCGATACCAAAATCAATGAACGGTTTAAGGTTTTTGAGACCACTATGCAAAAATCGTTTATTGAACAAGTAACACGTATGGAGGGCCGGTTCAAGGATCACATAAGCCGTTGCGAGAAGCAAACCCAAGACGTCTCAAGGAAGATGGAATCCCTAGAGGTAAAGATTCACGCGGACGTGACCGAAACGCAACGACGAGTAGATAAATTAGACGCTTCAATTGTAGATTCGCGATCTAACATTGACTCTAATAAATAGAGTGTCTTACAAACGTTAAACGACGAGATTTTGAAAGTGCGACAGGAGGTACGGAGGAGATCTGCTCCAAATATTTTGGTACAAGGTCCTGTCGACGAGAAAAATCGCGTGTATTTTACGGGGGAAAATAACGAAAACCCCATTGAATTTTTGTTAGCGTGTGAGAGTGAAATGGCTAGAGTAGGTTCCCGACTAGAAGATCAAGACAAAATACAGTGGGTGGTTAACGCGATGCGTGATTCGGCGCGTAAGTGGTATAACATTGTACGCGATAGAGTGTCCACATACGCGGAGTTCAAACAAAAATTTGAAAGCCGGTACTGGAACTCGCATACCCAACGACTTCTGCGCAATGAACTGGAATATGGCCGATTTGATAAGAAAATGGGTATTACCGCCGAAAATTATATAATCCAGCAGGTCGAACGCGCGAAACATTTAACCCCAGCATTTGCGGAGATTGACATAGTCACGAAGCTTGCCTACCATTTTAATCATAACATTAGAGTAGCTGTATTTACGCAGGGTATTCGCACGGTAGACGAACTCCTCATTCTAGTGTCCCAAAGTGAGACGGTTTTTGATTTTGGTGGGTGGCGTTATAATCCTGATTTTCGCCGAAATAATGAAGGGCAGAATACGCGAGAACAATACCAGCAACCTGACCAGAGACCGAGTACTAGTTCTACTCCACCCCAAACACCGTCAAAACCCCCAGATAAGACCTTTGAATACAAAGGCAAACAAAATATTGCTAGATCGAAAGGGCAATATAAGGGTAACGACGGGGCCCCGATTAGAGCTATGCAAACGGTTGAGATAGCTAGAACTGATACAATAGAGCAAGACAGCGATACTCCAAGTAATAAAGACCCCAACGAGAGGAACAAGAATCGTAAGTTTCCAAAAAACTTGGAAACGGGCGCCTCCAGGGTGGAAGCGCCATAAATCATGCTAAAACGTATCGCAATAAAGTAGGTAAAAATAAGAAAAATGTTAGATTTAAGAAAAGTGATTTTTCTACAGAAATTTGTATGCCAGTTGACAAAGTATTTCAACCGGAAGGGAAGGAAACGTGGTTGGCCGTCAACACAATGCAACAATGGGCACCGACAATTGTACGTCCGGTAGAGCAGGAAAGTGACGACGACGTTCCCACACAGGCAGCGTGGGAAGACGTAGACGACGAATCCGGTGACGAAAATGACCGATGGTTAACGAAATACTGTAGGACCGTTCGTAAAAATGGTTACGAAATATTACAGTTAAAAGATAATGTAATAGTATTATAATAATTAAATTTAAAATAAATAACTTGTGATTTATAATATTATTAATAATAATTGTAGATAACTTGTGTATTAATAATAATGTTTTTTCTATCGCGGTAAATAATGGGCGTGTAGAACTGAACGAACGCGCAGCAGGAAATAGTTACGTCACGCGATAACCTGCTGACCGACATTTGAAAAGTAGGTCAAGCAATTAGCTACGCGCGGTAGGCGATAACGATTGTTTAGACTGTCAGCAAATTCCTTTGCACGCGTGCTACTGTTTACAAACAAACAAAGATATTAGCCGTTCTAAAAACATTAATACACAAATGATTGCAAATGTAATATTATTAATAAGTGTATTTAGAATTAAGTTGTATGTAATGAAATAACCTTAACACACATGTATGTTTTTCTTTTGAATAAGTAGTACAATGTATAGGTAATAATTATAGTGATTACAGAATATGTGTGTAATGATTAAGAAAAAAAAAATAAATAACTGTAATTATTACATTCATTTTTTTTTTAAAGCGGGTGTGGGAATATATAACAGCACCAAATATTAACTATTTGGGGTTATATGTTTCCCGCATACTGAAAGCATATTTAAATAAATTGTACCAGTCAAAACTCCATTTGAATGTAGCGCATTGAAAATAATGCTTTGTAAAGCAACGCACACGTGGTCATTATGTAATCAGTTCGCTGTACAAGGAAGCGACCACACCCAAACTGTTAATTATTAATATCTCGGAGACTAATAAATAAAGGCGAAATCCAACATAGCCAAAATGTTTACCGAGATATTAATAATGACGTGTGCAAATTTGATGCAATATAATTAACAAATGAAAGAGTTAATTAAAATAATTGAATAACTTCTGTAAAAATAGAGTTACAGTAATGAGATTTTAGTATGTTATAAAGATAATAATTTCTGACAGATTGTATATTTTAGATTTCACACAACTTGGTTTGCAACCAAGTTATTGCAAAATTAAATAAGCACAGGATATCCGGAGCGGCAAATTGGTTCCGCCGGATAATTATAATAAGAATATTAGAAATAATATCAATTCTCCGTCTGTGGGAACCTAACTTCATTCTCACGGACCAAGGGAATTCAAATTTTATGTAGTAGGGAGAGTGTGTCAGCCAATGAAATCATTTGACGCGAGCCCCGGCCAGCGAGGTGTTTTCACGCTGAAAGATCACTCTTTTGCCAGTACTCACGAAGTTAAGACGTAGTCCTTCGATCGTCTAGTAACCAAAGTGGTGAAGATCAACAAGAAGACTCTACGTGGTCAACACACACGCAATTACGAACACACTAAGTACAGATCATCTGTATAGCTCGTAATTGTTGTGTAAAGGCGAGATACTCTTCAGTACATCAACCAAGCTTATTGTGTACTACCAGTTAGTCATAAGCACGCAAGAGATCCACCAGACTTCAAGACCAGACTTCAAGAATACAGCAGAGAGGCCGTCTAAATCATTGGTGAACAGCTGACGAGCAGAGCGACCACCCGAACGAAGCACACACACACACGCTGATGTGCAACGTGCGAATCGACGAGGGACAGGAAGCAGTTCCAGCGGACAGCAGCAGACGTTAAAATATTCACAAACAGCAAGGAAGCAGAGTGTTGCCGAATTTTGAACTCCACGACCGAATCCAGCAGTTCTAAGCAGATTACTTTCTCTAACCAAGGACTCGAATCGACGAGGGACAAATCGGGACGACATCCTCTTCAATAACAGGAAAGCAAAATCCACTTATTTATTTTTCAGATCAAATTTTCTATTTTTCAATTAAAACATTGTAATTCAAATAATTCAGGTGTCAAACAAAAAAGCAAAGACTCTAGTAATTAAAAAGTAAATTCATTGTGATAATCTGTATAGCAGTTTAAGTTATTAGTACCTTATAGTTAAGAAATAGAAGTAGTATAAAAGCGCTATACAAATCTTAACTGATAATCTAATTATTAGATCATACTGCAGTATATCAGAAATAGAATCACTAGAAATGAAATAACGTGAACTAGACTGTCACGTCAAATTCATTTTAATTAATTATTCTAATTAATTTCAGAGTTTTATATTTTGTTTCATGAACATTTAGATTCAATTTAATTAAATAAATTTAATTAAATTCAAATCACTTAATAAATTAAAATTTAAATTGCAATTAACTCGCCAAAGAACGAGTTCAGTTTCTTTCAACTATTGACCAATCAAAAAACATTGATTCATTGTTTAGACTGTAAGAAATTCATAATATAATAACCATTCTATTCTTGTGTGTTGTTGGTGTAATAAACAACGTTTTATTACCCCATATAACAGTGTTTTATTGTTGTACGATAAAGCCTACCACTCTCACAAAACTCTCCCCCTTTAAAGTAACCTATTTTGTGTGTTGTTGTAATAATTTGAGATTACGAGCTTGCGAACTTCAAATCCAAAATCCACACGCCCTAGTCGGAAGAATCTGCAAGATCAGACAGCAGGTAGGTACTCACACACAACACAACATAACAATAACGCATAGAAGTAGAGTTATAAATGGCTTGCCCTGCACGTGGGGTTAGAAATTAAATTCAAATTTAAATTTAATTTTCACTTTAAAACAAACTTTGCTGTTTTAATTCGTAAAACAGCTGGCGTCCAACTAAACAATCCCCAAAGAGTTTTGTGACTGGTGTTCGTACAGCAGTAAAGTTATTGTCTATATTTGAAATTGTTGTGTATTTAAAATGGATATGGATAAAATACTTAAACAAATACAGCAAATGAACGCGGAAATGAAACGCGATTTAACGGAAAATATAAACGCGAAATTTGAACAGAGTGCAGCCAAAGCTGAGCTCAGTATAGCGGAATTAACTTCTAAAATCGAAGCGCAGAGAGTTAGTCTAACCGAGAAATTAGATCAAAGCAACGCTGACATAAACGCCGAGATTAAGCAAAGTAATAAAGAAAGTAGTAAAGAATTAACTGCGAAAATAGACGAAATCGCGGAAAGCAATGCAAAAATCGGTGAAAAAGTCATGGAAATCGGTGAGAGTAATAAACAATTAACGGAGAAAGTCGCGGAAATTGGTGAAAGAGTAAATACGGTCGATACCAAAATCAATGAACGGTTTAAGGTTTTTGAGACCACTATGCAAAAATCGTTTATTGAACAAGTAACACGTATGGAGGGCCGGTTCAAGGATCACATAAGCCGTTGCGAGAAGCAAACCCAAGACGTCTCAAGGAAGATGGAATCCCTAGAGGTAAAGATTCACGCGGACGTGACCGAAACGCAACGACGAGTAGATAAATTAGACGCTTCAATTGTAGATTCGCGATCTAACATTGACTCTAATAAATAGAGTGTCTTACAAACGTTAAACGACGAGATTTTGAAAGTGCGACAGGAGGTACGGAGGAGATCTGCTCCAAATATTTTGGTACAAGGTCCTGTCGACGAGAAAAATCGCGTGTATTTTACGGGGGAAAATAACGAAAACCCCATTGAATTTTTGTTAGCGTGTGAGAGTGAAATGGCTAGAGTAGGTTCCCGACTAGAAGATCAAGACAAAATACAGTGGGTGGTTAACGCGATGCGTGATTCGGCGCGTAAGTGGTATAACATTGTACGCGATAGAGTGTCCACATACGCGGAGTTCAAACAAAAATTTGAAAGCCGGTACTGGAACTCGCATACCCAACGACTTCTGCGCAATGAACTGGAATATGGCCGATTTGATAAGAAAATGGGTATTACCGCCGAAAATTATATAATCCAGCAGGTCGAACGCGCGAAACATTTAACCCCAGCATTTGCGGAGATTGACATAGTCACGAAGCTTGCCTACCATTTTAATCATAACATTAGAGTAGCTGTATTTACGCAGGGTATTCGCACGGTAGACGAACTCCTCATTCTAGTGTCCCAAAGTGAGACGGTTTTTGATTTTGGTGGGTGGCGTTATAATCCTGATTTTCGCCGAAATAATGAAGGGCAGAATACGCGAGAACAATACCAGCAACCTGACCAGAGACCGAGTACTAGTTCTACTCCACCCCAAACACCGTCAAAACCCCCAGATAAGACCTTTGAATACAAAGGCAAACAAAATATTGCTAGATCGAAAGGGCAATATAAGGGTAACGACGGGGCCCCGATTAGAGCTATGCAAACGGTTGAGATAGCTAGAACTGATACAATAGAGCAAGACAGCGATACTCCAAGTAATAAAGACCCCAACGAGAGGAACAAGAATCGTAAGTTTCCAAAAAACTTGGAAACGGGCGCCTCCAGGGTGGAAGCGCCATAAATCATGCTAAAACGTATCGCAATAAAGTAGGTAAAAATAAGAAAAATGTTAGATTTAAGAAAAGTGATTTTTCTACAGAAATTTGTATGCCAGTTGACAAAGTATTTCAACCGGAAGGGAAGGAAACGTGGTTGGCCGTCAACACAATGCAACAATGGGCACCGACAATTGTACGTCCGGTAGAGCAGGAAAGTGACGACGACGTTCCCACACAGGCAGCGTGGGAAGACGTAGACGACGAATCCGGTGACGAAAATGACCGATGGTTAACGAAATACTGTAGGACCGTTCGTAAAAATGGTTACGAAATATTACAGTTAAAAGATAATGTAATAGTATTATAATAATTAAATTTAAAATAAATAACTTGTGATTTATAATATTATTAATAATAATTGTAGATAACTTGTGTATTAATAATAATGTTTTTTCTATCGCGGTAAATAATGGGCGTGTAGAACTGAACGAACGCGCAGCAGGAAATAGTTACGTCACGCGATAACCTGCTGACCGACATTTGAAAAGTAGGTCAAGCAATTAGCTACGCGCGGTAGGCGATAACGATTGTTTAGACTGTCAGCAAATTCCTTTGCACGCGTGCTACTGTTTACAAACAAACAAAGATATTAGCCGTTCTAAAAACATTAATACACAAATGATTGCAAATGTAATATTATTAATAAGTGTATTTAGAATTAAGTTGTATGTAATGAAATAACCTTAACACACATGTATGTTTTTCTTTTGAATAAGTAGTACAATGTATAGGTAATAATTATAGTGATTACAGAATATGTGTGTAATGATTAAGAAAAAAAAAATAAATAACTGTAATTATTACATTCATTTTTTTTTTAAAGCGGGTGTGGGAATATATAACAGCACCAAATATTAACTATTTGGGGTTATATGTTTCCCGCATACTGAAAGCATATTTAAATAAATTGTACCAGTCAAAACTCCATTTGAATGTAGCGCATTGAAAATAATGCTTTGTAAAGCAACGCACACGTGGTCATTATGTAATCAGTTCGTGTACAAGGAAGCGACCACACCCAAACTGTTAATTATTAATATCTCGGAGACTAATAAATAAAGGCGAAATCCAACATAGCCAAAATGTTTACCGAGATATTAATAATGACGTGTGCAAATTTGATGCAATATAATTAACAAATGAAAGAGTTAATTAAAATAATTGAATAACTTCTGTAAAAATAGAGTTACAGTAATGAGATTTTAGTATGTTATAAAGATAATAATTTCTGACAGATTGTATATTTTAGATTTCACACAACTTGGTTTGCAACCAAGTTATTGCAAAATTAAATAAGCACAGGATATCCGGAGCGGCAAATTGGTTCCGCCGGATAATTATAATAAGAATATTAGAAATAATATCAATTCTCCGTCTGTGGGAACCTAACTTCATTCTCACGGACCAAGGGAATTCAAATTTTATGTAGTAGGGAGAGTGTGTCAGCCAATGAAATCATTTGACGCGAGCCCCGGCCAGCGAGGTGTTTTCACGCTGAAAGATCACTCTTTTGCCAGTACTCACGAAGTTAAGACGTAGTCCTTCGATCGTCTAGTAACCAAAGTGGTGAAGATCAACAAGAAGACTCTACGTGGTCAACACACACGCAATTACGAACACACTAAGTACAGATCATCTGTATAGCTCGTAATTGTTGTGTAAAGGCGAGATACTCTTCAGTACATCAACCAAGCTTATTGTGTACTACCAGTTAGTCATAAGCACGCAAGAGATCCACCAGACTTCAAGACCAGACTTCAAGAATACAGCAGAGAGGCCGTCTAAATCATTGGTGAACAGCTGACGAGCAGAGCGACCACCCGAACGAAGCACACACACACACGCTGACGTGCAACGTGCGAATCGACGAGGGACAGGAAGCAGTTCCAGCGGACAGCAGCAGACGTTAAAATATTCACAAACAGCAAGGAAGCAGAGTGTTGCCGAATTTTGAACTCCACGACCGAATCCAGCAGTTCTAAGCAGATTACTTTCTCTAACCAAGGACTCGAATCGACGAGGGACAAATCGGGACGACATCCTCTTCAATAACAGGAAAGCAAAATCCACTTATTTATTTTTCAGATCAAATTTTCTATTTTTCAATTAAAACATTGTAATTCAAATAATTCAGGGGCCAAACAAAAAAGCAAAGACTCTAGTAATTAAAAAGTAAATTCATTGTGATAATCTGTATAGCAGTTTAAGTTATTAGTACCTTATAGTTAAGAAATAGAAGTAGTATAAAAGCGCTATACAAATCTTAACTGACAATCTAATTATTAGATCATACTGCAGTATATCAGAAATAGAATCACTAGAAATGAAATAACGTGAACTAGACTGTCACGTCAAATTCATTTTAATTAATTATTCTAATTAATTTCAGAGTTTTATATTTTGTTTCATGAACATTTAGATTCAATTTAATTAAATAAATTTAATTAAATTCAAATCAATTAATAAATTAAAATTTAAATTGCAATTAACTCGCCAAAGAACGAGTTCAGTTTCTTTCAACTATTGACCAATCGAAAAACATTGATTCATTGTTTAGACTGTAAGAAATTCATGATATAATAACCATTCTATTCTTGTGTGTTGTTGGTGTAATAAACAACGTTTTATTACCCCATATAACAGTGTTTTATTGTTGTACGATAAAGCCTACCAGTCTCACAAAACTCTCCCCCTTTAAAGTAACCTATTTTGTGTGTTGTTGTAATAATTTGAGATTACGAGCTTGCGAACTTCAAATCCAAAATCCACACGCCCTAGTCGGAAGAATCTGCAAGATCAGACAGCAGGTAGGTACTCACACACAACACAACATAACAATAACGCATAGAAGTAGAGTTATAATATATATCCAATCCCTTTCTGCTACATTCCGTATCTTGATGTATATAATACATTTAATATTTATATTGAATTTACCTCAAGATATACCTTTTTTCTCTTTCGGGTACCATCTTGTACCCATCCTCAGCCTTCTGGTTTTTATGTCTGGTGAAATACATATGTGTTGGTTGACTATTATTATTGTGGCTTCCTGTTGGCTTCTGGTACTTCAAATTGGTTTTATTGTGTGTGATTGTGGTGTATGTGTTAGTTTTTTGTGTATTTTCGATGTTGAGTGCTTTGAATATTGTGTGATGTTTTGTATTGATTTGTATTTGTTCAGGTATTAGTTTGTTTTGTGTTTTATGTTTGTATATTTTCCCAAACGTTCATTATGGTGCCTTTGTGTGGTATATGTTTTATTAGTGTCACATTGGTTATGTCTAGTAATTCATGTCATGTGTGACTAAATTGGATTTATATATTTCTGGTTTTTTGTATGCGTTTAGGTGTTCAAAATAACGTTTTTTCAGCTGTGCATAGGACAAACAAAAAAACATATATAAATAATGATAGTCAACTAACACTTATGTACTTCACCAGTTACAAAAACCGGAAGGCTGAGGATGGGTACAAGATGGTACCCAAAACATGTTCCTAATAAGGAGAAAAAAAAGGTATATCTTGAGGTAAATTCGTTATAAATATTAAATGTAATATATATATATATATATTATAACAGTACATAATTACATATATCGAGCCCCACGTTGGAAGCGACATTCTTATATAACAAATTTAATATAATTTAAATTTGTGGACCCCCACGATCTTGGAGCGCCATTCTTATACAACGATAAATGTGTACAAATTTAAATGTAATTTAATTTGTATAGCCCCACGTTCTTTGGGACCCATTCTATACAACAATATTTATTATAAATTCGATATACTGTAATTTATGCAGGTTGTATAATGATACCAGGTGTAACTATAATAAGAGTATTTTTATTTATCAGTATTTAAAACTCATATTTATTATTTACTCAATATTATAAATATTCATAAACATCATTAATCATTGTCGGTCACGATATTGCTCATTATTAAATGTTTATATCTTATGATATGCAGCGTTACACATATTTAAAAATCTCTTATATCTAGACAGGTTAATAATCTTAATCTAAACATGTTAATAATCTTATATCTAGACATGTTAATAAATTGGTTTATTAATTAAATATAAAATTAAAATGTTTTTTGAAATAAATTTTCTTATTTCAGATCTGACCTCTACTCGCTCAGTCTATACCAATGTTTAAAATTCAATTTAAATTTATATTAATTGCTTATAGACTGGCATTTGTTTTGCTATTCACCTTTAAATTAATCTTTTCTATAATTCAAATATCAAATCAATTTAACTATTTATTTTGATAATAAACTCTACTCTCTCTACTTTAAATTCTCATTTATTTATTAATTCTTTTTATATGTGATCGCTCATTCTTACGACTAAACATTTATCTACATTTTAAAAATATTATTACTAAGTATAAATTTTTCTTTGTTTTAATTTACTGTCTTTTGATATAGTCTTTATGAGCTCTTTTTCTTCTTTTTTAAAATCATTTAAAATGCATTATGCATGTCCCCTCAAGTTCTGATGATCTTACGACATGTTGTCCGGGGTCCAGCGTTGTCCAGAGTTAGTTTTCCATTCCTCCTGTCCTGGCGTGGTCATGGATATGTCTAGAGTCCAGCGTCGCTCTCCAACAGTGTGTGTTCCTGGATATGTCTGGAGTCCAACGTCGCTCTCCAGCAGTGTGGTCCTCATCAGAGAGTTGTTATCTGCTGCAAGGTAGATCTTAAACATCTTCTAACATCCAGCATCCCTCGTCGTTCTGGTAGCTTTTTCATATATACTCTTGGTAGACTTACTATTTCGGTATTTACTTTTTCCGGAATATCGTTGTGAATTTAACGAACGTTATTTCTTTCGTTACTGCGACTTGTAATAGAAATAAAAATAAAACTGTTTTGCCGGCGGACAGCATGTCCGACTGCAACTGTGTCTTGAAATGAAGAGAAGGGTTTTTGGTCAAACCCTTAATTTATACCCTCTCGAGATTCCGCGCCAGTTGGCTCCAAAATCGTCCTGTCGATACCTGCATATCGCGTGACAGCCCCCACTCCCGAACCTTTTCATCTATTTGCAATTATTAGCAAATAGCAATGTTTTGCACGGAATCGAGATAGCACAAATCATAGCTAATTTGATTAAGCACTCACTATATTAATTTGAGCGTCTTAGGGTAATTTACGTATTTTTTGGCACGTTTATTTTGCACTGACTTCGCATAGCGTGTTCTATTAACGTCATCTTTTCACTGGGGATAACTATAAATTTTACACACACTTTGGTGCCTTTGGTTTGATTATACACTAATTAGTTTCTGCACAGTGAATTAAAATAATTATTTTATTAATTACTTGGGGCGGGTTGCTGAGATTCCTGTCTTTGCATGCATCACTAACACACACAAGATACACGTGTAACACACATACAATTGAGCAGGTGTTCACTGCGTGTCGGAACAGGTTAATTTCTCCCCTAATCTAACAATGAAATATTTTTACAATCTCAGACCTGTCCATTTACCCGTAACTTATACAAATTTTATATTTATTTAAATTAATGCCTAATACAGCGTATGGCTGTATATATATATATATATATATATATATATATATATATATTGTAACGTATCAATAGAAGACGTCCTCGTCTTCGTTCAAGCCTCACCTGGTATTCGTCAATCTGTAACGAATAGATCGGTTCGTACCTGCAAAATGTGTACAATTTGTATGTGTTTTGTATGATGGGTGCGTTCGCCTCGCACCGGGTCGTTACAGTAATTTTGATGGCTAGCTATGTTCGTAGCGTGGATATAATCACCTGTATACTACGGCAGTAACCTTACCTGTTATTTATAGGGGTGTGATAATCCCGGGTGGCGCCAAGTCGTTTTACAAAACAACTAAAATTATGGTTAAACAAGTTATCAGCGTTGCGGGATGGTGCATTCAAATAGTTCCCGCTCGCACGGCCGTCCCAATCGTCGCCTGTGCTGTGTGACTGACAACCTGTTTGCTGCTACGATTTATTCTTAAACACAAGTAATTGATATATAGCACTCCCTATGAAATGTTAACGACGGTTACTCCCTGTAATAAATATTTTTTAATGGGTGATAACTGAAAACATTCACATTTACAATAATACAATTATAAATTCGCACCGACTGATTACATGAGATCTTGCCTTCAGGTTTGGCGAAGGGATTTAGGAACCATTTAACCTTGCATTGCTGCTTACGTTAAGTGTATTATAATTATTTTTTGGTTTCCCAAATCGTGGATCCTTGTGGCTATGAGTAAAAGAACTCCAATGGTTACAATAAAAATATATATTACCTTAATCTAAGTGTACATAAATAATAATGTGTGCTGTTACAATCTGTTGTGTTGTGTCGTAAAAGTGTTCTGTAAGTTCGTGTTTAATTCTTAGGTTATATCAATGTTAACATGTTTCTATTAAGTGTTATTTTGCGTAAATATTCTATGAAAGAGAAATCTTGTTTCTATAGTGCGGTAAATTTACCTTTTAAAAATATTTAAAGTGATTAGGGTTGGTGGAAAATAAATAATTTGATGGTACTTAACACCTCAACGTGTCTAGGTGCCTTCGTTGTTTAATCGGGTAGGAGGTGGCTGCATACATTCAGTTTTCATGGATTTTGGGCTTCAAAACATTGAGCGTCTGTTTCGTCATGGGTCTTGACATTCTTTTCAAGGATATTTTCTATTTAATTGGCCTTGGGTCTTGAATTGTCTGCTACAACGGTCATCTGCTTCTCCAACGATCAAGTTCAGCAACTTTTAACAACTGTTTGCATTAATTTACACTGAAAAACGTTCTTCCAAATTTTACATCTGCATTGGCTTAATGACGCTTCGCTCCTTGTTAATTCCAACGGTAATCTCGTCTTCAACCGCCGTTTCCATAGTAACGGTATAATTCTGATTGGTTGATTTTGAGATGATGTATTGTTATCAAAATTTGAATTCTTCGTATATCTTCTGATTACTGTTATTCCTCCATCTTCCTTCCTAGTTATTAAATATTGTCACTATAGTATTTATTCTCGTTCATAGATTATTTTGATACCCCACAAGCTTGGGTAATTTCAGATTTTAAATTCTTGGATTTCGTTGTCCATGACGTGTCCGTTACTTAACTAAATATCACTATAATATTGACGACTCGGAACACAAAGTTTTTTATAAGTAAAAACGTAAAGTTTTACCTTACAGCCTAAACCGGCTTTCACCTATAGAAGGCTTCATCAGAGGCTGTCGCTAGTAGCGCTGCTCGTCTTGTTGTTGGCGACGAGAAAGTGTTTCGAAAGATTGAAGCTGTGTGTGTGTGGTGAGATGTGTTCGAATAATGCGTGCGATTTGAATTGTGTCTGTTCGTTTAGGATGTCGTTTTTATTTGTTTTTGTGTGTTTGTATATTTCTAATTGTTCTAGAGTGTCTAGTTTTCGGCCTTTTGTGTGTACGTGTAGTATGTTCATGTTATTGTCGATGTTTTTATATGTGTGGTTTGCTTCAATGAGGTGGTTTGCGAAGGTAGATTCTGTAGTGGTGTTTAGGCTGTAAGGTAAAACTTTACGTTTTTACTTATAAAAAACTTTGTGTTCCGAGTCGTCAATATTATAGTGATATTCAGATTTTAAGTTTTTACAATTATGTTAATGCTTGTTAATTACATTTCTTTTTGTATAATAATGCCTATTACAATATTTTGTGTTATAAATGATTTACAATTTATTCTTGGTGATTCCTTCACCTCAGATTTTCTAAATTCTTATTCAATTTGTTATAATTTTTGGTTGTTTGGTTCTGACAGTTATGTTTTTTCTAGGCCTGAGTAGCCATTATAGCATTTTACTTATTTCATTCAAATCACATTTTGTTTCAGCCTATTGGGCTTTACTTTGTTATTTTTATTGGTTGTGTTGTATTTTGAGTCTGTTGGTGTGTTGTTTACTTGTCAATATTGCTTTCTCTATTTTAATCTTTAAAACATAACATTAAGCTTATGGACTGCAAATTTCATTCAGCCATATCCTATTCATAACATTAACATGAACAATTCTTTATAAGTTATTAGAGTTATTATTTTGATCAAGAAATATCATCACTTCCTTCTAACTTATCCTTATTTGCTAATTTTTTGTTTACAACACGTATTATTTTTGTTGTGATAAACAACATCACTTTTTATTAAATTGATAACAGTCCCTTATAACTTATGTGTCTTTGTTAGTTTTTGATTTCTTAATCTTTAAACAATTTTTACATTCTCTCCATGTTAACACCTTCAATTTATTCTTTTCTGGAATCCTCCCTTTTTACTTACTACCGGCTATAATTAAACTTAACTCTATTGAACATCTTTTCTTAAATAATAAAGTCATCATCACTTCTAGTGTTTACCATACCTTATTCTATAATTCACACTTAATACTATTTTTCACCAGCTGTTTATACACCGTTAATTTCCCACTTTTATCTTACCTTCACTTTTAAATTATTTATTGTTAATTATAATTTAACTAGCGTAACACTTCACTTTGGGGTTTTTACACCTACACCATTGCACCGTATCACTGTTTATACTATTTGTTTTCTGGTGGGTGATCCCTATACTTATTTCTCTTTCATATCCTTAATACTAATGACAATTAATACTTAATAATTAATACTTAATAACTAATAACAATTTTATCTGTGGTTTAGGTTGCCTTTTTATCACCTTAATCCTTAGTAATGTTTCTTCACTAGGTCATTTTGTCTATTAATGGGTAGTAACCGTTACTTTTCCTTTCTCCGGATAACCCTTGTTTTGGTTTCAATATTCTTCTTGAGTGCTTTATTACTTGTTTTGTGAACCATTATTGGTTTTCACTTCTGCTTGTCTCCCTCCTTCTTCATTTTCATTATTTGATTAATACATTGGGTTTTTCCATCCTTTTCCTTGAGTATTTTGGGGTCGTTTAAACCCATGAACTTGTTTCCTTTTGGTTTGGGTTTATTACTTTCTTATTCTCGTTGGTTATTTGTGTGGTTCCCTTCTTCATTTGTTTCCTGTTGTTGGGTCAATCACTTGGGTTAGGTCAAAGTCATCGTTTGTCGAGTCATATTCCTTATACTTTAATTAAATCAATCAGTTTATTTGATAAGAAGTATTTTTACATTTATAAATATATTTTTTATCCCTGGTACTGGGTTGGCTATTTGTGTCGTAACAATATACATATATATATATATTGTAGCACAACGAAGTTTTTACCTTATTCTACAAATTAAGATCATATAGGAAAAGAAGGGAAGAAGTCATCTGGAAGGAGTAATATCAACTTAAATAAAAGTAACAGAAAAAAGTAATTATAATCATAAATAAAAGGACTTAACAGAACTAGAACAATCGATTCAAAGAAATTACATATAGTCAATTCATAGCCAAAATGTGTTAAAAAACAAATAGTATGAGTATCATCTCAGTAAAATAATTAGTAGACCCAGTAAGATACGGAGTAGTAAGGAGTAACAACCCATAACCAATGAATTAAAATGAAATAATATCAAGATACCAAAAACCCTATTTAAAAGACAGAAACCTCTATAGCAGCAAATCACATAATTGAAAAGAAATTAAACAATATTAGCTATACCAACTTAGATAAAACAACTAGCCAAAAAAGAGAATCCAATACGAATAACTAGAGATGATGTAAAATTAATTATAAATAAAATAAGTGTGTAATTGAGAGGAATACCCCAAACCAGTTTTAAAAAAGGACAACAAAAGACAATCATTAATATAAAGTTTTAATGTGTTTATTTATATAATTATAATGTGTTATTATTTTTTGTGTATACCATACAGAATATGTTGATAGTAGGAAATACTAGATGTTAGTATGTAAGAGTTTATTGTATTTGAATCATGTTAATTAATGTTGTATTTTTGTGAAGTAAGGAAAGGCAAAATAATAATTCAAACGACCCATAAATAGTGAATCAGAAAATATAAAACTAATAAAGTGAATTAATAATAACATTGCTAGGAAAATTGAAAATTGATGACCAAGACAAATTCAACTTTGACCATATAAATCAAATCAGAGAATATAAATTAATAGAACCTAGACTAAATTGATGTAAATTATCCCATTCAGAATACAAATACTTTATCATAATGATAACAACAACCTATAATAGTGGTTAAAAGAATCAGCATGTAAAATTGACTTAAATGGTGATTGTACCAGATAAAGCTATAATCAGTAAAGTACACTAGTAAAATACAAATAAATTGTTAAATGTTTAGAATAATAGCCAGATATAAAAAGTTAATTACAAATATTTAATTAGTAATCGAATGAGAGGTAAATTGTAACATAAAACATATTGTAAACCATTTAATAGGTAATTATGTGAATCACAATAAGGCCTAGAGGTAAATTTCAAAGAATGTAATTCAGAAGCTTAATTCAAACCAAAATAGGTCAAATTTAGTATTAACTTGTATAAAATAAAAGCAGGAATATTGTTATATAATTAGAATTACATAAAAGTACTAAACAAATAATTTATAGCCAATTAAACATAAAAAATGTCATTTTTTTATATAAGATTGAATTATTAGATACGAACAGCTGATGGGGAACAATGAGAAATGAGACCAAAATCTTATAGAATTTTCTATATGAAGGAACAAATATAGTTTAGTTGATTGTTAAAAGCCAAGCAGGACAGACGTGTCAGAATACATTTCAGAGAATTATGAACGGAATTTTTAACTAACACAAACCAAGATATATGATGAATTTATAAAAAGATAAAAGAATATAAATTAAAGTAAAGAATACTATAATAACGGTCATTGAAACCATAAAACTAAATTAAACACTACTAAATCGAGCTGTCACTACGTATGGACATGGCTGAAGAACGAAATTAAACTCATATAACCAGAAACTGATTGAAGGAACCATTTGACGCTACACAACTATTACCGAACAAAATCCAGTGGATGAATACAACTACACACTACAACTTGTGGATATTCCAATAGCAGCATCACAGAGGAGGAATTAAACAACTGATACGTTTATTTGAAGTGAAATCTCGGAGCTGAATTTACATAGCAGAACAACACACGGAGGCAGCCATCTTGTCATTTTGAGTCAAACGCATTCAACCTGGGAGGAGACGTGGTGACATCAGAGACATCAGCTGGTTCGAATATCAACTTTACTATACACTATACTTTATTATATTTTTGTCTGTTTAATGAATAAGTTTTTATAATTTGTAAGTACTGAATTCTCTTGCCTTTCCTGACTATTTCTACAGTTAAAAGAACCCTTATAATATAATAATTTAATTTGAATACTTTTATATATGTAATAATCGACCTGGAAACTAGTCTCGAATCAGACTCTAGTTAGTCGCGGCAATTCAAATAATTACTTTGACATAATAAACTTCATTATTGTTTTAAACATTGTTTTATTGATTATTTGAGTCATCATTTAAATTAAATTAATTATTAAAGGCTAAACGTGAACTTCTGAAGGAAAGGAACAAGCAGAAGAAGAAGTACAGATACTGAATCACCCGCTACATGCAATCGATTTGGCCACGACAATCTATTTAACGTGAAGAAACAAATAATTCTTCATCAGAGAATACACAGTTATTAATCAGTATTTTTATTAATTGAACATTGACAATAAAACAATAAAAACAATTAAAGTAAATTAAAAAATTAAATTAATTATTTATACAAAAATAACAAATAAATAAATAATAATAATTACATTAACCGATTATTATACTAGAACATTATTTGTAAATCCGTTTATTTACAAATTGGTGCTCAACTTTAGGGGCTTAAAATAGGAATTGATAGGCCCATAAGATAAGGACAATTTGCCCAATTTCCTATTTTAGCTTGGCAGCTGTTAACAGATCAGCAAAGTAGAAAAAATCCTGAAGAGATCAACATCGAAGAAAAGGGCGGCAGAACTCGAAAGGGAAATAGACATGGAGAACAAGGAAGCGACTCCAGTGGAAGATATGGAAATCACATTACCTCCGGCGGAACCAAACCAGCCTGCACTCCAGGAGAAACACCTAGAGAAATCTACCACAACAGAAGATACGATATTGAATAAGATGATGGAAATGTTTGATCAGATGAGTAAGAAAATGGAAGAGGATAACAAATCCATGAGTAAGAAAATGGAAGAGAAAATAGAGGAGAACAACAAATCGACCAAGGAAGTGAGTAAGAAAATGGATGAGAATAGTAAGGAAATGAAAGAGGACAACAAATCCTTAAAGGAAGAATTAAGGAAGGACAACAAGTCGACAAAGGAAGAATTGAGTAACCAGATTGGAGAAACCAGGAAAGAAATTGGAGATACCAATAAGAAAATTGATGAAACTAGTAAGAAGATGGAAGGTGACAACCAACAATTGAGGGAAGAGTTAAGGGAGAATAGTAAGAAGATGGAAGAGAAGATGGAGGAAAATAATAAGAAGATGGAAGAAAAGATGGGGGAGAAGTTGGAAGAATTGAAAGAGGATAACCAACTATTAAGAGAAGAATTAAGGGAGGTTAACCAGGAAAATATGGACAGATTAGACGGAAAGATAGAATTATTAAAGGAAGAGTTGAGTCAGAAGATAGTAGAGAACAATGAAACAATCAGCAAGAAGATAGAAGAGGAAATAACGGTAATAGAAGAAAAAATTACAAAAGCTGATGAAAGATGTAGTCAGACTGAGCGAGAAATACAGAGTCTTAAAGCAGAGGTAAACACCAAGGTTACAAATGTAGAAGAGAAACAAAAAGAAGATTATAAAACAGGTTAATTACCTTCCGTCATGCTTTTTGAAATCCGAAAAC
The DNA here is from genome assembly GCA_034769895.1 of Magicicada septendecula. NCBI lineage: Eukaryota > Metazoa > Arthropoda > Insecta > Hemiptera > Cicadidae > Magicicada > Magicicada septendecula. Next base: position 478,425,635 of record CM068369.1, on the reverse strand, counting down.
AGGATTACTCGAGTTTCGACACATTGAGTGTCATCTTCAGATCCTCGATGAATATAGGTTAAAAATACATTTGTTGATGTATGGACATCCCGTCAGACAATAAAAACAACACAAACATAATAACAAAAATACTGTATAGCCTACGTGTTCCTGCGCAGGTCCGCGTCGGCCGCGTGTATTGTGTTTTCGTTCTGTTTTGTCTCGGTTTTAATATGTGTTAAATTATTATGTTTGTGTTGTTTTTATTGTCTGATGGGATGTGCATACATCAACAAATGTATTTTTAACCTATATTCATCGAGGATCTGAAGATGACACTCAATGTGTCGAAACTCGAGTAATCCTGTTTTCGGATTTCAAAAAGCGTGACGGAAGGTAATTAACCTGTTTTATAGTCTTAAAATGCTTTTGGAGGCAAATACAATGTTTAAACAAAAAGAAGCACGTGAAGAATGGGAAAAAGCGAAGAACCGATTCACAGAAAAGTGTGACGGTATAGAAGGTGCAGTTACCAGTATAAATGGCCAGGTTCGCCAGAACCAAGTAGACATAGAAACTTGTCTGAGTAGACCGACTAACATTACCCATTGTTCCACTACAGAAAACCGAGAGGGAGTTAATTTCCGGTTATACCAAAGAAAACCCATGGAATTTATATCTCGAATAGAAGAATATTTCGCGAAACATAGGAGAAACCGCTGGAATACAAACAAAGAAGTACTCGATGAGTCATTTAAAGAGATGACTGATAATTGGTGAATGGCTATCAGAGATGACATCACAGACTACCAAATGTTTAAGAGATTGTTTAAGGCCAATTATTGGTCAGAATCTACGCAAAATATAGCAAGAGACAACATATGTCATGGGAAATATAACCCATATTGGGGTAACACTTTGACCTCATATTTCCTAGGAAAGGTGTGCATAGCCAAACACCTAGAGCCTCAAATACCCGAGGAGTGTCTAGTCAGCAAACTGTCCTATCACTACGAGGAAGATATAATTAGAGCACGTAGGAGTTGTCAGATTAAGACCGTACAAGCTATGACGGAGTTACTCGAGATGTACGAGCATGAAGACTATTACCGACAGAGTGGAAGAAGAACGGATAGACCAGAATTAAGGAATAATAGTAGCTATGTGAATAACAATCAAAATAACATGAATAACAATCATTTTAACCCCTCGAACCGGAATAATAATTACTATAATAATAATCGCAGCAGTAATAATAATAATAATAACCATAATGGTGGAAATGATAACAACCAATCAAATAGAAATACCTATTATAATAACAGTGAAAACAACAGAAATAGTCAGAGAAATTCAAACCAAACTAATAATTACCCTTATCAAAATAACAATAGAAACTATCAACCAGGTGGTAATTATATTAATATGACATACCGACCTAGAGTGAACTATATAAGAGCAGTAGAAAATGGTCAATGGAGGTACCAAATCCAAAGGAGGAACAGTTTCCATGAATCAGAGTACAACCGATGAACCACGAAGGGAATGATCGGGGGAATTATGTACACAGGTGAAGTTCCAGCCTGGAGGACCAAAATCGGCAACAGAGGAACGAAGTGCAGTTTGATGATCGCGTGGAGCGACAGGAACCAGCCCAAGGTTTTCAGACCGACGTTGCAGTCGGCCCAATCAGTGATAACGCTCAACCTTTAAACTAGAGGAGGCGGTGATAGACAATCACAACCCTTCACTGCTCCTATCTACTGGGTATGAACGAGAGTTAAATAAACAAAATGAAAATAAGAAAATTACAATTATTTACAATAATTACCTCAAAGATATCAGAACAGATTTGTTAGAAGAAAACGATATAAAAATTAATAATCAAAATAATGAAATAATATACGTAATGGCAGAAGTAGAAGTTATTTCAGCGCAATTCATGATAGACACCGGAGCGAATGTCTCGATAATTAGCAATAATGAGTTAGACCGTATACAACAAGAATGTCACCGAACATTACCGGTATTACCAATCAATAATGTTGTACTTATAGGCACCACTGGTCAGCAAAATAAAACGATACGTAAACAAGTATCTTTGAATGTTACAAGTAAGGGTGTAAGTTTGGACATGGTGTTTCTCATTGCAGCCGGGTTACCATTTAATATCTTGATAGGGTGCGACCTGTTAAGAAGAAACTCTGCTGTTATTGATCTGTGCTGAAAGAAGGTGTCATTGTTTTCAGGAGATTCAACATGGATAGCCGATTTAATAAGTAACGAAATAATAAATTCCCAACCGGGTCACAACCGACAGGTTGAATTAAATTATGTAGAGGATAAGTCATCATACAGTAACTTAGTATACCGGGAGACTGAAGATAAACTGTGGACGCAGAAAATACAGGAGATACGAGATTTCCAGTGCGAAAACACGACAGAAAAACTAACCGAAACCCAAATAAATCATTTGATAGGAATATACGAGAAATATCGTGCCGTATTTTCCGATTAGCCAGGAAAAGTCAAGAATTATCAGTGTAAGATCCGATTTAGGGAACCAGTGGAGTTCAACCGTAAATCCTACCCGATAGCGCAATCACTGAAGGAAGCGGTCCGAACTGAAATTAATAATATGATAAGCCGAGATATAATAGAAAGTAGTCAGTCACCATTCACCAGTCCGATTGTGGTTATTCAAAAGAAAAACGGTAAGGTCCGACTCTGTCTAGACGCACGAGAAATTAACAAAATGATTGTAAATGATCGAACCTCGCCCGGAGAAATCGAAGAAATCCTAAAGAAATATCACGGTACTAAATTTATTACAACATGGGACACCGTGTGCGGATATTGGCAAGTGGAGTTGCACCCACAAAGTCGTCAATATATGGCGTTTATCTTCGAAGGGCGCAATTACCAATTTAAGAGGTTGCCCTTCGGTTTAGTAAATTCAGTAGCCATCTTTGTGGCCTGCATGGACCAAATACTCGGCCCAGAAGCACTCCAGTTTACAACGGTATACGTTGATGATTTGTTAATAACCTCAGCCAACTGGGAAGAACACTGCAACCGAGTGGAGCATGTATTGAAGAAACTCGCCGATAATAATATTACATTAGAATTAGAAAAATCCAAGCTTATAGCCAAGGAGGTTCAGTTTTTAGGATTCAATCTGAATAACCAAGCAATATCCCCATCCTCAGAAAAAAGTATACGCTATACAGAAATTCCCTCAACCTAAAAATCGGAAACAATTGCAATCATTTTTGGGTCTCTGTAATTATTACCGAAAATTTCAAAGTAATTATTCAGAGTTAACTGCCAAGTTCCAATACCAGTTGTCTGCTAAAAATAAATGGAGATGGTGTAAAGAGCAAGACGAGACTTTACAGTCAATCAAAGACAAGTTTTTAGAAGTAGTAATACTCCATCACCCAAATTTTAACAAGCCCTTTTTCTTGAACTGTGATGCCAGTAATATTAGTCTGGGAACGACCTTATACCAAGAGGACGAAAATGGCCATCATCTCGTCATTAGTTTCGCTAGCAGGACACTGAACCAATGTGAGAAAAACTACAATGTCACAGAAAAGGAATTGCACAGTGTAGTGTTTGCTTGCGGAAAATTCCGTACTTATATCTTGGGATATCCAGTGACCGTCCACACAGACCATAAATCAATATCGTTCTTGAGAAGGTGTAAGTTAAGTCACGGTAGACTGACCAGGTGGATACTTGCCTTGCAAGAATATAATCTACAGTGGGAATATATTCCAGGAAGCAAGAATGTGGTAGCCGACGTGTTGTAATGGGTGGATTTGCAAAACCAAACATTTGAGGGTGAGAAGGAAAGTATACTAAAAATTTACAATATTATCAGAGATAGGTCCGACTTGGAAAAAGTAGTATGGAACATCAGCACACACCAGCAGTCTGACCCAAAGTTAAGCAGTATTCAAAGACGTCTAGCCGATCAAGATGACGAAATAACAAAATTTTATTGCACCCATAATAATGTGTTGTTTATAAAACCATCTCTCAATGAGGAAATATGAAAATAATAATCCCTACTGATATTGAGAAGGAAATCATAATGGGCTACCATAACCGATATGGCCAAATGGGAGCCAGGAAGGTAGTAAAGGCGTTGGAGGAAAATTGTCACATAAAGGACATCAATCGTAAAGTAAGGAGGTATATCAAGAATTGTTTTATTTGCCAGCTAGTAAAAACCAATAACGATAAGAAGGAGGGTGTGATGATACGTATAACCTCACAGAAGAAATTGGAAAAGATTTTCTTAGATATATGCGGGCCATTTCCCCGTAGTGGCGGACGCCATCGGTATAAATATATCATAATAATGATGGACCATTTTACTAAATTCATAAAATTATACCCTGTGAACCGAGCAACCACTTTAAAGGTTTTGGGAGTAATTACAAATCAATATCTTCCTGAGGTAGGAAAACATATGTCAATAATTACTGATCATGGAACCCAATTTAAAGGTAAAAGATGGAGAGATACTTTATTGGCGCTATGTATAAAAACCTATAAAACCTCTGTTTACCACCCAAACAGTAATCCGGCGGAGAGAGTGTTGAGAGAGGTAGGAAGGATACTTAGAACATACTGCCACCATCAACAGAAAAAATGGCAAGAATACCTATTAGCCACCGAAGAATTCCTCAATCTAGCACATCATCCAGCTATAGGGATTACACCGTATACAGCAATGCATGAGAAACTACCTCCCCGAGCGATACAAGAGATTATTGAATTTCCGACCCACAAGGAATATAAATTTGATCAGATAAGATTTTATAATAAATTAGCCGAGGACCAGGAAAGGCGAAATAACAAATATAAAAAGGCAATTAAAAAGGTATTAAAATACCAAATTGAAGAAAAGGTGTTGCTTAAAAACCGGGAACTACCCAGTACTATGGAAGGGATTACTAAAAAACTATTACTGTTGTATACGGGACCATACGTGATTACTAAGGATAATAAAAATAACACATACGAGTTGAAGGATATTAATTCACAAAAGATAAAAGGCACATATAATCAATTATCAATAAAAAAATATTTTGAAGAAGGAGAAACAAAAAAATTCAAAAATGAGTAAGAACATCTTACAGTTAATATCAGAGAAAATATGTTGAATCAAATAAGATAAACCATCTAAATTCTAAGAATAAATAAGGACATCTTATAGTATATATCAAGGAAATTATTTTAAATAAAATAAGAAAAGAAAAGAAATAAAGTATCTCAATACTAAAATAAATAAGAACAGTTTACAGAATATATTTCAGAAGGACTTTGTTTTGGATCAATTAATAAAGAGAAGGAATGAAATAAGATATCAAATGCTTAAAAAATAATAAGTACAACACAGGTAAAGAAATTGAATGAAATAATTTTACAAAAGAAAATTTTTTTTATCACAACTCTGAAGGCTAAACAGTGACTACTCAAAACAACTACATAAATGAAATACTTATCGAAACAAGAATGTTACAGAACTTTTCAGTGAAAAGTAAATAAAAATCCAGATAGTTTATATATTTTCAATGTTATAAGTTGGTGAAACCCCAAAATGAAAATCAGATCATAGAAGAATAAACAGGAGAACCAATTAACCAAAACAGACAAGGAAAAGGTATTAAAACCAAACATTATGCCATGAACAATAACATAATGGATTAAACAACAAATGGAAAAAAAACTATATACATAAACATGTGCTACCCAAAAGGTAAACAAGAAACAGGCTGTACCAACAACTAACCAAAATAGCAGAATATCAAAAAGGAAGGCTGAAAGGGATATTATGCCATATACCTAGTGATAAATAATATAGAACGAGCTTTAAAATGTAAAGATAACCATATGGATAGAAATATTAAATAATCTGAATAATTATGAAGTGATGATTCTAAGTATATTTATTATTAGTCAAAATGGACTACTTTTTATAATTTACATTTTAATAACTGGATGTAGATAATTCCACCAGTTTTTTATGATTGAGCAGAGATGAAAATTCCTCTGAGCTCAAATGGGTGAAGTATGGTCAGCAGAGAATGTAGCCGAAATGTGCCACTCTGAACTGTTCCAGCTCACATGTTAGGGAATGTTAAGGAGTAAATATCTCAAGGAAGAAACACTAAATAAGAAAGGAAATATATATATATATATATATATATATATATATATATATATATTGTAACGTCACAAAACGTTCCATACAGAAAATAATTGCAAAGTAAATTATCATAAGAAGAAGGTGAAATGAACAGTATCGAACCCAAGTAATCCAAAAAATTTAGTAATATTGTCCAATGGTTAACATGTAAAAACGACAAAGACTTTGACCAAGACTCAAACCCCATATATTTTTTAAGTGAAAAATAGAATAAAACAGATAATGTATAATAAGAGAAACAAATAATCTAAGAAATGACCAAACTGAGGCCATGAAATGTTAGAAATGTAACTCTGAATAGAGCATAAAAACCAATTTATTGTGAAATAATAGACAAGATCTATTACAATACTTTATAATATATATAAAATAGATGTATTAAATGATTTAACCACATCAATAAATAGGATGTGAATTAAAATAAAAAATATGTAATTTTATAACAGAAAATCAAAGTTTTAGAGTTGAGACCAATCACTCAGATTTATGTGAAAATTAATTATTATAAAATTAAGAAAATAACTAGATGTAATTGTCAATTAGACAAAGACAAACAAATTACTTCAAATAGAGAAAGCTGTAAATTGATTAGAAGTCAATGAAAATAATCAAAAACAGTGTTAAACTGAAAACATGTGGTGAACATGTTAAATTGTAAAATTTATGACTTTAAAGTTATCAAAATACAACAAACTTGTATTTTAAAGTTGAAACACAATATAAAGTAACTATACCTATACGTATGACCACCTAAAATACTTTAACAGTCAAGTTATATAAATAGTTACATAGGCCATGCTAGGCTGAGATCAAAAAACCGTCACAAAAGTAGTCATATTTGACAAATTAATTGTTTAATATTAGAAAGAATATGGAAAAAGATACAACTCTATAATGTACAATGGAAAAATACTTGCTCAATTGAAGACAAGCTTAATTCATAGAGAATTTTTAAATATAAAAGTGAAATTTGTCACACCCATGAAATAGTTCATCTGTACAAAGACAGTGAGATGCTAGGTGAAATTACAATAAAATTAAAATGTATTAGGAGAAACCAGGTATTCCCAAAGATAAACAATATAACAAACTCTAAGTGAATACCCAAAAAAATCCCGAAAATAATACCAAAAAAGACAAATTACAATAAATAACAATGTCAAGAAAACTATGCCATATGTTATGCCTACAGAAAAATGAAGCTATTTATATGTTATGTGCTTCAATATTTGTTTGTTTTATTATGTAAAGCTAATTATGTTATGTATTAATGTTATAGCAAGAGCCAAGGAAATTAATAACATTTTATTAATAAGAAACTTAGAATTTTGTATAAACACCACAAGCTAAGGAAATCTATTTTATGTTAATTTATTAGATTTAATTTATTTAAAACCAATCGTGAATGGTATCATTTTAATCAGTTGAAAGCAGAGAACCTAAAAATAATAATGACATGCAGATTGTAAGTAGTTCTGTAAAATTGTGTGACAAATACCAGAATAATTTCAGTAATATCCTTGAGTATGAAGAACAAGAAGTTTTTGTTCTAAAGCTTCTACGGAAGTCGAATTTGTTCCATGATGTTCTATTTGCATATTCTCGAATGTTCCAGAAGAAAATGTTACTCAAAAATACCGGAAGTCATGAATAAAAATTAAAACAATGCACCTTACAAAGAGTATATAAGCGAGACCAAAATCGACACAAAAAGACTTTATGCTTTGAAACCATGAGAGACACTTCACATACGAATCCGAACATCTAATCCAAGGCGAACTCGAAGAAGAGGAATTCAACCCGAAAACTCAAAAAGGCTTTCCCCCGTACTAGACAAAAGACATACTTAACGTAAAAAAGGAGTATATCGCTAAATCGCTAAACGTGTTTGTTGAATAGAGCAACAGCACGCCATATCTAATAGAACGTGCACAGCTAAATATCCAGCGGCCCTGAAAAGGATCGATTTTAATAGAGAAAAATCAAATTTGTTGGTATTTGCGAAAATAGACAGACTTTGACAAAATTCCAAACATATTACTGATGCAAGCCTACTACATTGAGTCGTAACTAGCGCTGAGATGGCAGTATAGCAAGGTCACGTAGACAGCTGTTTGTCGCCGCCAAGAATTCAAAGCATAGAAACAGTACAATTTTTATTTAAATTGTGCAGAGTTTTCAAACCGTAATTTGACTTTTAAACAGTTACAAGTGAGTGAGAAAACGTAAATACGAAGAGGCGCAAGATTGGAATCGTCCCCAAGAACAGTGTCCAGTGAAGGAAATACTTACCCACCGGAACGTGAGTTGACCAAAATTAAAATCCTTTTACCTGGTATCTTTGTCACACAATTGTACTACATATGTCAAACACCTTCAATTCACACGAATTTTGTAAAGCATCCCACTGATTTGTCTTGATAGTTCAAAGCAGTCACGTCCTGAGTATAAAGTTTTTCAAAGATTAAATTCATGCAATTCAACTGAGCAATAAAATATTTATTAGCCGATACTTAATTAAAATCTTGTCAATAATTTTTGTAACTCTGCAATTTTGCCTAATTTTTCTGTTAGTCCTTCAGACGATTTTATATAAGAAAAGTCATTAAAAATACGTTATTTGCAACTCAAATTGTCTTGTTCACATTTTTTCTATAATTAATTTAACAACTCAAAAAATCAATTTTTAATAATAATAATAATTTCTTGGACCAAATATCCAAGTGGCGCCCACACACACATATTAGCATAAGTTGTGTTTGCAGGACTACATCTACAAAGAGAAACTGGCAATTAGTAAGTATAAAGTGCGCGGAGTGTAACACCAGACGTACAAACGACACATTCTAGTTGTTATAAATTGACGACTCCAACGTGAGGCGAAAATAATACGACACCATTCTAGTTGTTATAATATATATTTAATAATGAAAGGATAAATCAGATTAAAAAGAACTATCTCATAAGAGTAAAATAAAAAGTAAAAACAGAAAAATACATATCAACTTAGAGCTCAACCAAAAGAAGCAGGTATATCAGTGTAAACCAAGCCAAGAATATAACAAAGACGAATGTCAGAAGCAATTAGTTCACCCACACTAAAAGTATGAGCTGAACTAATCACTTTTATAGGGGGGGGCATTTGTAGCACAACGAAGTTTTTACCTTATTCTACAAATTAAGATCATATAGGAAAAGAAGGGAAGAAGTCATCTGGAAGAAGTATTATCAACTTAAATAAAAGTAACAGAAAAAAGTAATTACAATCATAAATAAAAGGACTTAACAGAACTAGAAAAATCGATTCAAAGAAATTACATATAGTCAATTTATAGCCAAAATGTGTTAAAAAACAAATAGTATGAGTATCATCTCAGTAAAATAATTAGTAGACCCAGTAAGATACGGAGTAGTAAGGAGTAACAGCGCAGAACAAATAAATTAAAATGACAATTCTCAAGATATAGAGTAGTAAGGATTAACAACCCATAACAAATAAATTAAAATGAAATAATATCAAGATACCCAAAAACCTATTTAAAAGACAGAAACCTCTATAGCAGCAAATCACATAATTGAAAAGAAATTAAACAATATTTGCTATACCAACTTAGATAAAACAACTACCAAAAAAGAGAATCCAATACGAATAACTAGAGATGATGTAAAATTAATTATAAATAAAATAAGTGTGTAATTGAGGGGAATACCCCAAACCAGTTTTAAAAAAGGACAACAAAAGACAATTATTAATATAAAGTTTTAATGTGTTTATTTATATAATTATTATGTTCTTTTGTTTGTTCATCATCTTCTTTCACAGCACTACACTTTATATAATATAGAAACTTTCTCTTGTGAAACTTACTTGTCTTTTTCGTCGAACGCGTTTCGGTGTTGTGTTCGCCTTCGTCAGCTTAGAAACAGACTGCCAGTACTTAGTAACGGTTGTTGTTTGGAAGGTATAGTGAGGGTGGTGTGTAGAGGAAGGGGATTGGTGCGGGGATCCAAATTATTGTTTTTTTTTTTTGTATAATGGTGTCGAAAGGTGTATGTGATTTATGTTGTAATTGGTCGTTTAGTATGTTAGTTTAGCTACACCAACATAGATACTAATCTTGAAATATTACACCTCTTACCCAAAGGTCGAAAACTCAACACAGCTGAACAGTATGAAATATACAAATACCACACAACACAACCAAACAACATACTAAACGACCAATTACAATATAAAGCACATACACTTTTCGACACCATTATACAAAAAACAAACAATAATTTGGATCCCCACGCCAATCCCCTTCCTCTACACACCTCCCCCACTATACCTTCCAAACAACAACCGTTACTAAGTCTGTTTCTAAGCTGACGAAGGCGAACACGACACCGAAACGCGTTCGATGAAAAAGACAAGTAAGTTTCACAAGAGAAAGTTTCTATATTATATAAAGAATTATTATGTGTTATCATTTTTTGTGTATACCATACAGAATATGTTGATAGTAGGAAATACTAGATGTTAGTATGTAAGAGTTTATTGTATTTGAATCATGTTAATTAATGTTGTATTTTTGTGAAGTAAGGAAAGGCAAAATAATAATTCAAACGACCCATAAATAGTGAATCAGAAAATATAAAACTAATAAGGTGAATTAATAATAACATTGCTAGGAAAATTGAAAATTGATGACCAAGACAAATTCAACTTTGACCTAATAAATCAAATCAGAGAATATAAATTAATAGAACCTAGACTAAATTGATGTAAATTATCCCATTCAGAATACAAATACTTTATCATAATGATAACAACAACCTATAATAGTGGTTAAAAGAATCAGCATGTAAAATTGACTAAATGTTGATTGTACCAGATAAAGCTATAATCAGTAAAGTACACTAGTAAAATACAAATAAATTGTTAAATGTTTAGAATAATAGCCAGATATAAAAAGTTAATTACAAATATTTAATTAGTAATCGAATGAGAGGTAAATTGTAACATAAAACATATTGTAAACCATTTAATAGGTAATTATGTGAATCAAAATAAGGCCTAGAGGTAAATTTCAAAGAATGTAATTCAGAAGCTTAATTCAAACCAAAATAGGTCAAATTTAGTATTAACTTGTATAAAATAAAAGCAGGAATATTTTTATATAATTATAATTACATAAAAGTACTAAACAAATAATTTATAGCCAATTAAACATAAAAAAATGTCATTTTTTTTTATATAAGATTGAATTATTAGATATGAACAGCTGATGGGGAACAATGAGAAATGAGACCAAAATCTTACAGAATTTTCTATACGAAGGAACAGATATAGTTTAGTTGATTGTTAAAAGCCAAGCAGGACAGACGTGTCAGAATACATTTCAGAGAATTATGAACGGAATTTTTAACTAACACAAACCAAGATATATGATGAATTTATAAAAAGATAAAAGAATATAAATTAAAGTAAAGAATACTATAATAACGGTCATTGAAACCATAAAACTAAATTAAACACTACTAAATCGAGCTGTCACTATGTATGGACACGACTGAAGAACGAAATTAAACTCATATAACCAGAAACTGATTGAAGGAACCATTTGACGCTACACAACTATTACCGAACAAAATCCAGTGGATGAATACAACTACACACTACAACTTGTGGATATTCCAATAGCGGCATCACAGAGGAGGAATTAAACAACTGATACGTTTATTTGAAGTGAAATCTCGGAGCTGAATTTACATAGCAGAACAACACACGGAGGCAGCCATCTTGTCATTTTGAGTCAAACGCATTCAACCTGGGAGGAGTCGTGGTGACGTCAGAGACATCAGCTGGTTCGAATATCAACTTTACTATACACTATACTTTATTATATTTTTGTCTGTTTAATGAATAAGTTTTTATAATTTGTAAGTATTGAATTCTCTTGCCTTTCCTTACTATTTCTACAGTTAAAAGAACCCTTATAATATAATAATTTAATTTGAATACTTTTATATATGTAATAATCGACCTGGAAACTAGTCTCGAATCAGACTCTAGTTAGTCGCGGCAATTCAAATAATTACTTTGACATAATAAACTTCATTATTGTTTTAAACATTGTTTTATTGATTATTTGAGTCATCATTTAAATTACATTAATTATTAAAGGCTAAACGTGAACTTCTGAAGGAAAGGAACAAGCAGAAGAAGAAGTACAGATACTGAATCGCCCGCTACATGCAATCGATTTGGCCACGACAATCTATTTAACGTGAAGAAACAAATAATTATTCATCAGAGAATACACAGTTATTAATCAGTATTTTTATTAATTGAACATTGACAACAAAACAATAAAAACAGTTAAAGTAAATTAAAAAATTAAATTAATTATTTATACAAAAATAATAAAAATTTTATTAAACAATTATTATTCCACGTAATTGTTTTATTACAAATTGGCGTTTCCAACGTGGAGCTTATAAAAACATTCATCACTTTAATTTGTTTTATTACAATATTAAAAAATTCAGTAATGATTCTATGTCAAGAAAAGGGAAGTTTTTGTAAGAGAATGATAATTTATAAGCAATTCATTTAAGTTTATCAAAAACATTATTCTTACTAATCTTCTCAAAATAAATTATGGATCTAGATTCTTTTCGTGCGGTAAAGTCAAATTTCCGTGTCCTCGTTTGTACTTAATTTCCATGTCCTGATTTTTTACTACATCGGTTTTCTTTACAAGTAACTAATGGCAGGTTATGGAGGTTATGTATGACAATGTAATTTATATAAAATTTCCTTTGTTAGTGTACATTCAAAGTGTACACGTTACACTAACTCAAAAGAATTTCTTGTTTTCAGTTTAAGAAAGTTGAAATTGTGTATTTCTTTTCTTTTCCATTCACTTTTTATGGAAACGTGCTTTACATTATGTGTACCCTTACTATATTGAAATCCAATGTTCACTATCCAATAGTTAAAAATTTTGTGGAATTGTGAAATTAGTAATACTATGTACTAATGTGTGATTATCAGTTGAATTTCTGAATTCCTTTGATTCATTAATAAATTTTACTAATTTGTTTCTTTATGTCTATTAAATGATTTCTTATTAGTTTTTAATCTTTGTGTTTTCATTATTCATTTGTAAATTCTTGGATTTTGTTGTCCATGACATGTCCATTGGTTAACTAATTATCATTAAAACACACAGAGCACTGATCCTCTTTTGCAAGATCACAAGTATGTTTCAAGACCATTTGCAGGTTAGGTATTGTTCTGTCTGTTCACTTTCTGAAACTGGTTGAGGAGCAAGGAGGAAGATGTCTCCATTAAAACACACACACACTAGCACGCACACAATTCCTTTTTTTCTTTATTTAATTTGAATTCCGTACTAGAACAAATGTTTCCAGAGTTTACAAGTTTTTTTTTTTAATTTCTTGGATTAATTTTTTTAATTTTATGCAATGTGGACACATACAGAGGAGTGTCAGTTTTTTATGTTTTTTCAATAAATAAAAATGAGAGGGGGAGAGAGATAGAGAGAGACCAAAAATGACATGTACAGAAATTTCATCAGAACTTTTCCTGATAGTAAAAAAGTAACTAAATAATGAATGGCAAAGAACATTAACAAAATTAATGGAAATTATAGTTATACTTTCTTGTCTAATTAATAGGTACTAGTAATGGCTTCATATACTTCACATCTTAAATTATAAACCTATTACAAACATATTTGGTATACTCAGCTTGAAATAAACGTTCAGACCAATAAAATGGTTTAAATTTTGCCATGCTGCATTATTAGTACTGTTGAAACAGCAGTTTGATTATAATTGTTTTTAGAACAGACTTCTGGAATGATGTGTGCAAAATGATTAAAGCATACCTCCTTACAGTGTGCCTTAATAAGGGTTGTTGATTATTCTAACTGATACATTGTCATGCCATTATCATATGACAGTTCTCAGAGCTTCAGTAATAGTCATCTTTGCTGTTAACATGGAAACAAGTCTCTTTTTTAAAAAGACTTTTCATTAGTAAAGTTAGTTATAAGTAGGCATACATTTGTACTCATAATATGAGGTTAAGAATTAAGAAAAGGTGAAACCAACTCGTTACACTGAAAAACTTCTAGGTATACTACTACTGATTGAAAAAGACAAGATAACTCAGGGTGAACTTTTTCTTCAAACCTTTGAACACCATGGATTCTGTGTTTATCCACAGTAACTTTGCACTTTTTTATATTTTATCAACTTGTGTTCCCAGAGTCACAGTATTCTGAATTGTTCTTAAAATTTCCATTTAGGATTAGACCCATCCATAGTTATCTGTAGCACTTTATTAAGATGTAGATTTATTCCTAGTAGAGTTATCTTTGAATCAATTGAAAAAGCTGAAAGATTAGGGAGTCAAAGAAACACAGAATTCAAGTAGCAAGTTTCCACTATTTTATAAAACAGCCTAGAAGCAAACTTTGACAGCCAGCATGGACGTAGCCAGGATTTTGGATAGGGGGCAGAGGACTAAAGGGTTACCTAAAAAGTGCCGGGGGGGGGGGAATAAGCAAATTGTTTTGTCTCGGTATGTTATTAAGGCTCATCAGTATAACTATGGCATACCTATTATAGGAATCTAAGGTAAAAAGAAATTTTTAAAATTAATCCAAAAGGGAATTTAAAAAAGTTTTACTCTATTGATCCAAAGCAGTGATTGTCGGATCTATTTAAAAGACTTTTATGTTACTTTATTTGTGAGTTACCTCTCACATAAAATTTTTTTTATTAGCTACTTTTTAGTAACATGCACCGTTATCGAGTTAAAAATTAAAATTTTCCTTTATTTAAAAACTTTAGGAATTTTTTCTCTGGAATGAATAATACTACGAAGAAATGTTTCAGATTTAACCATAGTAGTGCACACTTAGTTTTGATATATTTTACTTTCGTGGCTGTATTAGGCACTGTTATATTCTTGGGCGATTACTTCTATTTGGTCGTTAAGAGGGTACCCTAGATTGTCAATATATACCGCAAGAAGTTCAAAAATATTTTAATTCAAGGGATAAAATTAAAGATTGGAACACTTGATCCAAGAAAAGATGTTCTGGGGTGTCTGAGACCCCAAGATGCTTTAAGGGTTAAATAATCACCAAAAGTCACAAATAATAATGTGATTTTAATTAAAACGTGGCAACAATGAAAAAACAGAATTACGTACAAATACCGTGATGAATGAAAAAATTAAAGTTTTATAGTACGGTATGATATAAAATTAGTATAGTACAGTATAATTTTATACAATTATATATTTTTAAAACAATATTAGTTTTTCGTATGCAAACTAGCAAAGGATATATTATCACAAAGTATTAAACTAAAACATGTTACTAAAATAAGTTAATCTAAAATAAAAACTAAATCAAAAAACTAAAAAATGTTAAACTAAAATAAGTTTTCTTGGATTTTCAGAAAACCTTTTCAGCACTTCCTTCTCCAATTGCTCCTTTTTTTCTAAAGCAGTTTTTCTGTGGACACTCATTAAGCATAGTCCATTGAGACGATCCCCTGTCATCGTCGACCTAAGCCAGGTCTTTACTCTCCGCAACGTACTAAACGACCGCTCTGCAGTACAAGTGGTGCAAGGCAGAGTAATAGAGATAAGCACTTTTTTTGTGGCCGGGTAAAAGATTTCAGCCTCTTTTACTAGATCTGCTATTGTCAGTTTTTTTAGCTGCTCTTTATTGAGTTTCTTCTTCTCCCACATAGTGTACCATAATTCAACTTCGGAGGCAACATCTTTTAAGTTATAAAAATCTGAGAACTCCTTGACTTTTATTTTAAAGTCTTTCATGGTTATCTCGAGCATAATTAACGGATGTAGAGACAAAATTGAAAAGGCAGGTGAGTGTTCATCTGAAAAACGTGCCTCCAGTGAAGAAACTAATGAATCCAAGTAAGGAATTACCAAGGATCTGTTCCAGTACTCTAAAGGACTGGAAGCTGGAGGATTGGAGCGATGTTTTTGTTTTTGAATAGATCTTGGGACTGTCAATTCCACTCTAACATCTTTGGTAATCTCGTCGACACCATTTACAAGCTCTGTAGTAACTTTCTCTGCATCACTACGATGAGTTGTTATCACTCCAAGGATCCGTTTGATGTGTTTTCAGCATTGGACCAGGTCCAGGGTTTTAAATTGAAGAGCATTTACAACAGGTTCCAATAAGGCAGAATATTTGGCTATCAAGGCAACAGCAACAATAAATTCAGGTTTTGTGGCTGCAGAATGTAATTGAAATGCCTGATTCCTCGTGTTCGAATTTCCTTCTTCCAGTGATAAGCTCTTCAACCCTTCAACAATTTTTATGAAATGCTCGTTAAAAACTGAAATACTCTTGTATTTTTGGGACCATCGCAACTCACAGAGCATTGGAATGTTCGGGGCGTAGCGTCTTCTCAACACTGACTCTCTGAAGAACCTTATAATGTCTTTGATAGTGGCGATGGTGTTGCGTATTTGTGGAACACTATTCAAGTCATTTACAACAAGATTTAATTTGTGTGATGCACAATGAAAGAAGATAGCTTTCTCATACTTATTTCTTATAATTGATTGTACACCTCCATACTTGCCAGCCATAGCTGAACATCCATCATAACCCTGACCTACACATTTCTTCGGGTCAAGTCCTTCTTTTTCCAGAAACTTGTCTATCGCTGTTGCAATCGTGGTGGCATTGAGGGCAGGAAGTTCCACAAAACCCACAAACTCTTCCCGAACTTGCATTTCTTTTTCATCGAAGAAGCGCAAACCGATAGACAGCTTCTCTTTCCCTGATATATCAGCAGTCTCATCTGCCAGCACGCTAAAGGCAAATGCCTTCTTTGCTTGTTCTATAATGTCATCTTTGATAACAGCTCCGCAGAGATCAATAATTTCATTCTGGATCTGAGGGGACATATATGTTGCATTTTTTCTCATATTAAGGATATCACAGTGACGTTTGAGTTCTTGGTCACCAGCATCGATTCGGAAGTGGATCAGGTCTTGAAATACACCTTCATGCTGCTCATTTCCCCTCAGAGGCAAATCATGGTACCACAAAATATGATTGTAGAAATTATCGAAGCTAAGATTTTTTTGTTTTCTTCTATTAGTATCTTGTGGCCCGATATCACCTGAACATCGACAGGAATTTCGTCCATAAAGGTTTTGGCTGCACTGACTGCAGCTTTGTGCCAGTGGGTGGAAGCATGACTTTTGCAATTTTCATGTAAATGTTTGTAACGTATAAAAGGAGTTACAATGAACGATCCTAAAACACCCTTCACTGTACCAGGAAGGGGTGGGAACAGCACACAGAATTTGCAGAGTGCGCCTTTCGACCCCTTCGAATATGCTAACCAAGGGGAGTAAGTTTGAAGCCAACCGTGATTAAACTTCCTGCTTGAGAGGCCGACATCTTTTTGAGAGGTGGAACCCAACAGTTTGTCAACAGTTCCTTTTTTTTTGCGCTGTCATCTGAGACATCCGTCCGATCCACCGACTCAAATCATTCTCACACTCACAGCAGTCTTCAACATCAGGTTTAGGTGATTCGCTGAGTGTTGGAATGGAAGAAGGCCCTGGTTGAAGCTCAACAGGGCAAGGTGCTGGTGAGGTTTTAACTTTCTTCTCGCTTTCACGTTTATCGCTGTCATCTAAATCCCTTTTTTTGCTCCCTAAAATAAAGAAGAGAATTCCCAAATAAAGAAGATTATGCAGTTAAAAATTAAACAAATTTATTTTTACATTACCGCATACAGGAAGGTGTGTCCAAATTTCTTTTAGTTTGTTACTTTTCTTTTAATTTTTTATTAAATGAAATAACTTTACATTTTTTCTATATAAATATAATTTTTCACCGTTTAGACATTTCATCAAGAAGTCGCTAGGGTGGCGCTGCTGATGCCGAAACAAGGCAAATATAATTGAGCCGGTGAGAATGAAAGTGGCGTAAGTCACTTTATTGCTAATTGGAGAAATTTAATGGTTTGTTAAAATTGTTATTGAAAAATCAAATAAAAAGATACTGTAATACTAAAAACTGATCACTGTCTACATGTAAGTGATTAATCTGATTTATAAGTATGTATTCTGCATGTTTTTATATACTTTATATATTAAAATTTTATGACTTATGCCACTTTCATTCTCACCGGCTCAATTAACATAGCCAGTTTTGAATATGGCGGAAACCAATCAGCAAGTAGGGATGGGTATCGATCGCCAACTTATTAGTATTTGATATCGATAAAATATCGAGTCATTAACATCGATATATAAATATTATCGAAGGAAAACCATCGATATATCGGTCATGATTTAAGTTCAAGTTGGAAGTACAGAGATTTATAATTTCCCCCAAGTGAGTCTGTTCCGTCTTCGATTCTGTTTATCTTTTATGTGACTTGGATAGAAATAATGTAAAAAACAAACATCACTTAGACCAATTGTTATTATAAATAGTAAATATCGATACTTGGACACTCATTTAAATGGATGTTGAATAGGTGAGTGGTTCCTAAACTGTTCCGCAAAAAAACTCAAAAAAGGTAATTTGAAACTGATTTTAAAATAAAACTACACGAAGTCAACTATTCTCGTATTCAGCTGTCAAGGACATAAACAAGAAAATAAGAAAACATTATCATAAAATAAGAAAAACATCGATAATTGAAGGGACAATATCGATATTTTGATATATCAATATATCGATACCCATCCCTATCAGCAATCTTAAGGCATCAGCACTACTATCCCTAGACTAGACTTATACTCTCATGCTTACTCTGCTACAACCCTGATCACAAGCGTTGTAAAAAAATTATATCCACCATCTTTTTTCAAAAATTTCACAACCCTGGTTATTACGCCATGTAAGTGAATATTCGCAAAGTGGAACGAGACGAAATGGCCAATTAAAATGTAATTTTTTCTTTTTTTATATCTTGTTATTGCGAGAGGTATTTTGAAATCATAAAATACACATCTGCTTGTAATTAGTGTATCCGAAATTTTAGTTTTGGAAATTGGAAGCGTCCGAATAATCGAAACTTAACCTAACTTTCTTCACTCAAAGAGAGTTCTGTAGTCTTGACTTTTTTGAGACAAACAAAATAACGTAACCACTATAGGTATAATTATAAATACTATTACGTGACCAACATATTTTAATACTATTCAACGTTGTAGAAATATCCTGAAATTTTAGAAATCGACATAAAAAATTAATGGCTAATTTACCTTTAAAAAACTTTCGTATATCCACTTTACTACTAACTATTGATGTGTCCTGTAGGTACTGTGGATGAAGTGAGGTCTCTGATGAGGTTAGACTATATTTAAATAAAGACGGAAACTAAAAAGAAGCTTGCAAAGCTGAGTTGAGCTATAACGCGACTGGTCTGTTCACCAGGAAAATGGCGGATGCTTTAAAACTAGGGACTTACAAAAGCGGGAAGTTCAAAACTGTAAATTAACTATATATGTTTCTTTAATTCTTTAAAGTAAAGTAAGGATAACTGTCCATCACTGCTCCTGTTCTAGCACTCCTCGCATGCGTTTTTTATCTACTTTTATTTTATATTTTTTACTTTGTAACTTGATCTAGGGGGGCAGCTGCCCCTCCTTGCCCCCCTTGGCTACGCCCCTGACATCCAGTAACTGTTGCTGAGAAACCTTACTAAGGGACTTATAAAAAAAAACAAATACACGCATGCTGATGAACATCTGATGAAAATTTTGTAAAGTGTACCTAACCTAAAAATGTACAATGCTCGACTTGTCCTTGTATTCCATACTTCCAGCAGTTTTACATGATACATTCCTAACACGAATAAGAAAAGTTTAAATCTGCTGATGATCTAAAGGAGTGATAATTATTTGCAGACTGACAGGGTTATAAAATAATTCTGAAACAATTGTTGCTTTTACAACACCATCCTTTATCAAGTGACTACTCAATTCTGCCAGGTTTTCACAGAAAGTGAAGTTTGATTATTAGATCCATCATGACCTAGTGATGCTCCAAACATTTCAAGGATTCTCCTAGCCTTAAAAAACTGGACTGGCCTCATTGATTGACATGATTAATGTTAAATTTACTTTGGGATACTTCCAAACATAAGAAAAGAAAAGAAATACACAATTTCAACTTTCTTAAACTGAAAACAAGAAATTCTTTTGAGTTAGTGTAACGTGTACACTTTTAATGTACATTAACAAAGGAAATTTTATATAAATTACATTGTCATACATAACCTCCATAACCTGCCATTAGTTACTTGTGAAGAAAACCGATGTAGTACAAATCAGGACATGGAAATTAAGTACAAACGAGGACACGGAAATTTGACTTTGCCGTACGAAAAGAATCTAGATCCATAATCTCTTTTCAAAAGATTAGTAAGAATAATGTTTTTGATAAACTTAAATGAATTGCTTAGAAATTGTCATTCTCTTACAGAAACTTCCCTTTTCTTGACATAGAATCATTACTGAATTTTTTAATTTATATATATATATATATATTGTGACAATACAAGCAAAGACTGTAATGCGCATACATAATATATTTTAAATATTTTAGTTAATTTCAATAATATATAATAGACGAGCAGGTGTGAGATTGGAAGCTGGCTTTCAAGCAGGAACCAACAGGTAAACATCATGCGATTACCACTGCATGTGTGTATACAAGTGTATACATGTGTGTGCGTGAAGCCTGTCTGATCCTAAAAGTTGCAATCTCACCCCCCAAGTCAATGCTAAATTAAGAAAATAATTATTTTTAAGAAAACCATAAATGTTAGTGAGAAGGTAAAAACTTCTAAAAATGTGTAAAAATTGGACACGAGTGCAGTGCGAATTTTACGTAATTCGGACAATCAGTGCGAATTTTACGTAATTCGGACAATCAGTGTGAATCCAGTGCGATTTTTAATGCATTATAATTACACTAGTAGTGTGAACATCATGATAATTGCACATCTCATAAGTCATTAAATGAGACAATATTTTATCGTCGTGAAATCTGCGTTAAATGCAATTGGCAAAAAAGTGCAATTATGTGAAATGAGACGAGAGTGGGGGCTAACATGCGATGTTTCAAATGTCGACAGGCTGATTCCTGAATCGGCATCTGCAGTTTTCTGGGTGGATATAAATAGAAGCTCCAGAGAGACGAACTTTCTTCTCTAACAAACCACAGTCGCGGCGGTACGCTATGCCTGTCCGAGGCACGAATTTTTTAAACTACTTTGGACAAAGTTAGATGATAAATCTAACATCAGTACGATTTTTGTAACTTAACTTATAAAGTATTATGGTAATGTTTTTAATTTAAGTAATAAAAACAAGAATAAAAAAAGTACCGTAACGAAGAAATCATCGGACGTCTACGAGCAGTCGACAGCTAAGAACGTCAACTCCTGGCAGAGTACGAGAGCACGACTAGCAGAGGAAAGAGATGCAGAGGACGAGAGACGTTTCTATAATAACAGCTACAGATCCAGAGCAACATGTCATCATAGTCTACAGCAGCCAATGTACTATGGAGGACGAGAGACGAGAGGACGAGCAGTGAGGACAAGAGGACATCCAGGAGGATCGAACCGAAGGACTCACTAGAGGACATGGGACAACTCTGCGGAATTTAAGGTGACGAAAAACCAATACATAATTTTCAAAGAGAAAGACATTAAAAGACTCTAATAAAAAAAAAGAGAAAATTAAAACAAAACATTTTTGTAAGCGTAAATAATAAATATGTAGATAGAGATAAAATTCAATGTAATTCATATGTAATCAGAAAATTATTTAATTATTTTTTGTAATGAACATAAAGTAGAGTCATTGAAATTAGAAATTAAATTATTTAACTTTTCTTAATAACAGCACATAACGTAGAGTCATTGAAATTAGTAATTAAATTATGTAACTTTTTCTTAATAAAAACACATAAAGTAGAGTCACTGAAATTAATAAATTAAATGTGTTAAAATGATTATAAAGCCGTAGAAAGGTATGAAGAAAATATAGAATAAGAATGTAGTAACAATTTTTAAAGAAGCACACATTTAGACTGAGCAACCAAGAAATCTTAATATAATGAAGAAAAGTTTAAATACAATTAATAATATAATATCTAGAATTTAATATATATGTTTGTAATGTTAACACGGCTAGTAAAGGCACTTTGAAACCATAGAAAATGGATATCATATGGCGTATTGATAATTATTTTTATATTATTATTTTTTATGTTTGTTTCAAGTAATAAATGAAGCATATTACGATTCATAAAAAGAGTTACTCTTATTATAATTACACCTGAACCCCAAATACACGTACACATTATTTATATTGTTATAATTTTTTCAACCGTCAAAGTGTGGCACGACACGCATACATCTAATGTATTAGAATAACGATGTATCGTTGTAATATATATATATATATGTGTATGTGTGTGTGTGTGTGTGTGTGTATTGTAGCATGACACATAAGCCCATAAAAATGAATGGTGAATTGATCATTAAAATAAAGTAATAACATGTTTAAATCCGAAGAAAGCAATATAATAAAGAATTAATTAAGAACCACCGTGCAGTACAATCATTGATTTAAGATATAAGTTCATATAAAATAAATGTTACAAGTGATGAATCATCAAAACCAATTTTAATAACTAATAAGGTGAAAAAATATAATACCCAGGAAGGTTAGGAGTAGGCAAAGAAGATACCCAGAACATAACTAAACCCACAACAAAGAGAAGAAAATCTGTTGTATGAGACCAGAAGAGTAGATAAGGAAGAAACCCAGAACAAGGCAAGATCCACCATAAAAGGTGATGCAATTGTATGAAGCAAGAAGAGTAGGTGAAGAAGAAACCCAAAAACCCGATGACATCCACAAGAAGATGAAGAAAATACGATTATAAGAAACCAGAAGAAAAGAAGACATCAATGAAGAAACAAGAAGAAGACAGCATCCACAAGAAGAAGGAATGCTCTTGTAAAAAAAACCCCATACCCCAAAATAAATAAATATAATAATAATAAAAAAGTATAACAAAGTATCAATGAAAATACCCACATGTACAATAGAGATAAGCCAAAAAAGTGTATAGAGTAAGATTTGAAAGTGTACCAAGGTGAAATAATAATATAATACCAAAGAACAAATCTTCATTATAATCTACAAATAGATTTCTTGATTTTAGTAAGACTACATAACCATTTAGAAATAGAATCAAGGAATGTAAAGAGAACCAGTCCAAGTTTTAGTATTATAAAAAATGAACCTTATGTTTCATTATTGGTATTCACAAACTAAGTAAATAATGAAATGATACAACTTTGAAGTGACTTAATTTATGTTCAGAAATTATATAATACATGTGTTTTAGTAAAGAACTGCCAATCTATTTAAATGACATTCATTAAAATGTTTTTAAAACAAGAGCAGGCACAGAATAAAAAGTGAAGTGACAGGGTACAATTACCAAAACCCAATTAAAAACAGATAAAAACTGTTCATAAAACTTAATATAAGGAATATAGAGTATAAGATTATAGTAAATAAGGTTTTGTTTATGTAGAATAAGATATGTAAAAATGTATTAGGAATAAGCAAATTTAAAAAGGTCAGAACCACTAACATTCTTTAATTATAAAATATTTATTATAGGTATTATTATTAATAACTAATTAAGATGTTAGAATGGAACAACATTCTTTATATATGATATTTGTTATGTATCATTATTAATCTTTGAGTATAAAAAATGTCTGATTTGTTAAAGACAACTATTAATTGGAATTATTTGTTATATGTTAATAGTATGAAACATATACTAATTGTTATTTCGTTTACAAGAAGAAAATGTTTAATTTATGTTGCAATATCAATGAAAGTCAGAAAGGGTATAACTCAATATGTATTATTTATAAAAATTTGTATGTAAAAACTGTTAGGAATCTAGGCCAAAAGTTAAAAACTAAACATCATCAAAACTGAGAAACTAAGTACATTTAATACATTTAAACTGAAGGGATTTAGATAATGTAAATCAGAAACAAACCATGTAATAAGAAATATAACTAAGAAAGACTTTGTAAAATTATAGACAGAATTATTGATAAAAATGGAAATGACAGAACTCAAAAATTTGGAGATGGGAGTCATATATTCCAACATAATATTTTAAAACTTAACCAATTCATCTAATTGCAAGAAATTAAGGGAATATAAACCTTTTATTACAATATGAGATTTAATAATCATTAATATAACTTGGTAATGGCAGAATTTGGAAAAGAACAGGAAGTTAGACCTTAGGACTTAGAAATTACAAAATGAAGGAAAAAATTTCATTTTTAGATCAAAAACTTAATAAAACGGCATTATTTGGTATCAAATTACCCAGAATGAACTGAAGGATAAAATTAAGTAACTACTAGCTAATAAATTTGAAGAATAACCCAAGTATAATCAGTTATATAATGTAACTTTATCACATGCACAGGATGCAAAATAATATTTGAACAATGGAAGGAATAATATTGCTTTGGCTAAGACTTTAGTCGGAGATGAAGGAAGTAAGTTAGTTAATTATTGAATTTTGTACGGGACACTTGACACGAGAAATTTACCCATCTTAACCTAGTTACGAATACTGTAATGGCGAATAATTGTCTGAGCCGAAAGTGAAAATCGAGAGTTTCGGTAAAAAACATTTTTAAAGTTCAACACAGTGAAATAAACATATACCAACACTGAACTAACATTATACAGCACAGAACACCAATGGAAATAACATTTAAACCCATTAAAACAGTAATAACACTTAACCATAAAAGTGCCTAACATATGACTAACCGACAAAAGTGAACCTGACTTAAATATACACTATTTTTCCGAATACAACACCAAAACTGAACCAGTGACACTCCACCAAAACAAGAAGGAAGAATTGCAGCCACCAGGACGTAAATTCATAAGGAAAACATCTTTATTTGAACGCCAAAACTGCGAGGTGACGACTTTCAATTTCATCGGCGGCCATTGCTGATTACCCACAACTCAAATCAACACAGCCTCCTTCTGCCTACAAGACGGTTCGCAACATATTTATTTATTTCTATACTTTGAATCTGATATATGTACTGTTAATTTTAAGAATTTACCTTGTAATGTTATACTTTTCAATCTTTGCCCTATTTCTCTGACTTTCCCTAACATAGCTGTTCAAAGAACCTATATAAAAAATTTGTAATAATTCAAACGATACCCTGAGAATCGATTTACATATCGACAAGAGTAAAAATAACTAATTGTCAATAAAATTATTAATATATTTCCTATTTAAACAGTTTTTTCATTTCTAATATAGATAACTAACATAATACTTCAATTTAAATAGAACTAACTACAAGAATCTCACCACCAGAAGGAAGATAACCTCCAAACAGAAAATAAACAAGTATCGATCGTTATTGGAAACAATTCTATAAGTGGCTAGAGGTTTTAACAAATACACAAAAGTCTATAAAACAATTAAAATAAGTTATAAACGTTTCGGAACACCACGAAACTTAATTGTTTTTAATTAATTATATAATAAAAAAAAATTTAATTACAAAAATTTTTTTTAATAAACAATTTTATTTCTACACAAACACATATTTATATATTTCGTAACACACAGTGATAAACGTTCAGTTACAAATTGGCGCACAACTGATGGGCTTTAATTAGCGATTGAAAGGCCACTACAATCTGCCCAATCCCTAATTGGAGCTTGGCAGCAGCTATAAAGCCAGAGAAAGGGAAAAATGCAACGACGTGCAACCTCAAAGAAACGGGCGGCGGAGGCCGAAAAGGAAGTTGAAATCGATATGGAAAATAAAGAGGCGACGCCAGTGGAAGATGTGGAAAGGTTATTACCGCCAGTATTATCTAAACAACCCAAACAACCAGAAGAACAACCTGAGATGCCTACACAGACAGGGGAAGTTAACGTCCGGGAGGAACGGTTAGAACAACCCGAGAAACCATCACTAACGGAGAAAGAGGACATGCAAGAAATGTTCAGAATAATGATGGAGAAAATGGACCAGAACAGTAAGAAATTGAGTAAGGAAATAAATAAAAACATAGAATCCACAAAAGAAGATTTGGGAAGTAAAATCGAAAAAACAAAAGAAGAAAATAGTAAGGAAAGGAAGGAAGACAACCTAGCCTTAAATAAGAAGTTGGAAGATTTGAAGGAAGACAACCAGTCCCTGAGTAAGAAAATTGATGAAACAAATAAGAAGATGGAAGAAGAAATGGGGAAGAAGTTAGAAGAATTGAAGGAGGACAACCAGTCTTTGAAGGAAGAATTCATAATAACCAAAGAAGAATTGAGTAATAAAATTGAAAGCACCAATAAGAGAATAGAAGAAAATAGTAAGAAGATGGAAGAGAAGATGGGGGAGAAGTTGGAAGAATTGAGAGAGGACAACCAAATGTTAAGAGAAGAATTAAGGGAGGTCAATCAGGAGAATCTGGACAAGCTAGACGAAAGGATGGAATTGTTAAGAGAAGAACTGAACAAGGAAATCAACGTTAACAAGAAAGCTATAAATAAAAAATTGGAAAAAGAAACCATAATGATGAATCAACAAATCTGGGAAATTGACGGAAAATGCAACCAAACCGAAAAGGAAGTTCAAGAATTCAAGGAAGTGGTAAACATCAAGTTTACGAATATCGAAGAGCATAGTCGCAGGAAAGTGGAAGAACAACGGAAGGAGACTCAGGAAGAATTCGGGAGAGTACAGAGCCAAGTCGCGGAACGGTGTGATGGGATGGAAGAGGCTATGACCAATATCACAGGTCAGGTATGGCAAAGCCAAGAAGAGATGGAAGCTTTGAGGAATAGACCCACTAATTTCACCGGATTACCCATCAACGAAAACCAAGAATGGCTGAATTTCCGGCAATACAAGAGGAAACCAATGGAGTTCCTGGCGAGGATAGAAGAGTACTTCGCCAAACATAGAGGGAGTCAATGGAGCAATAACCGGGAGATACTGGACGAGTCATTCAGGGAGATGACAGATAACTGGTGGATGGCGAACCGTAGCGAGATTGCAGACTACCAGCAGTTCAGGAACATGTTTAAGTCCAAATACTGGTCTGAAACAACACAGAACCTGATCAGAGACAATATTTGCAACGGACGATACAGGGCCCAAATAGGCAATACCATGACAGCCTATTTCCTAGGGAAGGTGTGCCTGGCAAAACACCTCGAGCCGGCAATACCTGAAGAGTGTCTGGTGAATAAACTGTCTTATCATTATGATGAGGATATTATCAGGGCAAGGAGAGGTAGCCAGATAAAGACGGTGCAGGCCATGACGGAGTTGTTAGAAAGTTACGAGAATGAAGAGTACTACCGCCAGAGCAGGAGGAGGAATGATAGACCGGAGGCGAGGACTAACCAGTACCCTAGTAACGGCAATAACCATCCCGGAAACCGAAACCAGCAAAGTAATTACGACGGCAACAATAACCCGCCGCGTAATAACAACTTTGACGGCAACCCGAACGGTAATAGGAACAATAACCCATATCCTAATAACCGTAACAATTATTATCAGCCCCCTAACAGCCCGTATAGTCAGAGAAATCCCTACCCCCAGTAATAATGAACGATATTACCAGCCCAATAGAAATTACCATGGTAATTATAATAATAATAACAATAGAGTTTACCGCCCGAGGGTTAATTTTATAAGAGCGGAAGATCGAGGGCCGAGAAGGTACTACCAACAACGGAGGAATAGTGTCCACGGTGGAGATCGACGACGAAGAAGTGAAGAACGGGACGGTCCAAGCCATGAACATGGAAGAAGGAGCACTAGCCTGGAGGATCCTGGCCGACAACAAAACAGGGAAATAACCTTTGAACAGGATACAACGCGGCAGGAACCGACACAGGGTTTCCAGAACGATGCCTCGGTCAATCCAAGTCCCAGCGATGACCACAATAATTTAAATGGGAGGAGGCAGTGATAAACTATCACGACCTCTTGCTGCTCCTACTTCCTGGGTACAAAGATGAGTTGTAAGAGGCAACCAAATTAAAAAACATCACCATAATAAGTAACAATTACTTAAAAAATATAAGAACAGAACTTCTAGAGGAAAACAAAACGAGCCTCGATAATAATAACAATGAGATATTGTATATAACAGCGGAGGTAGAAGGAATTCCCGCGAAAATCATGATAGATACCGGTGCGAATATTTCTATAATAAATGCGAATGAACTGGAAAGAATCCAGAAAGAGTGTGGGAAAACTGTGCCTATGCTACCAGTGAATAACATTGTTTTGATAGGTGCAACTGGCCGCCAGAACAAAACTATTAGGAAGCAAGTTTCCTTAAGTGTCGTTAGCCGTGATATAGCTTTAGATATGGAATTTTTGATCGCCACCGGATTACCATTCGATATACTGGTAGGTTGCGATATTCTAAGAAGGTACTCCGCCATTATCGACCTTAACCAAGAGAAAGTATCACTATTTCCAGACGGAATAACGTGGACCGCAGATTTGGTAGGAGGCGCGAATATACTTCCCACCCCAATACACCAACAACTTCGTAAAATAAATTTCGTAAAGAACAGCCCCCTTCATAAACCAATTATATATAACAATGGAGGAGAGGATTTATGGTCAGTAAAGATACAAGAGATACGAGACTTCCAGTGCGGAACCAACAACGAAAAATTACCCATCCACTTAGCAGATCGTTTAATCAGTGTATATGAGAAATACAAATCAGTGTTTTCAGACGAGCCAGGTAAGGTTAAAAACTATCAGTGCAAACTTGAGTTCAAAGAAAACGTGGAGTTTAACCGGAGGTCATACCCAATCGCGCACTCACTAAAAGAGGCCATGAGAACAGAAATTAATAAAATGATCAGCAGTGACATAATTGAGATTAGTCAATCTCCTTACACGAGTCTAATTATTGCTGTTCCCAAGAAAGACGGACAAGTCCGGCTCTGTTTGGATGCACGCGAGCTAAATAAAACCATTGTGAATGACCGAACATCACCCGGTGAAATAGAGGAGATACTCAAACGATTTCATGGCACCAAGTTTATCAGTACCTGGGACACTGTATGTGGTTACTGGCAAGTGGAGTTGCATCCACAAAGCCGTCAGTACGTGGCGTTCATTTTCGAAGGGCGCAATTACCAGTTCAAGAGACTGCCCTTCGGACTTGTAAACTCAGTAGCCATCTTTGTGGCATGTATGGACCAAATACTTGGACAAGAAGCACTCCAATTTACCACAGTCTATGTAGATGATTTGCTCATTACGTCAGAAACCTGGGAGGAACACTGTTATCGAGTAGAACATGTACTCAAAAAGTTAGCGCAGAATAACATAACTTTGAAATTGGAGAAATCCAAGTTCATTGCGCGCGAAGTACAATTCTTGGGTTTCAACCTAGACGATAGAGGTATTACCCCGTCAGCAGAAAAAGTGGAGGCAATCCAGAAGTTCCCGCAACCAAAAAACAGGAAACAGTTACAATCTTTCTCGGACTCTGTAACTATTACAGAAAGTTTCAGCACAAATATTCCGAGTTGACAGCCAAGTTTCAACCACAATTGTCTGCAAAAAACAAATGGACCTGGGGTGAAGAACAAGATATTACCTTCCAACTGATAAAGGAAAAGTTCTTTTAGAGTGTCATACTTCGTCACCCGGATTTTAAAAAACCATTCTTTTTGAATTGCGATGCTAGCGACATCAGCTTAGGAACAACATTATACCAGGAAGATGAGGAGGGTCACCATCTGGTGATAAGCTTTGCTAGTCGTACACTGAATCAATGCGAAAAGAATTATAATGTGACCGAGAAAGAATTGCTTAGCGTGGTATTCGCATGCAGCAAGTTCCGGACATACATTCTCGGGTATCTAGTCACTGTTCGCACTGATCAAAAATCCATCTCATTTCTACGTAGGTGCAAATTGAGTCACAGCCGATTGGCTAGATGGGTACTCGCCCTACAAGAATACAATTTACAATGGGAGTATATTCCGGGAAAAAAGAATGTGGTAGCCGATGTGTTATCACGGATCAATTTGGAAGACCAGACCTTCGAGGGAGAGAAGGAGAGCTTAGTTAAAATTTACAACTTATTTAAAACCAGATCCGATCTACAAGCTCTATTGATAAACATCAGTATCCACCAACAGTCTGACCCTAAACTGAAAAACATAATCAATCGATTGGAAGCCGACGATGACACTGTTTCCAAATACTACCATCTCAATAAAGGAATACTATTCGTCAAAACAGCATTGGATGAAGAAACATGGAAGGTGATTATTCCGCACCAAATCGAGAAGGAAGTTATAATCGATTATCATATAAGGTATGGCCATATGGGAGTGCTAAAAGTGATACAGGCTTTAGATGAAAATTGCAAAATAAAGAACATTAAGCGAAAGGTAAGAAATTACCTGAAGTCTTGTAATATTTGCCAGTGTCCAGTGTGTTAAGATTAACAATGAGAAGAAAGAGGGTATAATGATACCAATAACATCAAACACAAAACTAGAAAAAGTGTTCTTAGATATCTGCGGGCCATTTCCCCATAGCGGCGGTCGACACAGGTACAAGTACCTAATAATAATCATGGACCATTATACTAAATACATAAAGCTATATCCGGTTAATCGGGCAACCACAGCGAAAGTTCTTGCGGTAATAACAGAGTTGTATGTGCCAGAGATAGGTAAACCATCTTCAATCATTACCGACCATGGTACTCAATTTAAAGGGAGAAGATGGCGAGACACATTATTATCACTTGGGATTAAAACCTATAAGACGTCAGTCTACCACCCAAGTAGTAATCCGGCTGAGAGGGTACTGAGAGAAGTGGGTAGAATATTGCGAACGTACTGTCACAACCAACAGAGAAAGTGGCAAGAATACTTAGCAGCAACAGAGAAATTCCTAAATTTCACCCACCATCCAGCTATAGGAATTACCCCTTACTCCGCCATGTATGAGAAACCAACCCCCCGAGAAATTGAAGAAATAATAGAGTTCCCAACAAACAATGGTC
Source organism: Magicicada septendecula (assembly GCA_034769895.1). Taxonomy (NCBI): domain Eukaryota; kingdom Metazoa; phylum Arthropoda; class Insecta; order Hemiptera; family Cicadidae; genus Magicicada; species Magicicada septendecula. The sequence goes on along the minus strand of CM068369.1, from coordinate 478,394,220 downwards.
GTAAGTTTGACCAGGTGAAATTCTATAACAAGGTGGCCGAAGACCAAGAGTAACGGCAAGCCAAATATCAAAAGGCAATAGGACGTATAATAACTTACAAAAAGGGTGAGAAAGTTCTATTAGAAAATCGAGAACTGCCCAGCACCCTAGAAGGGATAACAAAAAAGTTATTATTACTATATACAGGACCATATATTGTTGTCAAAAATCATCATAATACATACGAACTGAGGGAAATCGTTTCCGGAAGAGTTAAAGGAGTGTACAACCAAGCCTCCATAAAAAAGTATTATGAAGAATGAATTTAGAATAAAATATAAAAATTCTAAAATGAAGTAAGATCAGCTTACACACTAATTTTTGAAAGTAAAAAATTTGGAAACACAGAATGAATTTATAATAAAACCTCTAAATCCTAAAATATAAGTAAGATCAACTTACTACAAACAATTTTGAAAGAAACAATTTGAGATATAATAAAAAGAAAAGAATTTAGAATATAATAGCATCATAAAAATTCTAAAAAATAATAAGATCAACTTACTACAAACAATTTTGAAAGAAACAATTTGAGATATAATAAAAAGAAAAGAATTTAGAATATAATAGTATCATAAAAACTCTAAAAAATAATAAGACCAATTTACTACAAACAATTTACCAAGAAAAATTTTGGAAATAAATGAATTAAAAAGAATTTGAATTTTGCATAAAACTAACAAAGTTCTAAAAATAAATATGTTCCATTTATAAATAAATTTAGAAGAAAATAATATGATTAATTCAGAAAAAAGAATTAAAAATAATCCAGAATAAATGTAAATATCTAACATTTGAAGGAGTAGAGAAGAAAAACAAAAAAGAGAGTAATATACAAGAGAAGGCAATAATTTGGAAACAAAGAGGAGAATCTGTTATTATAAGCAAATTATATAAAAAATCTGAAAAAGAACAACAATAATAAAAATAAGATAAACCTATGACTAACTACTTATGAAACAATAATGGAAACAGTTAATCAAGAAAATGATTATGATATTACTCAGTTCTGAAGAAACAAAGAAGAACAACTCATACCAAACATATAGAGAAGATGATTTTGAAAAAACAATAATAATAAAACCTATATGAAACGCAAAGAGAAGAAGTACCACATGAAATATAATATAAATTAATTAATTTTAATGAATGCAAAGGCGGATTAATGACTTTCTGAGAGAAAAGAAAGAAAAATATAATTAAATAATATGATCACAATAACAACCTGAATATCTATTATAAAGATACAAATTTAAAAATTTACTAACATAAAAATAAGACCATTCAAATAATGCATAAGAACCAAAGAGAAAATACATAAAAATGTATGCTCTAAAGTAAATAACCAGAAGGAAGTATAATGAGAATTTAGATGTAGAAGGAAAAAGTTACACTATAACTAGTAACAAGAAATATTAACAAAACTTTCCAACCATAATTAAAATAAATATATCAGATGAGCTAAGAGTTTAGAAGAATATATATAATGAGAATAATAAGTATTAAGAAGAATTATTAACATAGAAAATGTGAGATAATCTGAGAAACTACGAAGTGAAGAATCCGAAGATATTTTTATTAGTCGACAATGAGACTACTTTTTATTTAATTTATTCGATGACAGACTGTAGATAATTCCAGCAGCATTATGTTTTTTGAGCAGAGATGAATTTGCCTCTGGAGTCAAATTGTAGAAGTGGTGTATGGCCAGCAGACTTGTGAAGCCTACAGTGCCCCACTGAACTACCCCAGCCCACATGATAGGGAACGTTAGGGAATTAATATCCCAGGGATAAAACACGAAGTTTATAAGAAAAGTAAATATATAATAATAATATATCTCAGAAGACACTAACTATCCAAGAAGGATCAAAAGTCAGATAAGTGACTATAAATAAAATTTATTAAGCTCAAATATAAAAAAGTCGATATAGAAATGGAGAGGAAAATGAAGTATAAAAAACAATAAAATTGTCATAAGCAATTATTTCATCCATAATCAAGTCTGAAATAATTACTTCTGGAGGAGAGCAATCTGTAGCATGACAGATAAGCCCATAAAAATGAATGGTGAATTGATCATTAAAATAAAGTAATAACATGTTTAAATCCGAAGAAAGCAATATAATAAAGAATTAATTAAGAACCACCGTGCAGTACAATCATTGATTTAAGATATAAGTTCATATAAAATAAATGTTACAAGTGATGAATCATCAAAACCAATTTTAATAACTAATAAGGTAAAAAAATATAATACCCAGGAAGGTTAGGAGTAGGCAAAGAAGATACCCAGAACATAACTAAACCCACAACAAAGAGAAGAAAATCTGTTGTATGAGACCAGAAGAGTAGATAAGGAAGAAACCCAGAACAAGGCAAGATCCACCATAAAAGGTGATGCAATTGTATGAAACAAGAAGAGTAGGTGAAGAAGAAACCCAAAAACCTGATGACATCCACAAGAAGATGAAGAAAATATGATTATAAGAAACCAGAAGAAAAGAAGACATCAATGAAGAAACAAGAAGAAGACAGCATCCACAAGAAGAAGGAATGCTCTTGTAAAAAAAACCCATACCCCAAAATAAATAAATATAATAATAATAAAAAAGTATAACAAAGTATCAATGAAAATACCCACATGTACAATAGAGATAAGCCAAAAAAGTGTATAGAGTAAGATTTGAAAGTGTACCAAGGTGAAATAATAATATAATACCAAAGAACAAATCTTCATTATAATCTACAAATAGATTTCTTGATTTTAGTAAGACTACATAACCATTTAGAAATAGAATCAAGGAATGTAAAGAGAACCAGTCCAAGTTTTAGTATTATAAAAAATGAACCTTATGTTTCATTATTGTTATTCACAAACTAAGTAAATAATGAAATGATACAACTTTGAAGTGACTTAATTTATGTTCAGAAATTATATAATACATGTGTTTTAGTAAAGAACTGCCAATCTATTTAAACGACATTCATTAAAATGGTTTATAAAACAAGAGCAGGCACAGAATAAAAAGTGAAGTGACAGGGTACATTTACCAAAACCCAATTAAAAACAGATAAAAACTGTTCATAAAACTTAATATAAGGAATATAGAGCATAAGATTATAGTAAATAAGGTTTTGTTTATATAGAATAAGATATGTAAAAATGTATTAGGAATAAGCAAATTTAAAAAGGTCAGAACCACTAACATTCTTTAATTATAAAATATTTATTATAGGTATTATTATTAATAACTAATTAAGATGTTAGAATGGAACAACATTCTTTATATATGATATTTGTTATGTATCATTATTAATCTTTGAGTATAAAAAATGTCTGATTTGTTAAAGACAACTATTAATTGGAATTATTTGTTATATGTTAATAGTATGAAACATATACTAATTGTTATTTCGTTTACAAGAAGAAAATGTTTAATTTATGTTGCAATATCAATGAAAGTCAGAAAGGGTATAACTCAATATGTATTATTTATAAAAATTTGTATGTAAAAACTGTTAGGAATCTAGGCCAAAAGTTAAAAACTAAACATCATCAAAACTGAGAAACTAAGTACATTTAATACATTTAAACTGAAGGGATTTAGATAATGTAAATCAGAAACAAAGCCATGTAATAAGAAATATAACTAAGAAAGACTTTGTAAAATTATAGACAGAATTATTGATAAAAATGGAAATGACAGAACTCAAAAATTTGGAGAGGGGAGTCATATATTCCAACATAATATTTTAAAACTTAACCAATTCATCTAATTGCAAGAAATTAAGGGAATATAAACCTTTTATTACAATATGAGATTTAATAATCATTAATATAACTTGGTAATGGCAGAATTTGGAAAAGAACAGGAAGTTAGACCTTAGGACTTAGAAATTACAAAATGAAGGAAAAAATTTCATTTTTAGATCAAAAACTTAATAAAACGGCATTATTTGGTATCAAATTACCCAGAATGAACTGAAGGATAAAATTAAGTAACTACTAGCTAATAAATTTGAAGAATAACCCAAGTATAATCAGTTATATAATGTAACTTTATCACATGCACAGGATGCAAAATAATATTTGAACAATGGAAGGAGTAATATTGCTTTGGCTAAGACTTTAGTCGGAGATGAAGGAAGTAAGTTAGTTAATTATTGAATTTTGTACGGGACACTTGACACGAGAAATTTACCCATCTTAACCTAGTTACGAATACTGTAATGGCGAATAATTGTCTGAGCCAAAAGTGAAAATCGAGAGTTTCGGTAAAAAACATTTTTAAAGTTCAACACAGTGAAATAAACATATACCAACACTGAACTAACATTATACAGCACAGAACACCAATGGAAATAACATTTAAACCCATTAAAACAGTAATAACACTTAACCATAAAAGTGCCTAACATATGACTAACCGACAAAAGTGAACCTGACTTAAATATACACTATTTTTCCGAATACAACACCAAAACTGAACCAGTGACACTCCACCAAAACAAGAAGGAAGAATTGCAGCCACCAGGACGTAAATTCATAAGGAAAACATCTTTATTTGAACGCCAAAACTGCGAGGTGACGACTTTCAATTTCATCGGCGGCCATTGCTGATTACCCACAACTCAAATCAACACAGCCTCCTTCTGCCTACAAGACGGTTCGCGACATATTTATTTATTTCTATACTTTGAATCTGATATATTATAAGAAAACTAATAACATGTGTGTGTTTCGTGGTTAAATCTGCCACACGTTGGATGCGTCAATTTATAAGAAAACTCTTTTTAGGGGTTCTTATTTAAATGTTATTGCCCCGCGTTGTATGCGTTAATTTATAAGGAAACGCGATTCGGGGTTATCTTAAATATTTATAAAATTATTATTATGTTTATCCGTTTATAGTAATTATATTATAGTAATAGTTAAATTCCGTTTAAAGCCACACGGGTTGTCTACTCTATTTGTAATAAAATGAAAACGTGTGTGTTTACAATTAACTTGAAGTAAAATAAAAGAGTGGTTGTTGTTTAAATTTAAATTCATGGTTAAAATATTAAAAGTCTCATTAAAACAAAATTCATCTATGGGTTAAGTGTTCTTTTGAGATAACTCAATGTTGAGAATGGTTATTTCTACTTGAAGGTGACTAATGTAGTAAAGTATTTTACCATACAACATTCAAGTTACTCACAGTGTTCACAATGGTTTAATTACACTTGTTTTTTAAAGAATTCCCTTGTATTAAATAAAAAAATAATGAAGTTGATTATATTTAAATGCTAGATTAACTTAAGTTAAAACATGATTGCTTAATTTAGTTAATTAAGTTAATTAACATGATTAAGTTAAGTATAGCAGTTGATTGCTTGATAATAGTTCTCGTCTGGTTGAAACTGGTAGTAGAAACTTCTTCTGATTACAGGTAGTCTGAGTAAGTCAAGTCCCGTGAAGTCTGGACAATATTATAAACAAACATATACTTTTACGTACCTGATTGCGTTTACTTGAAGTTCACTAAACTGTCAACTCAGCTTACAATCATCAACTCCCTTTGGTTGCAAGGTTATGTTACCTTGTTTATTAAATTAGTGGGCGCCACACGGATTTATTCAGGGAAAATCCCGTGTAAAACCCACACATAAATATTACTAGATGAAAAGAAAATTTAAAATAGTTGAGTACCACTTTTTGGCAATGCTATTCCAATATGTCAAACACAACAGAAGGTTGTTTAAGTTTGTTAAAAGAAAATATTCAATTATCCAAAAAAAATAAATCAAATCAGGTGATGCTGTTAATAATGGGTTTATTTGCACCCTTATAGTGAATTCAAAAAATACACATAATGTAAACATACAAAGTTGTACAATTAAAAGTTAGTTATTATATGCCTCATACGGCTTGCTCAGAACATGAATTATAAATCTGGTTAAGTCCAGATACTATTTATTTTTAATATGAAAATTATTACAATTATTATGATTATTATTATTATTATTATTATTATCTCAGTTGTGAATTCTTTGAGACACGAAAGAAAACAATTATGCCTACACAATATCCAATAATACAATTGATCAACTAATTTTTAGGTTTCTTTTACCAAGTAATTGAAAAAAAAAAACGATCTATTGAAAGATCGTGCGTTTCATCAACGCTTGCTTTTTTAATGACAATATTTATCAATTGAGAGCCCTTACAACTAACATATAGCTTACTTACTAATAACAAATTTGAATAATAAATCGAAACGTGGTGTAATCTTAAATAATGTTTTTTGTGTTTTGCGTCAGTACAGGTTATGGTAGCAAAAATACAAGTTATTGCACTCAGATCAAGATTAATAATAATTGCACTTTTACCTTCAGAGTTTTAATTATTTAATTAAAACCTTTTATCACTTAAGTAATCGGATTATAATGATTACTTGGTTTCGGCACTAATTCGCACAAGAACAGAATAATGCGATCCTCTTCTGATTAAAATGGATCGTGAATAATGACAATAAATTATTTTCTGTTCGTCATTCCCGCACAAAATTAAAATAAACTGCACTTAAACACTGTTGTTGGTTATGGATGAACTTGAAGTAAAATTTCTTGTTGTTAAACTATTGGTTCCGAAGTACAATGTAACTGACGCTAAGTGTTATCAAAAAACGTAGCGGTGACGGGCGTACGTCTGTTCTGCTTGCTAGTTAGTAAAGGTCTCTGTCAAAATTCGCTGGTTTGTCTTTATATACCCCTCTCTTGGATCGGGCTTAGGTAAAATTGTTATTTAATAACTAATTTTCTTATTGGTCCAGGCAGGTGGGACGAGGATGACGTATCACTTTTTGGCAGTTGATAACGGTTTTTCTAACTGTCAAATGTTGAGATGATTGACAGGTCGCTTCTGTCGTCATTGTTATTATTATTCGTACCCAGATTCCTGATGTACATTTTTAAAATGATGCTAACAGTTGTAACACGCTTAATACCGTCACGATTGAGTTGAAATTATTATCAAATTAAAGATTGTTTTGTTTCCTTTAAATTGATATCACTCGATCTCGAATTACTTTCACTTTAACCGACATTGTTAGAAAACCAACGTTCGGGTACATTATTCTTACTGTCGTCTGCTCTTTATGAGTCGCCGATTTTACACTTTTGGTTAACCTTGCTCGTATCCACATAACATTTTATTAATCAAATGTTTATGCGCGAACACCATTAATGCTGTACTGACGTTTTTTGCTGAATTTTACTTGTACACCTTAATTCTATACATTGTAATAAATGATCCTACTGACTATGACATTTCGTTTCCCGTTAGTTTGTTTTAAGCTACTATTTACAATTAAAATTATGACTAAACCTATTGTTTTAATAACATTTCTTGTTATGTCAATGCATAACCATAGTTCTTGTGCATTTTAGTTTGCACTGGTGATAATCATCGATAGTCATTTTACTGACTAATGTTTGGTCTAAGTTTGCTAAGGCGTATCGTCTACATTGAAATTTGGCCTTAATAATGCCTATTGGTTCTCCATTCGGTAAATTATGGAGACATCTTATTTGTATAGGATTCTCTTATATAAATAGCTCTCTTTCTAACAAGTATATTTGATGCTGAAATACATCTTAGTTCCTACAATATCGCCATTGTTAACATTGGTTTTGGCATTCATTATCTACTGTTCATTGTCACATCTATTATCAGCCAAAATGCTGATTTTGCTTTCACAGTATTTAACTGCTCATTAGTTTATTTTTTGTTTATAAATGACATTCGGTTTACATCAACCATTTACTGAATTGACAGTTGAATTTAAATTTATTCTGTCCATTAGTTCGTTTTAGTCTCAGTCTAGTTGTAGTGTCAAACAGCTATTGGGTTACTGTTTCACATGGTACTTCTGCTTTATTCTTCTCTCTTGGTTTCTTCTTTCTTGTTTATTTCGACTATTCTATACCTATTTACATGGTTATTCTGTTTTCATAAAATCTAACAACATACACTTAGGTTAGGTGACATCTTGTGATGTTACAATATGTACTGTTAATTTTAAGAATTTACCTTGTAATGTTATACTTTTCAATCTTTGCCCTATTTCTCTGACTTTCCCTAACATAGCTGTTCAAAGAACCTATATAAAAAATTTGTAATAATTCAAACGATACCCTGAGAATCGATTTACATATCGACAAGAGTAAAAATAACTAATTGTCAATAAAATTATTAATATATTTCCTATTTAAACAGTTTTTTCATTTCTAATATAGATAACTAACATAATACTTCAATTTAAATAGAACTAACTACAAGAATCTCACCACCAGAAGGAAGATAACCTCCAAACAGAAAATAAACAAGTATCGATCTTTATTGGAGACAATTCTATAAGTGGCTAGAGGTTTTAACAAATACACAAAAGCCTATAAAACAATTAAAATAAGTGATAAACGTTTCGGAACACCATGAAACTTATTAATTAATTGTTTTTAATTAATTATATAATTAAAAAAAATTAATTAAAAAAACAATTTTTTTCATAAACAATTTTATTTCTACACAAACACCTATTTATATATTTTGTAACACACAGTGATAAACGTTTAGTTACAATATATATATATATATATTACATTTAATATTTATAATTAAATTTACCTCAAGATGTTATTTTTATCCTTTATTGGAACATGTTTCGGGTACTATCTTGTACCCATCCTCAGCCATACGGTTTTTTTGTCTGGTGAAGTACATATGTTTTGTTGGTTGACTATTATTATTGTGGCTTCCTGTTGGCTTCTGGTATTTCAAATTTGTTTTATTGTGTGTGTTTGTGGTGTATGTGTTAGTTTTTTGTGTATTTTCTATGTTGAGTGCTTTGAATATTGTGTCATGTTTTGTATTGATTTGTATTTGTTCAGGTATTAGTTTGTTTTCTGTTTTATGTTTGTATATCTGTAAATTTTCCCAAATGTTCATTATGGTGCCTTTGTGTGGTATATGTTTTATTAGTGTTACATTGGTTATGTCTGGGAATTCATGTCCTGTGTTTATTGCATGTGTGGCTAAATTGGATTTATATATTTTTGGTTTTTTGTATGCATTTAGGTGTTCAAAATAACGTTTTTTCAGCTGTTTTTTTGTTTGTCCTATGTAACATTTATTGCAATCTTGGCATTCAATTTTGTATATGCCGTTAGTTGTTGTATTATCTATGTTGTGTGAGCTATTTAGATTTTGTAATTTATTTTTATTAGTTTTGTATGCTATTTTTATATCTGTGTTTTTAAATAGTTTTGTTAGTTTTGTCATTTTATTATTTATGTATGTGAATGTGGCCCATTTTTTGTTGTTATTATTTATGTGTTGTTCAGTTTGATTTATTCTTAATTGTTAAGTTTTTATTTTATATTTGATTTTATTTTCTATTTTGATCACAGTATTTTTATTGTATCCATTTTCATAACCAATTTGGTATATTATATTTCTTTCTTTGTCAGTTTCTTGTTTGTTTAGGGGAATTTTGTACATTCTGTTAAATAGCGAATAAAATGCAGCCATTTTATGTTGTGGTGGGTGGTCAGAATGGTTAGGTATAATGATGTTAGTGGCAGTTGGTTTTCTATATATTGCATATTGTATGTGGTTGTTGTATCTTGTGATGGTTATGTCTAAATAGTTTATTTTGTTATGTTTTTCTTTTTCTTCTGTGAATTGTATTTTGGGATGTATGTTATTGATTTGTTTCAGTATGTTCTCTGCTTTTGTGTTTTTGTTATTTGATACATATAGCCCATCATCTACATATCTTATCCATATGCCATTTGGGTCATGTGATTTTATGATATTTTGTATTTTGGTGTCTATGTGTTGTAGGAATATTTCTGCTATTATGCTTGATAATGGTGATCCCATTGCTAAACCTTCTTTCTGTTGATAAATTTTGCTATTAAATTCAAAGTAATTTTGTTTTAGTATTAGTTGGAGACTATTTTTTATTTCGGTTATATATTGTTTGTTTTCATTTTGTTCTTTAAGTTTGTTTATTATTATGTCAATTGTTTCTTCTACTGGGATGTTGGTGTACATGTTTGTTATGTCATATGATGTGAAAAATGTATTTTCATTTATATTTATTGTTTTTAGTTTGTCTATTAAATCGTATGTATTTTTTATGTTATGATGGTTATTTGTTAGATGGTTGTTTTTTTAGTTTTTGTGCTATTATTTTTGCTATTTTGTATGTAGGAGCTTTTTTGAAATTGATTAATGGACGTATTGGGTTGTTTAATTTGTGTATTTTTATTAAGCTATTCATTTTAGGTGGTTCTGGATTATTATTTATAAATATGTCTGTGTTTTTATTGTTGAATATGTTTTTAGTTGTTTTTATTAGTTTTATTGTTTGTTTAAGATAGTTTTCTGTTGGGTTTTTATTTAGTTGTACGCATTTATTATTGTTGATGAAGTCTTCAGTTTTTTTTATGTAGTCTGCTTTATCAATGATTACTGTTGCTTGACTTTTGTCTGCTTTAGTTATTATTAAATTATTGTTCTTTACTTTATTTTTAATTTCTTTTATTGTTTTATTGTTTTTCTTTTGTTTATCTTTGTTTTTCATTTCGCTAGTGATTATTATTTTAATTATATGTGTTGCTTCTGTTCTTTTTTCTTCTTGTATATTGTCTTTTATTAGGTTAATGGCAAATTCTGTTTCTACTATTAAATTTTCTAGATTTTTGTTTGTATTTTTAATCGATTTGCGATTTTCTGTTCTGCTCCAATATATCACTTTCTTTTAATATTTGTCGTCTCCCAGTAAGTCCTGTAGTTAACTCAAACTCTTATTTTAATATGTGAAATACCGTACTTTTAAATACTGGTAGTTGAATTAATGTAATTTATTGACAATATTTCTAAAAGATCGATTTAAAATCGATATTATTCAATGTTCGACTCTTTCACAGGGCTTGGTCAATTTTACAATTACAGGTTCTATTATATAAATGTTAAAATGGTTCTTTTAGCGATTATAATTATATAGTCAGAGAAGGGAGCAAGCATAGAAAGTATAACATGTACAAATAATTCTTAATAATTAGTAAATGACAAATGGATAATAATATATAATGTTTATAATATTTAATAATTCAGACCAACATCATCAGTGATGAAGCTCAGCTGGCTAACACTTTGCATCATGGGAGCTCAAAATGGCGGCACATCTCGTAGTTGAAGAAAATCCAGAAACGATGGTCATAAATTCTGTTAATAAATATAATTTTAATAAATTTCAGATGGTCACAAATCTTTCCTTTCCTTAATTCTTATAAATTTAACATTTGAACTGTCTTTTAGTTATTCATGAATTTACTATTCCTCCTTTAAAATAGTTAGTTATTACATTTTGAAAATTTTTAATAATTTAATATATCTTTTTGTATTACTCTTTTAAAGTATAGGATCGGTTATAGTAGTTGGTTATCGATCCACCTTACATAAATCTTATTAGTTTACATGGTTCATTGGTTAATTAACTAGTTTATATTAATTTTTGGGAATTCATTATTTGTCCTAGATCTTAGTATTTTACTTATATTGTTTTTTCAAATAAAGTTATTTCTACACCTCCTCTGACCCTTTAAAGTTAACATAACATTAAATAAAATTGCTTACATAATTATTGATACCTGTAGCATATTATTCCTGCTACTAATATAAAAAATAATATTTAACATTAATTAGCAGTCTCCAAAGTTAGACATGTTAGTTTGAATTCTTATTAACATACATAATAAATATTTTATAATCTGGTACAGCATCCATACATAAACATTTTAAGCTGTATGCATACTGTTATGTAACTAAACATTCTTATGCTAAACATAAATCTTATTCTATTAGAACTCTTGGAAAAGTGGAGTTCATAGGCTCTAAACATAATTAGCCATTTAAAATTTATTAATTTTTATTAAACCTAAGTCAATCACAGTCTTTTCTGTTTATATTGTATTTTAATTTAATCCCCTGTTTGTGTAATTATTCCCCCACATACTCTCTTTATCCTTTGCATTTCTATGAATGTTTTTAAGATAAAAAGTGACCTCTTTTATGAAACATTAGAAATATTTTTCACTTCAATATTTCATCACTTGTTAATTCTGTAATTATATAGAATATAAAATGTATTTAATAGCACTTTGTTTAAGTAATAGTTACACATTAACTTGAAGTTTATTATATTTAAAAATCACTTACACTGGTACACATTCACTGTTGGTTCTGACTTGTATTTGAGTTTTACTATATTCTCAGACCAAACCTTTAGTCATAATGGACTGTGAAGATTTGTTTATTTTACTATATAATAACTTTAGTTGGTGCACTTCTTATCACACTACTAAATACTTTTGTCTATAATTAATTTACAATTTTATGAGGTTTTGGGGTGTTATACTTTCTTTGGTGGTATTAACATTTGGTTTGGGGTTCATTGTCGTTAATAATAGGTTTATTAATGGGTATTTCTTGTAGTTCTTCCATCCTATACCTTCTTTTCTTCTCTTTTTCCTTCTTGGGTTTACCAAGGTACTTAGGTTTTATTTTGTCCGTTGGTTGGTTCGGGGTATCTTCTTTATTATCTGCTCCTAAACTTCCTGTTCCTTCTTGATTTCGGGGTATCTTCTTTATCATCTGCTCCTAAACTTCCTGTTCCTTCTTGATTTCGGGGTATCTTCTTTATCATCTGCTCCTAAACTTCCTGGGTAATCTCCTGATTTTTTATGAGTTTCTTTTAATTTATTTTCTTAAGTTTTAGTGTTACATTTTTATTATTTAACTACTTTTTTCCTTTTATAGTGGTGTTTTTCTTTGAAGTTTAAATTATTTTCATTTGAAAATCTTTGAGTTATTTGTAATTCAAATATTTTTATGATCTTAATGGAATTAATTTTTAGTGGATTATCAGTCATGCTACAATATATATATATATATATATATATATATATATATATATATATATATATATATATATATATAGTCGGGTTAAAACGTCCTGCGACATTGTCCAATGCCTAATTGCCAATATCTCCTGTTGTTGCAGTTTTCTTTGGTTAGACCTCATACACTCATTGATCTCCTTACAACCTGTATCCATGTTACTTTTGGCCTTCCCCTTTTTTGTGTTTTCCTGTGGTATCCATATCATCACTCTCTTTGGCAACCTCTCCTCCCCCATTCCCCATTCTCTGCACGTGCCCATACCAAATTAATTGTTTTTTCTCGATGTGTTCTAAAATAGTTTCTTTTATATTCATTTGTTGCTTAATTGTTTCATTTCTGACCGGTCTAATTTTGATGTTCTACATATTCTTCTTAAGGTGTCCATTTCTGTGGCTTCTATCTTTCTTTTCAGATGTTCTTTCATTCTATTGGTCATGGGTCTCAGACCCATATACTAATGTGCTCTTAATCATTGTGTTGTATATTCTCATTTTTCTTTGTTTTCCTATTTCGGTGCTCCACAGTATTCCATTTAGAGACTTAATTATTGTTCTTGCTTTGTTTACTCTACACTTAATTTCTAAATACAACTATTTTATTAACGACTCGGAACACAAAATTTTTTATGAGTAAAAACATAAAGATTTACCTTACAACCTGAACTGGTTTTCACTTTTAAAAAGCTTCTTCAGAGGTTACCGCTGGTAGCGCTGTCCGTCCTGTTGTGGACGATGGAATCAAATTTCGAAAGATCGATGTTGTGTGTGTGTGGGGTGAGATATGTTCGAATAATGCGTGCGATTTGAATTGTGTCTGTTTGTTTAGGATGTCGTTTTTATTTGTTTTCGTGTGTTTGTATATTTCCAGTTGTTCTAGAGTGTCTACTTTTCAGCCTTTTGTGTGTACATGAAGAATGTTCATGTTATTGTCAATGTTTTTGTATGTGTGGTTTGCTTCAGTGAGGTGGTTTGCAAAGGTGGATTCTGTAGTGGAGTGGAGTGCCTTTGTGTGTTCAATGTTACTATAAAATAGGTTAATTACCTTCTGTCAACGTTTCTCAGAATCCTATACTGGATTACTCGAGTTTCGACACCAATGGTGTCATCATCAGATCCAATATGATTAAGGTTAAAACATTAATCGATGTATATTCATCTCGTCAAATATTAAAAAACAACACATACATTGTACAAAAATAATAAATAACACATATTAAAATGAAATAACAACGAAATAAAACCGACATGTGGCTGTAACGAACCTGCACAGGAACGCTCCCACGGTAAAGCTAATCAATACCGGCTTGACCTTCATTCAATTTTATCGATCTGATATAGCCGATTTCTTGTTCTATATGATCGATTCTATTAAACAAAATATTATTTGTATGTATTGCTTTTTCGTTTAGGACACGATTGTAATCCTCCTTTATAGCTTTATATATCTCGAACCGTTCGAGGGTGTCTAGCCTTAGTAACTTTTTACATTTATGTAGGATGTCTAAACTATCACCAATACTCTTTATGTTATGGTCATGTAAGCTTAAATGTTCTGCAAATGTAGATCTTCTTACATTTGACTTGGAGCTTGGGATGTGTTCTTTATAACGTAATTTGAAGGAACGACCCGTTTGTCCTATGTAGAACTGTGTGCAATCCGAACAATTAAGTCTATATACACCAGTACCATCAAATATATCGGAGGTATATTTTTGTTTGTAAATGTAAGTTTTTTCTCAAGCTTATTATTCGCCTTTGAAGCCAAAGTAATATTTTTCTTTTTTAATTGGTTTTTTAAAATATGATGTAGAATTTCACCATATTCTATTGCAATATATTTGTTTACTTTTTCTTTGGACACATTAATATTTATTGGTTTATTTTGTTTTTTACTACTGGTAATTATTCTATCTACTATATGACTTTTGTATCCATTGGCTATCGCTATGTGTTTGATAATGTCTAGTTCATTTTTATAGTCTTCCGTAGATAGGGGCAATGCCAGCAATCTATGAACCATACAATTAAAAAATGCCATTTTATGTGAAATAGGGTGATAAGATGAGGCGTGAATAGCATGATCTGTGATTGTTGGTTTTCTGTAATTATTATAGTTAATTTTATTATTTGTTTTTGTTAAAGTTAAATCTAAAAAATTAATTTTATTATTCATTTCCGTCCTAATGTGAATTGCAAATTATTTGTAATAGTATTCATATATTTTTTAAGCATCTCCAATTGCCTGCAATTGCCATTATAAATCATTACTGTGTCATCCACATATCGTCGGTAAAATAACATTTTGTTATAATGTTTGTTTTTAGTTGATAATATTTCGTTTGTTTCAATGTGATTTAAGTAAATTTCCACCAGGATGCCTGATAATGGGGATCCCATCGCCAATCCATCCCGTTGTAAATAATATTTGTTATCGAAAGTAAAATAATTTTGTTCCAATATTACTTTTGTCAAATTGATTAACTCATCGATTGTTTCATGATTTAATGTGGATTTAGAGAGTAATAAACTTTTTGCTATTTCTAACGTTTCACTAATTGGTACATTCGTGTATAAATTTACTACCACTATGTTGAATGAAGCGAGAGTGTATCTCGGTTCGATTGTAATTGTTTTTGTAAGTTTGACCAGTTCTAAACTGTTTTTCAAACTATAGTTTTTATTGAACGCTATATGTTTTCTAAAAATTGTTTTGAGTTTTTTGGCAATTTTATATGAAGGTGCAGACATGAAATTAACTAAAGCATGGACAGGCATATTATTTTTATGTATTTTTGGAAGGCCCCTAAGTCTAGGTGCCTTGGGATCTATCATTTTTAAGTATTCTTTCTCATCATTCGTTATGATGTATTTGGTTTTATTTAATACTGATTTCACGTTATTATTAAATTTAAACAGTGGGGTCACTATGAATCTCAATAATGTTATTGTTTTTAATAAAGTCCTGTATCTTGTTTTTATAATTTTCATAAGTTAAAATTACGAGAGTTTGACCTTTGTCCGCTTTGGTGACGATTGCGTTATGGTCTATTAATTTCACCTTTATCTCATTAAACACCCTTGTTTCGTTATTGTAAATAGTTTTTGTATTAATTATATTTTCGGCCTTCATAACTTTTTTTATTTTATTATCATTGCATGTCTTATTAATGTTTTTGTTTCTTTGTCGGATATAGAATTTATTGCAGTTTCAGCGTTCAAAATTTCATTAAAGAGTGATTGTTTGAAACCATTGTTTTCAAAATTGTATTTTAAGCCTTTGTTCAAAAGGTTGGTTTCTTCATTGTTGAATTTAATTCCAGTAAGATTAACAACACGAGGGTAAAACTGATGACTTATATTGTTCTCTTGTGTGTCGTTCTGTTTTTTCAATAAGTTACGAATTTTTTTATTTTGTGTTATCTTTTTCTTAATAATGGTATTGTTTATTTTATATAATATTGAAACTTTCTCATGTGAAAACTTACTTGTCTTTTTCGTCGAACGCGTTTCGGCGTCGTATTCGCCTTTGTCAGCTTAGAACAGACTGCCAGAACTTAGTAACGGTTGTTGCTTGGAAGGTATAGTGGGGGTGGTGTGTAGAGGAAGGGGATTGGCGCGGGGATCCGAATTATTGTTTGTTTTATGTATAATTGTGTCGAAAAGTGTATGTGATTTATATTGTAATTGGTCATTTAGTATGTTGTTTGGTTGTGTTGTGTGGTGTTTGTATATTTCATACTGTTCAGCTGTATGAAATATACAAAAATATGAAATATACAATAAAGTATGAAAAATAAAATATACAAAAAAGTATGAAATATACAAACACCACACAACACAACCAAACAACATACTAAACGACCAATTACAATATAAATCACATACACTTTTCGACACAATTATACATATAACAAACAATAATTCGGATCCCCGCGCCAATCCCCTTCCTCTACACACCACCCCCACTATACCTTCCAAGCAACAACTGTTACTAAGTTCTGGCAGTCTGTTCTAAGCTGACAAAGGCGAATACGACACCGAAACGCGTTCGACGAAAAAGACAAGTAAGTTTTCACATGAGAAAGTTTCAATATTATATAAAGTGTAGTGCTGTGAAAGAAGATGATGAACAAACAAGACAACTATTGTTTATTTGTTTTTCTATCGAATATGTTACATTGTGGACTTGTGATGGGTGCAAGCTTTGTAACAGTTCGAGATGTTTTTTCATGAGCACCGTATTGAGTAAGTTCTTTTTACTATGTAATTGTTTTATTTCGTTTTTGATCCATAATTTTGTGGCCATTTCTTTAGTTTTTTTAGCACTATAAGATTTGGATGTTTGGACAATATAATAGAAGCACACAAGACACCGGACAACAAGAACCACAACTCAGAAATACACACAGCCATCAAACTGAGGAAAAAGGCACACAAACACAACATCACATTTGTAAAAGCAGACAAAGGTAACATGATTGTAATCATCTCCAGAGACAACCTACACAACAAAGCTTCATGGAACAGAACAACATCACAGAACTAAAACACGACCCCACCGATAGATACCAAAACACAGTAAAACAATTAGTCAACAAAGCCAAACACACAATGACACACAATCAAAAGCCCTACATGAAACAAATCTGACCATCAGCCCCTACCCTCCAGGCGCTTCCCAAAATCCATAAAGAAGATATTCCGATCCACCCCATTATCAACTACCATAATGCCCCTGCATACAAACTCGCAAAACATCTAGACAAAATTATCAGACAATCCACACAACTAGACAACAACATTGCAGTAAAAAACAACACAGACCTAGTAACAAAATTAAAAGACACACATCCCCCATAATGCCACATTAGCCTCCTTTGACATTAAAAACCTGTACACAAACATCCCCATCTCTGAAACAATCACCATCCTACAAAACAAACTCAAACAGAACAACACACCAGACGAACTTATCAACAAAATAACAGAAACTCTGAACATTATCACAAAACAAAACTACTTTACTTATAACAATAAATATTACACACAGAATGATGGACTACCCATGGGCTCTCCCATATCCAGCATTCTAGCAGAAGTCTTCCTCCAACACTTAGAAAAAACAAAAATATTCACAAACAATGACAGACACTCACATAAAATACTATATTGGCACAGATACGTTGACATTCTAATATTATACAGGGGAAACAAAAGACAATGTGAACAGTTACTAATGCACATTAACAAAATACATAAAAAGATAACCTTTACTGCCGAATACGAACACAACAATACCAAAAACTTCTTAGACCTCTCCATCACAAAACTTGAACACAGGCACAAATTCAGTATATACAGAAAACCGACTATAACTGACACACTAATACACAACTCCTCCAATCACCCAATACAACACAAACTAACTGCCTTCAGAACCATGATACATAGACTTAACAACATCCCCCTAGATGAAAAAGACTACAAAGACGAACTAAACACGATAAAATATCTAGCAGAATCTAACGGATATGACAGAACAATAGTCAATAAACTCCTACACAAAACAAACAACAGACAAAGACAGAAAACAACAAATTCATAACACTAACATACATCAACAAATAAACTGAAAAAATAGCCCACAAATTCAAAAAAGCAGGATACAGAATCACTTACAAAACAGAACACACACTATCAAAACACACACACAAAGCACAAAACAAATTCGATCTACCTGGTGTTTACAAACTAAATTGCTCAAATTGCAACAAATTCTACATAGGCCAGACAGGACGTAGCTTCAAACAGAGATATATTGAACACACAAAGGCACTCCACTCCACTACAGAATCCACCTTTGCAAACCACCTCATCGAAGCAAACCACACATACAAAAAATCGACAATAACATGACCATTCTATACGTACACACAAAAGGCCGAAAACTAGACACTCTAGAACAATTGGAAATATACAAACACACGAAAACAAATAAAAACGACATCCTAAACGAACAGACACAATTCAAATCGCACAAATTATTCGAACATATCTCATCCCACACACACAACATCGATCTTTCGAAATTCGATTCCGTCTCCCACAACAGGACGGACAGCGCTACCAGCGACAACCTCTGAAGAAGCTTTTTAAAAGTGAAAACTGGTTTAGGTTGTAAGGTAAAACTTTATGTTTTTACTCATAAAAAACTTTGTGTTCCGAGTCGTTAATAAAATAGTTGTATTTAGTTAAGTAACGGACACGTCATGGACAACGAAATCCAAGACTTTATTTCTGTATAGTCTGTCCCTTCCTTGTTAAAATTTATTCCCAGATATTTGTAATTCTCACATTTTGCTACAATTTCACCACTTTCCAATACTATGTCGGTCGTGTCCTCTCCTATACACAAATATTGTGTTTTTTCCACATTATTCTGCAGTCCCCATATTCCGTATTCTTCCTTCAGTTTGCGTGCCATGTATTCTAAACCATCTTTGTCATTTGCACATATTACTTGATCATCTGCAAACTGAAGTGAATGTAGACAGATGTCATCATCGATTTGGATGCCCATTCCACTGCATTTATTTTTCCAGGTTGTTAAAGCTTTGGCGACATATATTTTAAAAAGTGTTGGGGAAATGCAGCATCCTTGTTCCAGACCTTTGTTGACTGTAAAGGGCTCTGATATTTTATTTCCTATTTTTTTTTTTATTTTTTACCCTCCTTATATTTACAAAAATTAATTTTGCATCCCCAAATTTAGGGCCCAACATATGCTCGCAGTTGGCATTCTGCACAATCCATAAGTAACACTGACCTTATTTCTGTGTAGGTATGTGCACCATTAGAAAACTTCTCTTTCATATACCAAATAGAGCATCCCACTTTTACAGTTCTTAGTAAATCTAGAAATACTGATCAAATGTAAGTACCAGTATAACATTTTTTTTATTTATAAAAAGGTGTGTAACTTACAAAAACACTGTCATTGAAAATCCTTTAACATCAAATAATAGTGAAGACAGCGATTTTATTTATAAACAAACACACGCACACACACATTATTGTTTTTTTTTTCAGTATAATTTCTCTGCATTTTTTACTTATTGCACAGACTGAATTAGAAACAGACTTCATGCAATTAATTGCATAAACTTTAAGTTGGTTATTATTTTGCTTAAAATGATTTTTAAAAAGCATAAACAACTCACACTATTTACAGCAATATGTCTATTTAGTGGCCATTAAACAACAAATTATATTGCTGTTTCAAGGCAAAAACTACACTAATATATATGCACAAGTGTCACGAACATGTAATGACTGCCACATCATGCTAGGAGGACACTTGTGTTGGTTTTTAGTTTTGACCGCAGTTTTTGCTTTCAGCACAGGAATTTTAAGCACATCAAAATCTACCACACTGTATGATCAGTCAATTCCAGTACTAGTCACTGCCAGAAAGTATGCTCTTCAGACTCATACAATAACTCCGGTAATTTTGTCTTAAGCAACTATAAGTATGTACTGTACGTTGAATATGTATTTACATGTGGACCATATGTCGTTATATAAAATTTTTTTTTATAACTTCTAGTGATGATAGATTCTCTGAGGTTCAACACTACTTCATACAATTTTAAAACAATTATGTCAACATTTTGACAAAGTGTATCATCATGAGGACCTGTATACTGGCAATACAGAAATAATTAAAACAGACACACACACACCCACATACACATACTAATACTGCACATGGCTGCCATATTATTCCTTGTTGATTTAATATAATAGTAATAAATATGTAATAATACTGCTACCACTACTACTAATAATAATAACGACTATTACTACTAATACTACTACTACTACTACTACTACTACTAATAATAATAATAATAATAATAATAATAAATTATTATTATTATTATTATTGTTATTGTTGCTGTTGTTGTTCTTAATTTCATAATGATCGTCAAACAATACATTTTAATGATGAAGGATTTGTGAGGATCGGTAAAAAATTACAAGACAAATTTTAAATTCTTTGTGTCGATGTTTCGACAATGAGTGAAACATGATAAAATTAACTTTTAATAATATACTCGTACATAATTGAACATACCTACAATCTATATTCATCTATAACGTATTTTACTATGCTGTATGTAGACACATATATGTAGAAATGGTATCTGTACTAATTCTAATACATATTTATTGATTACTGTTTCTACAATTAATTACAAATATTATAAGTGACTTTTACATTATCAGTAATTAAGTTGTAATATTGTACGAATTATGTTCTGGGATATTATAATTTTATTGATGTATTTAAGGAAAACAATATGTAATGAATGCAATTATTTTGATGATGTAAAACAAACTGTTTAAACTCCTCCACAGACATACGCACATGCATGCACGCACACACAAACACATACACAAACACTTCAGTCAATTAATCAATCTGTTGTTTGATATCTCCTCTTGCATCGTGTACATAGGTCCTGATTATGACAATAAATATTGTCAAAACATAGACATAATTTAAAATTTGTGTTATACTTTTTGACCGATCCTCATAAACCCTTCATCTTTAATAATAATAATAATAATAATAATAACTATAATGTAAAAGCACTGTATTGGTTCACTTACATCATTACAGATATGACATGATGTCTGACAATAAAGTTTACAAACTCACTATGGCGGTGGTGTCTGTTGTGCCAGCAATGCATTGGTTGACTAACATACCAATGGCAGCACAGTATTCGTACTGCTAAAAATATTACTTGAAATAATTATAAAAATATTAAAAAGTTTTTTCTATCAACTCATAGATTTTTATCACACTTGGTACAGTCTGTTAAAGAGTGGAAAAAATCACTGTATTGTGTCACTCACCTGTGTATCCATTCTGACATTGTGCAACTTTTCCCTTAAAAGATAAAGGCACTTTTGGATTTTATTCTCCATGACATGTCCAAGTGTTCCTAAGAACTTACAGTACACTGTTTAGACATGGGACACAAGTACTTTAGATAAAAATTTGTTAAATATTTATCTTTTTACCTTATTCTTACCTTTTTGAGCTAGCGTTTGACACGAGAGGCTGCCACTAGGAATACTGTCAGTTCTGTTCCTGTGAATGGTACTGCTATTGTAAAAAAAATTTTGTGTGTGTGTGTGTGTGTGTGTGTGTGTGTGTGTGTGTGTGTGTGTGTGTGTGTGTGTGTGTGTGTGTGTGTGTGTTCAAATAGTACCGTATGATTTAAATTGTGTCTGTTCATTTAGAATGTTGTTTCCATGTGTTTCTGTATTTTCAGTTGTTTGAATGTGTTAAGCTGTTGGCCTTTCATGTGTACATGAAGAATATCCATGTTGTTGTTGGTGTTTGTACATAAATCATCTGCTTCATTGAGATAACTGGAAATATAAAACCACATGAAAAAGCATGGAATGTGTTTAAATTAAACATACTATTTGAACACATTATACAACACCACAAACAACAACAATCTTTCAAAAATTGTACCATATCCAAAAACAGAATGGACATCACTTCTAGCAGCAGCCTCTGGTGAAGCTTGCAATGAGCATAAGTTAACTGAGGCAATAAAGTAAAAATTTTTTAAATTGTTGTCTACAATACTTGTGTTCCACATCAGAATAGTGTTTATAAGTTCTTAATAAATGAAATATTTAAAGGAATATATTTTAAAGACCTTGATGACATTAAAATGAAAACACTGTGTTGCAGTTTTTCATGATCTCCACCGTGTATGTCATTATTATTACTAATCTAAACAATGATGGGTCCATGACGTACCATATCGGGTTAGTAGTGCAATCATCTGAGGTTTGTTTTTATTGTTGTTTGATGTCACGCCCCCACCTTTTCTTTGCGAAACTAATTCATTACTCAGCCAGTTAACCTTTTTTTTCCTCAGTCAGCTACTGGGGTCCAAGCTTGTAATTGGGTGAGCAGAGTCAGGCAATTCTCTTCAAATCTGCCCTTTGTGATGGGAACTTGACATACCAAGCATCGGCTTGGTTGAAGAGTACCGTACCAGCAGTTTTGATTTTCTCCAGGAAGCTATCATTCGCCAATGTAATCTGCACGTACTTAAAGAGACAGAGGCTGACACCTCGTGACAGTACCCAGGAAATATGTCTCTAAGACAGGCGCCCGCATGACATCATCGGCGACATCATGCTTCAAGAAGACACGCCCTTTGTTCTTTCAAGTAAATTAATTAAGGCACATCTGCAACTCCAAGTGTGTAACACTCCAGTCAGAAAAGAAAATGAACTAAGTTTATTCATTTATGTGACACAAAAACTTTTGTTATAATTAAGGAGTTTATAGTAGCACGTATGTAATAGATTTTGTAAACTGACATTGATTGATGCATCATTAATTTTAGTCCGCTGGCTGGCTTAACTTTTTATACTTAAAGAGGCTAACCTTTATTCTACTAAAATAAATCAATGGTGATTCACCTCACTAAAACTTACTACTAATTATTTTCTATTATGCCTTATTAATAGCATTCAATCTAAATATTACAGTTATTGGTGCCAAAATATTTTTGTGTTACGTCTGTTTAGGCCCAGCAATTCATTGTACAATTTAATACATATAGCACGTACCTACTGTTGCTCTTACGGTAATCTTTAATAATTAACCAGTCCCAAAGATACTCTGAAGAGAAAATTGTCAACCTGGAAGTAACTGTGTTTGTTGGAGGTAAACAGTATTTCTGCAGCTTATTTTAACCTTGTTTTTGAAACAAACTTCTGTGAGAAAGCTTCACACCCAAATGTGGGATATTCTACATCTCTCAAGTGTCCTCAGTAAGAGCTTCTACCTTCTCTAAACCATGACCTTTGAGCAGGCATGTTTTATATCAAAGATGAATGACAACAATTTTTGTTTATGATACATGTAAAGTGACATCTGATCAAGCAATAATTCCATTTTCTTAGGTCTTTGAAAATATGCATAATTTTTTTCTATAGAAAAATTATTTCTTATAATTTTTTATTTTAAATTTAAGAATTAGAATATAATTCTCTTATAAATTAATTGTATATCTAGACAAAAAGAGATATGAAGAGATTAAATTCCTAACAGCACTGCCTCACAATTTCTCCAGTGAACTGAAGGTTCAGTAGTAGATAATTTTAGATATTTAGGTCAAAAAGGTCAAGGTACATTGAATTCTGCATGATTCTGGTTGCCGTGTGAGCAATGCTACTGTTTCAGTCGAATGACGCAGGAGACTTGTCCCAAAGATCACTTCTAGCTCGTCGTCTTTGCATAGCATCACACACATATGGGGTGTTAAGGTCATTATACAGCATGCAGTTGGATACACACCAGGAGACACCTATAACATTTCTGAGTGTCTTAGATTGGAGTCTTTTTATAATATCAACATTTGAGCAATGGGAACTCAGCCAACGTTCACACCGTGTGTCCATAAAGGGCATATTACAGTTTTGTAGATTAGAAGCTTGTTTTTTACTGATAACACAGACTTTGGACCTATAAGCCAGCGCATTTTTGGAAGTTTTAATTCTATTTCTTTTTGTTTTTTTCTGTACGTGATGCTTCCAGGTTAGTCCCTTCGCCATGTGGAAACCAAGATACCAAATATAATGTGATTGTGGTGCGAGTGTACTGTTGATTGTAACTGGTGCACATTATAAATATTGTACGTAAGGATTTCAATTCCTTGATTTTGATATTTAATTTATGCGTCCACTTTCTGTTTACTTTCTGTTACATTGAAATGCTCTTGTAGGTGCCCCCAAAGGGTTAACCTGACATGAGGGTTAACCCCATGGGAGCAGGAGGGAGGGGCCTATACTGTTACCACCATCCACAGCAGCTCTGACTTCTCCGATTTTCACCTGACACAACCACGTCATCTTGGCACAGGAGCAAACCAGTATTTCGGCTGGATTGGGACTGATTGACATCAGGCTCAGGTGTATATCCGAGGAATGGAAGCCAGGGTTCCACTGTCCCTGATAAAGTTGCCCCACTAGGAAACCACTCCTATCCCAGTGGCCCTAGCCAACATCAAGTGCAGAGAACTTTAGTAGCATAGCCTCCAAGCAGCATACTACTGTCCTAGTGGGGAAGGGCTGTTCAAGGTAAGTTGTCGCATGGCTAGCTGAACCCTGCCAGGTGGGCCTTCCTTACAGCTCTGGAAGGTTGTGGGCTATACTGCTGATTACAAGTGACTCCTTCTCTTTCCAAAACACCAACTCTGGCACACGCTGCCTTCCAGGGGAGGGGGGATAACTGATTCTTGCCAGCAGTAGCATAAACCAAGTATTGGGCATTGCAGGAGCCTCTACCTGACTTGAGTTCGGGTACTTGGCTTCCCCTGTCTGCTTGTCTGGGTACCAAAACATTGTCTCCACAAGGCCCCCATTGGCCAATGTTATGTCTAGTATCAACAGTTTATGTTTTTACATGTCGTAGCAGCAAAGTGTGTTAGTCTTCTTGTGAGAAGAGGGTTTCAGCCCCCTTGCTGATACATCCAGTGGATGGAGAGCAGGGACTTTTCCTGCCCCCTCTGGTAAGTTAGAAATAAAAAATGAGGAAAATGGTATGACTTCTCTGACATCAAGGTACAGTGGTGGTGCTATGTCACTCTCCACAGTACATGCTCTTGTAGGTAGTTTAATGAGATTTGGAGGGGGGATCTTCATGGCAAGCAAGGATGTGTCATCTAGAAATGTTTCCAACATCTTCTTACAATTTTACTGAATTTTCTCTTTAAAATAATGTTATTTGAGGCTTATTTTAAGTAACACTAGGGGTAACAGCAAAATCAGAAGCATTAGTATTTGCTTGCTAAAGGGGGTCATTGATGGGACTAAATTCCTTGATTTTTAAACTACTACACTCAAATTCATAGGACATTATAGAGTATGTTTCAGAGTTTGTCATACAATTAAGGTGTCCATCAAGAATAATATTAAAATACCTTTATATGAACTTAAAATCTACAGGAGAAACTGAGCACTTTGTTATATTATTCAAATGTATTCCCAATTCAAATTAATAAAAATATAACATTCTTCCAATGAAAACCATGTCATTAGTGTATTAGACAATAATCTACTACAAACTGAGGAGATCAGTTCAAGATCATGTAACGGCCACTTAGGCTGTTACATAAAATTTAATAACTAGGCTACTTGGCCTAGAGTAAGCAAAAAGTGTGCTGGAACCCAAATAGAGTGACAGGATTTGCAAGAAACACTCTTGTAACAAGTAATAATTTTTTATTAGTGCTAACATGTGACACACTGTTATGATAATTAATTTAAGTTATCACAAAATATTCAGTTGCAAGTTTTGTTTGTTTGTTAAACAGCTGGATTCTAGTACCATTTTTTTTAAGAACATTAATTTAAGTTATCACAAAAAATTCAGTTACAAGTTTTTTATGCACCTGGAGTTCTTGATCTAAGTTATTATGAGTTCTCAACAAGATGTTCAACGTGAACACCAGGGGGCCAGTTTATTGAGTAGATGTTGACTGAATGGTAATAATTAGAACACTCCCACCTGTACTTTTGTTGAAGAGCTCAAAAGGTACCATGCTGACCAGTGTGCCATGAGTACTGCAGACTGTCCTTGGAGTGTGTTTCCAGCGAGATTCATTCCGGGCAGATGTGGGTCCTTAGGTGTTCTGCTGGAGGAGTATTCCTGAGCCTGACGGCTTCGGGGAGCATCCTGGTTCACTGCTCTGTGGATAGTGACCGGTGTCAATGTTACTATCTCTGCTTCCTCTTTCTCCCGGCTGGTGCGGGGACCCTATAACATTTTTATTTGTAGATCAGCTGTCAGTCAATACACCCACTCATACACTCTCTCGCCTCGGAACACAGACACCACACTCACTGTCAGAATTTCTATCAACATTCTATCTGCTGTTATTAATTTAGCATGGTTTATTTTATCCAGTTATAGTCATTACTTTTGATTAAATTTACAATTTGATTAAATTAAATGTACAATTAAATACAATGTCACCACGTGTTTCCAGACCGGAAGTAACGTGTAAGTCAATTTTACAATACAAAGATTTTACAATGAAATAGACTTTACAGATGTTGAGGCCACACACACACACACACACACACACACACACACACACACACACACACACACACACACACACACACACACACACACACACACACACACACATACACAAACATAACACATAATTCACTCATTAAATAACATAGAATAATATAATCGAGTCTAACCTGAAAGCCCTTTACTGTTTGACGAACTCATGGAAAGATTTACTTAACCCTGAGCCATCAGACCGCTGAAACACTCTCCCGGAAGGTTGGCGAAGGAATCAGAATGAAGCTTGGATCATCCCACTATGCTGCATAAAATCGACCTGTTCCGATTTGCCGATCATAACCCCTTTGTAACCTGCTTACTAACAGCCTCAGCGAGTAGCTGATACGTTTGACTGGTTTACTAGATCACGTCGCTGTATTTACTAGACACGGCCTTGGTAATCACTACTTAATAATCTAGTTAGCTGTGGTGAGCACAGCTGCCACGCGCGTTGGCAGCACTGAACGTTCAAACCACACCAGGAAAATTCAAACCCGGCACAATCATTAAGCTAAAGTTTTAATAACAAATGTGTTTATAAGTTTTTAATAATTTGTATAGACATATTCAAATTATTTTTATTTTGCAGAAGGAGCTAATTGAAAGACATGGCTATCCATTTGAAGAACATGAGGTTGTTACTGAGGATGGTTATATTCTGACACTACATCGTATACCATATGGTAGTAATGGCCCTTCTGCCAACAGAATGCCCATTTTTGTGCAACATGGTTTGTTTTCTAGCTCTGCCGATTGGGTTGTTACAGGTCCAAATTGTGGGGCAGGTGAGCGGTCTGTGTGATTTCAAAATCTCTTACTAATGACATTGTAATTAACAAGTATTGACGATACTACATAGTACACAGTGCCGTATTACAGTGCACACAAACATCAAGACCAACATGGATATTCTACACATACACACACGTACACACGTACTATTCGACATATCACACTGCACACACACAACATTGATCTATCAAACTATGGCGCCATTACCAAGAACAAGACAGACAGTGCTTCTAATGGGAGCCTCTGATGAGGCTTATAATAAGCAAAAACTGGTTCAGGCTATAAGATGAAAATTTTAAATTTTTACCGATAAAAACTTTCTGTTCCAAGTCAGTAGTATTAGACTTATAATTAGTTAATCAACAGACACATCATGGACAAGAAAATCCAAGATATTCTCTTTTTCTATTGGATGCACAGACACACACACCACACACTTGTATGAACTGTTAGATGGAAACATTGAAAAAAATCGGTATGGAGAACCATACATGACTTCCATGTTTCCATGTTGTAAAATTTATATTTAAAATCATTTACTTGACTTCATTTACTTTACTTTTATGGGTCACAGGGTTGTTTTTACAATTTATAATTAACATGATTTATTCTAAACTTATTTTTACTTGTCCCTGATGTACATAATTAATTTCTAGGGATATGGATATACTCCACTAGTTATAAGTATTGTACACATTGCTTAATCTTATTATATTAGTTATATAGTTATTTTATATAAATTACATGTGTTATTCAATGTTTATATTATAACAAGATATATTTCCTAAACCCTTTTATTTCACAATATTCTAAAAACTTATACATTGCTTTTTAACATTAATAACTGTTATTTTCACCTTTCTTACATTAGGTAGTTGGTAATTATGGGTTTAATATTATTTTATTTGCTTTTTTTATTACTTATAGTCTGTAGTAAGATTACATACAATAACTGTTTAAGGTTCGCAGACCACTATATAGTTTGATAGGCTAATACCATAACAAATGTTTTCTTACTTAATTACTAACTAATAGACCCTGAGCATCTTGCAGAGGGTTCATTCCCTAAAGATCAAAAGTCTGTCTATGAAATTTTCCTCTGTAAACACGTGCAATTACACTGGCCAGCGATCCACAGGAAGAAAATCCTGTCCACCTTTTCTGCTTGCACACGTTGTGTTGGTGTGGGTTTCGGCGCTTTTCATTTAAAAAGCGTGGAAACAAGGAAATAAACATGATTGAGGCCAGAAATAACGTGAATTGTGTGTGTGTGTGTGTGTGTGTGTGTGTGTGTGTGTGTGTGTGTGTGTGTGTGTGTGTGTGTGTGTGTGTGTCCTGCCGGGCTTTTTATTGCGGTAATCACAATAATAAAACTTTGGAAAAGTAAATATTACACAATTGAGGTATGCTTGCCTGTCAGGAACGATATATTTTCACTAATACGTGATTTAAATTAAAATGAAAAATATAGAATTTTGTTAAAGTGAAATGAAATGTTTCCATAGAAACTACTTCTTTGTTGTCATTAACGTATTACACATATAAAACTTATAAAATTTACTTCCTCCATCAACTACCATTTTAATTTATTAAAAAAATTACCCCCTCCCCCCTTCAACTACCCTTTTCATTTATAGATATTTCATCTACCTTTCTACAGTGGATTATTATGACCTTCTTTTCAGGATACTTTATTTATCAAAATTAAGCAATTTGCTCTTGTTAAAACGTAAAATGTTGCAGGTAAACTACCCCTTTCCCTTAACCGATCTTCACCAAAAACAATAGGCCTTGAGTCCTCTACAATTCAGGGCTGTATGCAAAAAATTATTTGATTCTGTTTGAATTTGTGGCTGTTATCGTTTGCCATAGAAACAATTCTACACACAGACACTTTTCGAAAAATGACTTTTTTTCATGTTTTGAGGGTAGCACAATCAGAATCTGCTGTTATCTTGAACCTGACCGTTTTTGCCATGACCATACTTCCATTTCCTTATGGAACATGGAAGTAAAAAGAAAATATTTATGTTTGGACGTATCAATTGTTACAGGTTTCATATTAGCTGATGCTGGATTTGATGTGTGGCTTGGGAATGCACGTGGAAATACTTATTCTCGTAAACATAAAACACTCGATCCAGACCTTTCAACAGACAAACCGAAGTACTGGAATTTTACGTAAGTGGTGGTATCCATTATTAAAAACACTTTGTTGCTCTGAATTATTATATTCTTTTATTTCAAGTGGGGCCAATGTTGCGGTCAAGCAGAAGGTCAATCATGTTATGTTCAATTAAATGACACTGTACGTTGTTTGACCAGTGAACATGTGAAGTCTGTGTGTCCAGCACAGTGCTGTAACTTGGGGGTGGGGGGGCAAGCAAGGCGTGAGAGCCTTGGGTACCAGGCTGGTGGGGCATCAGAATTTTAGATGTTTTTTTTTACATTTTGAATGAACTTCTTCTTCTTCTTCTTCTTCTTCTTCTTCTTCTTCTTCTTCTTCTTCTTCTTCTTCTTCTTCTTCTTCTTAACTAGCGCTACAGCTCTTGGAGAGCCTTGGCCTCCTGAACAATCCACCTCCAGCCATCTCGATCCTCTGCTCTCAGTCTCCAACTTTTTATACCAAGCCTGTGCAGGTCATTCTCATGATCATCCAACCATTTTTTTCTGAGTTGACCCCTCCCTCTTCTTCCACCAGATCTCCCCATAAAAATTTTCTTCAATGTGGATGTCTCTAAAATTCTCTGGACATGCCCTGCGCACCTGATTCTACTTTTCTTTATTTCAGTGACAATATCTGGTTCTCCATAGATTTGCTGGGTTTCTGAATTTGTCCTTATTCTCCATATTCCTTTGATGTTCACTGCACCCAATATCATCCTAAGAACTTCTCTTTCCTACCTGCGCAACTGCTCTTCTTCTCTGACTGTCATTGTCCAAGTTTTGGGCCCGTATTGAAAGTACTAAGCAGTTATAAATGAAAAGAGAGTTCTATAGCTCAGGGAGCTTCCTACTGTATCTTATAATGCACAACCTAAAGATGTAAACACGTAAAAGTTGTTTACTAGAAGATACTGAACCAAAAGAATTGAAGTTTGTAAAACCATAGCTGACTTACCTCTAAAAAAATGCAGTAATCATTTGGGAATAACTAAAGTTAGTGGAGAAGTAAAATATTTCAGAATGTTTTCTTAAAACAGAGAATAGGAAGACATACAGAATATAAACTCTACTAATGACATGGAACAAAGACACATTACCTGACTGTGATTGGATGCTTTATGCAAAGCATAGGGTTTCAGTATCGGAATTACTACAGAGATGTATTAAAATACTGATCTACAAAACATAGCCATTTTCACAAAACATACTGATTCACACCAGCCATTATTGTGGCTGTCAAACATTTACCATTTGAAATAAAATCAAAGTATGTTTACTACATGTGAAAGAAAAAAATCTGAGACTAATATACAGTCCCATCAAAGAGAAAGGTAGATGGGAGTTCAACTGTTCAACTGTTTCTACTAGTAATTTTATTAATATTGTAACAGTACCAAAAATATGGTAGTTACATAATATAAACGAGTGTAACGTCAAGTATGAGAAAAACATGGGAATATATCTAGATAAACAAAGCTAAGTGTATATAAGTGTGTATCTACAAAAATATTAATAAAAAATCCAACAATGAAGAAGAGAATACGAATATATCAACATTAGTTATAAAATAAAGAAAGAAAATGCCACAAGCCCAAAACAAAAATATCAGTAAATAGACCCAATAGGATCCAACAGTGAGGGGAATCAACGAAACAAGGATCAACAAGCTCCAACAACAATGGAGAAAAATAAAAAGAGCAACTACGATGAAAATATGGAATAAAGAAGAAAGAAGAAGGACCAAGAAGAGCACCAAGAAGAAGAAAGAAGATGGACAGAAGATATAAGGACTCAATATAAACCACATGTACTAAAAACAGTGTAAGTGACAAAAGAAATGATTATAAGTGTGACAAGAAAACCAGTGTGAAACATTTAAGGAAACACAAACAATTACAGTGTGTACTTAATACAAATGTGAAACCTGTGAATAACTAACTATTTCAACTGAATAAACCATACAAACAATTGCAGTGATGAAGTTTACAGTGTGAAAAATATGTTAATTTCATGATGAAGCAACAAAAATTAAAAATAGTCAAATAAACACAAACAATGAGTGTGACTGATTTAATAAAGTTGTAACCAACACACATAATCATAAGACCACCAGATTAGAACAAAATAGAACAATGATGTTTTTGTTCATAAAGAACTGACAACAAATAAAAGACATTTGTTGAGTATCAAACATAACAGGAATTAAATTCCACCATTGACCAGAAAAACATTGTAAATAGTACAAGAAAGATTTGTGTTAGTGTTTAAGAAGGAATTGTATAAACATGTGTAACAAATTAGTTAAGGTATTATGTTAAT
Source organism: Magicicada septendecula (assembly GCA_034769895.1). NCBI lineage: Eukaryota > Metazoa > Arthropoda > Insecta > Hemiptera > Cicadidae > Magicicada > Magicicada septendecula. The sequence continues at coordinate 478,361,702 of CM068369.1, read as the reverse complement.
ATACCGTAGTGAAGTCAGTTTAGTAGTAGAAAAATACTGCACTAAAACAGATGGTACATTGTTACACAACCCACAAGGAAGAGACCTATTACAACAGAAAATGATACATATTAGTATAAATATCTGATCATCAAATATGTTATCAAATGAGAATTTATTATAAGTAATAATAATAAATATTAAGAAACAATGTAATATAATGCAAAGCAATGTAAATACAACAAGTCAAACATAATGACACAGGGAATAACAGAAATGAGAAAAGTATACCAGTTTAGTTAAGAAAAATACAGTATCAAAACCAATGTAAATGTTTATAAGAGTATTACCAGTAGTGAGATAAATATCTGATAATACATTGAGAACAGATTTTGAACATGATAAGAACAGTATTATAACTAAATTATTGTAAACCAATTAACCATGTACATATGACCAGATGTAAGCTAAACCATTGTATAGCTAGTTAGTTAAGAAAAATACTGTATCAAATATTGAGCACAGATTGTTACAATTATTACCAGTAGCAAGAGGAAATCCCAAAGCTACTTTGAGAACAGATAATGACCATAAAAGCAGTCATATTATATACAAACATTTGAAAACCAAATGACCCTTATAAGGAAAACCAAATGTAAACAAACAATGACCAACCAGTTATTTATGAAAAATATAGCATATGAACTTATGTAAAAGTAATTGGAAACATTACCAAAAGTTAGAACAATATCTAATGCTACTTTGGGAATCCAAACCAAAGAGGACAATAACAATTTAGTTGTTGTATTAGAAAAAAATAAATGACTATTATGACATGACACAACCTGAACAGAGCCATTACTGAATGATTAGAAAGTTCTGAGCTCATTAAAAGGTAACCATTATATATAATAGATTAGATACTATGTATGTACACAAATTACAATCGTTAAATGATATGATTTATATGAAGAGACTAAAAAATAAGATGAAAAATTGTATAAGAACCATATGAGAGGTTTGAACTTATGTAAATATTAAATTAACCACAGTCATACATAAATATTATAGTGGAAAATTGTGTAAATAAACATTACTAGTAATATTAGATAATAATATAATCATTTGAGATAAGAAAAATTAGTTATAAGCAGAGTTATAAAAAATCTAACATGGACGCTTAATGACGCCATAGCGAGATTTGTGTAGGAAACAGTTTTTCCCAAATTGTAAATTAAACCGACTGAGATACAGACTCAAAGTGTTTAGATAAGAAGTGTTTTATTATATTTAACTAAAATCTGGTGTAACGAACTTATAAAAATAAGATGCACCAGAAATAAATAATAAAATCGTTATTGTAATAGTAATAATGAACGGAAAATAAGCGTTTTTGGACTTATTTTAACAAGCAAAACGCCCTGAATTCATTGATATCAATTAATTAACGATAGGACGTAAGATAAGAAAGTTATGATAGTTTTAAACTTTCCAGTTAAATTTTTGTACCAATGATGACGTAAAAATGTCTCCAACCCAAAATCAATTTTGGCAAAAAATTAAATATTTTAATAAAACGAAGGCTTTCGGGTTAGAGAGTATAACGAATCCAGCCAATGGAATGAATGACTTTCAGCAGACGACCGAGAGACGTCTCAGAGGTACAGAACAGTCTACGATGAACCACCAAACATACAGGTCACGCCGCTCTAGTCAAGGAAGAAATAATTTATATTTTAAAACTGTGCGCGCCATGTTACGTCAGTACACAACATACAGTTAACCTAAATACAACATTCATACATACGAGTGAAAAAGTGCGGAATTGTGTTAATTGAACAAGTAGGTCAGTGTATAATAACGACCATACTTGCGAGTGAAGTTTTAAATAGGAAACAGGGAGTACAGTTTTACTTAAACAATATTTAAACGAAATTAATAATTTTATGAATATCTGACTTTCGATACTACGCAAGTCGTACAATGCTGAGTGTCGAAAAAAAAACAGTAATTAAATTATCAGAATTGAGAAAAGATTTAAATCGACATTATTAAAATATTTGAAAAATATTTTAATTAATTATAGTAATTTAAAATAGAATGTTTGAAAATAATTGTCAATGAATACGAGAGTATTTAGTCACTCGTTTGACTAAACGTATTTTTCTTGAATTTTTCTATGTTTTAAAATCTACTTTATTAATTTTCATACAATCGGAATAAATGTAATTCTGATAATAATATATTAAAAACTATTATGAATAATGTGTTTACATGTATAATATAAGAAATATTAGCTAATAAGAAATACTTATCCTTTATAACCACACCAGTTAATTCTAACCTCAGAAATTGTTGCGGTAACTTGATAATTTCAACATTACCGATCTGTTCTCAAGTAACATTCAAATCAAATAGAATTGCTAACAAGAGTTTTTTGAGAAATTTTTCTCTTGTGAATAAATGATTTTTATAACTAATTATTAAACGAACGTAATACATTTTAAATACTGTACAAGTCATATCGCTTGACAATAACACACTAGTATTAGAGATGCGTGCGCATACCCGCGTATGATAATTTCATAAACACCAGACATATGGTACCAAATTTTGATTTTTTATATTTGTTCAATTATTATTCACTATTGTTAATTCAATATAGTTATTTGTAGTGCATCTTGTAACTGGTATCATGTTACCTCAAAGAACCTAACGAAATATGGTAATTCTCTGAATCAAAGTAACATAACCTATGTAGTTAAATTATTGTACTAACAACAGGTCTACCAGCCTTGAGGAATTAGACAGAGTCTTGTTGAATTTTATTGTAATCAGTAATTTAAAGGTTGTTAATTATTGTTTTTAATTGTCAAAGATTTTATCTCTTATCAAATTGTTAATAAACCTTCAATTTTATTACCACAAAAGGAGTATCATTTCTAGTAAAAGTAAATTCATTTATTTCTAATCAGTTCTAACACAGGTGGCGGAAGATTTTAAAAAGTCTTAGAATAATCCAGAATATTCATCAAATATTGCTTCATTTACTATTGTGTGTGATGATATATTAACTATTCAATCTGAATATTTTGTTGTTGTATTTGAAGTGCATGTATTTCAGAAGGAACAACACCGAACAGAATTGAAGCATTCAAGTGTGGTAAGTAAGTGAGATACACAACAAAGTGCGCGGATCATATTAAAATAAAAGGAGTGAACTCTTACTGCGTACCCAATAGAAAACAATACATTAACACCAATAACCTCTACGATTACGATTACACCTTTAGATAAACAACATTATCGTAGATACCGGTGCATATCTACACCCACACGAACACACACCAAAATATAAATATATAGAATACATCATTATAACTTGTTCCGTTACAACAGGACGGAAGTGATTGAAGATAACACACCACATCGATATAAATATAATTATATATCATAAACTTGTAATTGTATATTACAAGTTGGCGCTCCAACGTGGGGCTGAAGTGATTGAAGAGAACACACCAAACATCAATACAAATAATATTATATATATCTTATATACTTGTAATTGTATATTACAAGTTGGCGCCCAACGTGGGGCTTGACATAATAAGACCCCAAGGAAGGAAGATACACATCACACTATATATTATACTTGTAATTTTATATTACAATATATATAAACTTTCACGTAATGAACTTACTATTCGTTGTCACTTCCCCAAACGTTTCGAGGTGATGTTCCTCTTCCTCAGTGGGAATAATACTGAATGTCGATTACAGAATAACCTTTACGGACTATAGGTGTGTGTGGTGGGGGTTGATGGTGGGAAGGGAACATCACCTCGAAACGTTTGGGGAAGTGACAATGAATAGTAAGTTCATTACGTGAAAGTTTATATATATTAATAAATTTAATAAAGTGAACGAAGAGGATGAATCAACAAGATAATTATAGTAATTTTATACAAACCACTATGTTGTCTTTGGTATTGACGAGCGCTTTCGGCAGTCAACCATCTTCAGGTCATTTACCAACCTATGTTATGTTCAACTATTGTTATGAAGATACAATATCCTGAGATATCTGAAGTCATGTCAAGAGGATGGGGAAGTCAAAGTCTAAAAAAATCAAATTGGCACCAATATGAGAAAAGATGACTGAAAAATATATACGAAATACTTGGAATAAGAAACTGGCTGATGTCAAGATGGACAGAGGGATCTATGTAAACTCAGAGAATTCAGGGCCCAAGAAAGTCTAAGGAAAGAAAAATCAGAATATGAATCTAATAGACAATGAAATTATAGAACTAATGTAGGTTTGGCTCTACTCTACCATAACAGAAACGGGATTTACAAATATTTGTTTTCAAGTTTATTTTGAAGTTTATAATCATAGTAATTATTATTGATTACTTTTCCAGGTTCCATAAAATGGGCAAGTACGACTTACCATCAGTTATAGATTACATCCTGCAGACAACATCGTGCAGTCAATTGTTTTACCTTGGACACTCAATGGGTGCTGCAATGTTCTATGTCATGTCATCCATCAGACCAGAATACAACGCAAAAGTAAAAGCTGTACTCAGCTGTGGAACTGCAGTCTACCTGCAACATATGTCCAGTCCTGCCAGACTTGTATTGACGACAGCATATGGCCTCAGGGTTTGTGCATATGATGTTTGCTTTCACTATATTATTAAACTGAAATCAATTAATAACATATTGATTCATGATATTCTACAGCATGATTCCCCCGTTTGTCTAGCAGTCCTCTTTCTTGTGACTCCTTCTCAACTCTGTCCCTCCATCTCCTTCTTTGTCATCCTCTTAGTCTTCAATCTTGGCGGTGTAGTTTCCAAAGCATTACTCACTTTGGAAGACTGTCCAGCGGTATCCTCTAGTCATGGCTCATTCACAAGATTAGATGTTTAGCTGTACCCTCAAAGTCATCAAATAGCTTTTCCATTATTTCTTTATTTAAAAGGATAGCAGTTTGGATCTTTAGCTATAGTATAGAGAAAGCAGCCCGAGATAAGAAGAACACTCTTGTATTAATTAATCACTGACCTCCTCCCAGATTGAAGATTGAGGAATCTGCTAACTCATTAGTGTATACAATATTAAAAACACATAACCAAATCTACAGAAATCAACAAGTAATCATCATTATTTTCTTTTCTACCTCCAAGGATTAGGCAATAACACCTGTTCTGGTCAGGAAGTTCAAGCCATCTAATCCTTGGTCTTCCAGCAGGTTGCTTCTTATTTGGCTTAAAAAGGATTGTTGGCCTAGCCTAGACAATGTCATCAGCATTCTTTCTTCACGATGCAACTATCTACTTTGATATTCGAGAAAATTATAATTTGTTCAGAAAATTTGTATTTCTCTATGAATATTCTTCTTATGTTTGTGCCCTCTCATATCAGAGTATTCTGGGAGGAAAGAAAATATTTCAGGAGGTGATTCTAGAGCTAAAGTAAGAAAAAAAAGTTACATGAACATAGATCCATAATTGAGTTGTTTGAGTTATGACCAGGTAAAAATTTAGTCCATATTTCTGTCCAAAGAAGTAATAATCCAATATGATAATTCCATAATATCATAAACAAATTAGTAGTTCCATATATTGTTTGACCTGAGATATTAAAGGAAAAGGAGTCCAGAGCTCTATCTTTCATATTTTGCAAAATAGTGGCTGAAAAGTATAAACATTTTTGTTCAAAACAAATTCTTTTAGATTAAACATACAATAATTTTGTCAAATTAATAATATACAATAAAAATGTTGTAGATTTGTACAGAATTTTATTCTGACAAAATTTACTTGCATAATGTCAAATAAAATGAAACATAAAGTTAAGAAATTTGATGTAGATTAAAAAATGTTATCTATCTAAATGAAACATACACAGTATCAGCGATTTTAATTACAAAATATTTAAAAATTATAAAAAGTTTTATTTTAATTTATTTCTTAGTGTAGAAAATTCTTGTTCTGCAAATTCTGGGTGTTTCTGCTATGAATCACAATAGTTAAGTATGAAAGGGTCAATTATCTGTTCACTATTCTGCTATAACTCAATTATTTCTTATAAAATTTGAACAAGTGAGGTGTCACTGTGTTTACAATAAAACGCTGAACATCTTTTCAATAAACCATAATTTGACCAAATTAAAGTTTACAGAGCTATTTGTGATGAAAAATGAAAGCTGCAGTCATGTTGAAATTTGAGATCACAAAATAATTATGATTTTTTATTTATTAAAAACCATTAATGTAAACATATGATCTAAATTTCATTAAGGTATCTCAGTACTGAAAACACAAAATGGTGGTTAGACAGAAACAGGGGTTTCTAGACTTTTGCTTATAGGAACTTCTTTTCTTAGATTGATGCTTCAAATTCGAACATGTATAGTGAGGACACCTTTTATACTATATCCTGCACACACACACACACACACACACACACACACACACACACACACACACACACACACACACACACACACGCACGCACGCACGCACGCACGCACGCACGCACGCACGCACGCACGCACGCACGCACGCACGCACGCACGCACACACACATGCACATGTTTTTGGAATATAAAGCATTTAGTGCAGTACTCCTTTTTCTAGACCTCAGTCTGACAGTTGATGGATAGCCATATTCAAGTCATATCAGCTGATTTTTGTTTGTTTGAAATCCCTAAACGTGTCTACAGAATCTCATTCTTGGCTTCCTATAGTGTTTCTCACAATGGCCTTTCTCTGTAATACTTTAGCATTTGTAGCTATTAAATATCTTAACCAATAGTATTTTCTTCTCATGAGGCAATGCAAAAGTATACAGTCTTGTCATGCAATGATACTATTATCAATGTAATAGTTGTATTTAGTTAAGTAATGGACAACGAAATCCAAGAATTATCAATGTATATAAAAAAGCACAACTAAAGTAACAGTGCTTTCACTCTTTTTTAATATAAGTAAAAGAAAAATATGTTTCATTTCTGAGAGTTTGCATGTTCTGTGAAAATTTAGCCGTAAGTTATTATGTCATGTAGAAGTATTAAAAGTATATTTTATAACATGCTTTCTGCTTGAATACAAACAGAATCTTGTCCTTGCATTTCAAGCCAATTTTTTTTAAATTATAACTATTATTGCTCTAATCAGAGACAGATCAACATTAAATCTTCATGTGGACAAAGTGGCTTTTTGGTATGCCCATATTCATTCCACCCCTTCAATAGAAACATTACCATTTCTTATTTTTTACAATAACTGTATCAATTTCATAAACAACCAAAACTGTAAAATTGTTGTGAAATTTTATTTCACATTTTCATCAATATTTTAAATCACTTCTTGAATTTTGTATAATACATTTTACAACCTTTTCGCATTATCAGTACTTTGTGTGAAAATAATTATTACTCAGTAAAAAATGTTTTCAACAGAGTGTTCGAATCTTTTCATTATAGGACACATTTGATTGGCTCAACATACATGAAGTGTTTTCACAACAGCAAATAGTGCCACTTGGCCTCGATGTTTGGTGTGCACAATATAGTCCCTTGGCAACATTCTGTGCTACTCTGTCTCAGCTGATAACTGGTTTCAATTATAAAAACTATAACCTAGTAAGTAAATCAACATTTAAGTTATACAAACATTTTTACTTATGCCTACAATAATGTTACTAGTTATTTGTTATATGATTGACTGCTAAAACTACTTGATACCTAGTATACTTTGTTTGAAAAAGGACACATTTTAATAACTAATACTATGCCCATTCATGTTAACAGTGTCTAAAGAGTAAATAAAAGTAATTATAATTATATACAGGATGTCCTACGAGAAATGGGACATACTTGAGGAATGAATTCTACAGGCTAAAGTAAAGAAGAAATTTCATATAAACATGGGTCCAAAAACACTTCGTTTTTTATTTATGGCTTGCAGAAAATTTCACCTTGATTTCTGCTCAAAGGATATAATTAAGCCCTACTGAAATCCTTGGAACATAAAGTTAAGGGAATTTGATGGTTTTATATGGTTTTTGACCTAAAAAATTGAAAAAAGAGGGTTCAGAACTGTATTTTGGGTAGTTTTATAAAAAGTTTTGAAAATCTTGAAAAATTGGTATCAAAAAACACACTTTTTTAGATTTTATGTGAATTTACTAATATCATTGAGGTTGTTCAATGCATATTTAGAACCTTGTGGAACAGACTATATTTACATATAAAGAACTTGTACTTTGATACAGAACATTCTACTGTATTTTATAAATAGTGTCCATCAACATACGTAAGTTATATATTAATTGTGGATAATGTAAATTAATGACAAATATTATTCTAATGACAAATCAGTGGAACCCCGCAGGTCTGAACCCCGTTAGTCCGAAAACCCGCTTAATCCAAACCGGTAGTTTGAAAAAAGCTTCTAAAAACTGGACAAAGAAATTAAAAAATACGACAAAATAACTGGAACATCAATATAATTTGTATATAAAAAGTTTAGCTAAATACCTGCATTTTTAGTGAAATTTTTATTAAAACTAAGTACTTTAGATTGTTTTAAATATATGGCAAAAGAAAGTTTTGAATTACGTTATCAAGAAATTAGCGTCTGTAAAATGAATGGAAAAACATATTGGTACTTACAGTTTAGTGCCAGTAAAAGTATATAAAACACAAAAAACTTCAATAAATACACGATATAACTAGACACTACTTAAGGTGTTGCACAAAATCAGTCATTTTTCTCTGATGCAAAGCTGTAAATGGCGATGTTCCGCCAGTGCCTCAAAAATAAGACGTTGCCAGTGTAGCATTGGCATGCTGCTCTACATAGGCTAACAATAGTTCAAAAGCCCCTGTAGTCGGTGTCAAATATATTCGTACTCTGTGTCAAAAGCTCTCGCTGCTTTGGCGTGTGAGATCTGTGGCACATGATCATCTGCTTCTTCATTGGAATCGTACGTAATCTTATTGTGTCATACTCAGCACCCGCCCATCACTGTTCCTGCACTGTCTCTATAGTTGTTCAGTGTCGTTCATTGAAGCGAGTCACATATTGTATCGGATTAACAGTAGCCAATGCAATATTTAACTAGTATTCACTGTATTTTTATAGTATAACAAAGAGATTGCAAGATCAAAAATTAGTACAGTACTTTGATTGTAAGCATGAATGTGGTACTGTTTATACATGTTATACAATTTATATTTATAATATACAGTACTGTATAACCTACTGGACGAGCACAAGCTGTGCTACCGAGACGCCTGAAGAGCGGGGGTTCTACTGAATGATAACACATGCTTGTGTTGGTGCGGTATTTCTGGTTCTGTAAACATTGTTCAGTAAGCTATATGCAATTAGAAATACCGTGCGAGAGACAGTGTTAAACGTATTTTAAATGTGTAGTAGTACCGTGATAAATGCAGTGGAATTGCAAACGTCACCACATTCCTTGTTGGGTTGCAAAGCTTAGCACATGATAGTATAACCCGGTTAATCCGAACAGGACTTGGTCCCAATTATTTTGGACCAGCGGGGTTCCACTGTAGTTTTAAGAACACCAATCACAATATCACTTAATACATTATACAGTATTCGTAATACTACTGTGAATGTGGATTGTGCCCAACAGTGAATGTACACCCAAGGGGTATCTCTCTCTCTCTCATACACACACACACACACACACACACACACAGTACTGCTGAACTTACATGCTTGGCAAAACCTACTAATCTAAATATAATTATAAGTATAATACTTATGCACTGTCTCGGAACACTAAGTATTTTGTTGTTAAAAATGTAAAATTTTTACCTTGTAGCCTGAACAAAGCTTGTAATAAGCGAAAACTGGTTCAGGCTACAAGGTATAAATTTTACATTCTTACCAATAAAAAACTTAGTGTTCTGAGTCAGTAGTATTATACTTATAATTAGTTAATCAACAAAATACAAGAACTAAAAATAATTTCTTGTCTGCTCTAGACTGCACAGGCAGAAATTCTTCAAAACTTTCCAGCAGGTGCTTCAACATATTCTGCATTCCACCTTGCCCAGCATACATTATTTGGTAAGATAGAATATAAAATTAAACAAGTATTGTACATTTTTTCATTCTATTAACCAAAAAATGTTAAAACCACCTTACTCTTTTAATGTTAAGTCTTAATATGGTCTTTATTAAGTATTATTTTCTTCTTCTTCTTCTACACTTCATGGTATAGGCAGAAATGCCTGTTCCGTCTCCACAATGTCATAGTTCGTCCCATAAGTATTATTTTAAATACCGTAAAATGCTGCTGTTCATTGATACTACAAAAACGTAGATGTAACAGCCTGATTTAGTAACAGCCTGTCAAACAACAAATTAAATTACAAAATATCACTATTGTTTGACGACTCGGAACACTAAGTTTTTTATAAGTAAAATCGTAAAGATTTACCTTACAGCCTAAACCGGCTTTCACCTTTAGAAGGCTCCACCATCAGAGGCTGCCGTAGGTAGCACTGTCCGTCTTGTTGTTGGAGACGGGATAGTTTTTTGAAAGATCGATGCTGTGTGTGTATGGTGAGAAGTGTTTGAATAATGCGTGAGATTTGAATTGTGTCTGTTCGTTTAGGATGTCGTTTTTATTTGTTTTTGTGTGTTTGTATATTTCTAATTGTTCTAGAGTGTCTAGTTTTCGGCCTTTTGTGTGTACGTGTAGAATGTTCATGTTATTGTCGATGTTTTTATATGTGTGGTTTGCTTCAATGAGGTGGTTTGCAAAGGTGGATTCTGTAGTGGTGTGGAGTGCCTTTGTGTGTTCAATGTATCTCTGTTTGAAGCTACGTCCTGTCTGGCCTATGTAGAATTTATTGTAATTTGAGCAATTTAGCTTGTATACACCGGGTAGATCGAATTTGTTTTGTGTTTTGTGCGTGCGTTTTGATAGTGTGTGTTCTGTTTTGTTAGTAGTTTTGTAAGCGATTCTGTATCCTGCTTTTTTGAATTTGTGGGCTATTTTTTCAGTTTGTTTGTTGATGTATGTTAGTGTTATGAATTTGTTGTTTTCTGTCTTTGTCTGTTGTTTGTTTTGTGTAGGAGTTTACTGACTATTGTTCTGTCATATCCGTTAGATTCTGCCAGATATTTTATCGTGTTTAGTTCGTCTTTGTAGTCTTTTTCATCTAAGGGGATGTTGTTAAGTCTATGTATCATGGTTCTAAAAGCAGCTAGTTTGTGTTGTGTTGGGTGATTGGAGGTGTTGTGTATTAGTGTGTCAGTTGTAGTTGGTTTTCTGTATATACTGAATTTGTGCTTGTGTTCTAGTTTTGTGAAGGAAAGGTCTAAGACGTTTATGGTATTGTTGTGTTCGTATTCGGCAGTGAAGGTTATGTTTTTATGTATTTTGTTTATGTGCGTAAGTAACTGTTCACATTGTCTTTTGTTTCCCCTGTATAGTATTAGAATGTCATCAATGTATATGTGCCAATATAGTATTTTATGTGAGTGTCTGTCGTTGTTTGTGAGTATTTTTGTTTTTTCTAAGTGTTGGAGGAAGATTTCTGCTAGAATGCTGGATATGGGGGAGCCCATGGATAAGCCATCGTGTGTGTGTAACAATAAATACTAGAATGCTGGATATGGGGGAGCCCATGGGTAAGCCATCGTTCTGTGTGTAGTATTTATTGTTACACACACACGATGGCTTATCCATGGGCTCTCCCATGTCCAGCATTCTAGCAGAAGTCTTTCTCCAACACTTAGAAAAAACAAAAATACTCACAAACAACGACAGACACTCACATAAAATACTATATTGGCACATATACGTTGATGACATTCTAATACTATACAGGTGGAACAAAAGACAATGTGAACAGTTACTTACGCACATAAACAAAATACATAAAAACATAACCTTCACTGCCGAATACGAACACAACAATACCATAAACGTCTTAGACCTTTCCTTCACAAAACTAGAACACAAGCACAAATTCAGTATATACAGAAAACCAACTACAACTGACACACTAATACACAACACCTCCAATCACCCAACACAACACAAACTAGCTGCTTTTAGAACCATGATACATAGACTTAACAACATCCCCTTAGATGAAAAAGACTACAAAGACGAACTAAACACGATAAAATATCTGGCAGAATCTAACGGATATGACAGAACAATAGTCAGTAAACTCCTACACAAAACAAACAACAGACAAAGACAGAAAACAACAAATTCATAACACTAACATACATCAACAAACAAACTGAAAAAATAGCCCACAAATTCAAAAAAGCAGGATACAGAATCGCTTACAAAACTACTAACAAAACAGAACACACACTATCAAAACGCACGCACAAAACACAAAACAAATTCGATCTACCCGGTGTATACAAGCTAAATTGCTCAAATTGCAATAAATTCTACATAGGCCAGACAGGACGTAGCTTCAAACAGAGATACATTGAACACACAAAGGCACTCCACACCACTACAGAATCCACCTTTGCAAACCACCTCATTGAAGCAAACCACACATATAAAAACATCGACAATAACATGAACATTCTACACGTACACACAAAAGGCCGAAAACTAGACACTCTAGAACAATTAGAAATATACAAACACACAAAAACAAATAAAAACGACATCCTAAATGAACAGACACAATTCAAATCGCACGCATTATTCAAACACATCTCACCACACACACACAGCATCGATCTTTCGAAAAACTATCCCGTCTCCAACAACAAGACAGACAGCGCTACCTACGGCAGCCTCTGATGGAGCTTTCTAAAGGTGAAAGCCGGTTTAGGCTGTCAGGTAAATCTTCACGATTTTACTTATAAAAAACTTAGTGTTCCAAGTCGTCAAACAATAGTGATATTTAGTTAAGTAACGGACACGTCATGGACAACGAAATCCAAGAATTTAAATTACAAAAATATGTATAAGGGCTTTATCATCTTTCTAGAAGCTATTGTTTTCTTTTGCTTATCTGTATTGCTAAAATTTTCATGTTTGCCCGTGATACAAAGAAACATTATGGGCAGAGTGAATAGTTGAACCGCCTTAGTATGCGAAGTATAAATAACAAGGTGAAATCTCAGCCATGAATTGTAAATATTTCAGCATTTAGAAGTACAGTATTGTGTCACCAAACAAGGAGGTTTAAGTCCCTACAAAACATTGTGGTTGATGAAAATAATTTTATTGAAGAAAGTTTAGGGACACCTCAAATCAAAAACAAAAATACAAAATGCAACTGTATTATATTTATACTGTCTGTATGCATAAAACCAGTACAATAATTAAAAATAGATGATGTTTATTTAAATTTACAGCAACTTTAATGTATTTAAAAAAACATAATAGTGATTAACGTCACAAAATAAGGTAAAAAATCAGCTAACTTTTTAAATGAAAATTAAGTCAGATATATAGGTTACTACATGTTTCAATTTAAAAAGATCTGTTCAACTGTTTTTACAGATTTCTTCATTTATAGACTCTTTGTTAGGGCACCAGAGATATGGTTTTTCACTAGGAAACCAAGATAATATTAAAAAGATAATTGTACAATGGAACTAGTAGCCGATTGTACAAAGTAAACAAATGTTTAAAATTTTCATGGCTTGATTAGTCCTAAAGCAGGAAAAAAATACAAATAAAATTGTTGCAAATGACAATTTTAGATTTAAGTTGAAAAATGTTTTTCTATCCACCATTAAGATCATTATGGATACCTACTGGTTATAGTGGTAATATTAGATTCTGCCTTTTAATAAAAAATAAAATTTTTTAATGGTTTATATTAAACATTAAATACTTGTAGCTATGTAACTATGTAAGTATGCATGTAGCTTGTAGTACCGTACTTGTATACAAATACTGCTTGTAAGCTAATGATTTATCACTGTATTATTTTATACAGATTTGAGTGACAATTTGGAAAATGTTTTTACGGAGTTTGCATGATATTTGTAATAAGTTCAACAATATTATTTTCATCATTGATGTAATTTTATCTTTTAAATTAAATTTTATTTTGCTACACATATGGTTTGGTTACAAACTCTATAGAAGATAAAAATCATTAACACTCATTAGCTAATTACTAATAAATTAAATGTATACTTCTTTTGGTACACCATGCTAGCATTAAAAAAATTATTCTAAACTATATAATAAATAACGTTACTGTATAATTACAATGATGTCTTACTTTTAGGTGATGTCTGTTTATTTTAGGACTGCCTTTTATGCCTTATATTTACGGTCCGCTAGTTGAACATGATTTTGATATTCCTGAACCTTACCCTCTCTCAAATGTAACTGTTCCAGTATATATGCATACATGTACAGATGACGAACTCACAACTCCAGTGGTAAGTTCTTCATTTTATATAATATATGCCATTTTGTAGCAGTTGCATACATTTTTTATGTAGCAAAATAGTGAGTGGTATACAGAGTGTTTCCAAAAGTTTCTACTCATTAAACTAAAGGAAAAATGTCCAATAAACATATACACAAAAATGCTTGTGTTTCCGTATGTGTGTCTATATGCATTAGAAAAGAAATTACCAATGAAATGAGATGTGTAGTTACAATCTGGTGCACTCAGTATATTACCATTTTTTATAACTACAAAACAAAGCAATGTATTATCTTGAAAATTTTTTAAATGGTGGCTGATTGAAACATTACTTCTTAATTTCACAAAAATGTAAATAATTTCTTCATTTCTTGATTTCAAATGAATGTCTTATTACTAAATATAATTAATTCACTACCGACTCGGAACACAAAGTTTTTTATGGGTAAAAACATAAAAGATTTACCTTATAGCCTGAACCAGTTTTTGCTTTTAAAAAGCTTCTTCAGAGGCTGCCGTTCGGCACACACACAAAGCTCCCAACGGCAGCCTCTGAAGAAGCTTTTTAAAAGTGAAAACTGGTTCAGGCTATAAGGTAAAACTTTTACACATAAAAAACTTTGTGTTCTGAGTCGGTAGTGAATTAATTATATTTAGTCAAGTAACGGACACATCATGGACAATGAAATCCATGTCTTATTACATTAAAAATTAGCACTTTTATTCGTAATACAATAGTGCCTTGTTTATAGAATTCAGATAAAAAAATAACAGATATTATGTTTCTTTTATAACAAAACATTTGGCCTATTTACCTTACTTTTGTTTTAGATAAGGAAATGGTTTGATTGTAATCTGTTAAATGTTAGTGAGCTAAAACAATGCCATTTGGAGGTCATTTTAATTCTCTTGGATGATCACAAGATCATCTGCTTACAAATGCTATAGTTTCTTATTTTGTAGCAGAGATCTTCAGCCCATAGTTTTTTTAATGTTATTAAGTGTCAATGTTGCCTCTTGTAACTGATCTTCTATTTTATGTTTTATTACTCTATTGTCCACATAAAACAAGGAATTAACATGTACATGTAACATGTAACTAAAATGTTACATTAACATGTAATTAACATGTTTTCCTGGGTTAGCTTTGGTTACCTTCATTCAAAACATATTGTCTATGTACAGTAGGCCTATACACTAAATATTGAAATGTTAAGCTACTTTATCATTGTTGTCTCCAGGCATGTGCAAATATAAATAATTAATTTTCTAAATTAAAACAAATGCAGTCACAGATTTTTTATGTGGCCAAGAATGTTTCGCATTACAGTAACATATAAGAAACAGGTTTTTCATTGAAAAATATTTTTAAATTTGAATAACATGTCTGTCGGTATCCAGGCCACTTACAATGACTAATAATAAATATATTTACCTTATTTCCTGTCTCATAACCACATGTATTTAATGCAATGAATATAATTACGCGTTTCGAGACATATGTCTCGTCATCAGAATATATATTCAAATTTAAATCACTCAATGAGGTCGTTAAAAATTAAAACATCAAAATCACAAAATCGAAAACCAAACATATAAGTATTTATGTGATGCAAGTGGGCACTCGACGAAAGCCGGCCGGACACTGATTGATATCAGTTACAGATAAATTTTAGTACTATGTCATATAATGGATTCGACTTGAAATGTAAGTGGTCATTTAATATGAAATTACGATAGTATTTGTCATTATGTGCTCTATATATTTCAAATTCTTCACGTGCATTTAAATAAGTGCCTTTACCACAGACATGTAAGGGTTTCAAGTTGGTGTCAAAGCTTGTATAATTATGGTTCTCCTGTATAAGATGACGAGCATAGTTAGACTTTATACAAGATTGTGTTGTCAAATCCTTTACATTATGCTTTGGAGTGTGCTCAACGAAACGTTTATAAAAACTTCTCCCTGTCTGACCAATATAAAAGCATTCACAGTCATTACATGAAAGCTTATAAACACGTGTTTTCATTTCCAAAGGTGTACTGGTTCTATTACAAAGCTTATTAAACAGATTGTTGCTGGTTTAAAATATTACAGTTCTATTGTTACTATTTAATACTTTTGATAAAATTTTGGGCATAATACTAGTGTAGGCTGCTGGAATAAAGGTTGGTTCATTATTTTTTATCATTCGAGGTTTTGACAATCTATACTTATGCTTTTTAAGGAGGTTATCAACCATGGGAGATGTGTAACCATTGGTAACAGCAATGTGTTTTATAATATTTCATTCAATTATTATTTTAAAATCATTTTCATTGAGAGGTATCGTTAACAACCTGTGTATGAAATAACTATAAGCCACCATTTTCTGCGAGAATGGGTGGTGTGAGTCAGCAGGTATGGTTACATCTGTGGTAGTGGGTTTCCTATATATACTATATTTCAATTTATCATCACATTTGGTGATGGTCAAGTCAAGAAAATTCAGTTTGTTATCTACTTCTGTTTCATGTGTAAATTGAATGTGTTTGTTGAAATTTATTTGAAATGTATAGAGCACATAATGACAAATACTACCGTAATTTCATATTAAACAACCACTTACATTTCAAGTCGAATCCATTGTATGACACAGCACTAAAATTTATCTGTAACTGATATCAATCAGTGTCCAGCCAGCTTTCGTCGAGTGCGCACTCGCATCACATAAATACTTATATGTTTGGTTTTCGATTTTGTGATTTTGATGTTTTAATTTTTAACGACCTCATTGAGTGATTTAAATTTTAATATATATTCTGATAACGAGACAAATGTCTCGAAACGCGTAATTATATTCATTGCGTTAAATACATGTGGTCACGAGACAGGAAATAAGGTAAATATATTTATTATTAGTCATTATAAGTGGCCTGGATACCGGGAGACATGTTATTCAAATTGGAAGCTAGTCAAGCTAAATCGGTATTTAAATACCAAAACATTAGGATTCAAATATTGAAAACCAATTTATATATTAAATTTAATAAATTTTGTTTAATGTATTGTTTAACTCCAAAGTACGCTGTCATAAGGATTAATTCGTCTTCTAAATCAGCTAAAACGACAATTAAACGTGCCCAGCTCCTATACATTAAAGAAGAAATTAAGTCATTATATAACAAAAAAATCTGCCCTAAACAAACAATTACTTAACTCACATCTAAAGATATTAAATAGTATTCATTCTGCTATTATAAATAATATACTTGATACAGTACATAAATATGTGAATAACACGATATTGTAACTCAACGGTGTCGTCCGTCTTTACTTAAGCCCCACGATGGAAGCCACTTTGTTACTCAACAAGATTCCCCCCTCTATATAATTTATATAGTTTATGTTTAATGGGGTCTCAGGTATGTAGTATGCAGTAATTATTTTTTTTATAATTGATAAATATGATTTAATTATCGTGTGATAATTTATTATGGATAAAATAATAATTTGCTGGTCGTTAATGAATGTAACGGTAGCGTCGAACTCCTCTTCTATGGAAAAATGTCGTCAGTGTAAGTAAAAGTCATGTGTTGTCTGGACAAATAAATTAATATAAAGAACACTTTTCACGTACCTGGTTGTCGTACTTGATGTTCACCTCCACTGAATAAACTGTCAAGTTTCCCTTTTGACCAGTTTAAACTTTATAACCAAGGTTTTATAGCACCCTTGAATGTTATGGTGGGCGCCATATGGGTTTTCTTCGAGAAAAGCCCCATCAAAAACTTCTAATTTTCTAATTGTGTGTTTTTACTTTACTGTTGTTTAAATGCTTGTTGCATTTAAAATAATTCAAATGGTGTACTGAAAAATTTCTGTTTCAAATGTACCTCAGTGTATGCAATACTGAGGGTTACTTATTTAAATTGAAATAATTGAAAACAAAGGTTTATGCTGTATAACATTATGGGTTATTATACCCTCAAAAATCATATTGAATAAAAATACATTTTTTACATTAATAGAATTCGGATAGCAAGTTATCCATCTGCTGTCTGGTCTAGCTCAGTTAAGCACAATCTAAAAAAACTCTATGTTTACTAACAAAAATTTTAATCTTAATTAACTAAGTACCTCAAGGGTAAGTTCTTGAAAATACAAAATAGAACGATTATTAATTGCTTTTAATAGATACTACTATGATAGTATTTCATTTTTTGGCCTCTTTAAAACTTGCAATTGTATATTTGGTTAACGAGAATTTCGTCTGCTTATATCCTAAATTAATATAGTAATAACTAATTCTAACACATATATTCTTACGTCGGATTATTAAACCCTCTAAATAAATGAATACAGTGTTCTCTCTGAATAGTTTGATTGTTTTTGCGTCAGTACAAATATGTTAATAGCTAAAATCAATGGATGGTATATAACAATGAAATTGGTTACTGTACTACCTTGATTTTTAATCGTTTAGATTAAAAATGAACATTTTAACGATCGGATTATATTGATCGCTAATACACTGCACTTTAATCGCACTTGGAAACGAGAAATAACCCTCTTCTTACTGATAATGGGTTGTGGCCTTTACAGGTTAAGTTAATTGCTTGTTCCGAATACACGCACTGTTTAAAAAGATTCACTATTAACTTTCGATGCACTTCTAGACGATGACTCGCCTTTCCAATAATTATTTTAATAAAATTTAAAGTATTTACTACTATTGTGCTGTAGTAGATTATTGAAATATAAAACGAGCCGAGACGCAACTGGTTAGCTCTTGAAGAATGAAGCGAATGCCAAATTTTTAGCGTCTCTCTGATTATATACCCCACTTCTCGATCGCCGTTAGGAACAATTTTTGCTAAGTAAACTCTTCCGTGATTGGTACAAAATTCCGTTATATTGACATAATGTTTTTGTCAGACACCGCCGACGCGTCTCTCGTACCCAATTGTCGTTATTGTTTGTATTCACCGGCAATTTCTTAAATCTGGTTAAAAAATGATGCTAACACTCATTATTAAATTATTATTATTCCATTCTTTAAGGTATTACCATCAAATTAAAGCTTATTTTCTGCTCTTTATTTTGATGTGGCTTAATGCCGGTTTGAACCTAGTTTTCACTGACAATACATAAAAATATCGTTTTGAAACATGGTTTCTTACTGTCGTCTGCTAATAGTGCAAAATGCGACTATTTTCCTATCTCTTACATTTGATTATTTATCCCTGTGTTCTCTTTTGAACGTTATTACATGAATAAAAATACACACATTATTACAATTAAAAGCTGTTTACAGCTGAACAATATTAAATCTGAGTATAATCATGATAATACATTATTCTGACAATTCCTTACTCTCTAAATACATTTTTACATGGCCTACTCATTTTAAAGGCATACAATATTAATTGAGTGGTGGTATTTCACACCTCATTCGTCATATTTACTATTCTGTAAATTTAATGTTAATTAGGGGTCCTGTTTCCCAATTAATTTACTGACATAAACTTGTTTATGCAGGGTCTAGATACAGTTATAGTACCAGGTTTATTCCCTGTTTATTATTATTTCTAATTACATCTCATTTAATTAGGAAGTGGCTTATACACATAAGGCTCCCGTTTATAATTATCCTTATTCTATATTGTTACATCTTTGTTGGTAAAGCTAGCTTTTTATAGCTTTGTCGCTACAGCTAGTATAGTAGTAGTCTTTGTTATTTATATATCACTGTTCTTCTATCTTCAGCCAGAATGCTGTTATTGTTATTACTTTATTAAAGTCATTGGTTATTTAGTTTCTATTTACATGACATTAATGTCTTGAACTGGTTCACTTGACAGCTTATTTGTGAACTTGCATGTCCATTAGTCATAGTCAGTCATTGTGTTTGAGTTGTAGTGTCATGCAGTGTATTCATCACTGCTTCTTGGGATCCCTCCTCTTCTTTCTTCTATGCTGGTCCCTTCTCTTCTTGGTTACATTCATTACAATTATTCACTTTATAACTTTAGTGTCATATTTTACCCTTCTGGTGTGTGTTTTGGTTATGTAACATTTTGTGATGTTACGTATACTCCCCTCTCAAAATTGATAATTTGAGAAAAGTTTTATAGTTTGAAGAAATTATCACTTTATTTTGTTTAATCATAATATTACTGCTTCTATCTGCATTAAGTTCAATAGTCTGGTGGTGTGTTGCTCTAGACTGGGTTCTCTGCTAGTATTATTTTCGGCTTACTAGTATTGTTCAATTTTTTTATACTCTTAGTCATTTAGTTATATCATATCTTAGTTCTTAACAATTTCCCTGTTTTTCAATAATACATTTTCTCCTTACATTATACACATCTTGATTCTAGTGACAAATTCCTTTGTTGTTTCATTTACCTCACAGTGGTTTATTTAATCCTTGACATATTACAATTCCCTAACATTTATAGCGGGTTCGGAGTCAGAGGGGCTCTATTTGGCATCCATTCTCCGCCGTTCCTCAACTATACACTCACAGAATCAGAGGAATCTTCATCTCTGACTGGGACAATAAAAAGTTGCACATAACAACAGGTGCACTATCACAACACATAAAACATAATATATCATTTATTTTTCAATATAAGACATCATATTCATTAGAATACTCAAAGGATTAGAGGTTTCATTATTATCACTGTTCATGCTTTATTATTTTATCTAACATACTTCTCTTCACAGGTCATTATTTTATAACTTGCTGCCATTCATCAATACTAGGTTTCAACTTGGTTTGGTTATTTCAATGTTTTTAAATTACACACTTAAATTCATCACTATAATTATGCAGTTGGTTCTTCAGTTCTTCTTTAGTTTCACCATAATTCACTCTTAACACTGTTTATACACTGGGTTTTTAACACTTTGTTTGTTATCTTCTTGGATTATCAGGGGGTTTTTGTGCTTTCACCATTCTATTGGGCTCATTATAGGTCAATTACATTTTCTTGGAGTCACTTTATTTATTTCTGCTTATAGTATTATATATCTTGGTACTGTAGACATTATGACATTCTACATTTCATGATAGTTTTCATTATATATAATATTTTTTCAAAGATGCTTGGTTAAATGTACCCTTGATTTTCTTACTCATTGGGTCAGAAATTTCATAAGTATTGTCTGATTGTTTTTTGTTATTGTATATGTACCTGTATACAGTAGTAGCAGTTTCTTAGTGATACCCTCCATTGTACTGGGTAATTCTCTATTTCTTAGTAGTATTTGTTCACCTACATGGTACTGTATGATTTTTGATGGTACCTTGTTTTGGTACTTTCTTTTCCTTTGTTCTATTTTCTCGACAATCTTATTATGAAATTGGATTTTGTTCAATTGGTATTCCTGGCTTTGTGGAAAATTAATAATGTCACAAATTTCTCGTGGTGGAGGTTTCTCAAACATGGCATTATAAGGTGTGGTTTCTATGGGTGGTGGTGAGCTAGGTTTATGAAGTCTTCTGTTGCTGATATATACTCACTCCACTTCCTTTGCTGGTTGGAACAATATGTCCTGAGAATTCTCCCAACTTCTCTCAGCACTCTTTCGGACGGGTTACTGCTGGGATGGTATACTGAGGTTTTATATGTTTTGTTTTCACCCCATGATCCAGCAGTGTGTCCTTACATCTTTTACCCTTGAACTGGGTACCATGATCCGTTATGATAGTTTTCGGACTCCCCACTTCAGGTATATAGCTTTGTATAATAATATTAAGTATCTTATTTGTAGTCGCACGATTTATTGGATATAACTTCGTGAATTTTGTATAATGGTCAAAAATTATTATGAGGTATTTATATTGATGTCTACCTCCACTTCTAGGGAATGGACCGCAGATGTCTACGAAAACTTTTTCTAACTTGTTTGATGAAGTTATAGGTATCATTAGTCCATCTTTCTTTTCGTTGGTGCATTTCACTAGTTGACATATTTGGCAACTCCGGATATAATTACGCACTCTTCTGTTTATGTCCTTAATGTACAGGTGTTCTTCAAGTGCTCTCACCACCTTGAGTGCTCCCATGTGTCCATAACGTATGTGATAATCTGTTATGATTTCTTTTTCTAATGTTTTGGGTATTACCAATTTCCAAGTATTGTTATGGTATTTTGTTTTAATGAATAATAAATTGTGGTGTAAACAATAGTATTGTATTACTCTACTGTCTTGTGCACTTAGTCTTTGATGGATTTGCATTATTTTGCTGTCTTGCTTCTGGTGTTGCTCTATTTCTTCTAAGT
Source organism: Magicicada septendecula (assembly GCA_034769895.1). Lineage (NCBI taxonomy): Eukaryota > Metazoa > Arthropoda > Insecta > Hemiptera > Cicadidae > Magicicada > Magicicada septendecula. The sequence continues at coordinate 478,339,005 of CM068369.1, read as the reverse complement.
CTGACCGACTCTTAATGATGTGATAGACTTTTGCAATTGTTTCCTTCTCTCCTTCATAGGTCTGATTGGTTATGTTTATGCATGACAATACGTCTGCTGCTATATTCTTTTTGCCTGGAATGTACTCCCAACTGATGTTGTATTCTTGTAAGACTAGGGTCCATCTTGTTAAACGACCGTGGCTTAATTTACAGTTTTTTAGGAATGATATGGACTTGTGGTCTGTCCATACCGTTATTGAATATCCTAAAACATAGGTCCGGAATTTTCCGCAGGCAAATACAACACTTAACAGTTCTTTTTCTGTCACATTGTAATTTCGTTCGCATTTGTTCAGTGTTCTACTGGCGAAGCTTATAACCAGATGGTTCCCATCTCCATCCTCTTGGTATAGTGTCGACCCTAAACTGATGTCACTTGCATCACAATTTAGGTAAAAAGGTTTATTGAAGTCTGGGTGACGTAGCATTACGGTCTCTAGGAATTTGTTTTTTATTTGTTGGAACACTGTATCTTGAGTTGATCCCCATGTCCATTTGTCCTTTGAAGATAATTGTGGTGATAATTTTGTAGTTAATTCCGAATAGTTATTTTGGAATATGCGATAATAATTGCACAGGCCTAAAATAGACTGTAATTGTTTTTTGTTTCTTGGGGTGGGGAATTGTTGTATGGATTCTATTTTTTCCTTAGATGGTGTTATTCCAAGTTCTGTTAATTGGAAACCTAAAAATTGTACTTCTTTAGCTATTAGTTGTGATTTCTCAAGTTTTAAAGTGATGTTGTTTTCTGACAGTTTGTTCAACACATGGTTTATTCTATTACAATGTTCTTCCCAACTGGTAGACGTTATGAGTAGATCATCTACATAAACGGTAGTGAACTGGAGCGCTTCTTGGCCTAATACTTGGTCCATACACTGAATAAATATTGCTACAGAGTTCACTAATCCGAAGGGCAATCGTTTGAAATGGTAGTTGCGCCCTTCGACAATAAAGGCCACGTATTTTCGGCTGTGGGGGTGCAGTTCCACCTGCCAGTATCCGCAGACGGTGTCCCATGAACTAATAAATTGTGTGCCATGAAACTTCTTTAAAATTTCCTCTATTTCGCCAGGAGATGTTCGATCATTAATCAGGTTTTTATTAATCTCCCTAGCATCTAGACAAAGTCTCACTTCCCCGTTCTTCTTTTTTATAGCTACAATAGGGCTAGTATAAGGTGACTGACTGCACTCAATAATGTCATCTTTTAATAATTGGTTAATCTCGGTCCTAACTGCTTCTTTTAAGGAATAAGCAATTGGGTATGACTTCCGATTAAAATTTACGGGTTCTTTAAATTTCAATACACATTGGTAATTTTTTACCTTCCCCGGGATGTCTGAGAATACATGCCGGTATCTGTTGTATATTTTGATCAACATTTCAATTTGGTCTGGGTTTGGTGAATGGTCTCTTGTTGTTGACTTAAATTGGCGGATTTCTTTGATTTTTTCATCCCACAAAATGTCATTTTTCGGTTGATACTCAACTTCTTCCGTAGGTGTCTGATATCTAGGGTTTATCACTTCTCTTATGTGGAAAATGGTGCGGTCTTGGGGAGCTTCCTTACTCCCAATGATCTCAGCCGTCCATTCCAAATCTTGTGTATTCAGAGTTATTTTTGCCCTACTCATGTCTATAATTGCTGAGTATTTCCGCAGGATGTCACAGCCAATTAAACTGCGAAATGGTAATCCATCAGCTACCAAAAATATCATTGGGATCTTGACTCCATGACTGGTCACTTCAAGATTGACCTGTTTCTTGACAGTTTTATTCTGTCGTCCAGTCACTCCCACTAATATTATATTGTTAATCGGTAGGGTTGGTATTACCGATTTACTTTCTTCCTGTATGCAGTTGATTTCTGTGCTATCAATCAAAGAGACATTTGCACCCATGTCGATCATCAATGTGGTGGCCACCCCGTTTATTTTGGCAGTCACATATGCTATGTCATTGTTGCATTGATGGTGGTCAATTTCCTCCTCTTCAAGCAGTTCTTGTCTGATATTTTTTAAATAGTGACTTCTTATTATTGTTATGGTTTGGTTCGAAGTCGGTTTGTAATTCCACCCAATAGAATGGTTCAGCGAGGGGTCTAATTGGTTTCTCACTGCCGCGATGCGTTTAAAGAGATTTCATTCTCTTCTTCGCGTCTGTCCGTTGTGTTTACCTGACTCCTCTCCTCCATATCGGGCCGACCCCCATGGTGATTCTGGTCATTGTTTGGTATGAAATGAACTTGGGGCCGATAATCATTGTTTCGGCTGTCGCCTTCAATACTCCTGCTCCTTCGTTGTCCGCCCCGTGAGTTTCTCCTGTCTTCGCGCAGGTACTCCTCGTCATCATGTCTGTTGAAGCTACGGTGCCTTGGATAATACCGCCTTCTTCCCTGCTCATTATTGGCCTGGACATAATTGGCCCTCCTATATTTTTGGGGTTGGTTGTTTCCACCTTGGTTCTGGGGTCGGTTGGGGTTGTTGTTATTATTTTGCGGCCGTCTCATATTATTGTTATTATTACCAGTGTAATTGTTATTACCCTGATTATATGGCCGATAATTGTTCTCATTATTTTGATTTACATTGTTATTATTATAATTATTATAGTTACTTCGGTAATTCCGGAAGTTAGGATTGTTATTATTATTTTGGCTATTATTTCTGTCTTGGAAGTTATCATTTCTTTTACGGCTCCTTTTATAGTAGCCCTCGTGTTCGTTATCTTCAAGCAGTGCTGCCATGGCTTGGACAGTTTTTATCTGCCCCCATTGTCGTGATCTTGCTACTCCCTCCTCATAATGATATGCCAGTTTGGTGACCAGGCACTCCTCTGGTATCCTTGGTTCGAGGTTTCTGGCCAAACATACCTTACCAAGGAAGTAGGAAGTTGGAGTTGTTCCTCGACTGGCGTCATATTTGCCGTGACATATATCATCCCGTACTATGTTTTGAGTAGACTCCGACCAGTATTTGGCCCTGAACAGCGTCTTGAACTCCTCATAACTTTGGATCTCATGGCGGGTTGCAGTCCACCAGTTATCGTGTATTTCTTTGAAGTACTCGTCGATCAAACTGCGTATTACCGTCCATCTGCTTTCCCGGATTCTGGTCAGATTTTCCTCCACTCGTTCCAGAAATTCGATCGGGTTCTTTTTATAATTTTTGAAGTTGATAATATCGCGGTTGTCTATGGGTTGTAGATAGTGACCCTGTGCTGGTCGGTTACAAATGGTTTCGATTTCTTCGCGTATTTGTAGGATCTCCCGTTGACGTAACTCTTCGATTTTTTCTTTGTTGGTGACAGTCAGGGTTCTTATGGTGTTCACTGATGCGTCTATTTCTTCACATCTTTCTCCTATGTCCGTTCTTACTCGTTTTATCTCGTCCTGGCTCATCTTCTTCAGAGACTCGATTCGGGCTTCATTAATTTCTTCAATACTGTTGATCCGCCCATCAACCTCTTCTCTAGTATGTTGTAAATCTTGGCTGTATTGTTCGCACCTCTCGTGTACTTCCGTTATCTCTCTTCTGACAACTGCTATTTCTCCTTCTATTTTTGAGTTTATTTTCACGTTATTCTCCTCCATTTTCTTGCTGATATCGTCTAATTTTGTATTTAAATCTTCCTCCAATGTCTTACTGTTGTCGTCTATTTTATTATTTAACGTTTCCATGGATTTATTTGTGTTGTCTATTTTCTTGTTCAAGTCACGATTATCCTCCTTCAACGCTTTGCTGTCGTCGTCTAATTTTTTATTTAAATCATCTATCATCTTCTTCATATTTGTATTTGTCGCTTCCATCATCTTCTTCGTCCATTCCTGGAATTCTGTATCCCCTGTTTGTGTGATTCTCTCAGTTTGTCTGGGTTGCTCGGGTTCTGCAAGAGGTGTTACTTCTTGTTGATTTTTTAAGTTATTGTTGGTTGCCGCTTCTATTTCGGTTGTTGGCTGTGTCTCCGGTACCTCTATATTTGCTTCGGTGTTCGCCTGTGCACCTACTCCTTGACTGGCCTTGTACCTAGTATCTTGTCTATGCGTGTGAGGCATGATCATCCTATTGTATTTGCCGGGCTAATTTAATATGAAAATATACTATTACAATATTTTAATTTGGTATATTTTTAAAGCCGCACTCTGTTGGTCGCCACTTTGTAACTCGACGGTGTCGTCCGTCTTTACTTAAGCCCCGCGATGGAAGCCACTTTGTTACTCAACGAGATTCCCCCCTCTATATAATTTATATAGTTTATGTTTAATGGGGTCTCAGGTATGTAGTATGCAGTAATTATTTTTTTTATAATTGATAAATATGATTTAATTATCGTGTGATAATTTATTATGGATAAAATAATAATTTGCTGGTCGTTAATGAATGTAACGGTAGCGTCGAACTCCTCTTCTATGGAAAAATGTCGTCAGTGTAAGTAAAAGTCATGTGTTGTCTGGACAAATAAATTAATATAAAGAACACTTTTCACGTACCTGGTTGTCGTACTTGATGTTCACCTCCACTGAATAAACTGTCAAGTTTCCCTTTTGACCAGTTTAAACTTTATAACCAAGGTTTTATAGCACCTTGAATGTTATGTGGGCGCCATATGGGTTTTCTTCGAGAAAAGCCCCATCAAAAACTTCTAATTTTCTAATTGTGTGTTTTTACTTTACTGTTGTTTAAATGCTTGTTGCATTTAAAATAATTCAAATGGTGTACTGAAAAATTTCTGTTTCAAATGTACCTCAGTGTATGCAATACTGAGGGTTACTTATTTAAATTGAAATAATTGAAAACAAAGGTTATGCTGTATAACATTATGGGTTTATTATACCCTCAAAAATCATATTGAATAAAAATACATTTTTTACATTAATACAATTCGGATAGCAAGTTATCCATCTGCTGTCTGGTCTAGCTCAGTTAAGCACAATCTAAAAAAACTCTTATGTTTACTAACAAAATTTTAATCTTAATTAACTAAGTACCTCAAGGGTAAGTTCTTGAAAATACAAAATAGAACGATTATTAATTGCTTTTAATAGATACTACTATGATAGTAATTCATTTTTTGGCCTCTTTAAAACTTGCAATTGTATATTTGGTTAACGAGAATTTCGTCTGCTTATATCCTAATTAATATAGTAATAACTAATTCTAACACATATATTCTTACGTCGGATTATTAAACCCTCTAAATAAATGAATACAGTGTTCTCTCTGAATAGTTTGATTGTTTTTGCGTCAGTACAAATATGTTAATAGCTAAAATCAATGGATGGTATATAACAATGAAATTGGTTACTGTACTACCTTGATTTTTAATCGTTTAGATTAAAAATGAACATTTTAACGATCGGATTATATTGATCGCTAATACACTGCACTTTAATCGCACTTGGAAACGAGAAATAACCCTCTTCTTACTGATAATGGGTTGTGGCCTTTACAGGTTAAGTTAATTGCTTGTTCCGAATACACGCACTGTTTAAAACGATTCACTATTAACTTTCGATGCACTTCTAGACGATGACTCGCCTTTCCAATAATTATTTTAATAAAATTTAAAGTATTTACTACTATTGTGCTGTAGTAGATTATTGAAATATAAAACGAGCCGAGATGCAACTGGTTAGCTCTTGAAGAATGAAGCGAATGCCAAATTTTTAGCGTCTCTCTGATTATATACCCCACTTCTCGATCGCCGTTAGGAACAATTTTCGCTAAGTAAACTCTTCCGTGATTGGTACAAAATTCCGTTATAGTGACATAATGTTTTTGTCAGACACCGCCGACGCGTCTCTCGTACCCAATTGTCGTTATTGTTTGTATTCACCGGCAATTTCTTAAATCTGGTTAAAAAATGATGCTAACACTCATTATTAAATTATTATTATTCCATTCTTTAAGGTATTACCATCAAATTAAAGCTTATTTTCTGCTCTTTATTTTGATGTGGCTTAATGCCGGTTTGAACCTAGTTTTCACTGACAATACATAAAAATATCGTTTTGAAACATGGTTTCTTACTGTCATCTGCTAATAGTGCAAAATGCGACTATTTTCCTATCTCTTACATTTGATTATTTATCCCTGTGTTCTCTTTTGAACGTTATTACATGAATAAAAATACATACATTATTACAATTAAAAGCTGTTTACAGCTGAACAATATTAAATCTGAGTATAATCATGATAATACATTATTCTGACAATTCCTTACTCTCTAAATACATTTTTACATGGCCTACTCATTTTAAAGGCATACAATATTAATTGAGTGGTGGTATTTCACACCTCATTCGTCATATTTACTATTCTGTAAATTTAATGTTAATTAGGGGTCCTGTTTCCCAATTAATTTACTGACATAAACTCGTTTATGCAGGGTCTAGATACAGTTATAGTACCTGGTTTATTCCCTGTTTATTATTATTTCTAATTACATCTCATTTAATTAGGAAGTGGCTTATACACATAAGGCTCCCGTTTATAATTATCCTTATTCTATATTGTTACATCTTTGTTGGTAAAGCTAGCTTTTTATAGCTTTGTCGCTACAGCTAGTATAGTAGTAGTCTTTGTTATTTATATATCATTGTTCTTCTATCTTCAGCCAGAATGCTGTTATTGTTATTACTTTATTAAAGTCATTGGTTATTTAGTTTCTATTTACATGACATTAATGTCTTGAACTGGTTCACTTGACAGCTTATTTGTGAACTTGCATGTCCATTAGTCATAGTCAGTCATTGTGTTTGAGTTGTAGTGTCATGCAGTGTATTCATCACTGCTTCTTGGGATCCCTCCTCTTCTTTCTTCTATGCTGGTCCCTTCTCTTCTTGGTTACATTCATTACAATTATTCACTTTATAACTTTAGTGTCATATTTTACCCTTCTGGTGTGTGTTTTGGTTATGTAACATTTTGTGATGTTACAATATACAAGATATACACAAAACAGTCACGGAAATTTAACAATCTTAAGTTGAAACATAAACACAGCCAAGACGAAGACATACAATGTAATCATATTTTCTACCCACGCATTTCTAACTTAACGTCTATAAACTTCAACAATGACGAGTTAAACTTATTGAATAAAGGCATAAATTATTATATTCCGCCGGTCTTCAATAATTATCATATTGCCCATGAGCTTATCAGCGCCGAAACAGCAGTGAAAGCTATCGCTGATCCAAAAATGCAAGACGAGGCACGTCATCTGATAAACAACCGGTTCAGGAGAATCATGAACACACACATGTCGTCTAATAGTTTAACTAATAACAATAGTTCCAGAGAAAACTATAAAATACTGAAACAGATAAAAACCAAATTACTTGATAATAATGCGATCATTAGTAAGGCAGATAAAGGCAGAACTCTAGTAATAATGGATAATATAACATACACGAATAAAGTTCATAACTTCAATTCAAACAATAATATTATAAACCTAGCATCGGACCCTACACACCGGAATGTCAAAGATCTTAATATACAGATTAATAAAAGTACAAGTTTATTTGATGAACGTACTCGCTGTTACTTAAAACCTTGTAACGCTAAAGCCCCGATATTAACTGGATTGCCAAAAATCCATAAAAATGATATGCCATTTAGAGTGTTAGTTAATTTCACCACAGTGCCAGGGTTCCGTACAGCTAAGAAATTAGTAAAGATCATTAAGGATAATTTAACTATAGAAAACAACCACACTGGCAAAAATGTAACTGATTTTATACGTAAAGTTAATAATATCAAATTATTTCCTAATTATAAATTAGTGTCCCTCGATACCGTCAATTTGTACACAAATATTCCAATAAACGATACACTAAACATTCTAAGGGACAATCTGATGAAATGCAACAAATTAAACACTCAAGCAATAGATGAATTATTAAACCTACTTGAAGTTATTTTAAAGCAAAATTATTTTGAATTTGACGACAGATTTTACAGTCAACACGATGGTTTGGCAATGGGCTTGCCGCTATCAGGCCTTTTGGCAGATATTTATTTAAATCATTACAAAAACACACACTTGTTTTCTAATAATAATCATAAGAAAAACATCATGTTCTATGCACGATATGTTGATGACACATTCATAATATACAAGGGCACATTACGTCAAATAGAAATCTTTAAAAATCTTTTAAATAATATCAACAAACAAATTCAATTTACACATGAAACAGAAATAGATAACAAACTGAATTTTTTTGACCTGACCATCACCAAATGTGATGATAAATTGAAATATAGTATATATAGGAAACCCACTACCACAGATGTAACCATACCTGCTGACTCACACCACCCATTCTCGCAGAAAATGGTGGCTTATAGTTATTTCATACACAGGTTGTTAACGATACCTCTCAATGAAAATGATTTTAAAATAATAATTGAATGAAATATTATAAAACACATTGCTGTTACCAATGGTTACACATCTCCCATGGTTGATAACCTCCTTAAAAAGCATAAGTATAGATTGTCAAAACCTCGAATGATAAAAAATAATGAACCAACCTTTATTCCAGCAGCCTACACTAGTATTATGCCCAAAATTTTATCAAAAGTATTAAATAGTAACAATAGAACTGTAATATTTTAAACCAGCAACAATCTGTTTAATAAGCTTTGTAATAGAACCAGTACACCTTTGGAAATGAAAACACGTGTTTATAAGCTTTCATGTAATGACTGTGAATGCTTTTATATTGGTCAGACAGGGAGAAGTTTTTATAAACGTTTCGTTGAGCACACTCCAAAGCATAATGTAAAGGATTTGACAACACAATTTTGTATAAAGTCTAACTATGCTCGTCATCTTATACAGGAGAACCATAATTATACAAGCTTTGACACCAACTTGAAACCCTTACATGTCTGTGGTAAAGGCACTTATTTAAATGCACGTGAAGAATTTGAAATATATAGAGCATATAATGACAAATACTACCGTAATTTCATATTAAACGATCACTTACATTTCAAGTCGAATCCATTATATGACACAGCACTAAAATTTATCTGTAACTGATATCAATCAGTGTCTGGCCGGCTTTTGTCGAGTGCGCACTCGCATCACATAAATACTTATATGTTTGGTTTTCGATTTTGTGATTTTGATGTTTTAATTTTTAACGACCTCATTGAGTGATTTAAATTTTAATATATATTCTGATGACGAGACATATGTCTCAAGACGCGTAATTATATTCATTGCGTTAAATACATGTGGTCACGAGACAGGAAATAAGGTAAATATATTTATTATTAGATATTTTTAAAGTTAGGATCCCTTTGAGTTCTCTCAGGGGAATATATGTAGCTGTTTAAAAGAATTTTTTTTTTTATATATTACAGTTTTACAATGTTTAATTATTGTTTCAGGATACGTATCACTTGGCATCTGAACTACCAAACGTTGTAGAAGTTGTAACAACCAAAGAATGTAATCACCTAGATTACCTTTTTGGCATAAAAACTGCTGGAATGTATCTTAATTATTGTATTTCTGTTATGAAAAGTCTAATGTACTTGTAACTGTTTAAGCTGTCTGAGTTTAATCACTATGGACTGTAACTGTTAGAATATTTCATTAGACAGAAAAATAGTAATTGATATGTTACCAGTAATAATATGGATCTTGTTCTAAGAATAAACACATAAAGACAAGTTGCCTGAAGTATAAAACTGATATAGGCCTATACAAAAATTTAGAAATTAATAAATTGTATTATATAAAAAATGTTTGTGTGAAAACAAAATAAAAAATTATTACTATATTGTACGGTAGTGTAGACAATTTTTAAATACGTAGTAATTTTAACCTAATGTAAAAAAAAAAATTTCCATAACAACAACAAAAAAAACTTTCGCCATACCTTTTGATATTTTTATCACTGTCAAATCTTAAGGACTGACACATTTTTTTATTTTTTTATCATAACCTAAGAAAAGGATATTTTTAATAGTATCTTTAAAAATGCCTTCTGGAAAGGCATTCACAAAAGCCATTTTAAAAAAATGCAAAAATGCCTTACAGAAAGGATTCGCATGCCTTTTCTGGAAGTTCAATATAAAGACATAACAAATTCATTTAGATAGTCACATTAAAAATAATATTTAATTTGTCCACACTATTTATTAATATGCAGTATTTTGTACTTTTTGTATAGTGTGTGGTTGTTTATATAATCTAAACTATATTACGAACTGTCAAATCTTAAGGACTGACACCTTTTTTTATTTTTTTATCATAACCTAAGAAAAGGATATTTTTAATAGTATCTTTAAAAATGCCTTCTGGAAAGGCATTCGCAAAAGGCATTTAAAAAAAATGCAAAAATGCCTTACAGAAAGGATTCGCATGCCTTTTCTGGAAGTTCAATATAAAGACATAACAAATTCATTTAGATAGTCACATTAAAAATAATATTTAATTTGTCCACACTATTTATTAATATGCAGTATTTTGTACTTTTTGTATAGTGTGTGGTTGTTTATATAATTTAAACTATATTACGAATGAAGATTGTCAAAAGAAAAATACAATAGCATATTCTATTGTTCTCGTTGTTCAGAACAACACTGATTTGAATGGGGGAAGGTAATAAACATTTTACCCATTCAATAATAAGGAATTCCAAGGAACTAGACTCCCTGCGGTCTAAGGTAGACTGTTTGTTTTACTCAACTTTTGTTTGCCATTGTCTGCGGTAACTTCAGTAGAGTAACTAGAGACTTAGTGGGACTCTGGCAACGTTTTAAGGTAACCCCCCCCCCATAAAAATTTCTATAAATTGTCATCCTTATGTGTATTTCAATAATTTCTTTACCATTACAAATTCATCTCAATCTCAGCCAAAGGCTATGTCAGGGAAGAAGTCACACTCTTACTTAGTAATGAAACATTTTTTTTTGCACCTGCACTAAAGTCAGCACTATTGAATCGGTTTGTAATTGAATTGCTGAGTTGAAAAATGAAATTATTCTGCAACTCAGAGAGGTATTTTATACTAAATTCTGTGACTGTTTATGAAGTCCCTTGTACATAAGCAATGTACAGCGTAATGTCCTTTATGCAGTACCTGCTATGTCTAGAACAGTATCATCCAGTCAGTGAATTGCCTTTACACACTATTGAAACTGCTCTTTTAACAAAATAAACGAATATATAAGATACAAGACAAAGAAGGTGGAGCCCCCTTTATCATTTAAGTCCTGGGCATTTATTTGCCAGTCTAGCCACCCTGTAATTATGTCCCTGGGTAACTTACTGATGGGCTGATGGGTGTGCATTTATTCAGCAACATTTCAAAGACTTAAGCACAGAACAGGCAAAACTCACAGGTCTGAACAGACCTTATCTGATTTGGACTGTTATTTGCCATGCTCTGGTAGGAAAAATATTGTAGTATGTAATTAAATTGTAAATCAGGTCCAATGCTTCTGTTCTTGGTTATAGTCTAGATGGCATAAGTAATGATATTCAGAAACACAGACTTAAAGACATAAGAAATTGTACTGTGATCAATTACAGGCTAAGCAGAATGAGGCTGCTGAGATACTATTTCTTGGCATCCATCTGTATGCACTTCTAGAGATTTTAAAAAATACAAGTGCAATATATTTGTAATAAAAGTGTCAGGTATAATATAAATATACTGACATTAGGACACATTTTACAGAAACTACAAGTAACAATTTGTTTATTCATTATTGATTTCAACTTTGTTGTGCTTACTTGCTAAATTGCTACCTGGCATGCATGTCACGACATGTACAAGCATTAACACATACACGTACAGCTGTTTATGTTGGTCATATCATGTAATTAAGAATTAAAAAAATGTCAATTGAGGCTTCTAAAGAGTTTTTTGTAGTTTATTTTGGCAAAGACCTGTTAGTATGTTTATCAACCAATTGGGGATGGCCAGTCGTTACACACTATATATTCTTCTTACACTAAGTATTTCTTCACTAACGTTAATATTGTTAGAGTAGCACATGTAACTTTTATATGAAGGGATATAAAGTACAGAACTATTTGATTTTATTACTGGAATAGAACGTTCTATTCTTTCATATCAGTTCATGTCTATTTGTGTTGATGAAAGTATTCCATGCTCCTACAGAAAAGTGATACCATTTTTATAGGAGCCAGTAGATCCTAAAATTTATATGTATGCAGGGGCGGATTAACCATTAGGCTGACTAGGCTGTAGCCTAGGGCGTGGCACTTTGGGGGCGCAAAATTTTAGCTAAAAAATAATAAAATTTTACAGCTAAATGTAAAATTGGTAATAAATTACAAGGATAAAAATTTGAGTTCATTTTGAATACAGGCGCTTGTTTCTGAGAAATTTTGGTAAAACTGTACATAAATAATAGAAGTGCTTTCAAACTGTTTTCTCCAGTTAGAGTCATAGGTGTAGCCCTCTTGTTCATGGAAAGTGACTTTCTGCAATGACTTGATTTCAGTGAGGTGATTAAAGTTTGCTCAATCTAAAGCGTGAAAAAAGAATCTATCTTGAACTTTACATGAGTTTTAACAAACCCACATGATATTTAACTGATTGTCTTCTTTGTGTAAATGACGTTAAATGTACTCTTAATAAAACTGTTACAATTCAGTAACTACTTAGTTAATTTTTTCCCTTATAAAAGCCATGGAAACTACAAATGGTTGAAGGTGTAACTCTAAAACAATCTCTGAAAAATAGCATCAGTTTTCAATTCTTGAGACTATTTCCAAAAACAATAAGATATTTGAAATATTCCCAACTAAGAAATATATTGTAGGGTGTTTAAAGCTTCAATCAGCCCCTTGGAAATAAATGTAAGAGTAGCCTATGGGAGGTGAGGGGGGCGATAAAATATAATAAGCCTAGGGCACAAAGATACCTTAATACCCTGTATGTCAAAAAAGTAAGGCAAATTAGTCAAAAAAACAGCAAATGGGGAAATAATTTATAAAGTTTTGAAACTTTGGTAAAACACTCATAGGGAGTGTAGTAGTAAGAAACAGAAAAGTTCCCCCCCTAGGGGGGCATCCCTCTTTCCTTACCCCAAAAGTCCATTTTTTACCATTTTTTTCAATTTTTATGCAAAACGGTTCATTTTTTGAAGAGAACTATTATTACAAAAAATATTCCTCATACAATTCTTCACAAAAAAGATCCTATGCATGTTTTAAGTGAGATGAACCGTTTTCGAGATATTGCTGTTTGCCAGTTTCCAGTTTAGTTGAGTTTATGTCGTGAAATTACGCAAGCCGTGCGGGACAGTTCTGTTTTTGTAATTGTATTTTTCAATTCGTTGTGTTTCGTCATGTTTTTTTGCTGTGGGTTGAGAACAAAATAATGTGGGATCCTACCACTTGTTTTATTTGTAATAAATCTATGTCAGAAGGAGAAACATCAAAAGTGACCAAGGGGTTGGAAACTTTGATACGTGTCAGCAAGGAAAGGAAGGATGAGGCTTATACTTTTTTACAAAATGTAGGAATGATTGAAGTGCATAAGGTATGTCGACATGAATACATTAAGCAGCGTAATATTGAGAAACACATCAAACAGAAAGCTGAACAGGTAGATGATAGAAGTTTAAGATCGTCTTCGTCTGATACATTCAATTTCAAACAAGAATGTTTCATATGTGCTGAAAAATGTGACTTAGGGGCAGAAAGAAAAAAAAATTGCAGAAACGTCGAGGAATGTATGAAGTTCGCTCTTTAACCCTTAAAGACACACTGCTTGAGAAAGCAGAGCAATGCAATGATGACTTCGGTAGAAAGGTTGCTGAATGCATCAACAGTGTTTTGTGTTTGGTAGCTGCAGAAGCTCGTTATCAATAAGACTGCTATGCTAAATTTGTGTCCAACCCCTCATCTGTTCGAAAAAGAGGCCGCCCTCATGACACCAACTTTGATGCTGCTTTCCAAGAAATGTGCCATTTTATAGATAGCTTGATTAGTCCTTTTGCCACAATGTCTTTAATATAGTGGAACTTAATGTCAATGTGTCTAGTGCGCTTGCTGTTTTCATAGCTCTCTGCCATATTAATTGCACTTTGATTATCGACGAGCATTACTGATGTAGAAGTGTCATACTGCATATCCTCCAAGATTCTTTGTAGGTAAATCAAATCTGTTGCTGTGGATGCACAGGCTATATATTCTGATTGTGCTGAGGACAAGGATACACAACTTTGCTTATGAGAAGTCCATAAAATTGGATTACCACAGTGATAGATTACAGATCCAGTTGTGCTCTTATGATCTGTAGTGTCTCCTGCACAGTCTGCATCGGAGTATGCATACAGTGCATCTTCAGTTGAGCAACGATATGTCAGCTTTTTATATCTCGTTTTCTTGATGTATCGCAGTACTTAAGTACAGTATTTTATTTGCTGCGGTCCACAGTTGGTTTGTTGGTCTATCTAAATACTGTTACGTTTAAAACAATTATATTTAGGTGTTGTGATTGTATGTTTTGGTGTTTACCTTTCATTACCACAATTATTGTGTATTTCATACTGGTTCGGCGGCCATCTTGTAGTGCCAACTTCGTGATTCAAAATTTTTATGTTCGGGTCCCAGGATTCGATTAAGCGATTGTCAGAGACAGGACTATTGTGCGGAATAATGAAATCAGACAGCGCATATATATATATATATTGTAATATAATATACAAATTTAAATATAATAAATAAAATATAATGTGTATGATAATAATAAGAATTATGCTCTCCTGTAAACCCCACTGTCTGGGCTAACCAATTTGTAATATATTTTTACAAATATAAATAAATAAAATATAATAAGAGTTGTGTGTGTTGTCTGGATCTCGGTGTTGAACTCGCCGATGATACAGCTCCACTTTGGATTCACCAATTACAAAGAATAAATTAAATATAAATATGTTTTATAATTAAGTGTGATTGATTGATAAAACAAAAATAAAATTTTTGTAGGTTGTGAAATTTTTACTGATATTGAGTTTTGGTTAAATTATTTAATTTAATTAATTAATAATTAATTAATTAATTGAGTGTGTGATTTTCTTGGATTTTTATTCTATCACTGTAAATTAATTTTGTTTAGAAAAAAAAAATAGTTAACATTAATTATATAAATAAAGACAACTCTGGTAACTGAGTAATGATGTTCATTTATTAACATTCAAAATTATGCGCCATTCAAACTGCGCATGGCCAAGGCATTGGCTAATATGTGCTCCAGTCGGTAGCGAACAAGATTAATAAAATATATTTTTTACAATGTTAGAAATTATGGTTCTTTTAACGAGTCGAAATGGTCAGAGGGCAAGGAACAAGATACA